>OW679197.1:7572568-8208345 GCA_940337035.1 Agriotes lineatus
GGGCAGAACATCGCTGCTAAGCGATATTTTGCAACAAGGCTATTTAGATTTTGAGTACGTACATTGTTTTGTGAATATTTTGCATGGTGCCTAATATTTAGTGATATACTGCTGTATTGGTTGAAAAAAGCACATGTCTGCAATATGATTGGCTTATATGTTATAGCGTTGAATAGTCCAATGCAATTTGGCTTTTTGGGATAGTCATATACAGGGTGCCCGGATTTCGTAGGGACAACATGGTACACTTTTGTATTTGAAGAGATAGAGAGATGGTTAAATTAGCAAAATGGTGCAGGTTTGAGAGCTCATTAAGAATACATCTTCAAATTTTACTTGTCATGGCCCACTTGTCTAAAATTAAAAAAAAACAAAATCTCATTTCTTTTATATGCCGTAACTTTTTTGTTACTTAAGATATTGAGATGCTATTTGAACTAGTTTGCATGGTAATTTAAATACTTTTATTGGCACTTAACAAAACCAATTTTATTTGTACATTTTTAGTAATCTAACCTAACCTCAAAATTTTAAATATGGTACCGTGAAAATTTTTTTGGGCTCTTTTAAGAGAGGATTTTTTTTCTGAATGCCATGATGTATTACATGATATGGAAACTTTTTTAAAATTTTGAAAAACTGAGCTTATTCTTTTTACTGGCAGAAATCACTAGTGCTATGATCACAATAACTTTGTTTTTGTGTTTATCACGTTATCTGTGAAATTATGTTTGAAACAAAAAGCAGGCTTATCATCATACGTGCCTGTCAGTAGTGTGAGTGTTATTACTTCAACTTATAATGGAAAATTTTGAAAATATGATGTATTTTGTGCGTATATCAAGTGCTACAAGAACGTAGAACTTATACGTCAAACATACGCAATACACTGTCACTACTTGAAGGCACGTATGATGATAAACGTGCTGTTTGTTTCGAAACATAATTTCAGAAATAGCATAATAATAAAAAAAACAAAATTATTGTGATCATGGCACTACTGATTTCTGTCTGTAAAAAGAATAAGCTCAGTTTTTTCAAAATTTTGAAAGAAGTTTCGATATCATGTAATACATCATTGCATTCCGACAAAAAATCCTCTTATTAAAAGGGCCCAAAAAATTGCACGGTATCAATTTTAAAATTTGATGAGGTTAGGTTAGATTACTAAAAATTTGCACAAAATAAAATTGGTTTTATTAAGTGCCAATAAATTTATTTCAATTACCATGCAAACTAGTTCAAATCGCATCTCAATATCTTAAGTAACAAAAAAGTTACGGCATATAAAAGAAATTAGGAGATTTTGTTTTTTTTTAAATTTTAGACAAGTGGGCCATGACAAGTAAAACTTGAAGATGGATTCTTAATGAGCTCTCAAACCTGCACCTTTTTGCTACTTTAACCATCTCTCTATCTCTTCAAATACAAAAGTTACCCATGTTGTCCCTACGAAATCCGGGCACCCTGTATACACGTTTTCGAGATACAGGGTGTAATTTAAACAAAAATTAAGTTTTTTACAAAAATCTGGAAAACGCCCAGAGGTATTGTAACGAAACTTGGTGTATGTTAGTATTCCTTAATGTGGCATTGTTTGGTCAAAATAAATTTAATTTATTTCCATCAGTGGCGTGCATCGGGGTCACCTCAGTTACCTTACTTCAGAAAAATCTGGTAAGCCACTGTTTTTAGTCAATACGACAAGTTTTTTTACCTTTATCCATTAAAACTATACAAAAGATGTATCTTTGATTTTTTTGATAGAATAACACCTTTTTGCGAGAAAAATGGAAAAATCTGTAACAGCAATTTCTTTCATTGGACGTTAAGTGAACCTAAACGGCTTCATTTTCAAAATACAGTTTAAAGAAGCTTTTAAAAAATGTTATTTAATAAAAAAAACAACCTTACAATAGTTAGAAAACTTTTTTATAAAAAACAGTGGCGTACCAGATTGTTCTAAAATAAGTTAACTGTGGAAATAAATTAAATTTATTTTGACCGAACAATGCCACTTTATGAAATATTAAGCTACACCAAGTTTCATTAGAATACCTATAGCCGTTTCCCAAATTTTTGAAAACAACTGTTTTTGTTTAAACTTCAACTCTCGTAAACGAAGCCGTTAAGGTCCCGTGTTTGTATGTACTTTTTATCTTAGAATTGATCAAGGAATCATCCCTTAAAGTTTGCCTACGTACTTAATTAACACCTTGTATATATATAATATATACAGGCTGATTCACGAATAGTGTCTGACGTAGCGCCTTTATGCCTGCAACAAAAATTACTCTCCCATAGAATACTCCGCTGTTTTTCAATTTGAATACAATTTTGTGATTATGATTTCAGAATGAAACAGTGAAAGTCTCAATCAAATGTGTCAGCAATTGTACATACTTTACTGCTACACTATTACAGGATGCTGTTCCATTGTAGATCACCTATTTATTCATTTTAATACAGGTGGTCTGAATACTCAATAAAGGCAGACTGAAGATTTTTTCTGGGATGGGTGTTGCTTGTATAGAAGAGACTGAAAAGGACCCGAAACGTAAGCACACAAACAGACTATAAGGTGGTAGAAAACGAAATTCTGAAGGTCCATCTTATGACTGGCTTGTTAAGCTGGTAATATTATAATTGCCAATTTTAAAATCATAATTTCTTTTGACAGCTATTCTAGAACTTAGTGACAAGACTAATACTGAATTCTGCAGAATAAAAAGTCTTTTGTAATGAAAATCTGCTATTAAGACGCCTAGCCCTGTCTCAGCTTGATACAATTTTAACACTGAAATTATTTCAAACCTTATGCGAATTTCACTCGCTCTTCTTATATTTACTCCAGGGAAAGTTGTTTCATCTCTATTAGAGTTGTAAATAACCCGAAGTGAAGGCTCATCGCTGCTGAAGTACAACAGCGGACTGATATATGTTTCCTGGAGAAGAGGCCGAACATTTTTTTGTATTACTCTAAAATTGAAAAAAGTTGAATCTAGCTTGGCAGGCGGTATTTCCTTCCTTTCTGAGGCCCTGAGCTAATATAAAATAAATTTTAATGTGGAGAAAAGTATTGTTAAGAAATTCGGCGACACGAAAATATTTCAACGAAATTTACTATTCAGACTATTTTAAGTGAATTTTGCGGAATCCTGAATTTTAATTCAAACTATTCCTCCTGTTTTATTGAAAAATGTAACTTCAGTAATGTGGGTTTTATTTAACCAATAAATTATTTTTTGTTTATCTTAGGTTTAAGGCGATGTCGTTTCCTTCGGGACAAATTTCTCAGCACATCTATGTATTTACAAAATCAGTTGGTGTCTGGACTTCATCATTTAAAAGTATTTGCATATCTTCTCTAGCTCAGTATTGCGTGAACAAGGCAGCAGCGAATTTGTCTTTTCGAATTTCCGGCAAAACTTCTTGCAGTATTTAATAAACATCGTTAAGGCACTTGGGAATACAATTTGCAATGCCACTGGTATGAGGCTAAGCAAACATGACAAAATTGCTGTTTGCGTTTTGCCGGCTTCTAAACACTCGCAAAAAGCAAAACGGGCAAATCTCATTTGTAAAACTGCTAAAAATCCAATTACTCAAGGCTTCTGAAATGGAAATTTTATTAAAACGCTCAACAGCCCGCCCCAAGAAACGGTGTGCTCTGCTTGTTTACTCCCAATACCTTATGAATATTACTAAAATGCAAAACTGCTCGAGTTTTATGAACATGTTTGACTGTCTCATGTTTTATGCAGCTCGTTGGCAGGAGATGCGGAAGGAAAACGTAAAAATGCGCTATTTCCCTGTGATTTTCTTTTACGCCTTCTCATGATGGTATTATTGGGCGTGTAAAAGATTGTGAAAGTTTAGGGCGGGATAGAGTTTCTAGCAAATGCATTTCTATTACTTGTGCTTTCTCTGAAATTGGTGGTTGTCTGGAACTAGGTTTAGTAGTGTTCTAGAATGTACGATCTGAAAATGTGCAATTTTGTAATGCAATTATTATAACGTCAATCTTTTACCTACATTTGTAAGTTTTTGTAGAATTTTTACAAAATTCAGTTGGAACAGTTGCGTGTAGTTCTGCGTTTGAATACTCAGCAATGGAGTTATTCGTTTGAAAATTATAGCGTCATAAAACTGTTCTCACTGGATAGGGCAAAATTTGAGATACTCACGCAAAGCTTTGATTATTTGGAAGCAAAGATCATAAAGTAAAGTGAAACATACTTTACTGCGGCAAGTAAGTGGAGAGAGAACGCCAGAAATTCGGGAAATTAAGTACTATTAGTCATACAGGGCCGAATATTACATTTGCCCCTCATCTGGTACTTAATTTTGGATGCAAAACCAACGCATAAAAATGTATAAGTGTTTGCTATAAGCATTCTAAGTTGTTTCTGAATATATTCAAATGTGAGCTAGCAATTTTCGACTCGACAATAAGTTAATCGAATTTGGGTTCTCCATCGTGGGGGACACATAAAGCACTGCGTGAAACAGGTAGATTTCGAAGCCCTTGAAGAAAATGTGGACAAAAGGCGAAATGAATTTCTGAACGACCATCGCATAAGCTATAAAAGAGAAGAATCAACTGAACGAAAGGAGGTTAGTTACCGTGTTTGAAGAGGACTCCGAACTTATGAGGAGAAACATTTAGAAGTCAACAGGCTTACAATCAAGGAAAAGAATGACCAGAGGTGAAGAGTATGTTAAAACGTGGAATAACATCTAGGACGAGCAAGATGCTCAGAGGTATGGAGCGAATTTAAGTCAATAAAACGAAAGAAAGAAGAATTACGTATCTTTTTTCAACGAAGAGACCTTCTAACAGGGCTTCTTGCTATGTTGCGGTTCGAGCCTCACCGGTGTGGGTCATATGGAAACAAGTCGTTTGGTAACTCTTCCGTCGGGAAGTGAAACTTAAATTAGATGTTTTGTATGCCTTAGTATTTTTACAAATTGACTGTCCTGGTCGTTCAGTTAGCTACATCACTATACATGAAACTTTCACTGTATCCCAACCTGTGTCTATAAAGTTAATATATGCCAAAACAGAGAGCTAGCCTGCTCTTGTAGTATTATCGGAGCTGAAACTGACTTTAAACGATATGCACAGGAAAAGCTAATTTGATCACTCAAATAAACAAAGATATATTGACCTTTAAAGCACACATATAAAACCATAAAGAAGATCAGAATGAAACTGAAACTAAATGGCAATTCCCAAAAGCAGTCTAGGATACAAACAAATCGTTACCGCGCTCTTTTATAAGTAACCGTTAAACTGCATCTAAATCAAACGTTGGGATTTCGTGCATCAAAACTCGGTTTCTCAATTTACGTACGTTTAACTTTTATATGCAACCCTTGGCTTTCCGCTACCGAAAACTTTACAATAAAGCCTGAAGCGACCACTTATCGCTTAAGCTGCAATCCCGTTCTGTATTAGGTTACCTGCAAATTGAGTATGGGAGCTGCTTCGTCGAGGATTGGGCTTGCCCTGGATAACGTAATACCTTAAATGACTCGTATTGAAATTCTCCACGAAAGCTACTACTGGTTATTGTTGCTCGCTGTCGGCTGACATCACGGTCTCGTACGAGCCTCGAATCACATCATTTGGCCCAGTTCAGATTTTTCAGGTATCTTTATATTGTACCCACAAAAGAAAATCTTTTTGGGAAATATTCTTACATCATAATTGTAGGAGTTTTTAGCAATATTTTAAACAGTTTTAACAAAAACAAATTTAACAAAAATAGTCGAGAAATTTAAAAATAAATTATCGATTCCACTTACATTTGCAGGCTGTACAGAAAGAGCTTGCAGCGCCCAGTTATAACAAATAGCTACTTTATTCTATTTAAGTAATTGCTATAGTGTATGCATAGCAAAGAACGATTTTTCTATTTCTGAAGTAATAAATCAACGGATCTTTGTCAACTAGAAAAGAATCATTGTCAAGTAGGCACTTCTTTTATATATTAGGTACTAGCAAGACACAGGTTCCTTGTACGGGTTACATTTTTATTTCTAAGTCTTAATTGCAGTTTACTCACATCTCAACACTCAACACCCTAAGCCAACAATCGCAAAAACAGTTGTAGGTAAGGAAGAAAGACCATTCTTCCCGAAAAAATTCGCTATCACTTGTTTATACTTCACGTACGCCCTGGAAATCTGTATATAATTGGCGTTCCTCTTGTATAGATTGACAAAACTATAGTTGCAGTATGGCAATGAGAATAAAATAAAAAATATATGTACGGCCTAAATGTACCGTTCATAAATTATAGCAAGATCTAAAATAGACTAACAGCTAAAAAATCAATTATTGTAACTAGTTACCGCTTTTACCATTAATCCCCTTGTTATGCCTTCAGGAGTGAGTTTTAAAGTTTTAAAACGCTTTCTAAAAATTTATCCGGCCTAAGAGATATTAAGGAATACGTAAAAACACATTTACTGCTTTCCACTCCCTTAGCGAAGGAGTTTCGGAAAATCAATCTTTGGTACCTCCCTACTCAACTAAAGGAACCTCCTTTCCAAATTTCAAGTTCTTAGTAACAGGGGTTACGACTGAGTAATTCTCTTTTAAAATCGTTTATAGATATAGATTACAGCAGGGATGCCCGTTTCAACCCCTTGGAAGTGCAATTTTTAATATCCGTTTTACCTCATTTTACTCTAAAAAGCGAAAAATTCAATCATTTTAACCACTTAGACTACCCCTCTTTACCGTTACACCCTCTTTATCCCTTTAAGGGTGACATTTTTGAAAACTCTTAAACCACGTTCTAAATATTTTAAAAAGACATTTATATGCAAGAAAACTATTATAACTCCACAACCACAGGAGATACAAAGGGTTCTATAATTAATTCCAAACCAGATTGGTACCTTTAGGGGTTGATTAGAATAAAATCGTCAAATACGTTTTTAGATATTTTTAATGGCAACCTTTTCAAGCAAACTCCAATTCGATCATTCATCCAGCCTAAGATATATTAAGCAATTCAAGAAAATAAATTTTACCCCTTTTCACCCCTTTACGGATCAAATTTCAAAAAAGTTTAGCTCCGCCTTACGTAACAAAATTAACGTTTCTGCCAAACTTCACGTACAAGTGGTTACGGATGTGTGATGATTAGTCAGAGCTTTGACTTTCTTTTACACATATACAGTGTGATTTTTAAAAACTCAATTGCAGCAGGCCCTGGATAGCCTGGATCAGTTGGCAATACTGAAATGTATTGTTGGTGACAATGTAAGTCTATGTCAAATTCAGTCTGTGTCAAAACTGACGCAAAACCTAACCTGCTAACATCGAATCTGACATAGACTTACAGTGTCACCAGCAATACATTTCAGTATTGCCAACTGATTTAGGCTATCCAGGGGCAGCTGCAATTGAGTTTTTTAACAAATCACTCGGTATACGTATACAAGGTGAGTTTGGAAGGTCGGCAGAAATTTAAACCTAAGATACATTGCGGTAATTAGAAGACAATAGCAGATTTGGTTTTCAAAATCTGTTAATTTAAAAAATTTCCATTTTAAAAGTAAGTATGTTTGAGAACCGCTACTTTCAAATAGAACTAATTATTTAATGCAAGGCCAAACTGATTAAAATGCATTTTTGTTTCAAATAGTGCACTTACCTTCTTTCAGTTAACAGAAGGTGTGCTGTCGAACAATGAAATGCATGCGCCTTGTACAGATAAGCGCGTCTGGTTAAGCGATACGGATTTTAAAACCTATTTTCTAAATATTTTTGCGAATAATTTGTAGTATGCCAAAGGTTCTCAATCAGTTTTAGGGAATTCAAAATCTAATTTTATTACGGCCATGTTTACGAGTTTTGAAAAAACAAACCAGTTATTATGTTCTAATTACCGCAATCTATCTTAGGTTTAAATTTCTACAGACCTTTCAAACTCACCCTGTATATAGATTACGTAAGCAGTTTCTGACTTCGAAAGTTTTGTATTCAGCTTAGACGAATTGATATTCTGGATATTTTTTTAAATTAAGCTATAACTATCGAATGGTATATGTACTATATCCGGGAAATCTAAAAAATTAACTAGAAAAGTAACAAGCACAGTAGGGATTAACTCGAAAAAATACAATATGGAATATTTATCAGCGTCACTGTGTGTTTATTTTTAAATTCGAACGTGGGTGCGAAGAGATGTGTTGGACGGACAGCTCCGCGATATAAGGGTTGACAGAAGCGGCGTGTGGTTACATGAAAGTTATCTCCATGCGAAGTGACTCGATGTCAGCTATTTTCAAAGAATCCAAGAGGGAACTGTCGAAAGTTGTTCGCAAATCTCTTAATACGCATTCACGTTCAAACCTCCGAGGACACAGCTAACTTTGAGTTAAACGTTTCTTAGAAGTCCCGCATAAAACGTGCGACGAGCGACAAAATTATAATTGACATTGTCGCATTCGTGGTCGAATTATAATTGGTCTATTTTCAGTTAACTGGTCTGTAAGGTAAGCGCAATTAGAACAGTAAGAAATTAAACGGGTTTTAAGGGGCTTAATGTATAAGCTTGGGAGCTATGTTTAATGGAAGGGTAGAATAGTTCTAAGAACTTCAAATGACATAATTTAGTTTTACTATTTTATTAATTATGAAGAGGAAAATGTAATCAAGGCAGCGCTTGTTAGTAATTTAACAAAATTTAAAGTTCATTTAATTCAATCGCAACTCTAGTTTCTCAGATTCGAGTACAGTTCCTTATTAACTAACTTACTGCAGTTTAAGTAATGTGTTCAGCGCTATCATGTAATCAAATTACATCCATTTCATGCCGTAGGGTGATATTAACTAATTAAACCAGTGTAAACGTGACATTTACGTTTACAGTAGTAGAAAAGCACTTATCAAATGTACTTATATCAAGAATTATAGAGATGATCTGTTCCTTTAAACGTGATGAAGTGTAAATTCGCAATTATGTTGAAGAGAAAGTAAAGTGGGTTAACAAGGAGATACAAAATAATCAAAGTCTCAGGTTAAGAATAATATAAATTATTTGTGATGATATTCTGATAGCAGAGTCCGGTAGTATGTAACTGGAAGTTCTAGCTTAAATGTATACAGTACTACAATGTTTTATATTTTATTGTAGGCTTAGTTCTTAGTTGATATCCAAAGAACCGTTGAAAAATATATCTTATTTATGAAGGATTTTCAATTTTCACATATTTTTATGATAGCGTGCTTTATTTTGAAGCCCAACTGTTTCTCTCGAATGCCATCAAGCTTGTTGTATTCTAAAACCGATTTCAGAAATAATAACAAGCTAAAAGGAGAGGGGATTTCTCTTTGCTCACAGAACGTCGAAATATAGTTATAGCAGAGGGGCACAGGACAATCCCGGGAACTGTTGAGCACAAATCAAATGCTTTGCATAAAAACACGCCTATGGTTTCCAGCTTTACACAAATCACAAAAACAACAAGTAAAATATCAAAAAAGTCAGTGCATGTGCACTTGTTCCAATTACAATCTAACATGGTTGACGCCATGTTGTCGTATAAGACAAAGGAATTTAACTTCTTTGTGATGACGCAATGCAAGGGTTGCATCCAGGTAAGTATTTAGGAACAATTCAAAACACTTAACTGAGAACACTGGAACAGCATTATTCAACAAATTTGTTCTCCAAAGGTACGACGGTTTCAGTAGCTAGCAAAATCTAGAAGCGACAAGGAGCTGCAGCTTCCATTGAGGGGTACTACAGAGATGGGATACTACGCAGGATTCTACAGTACGGCGGTAGGAAGTAGTCCAGATACGTAAATATGAAGTAATTCGAAAGTGAAGATCTTTGAGAAATTATTTTAAGAGATGTGGTACGTCGAAGACACTGCGAGAGTGGTCCACTATTTGAATTTTGTTATTTCGACATCGGGGAAATATCAAATTGACAAGAGCAAGATGTCGAACAAGCCATTTTCAAATTCCATCTACGATCGCAACCTGTGCGAAACGCAACAGGAGATGTTTGCAGCAACATGAGGTATACGTATACGTATATGCCGTTCATGATCATTTTGAGTCAGGTGAGGCTATGACCATCTAGTAATTTTGTTGGCAGTACCCCTGTGTCAACTAAAAACTCCCTAATGGAAATTGACACTTTTTGTGTTAGGTTAGATTGTTTTCAGTTGAAGGCTATATTTTCTGAATAGGTACATTGTTGCCGGATCTCTGTTTAAATTAAGGATGAAAAATTTAAATAAATTGACAATTGACGACAGAAACGAAAATGAGAACTAATGCGTAAGAAAAGCATTCAATATTAATGTTTATTGCAATTTGGATAAGAATATTGTGTACATGCTATGAATATGCCACTTTATTTTACATGCTTGCTTACTTGTTGGCGTGGAAGGATAAAGACGTCACAAACTGATCCCAAATTAATTTAGTAGAGCAATTGAGCAATATTGGTCCTATAGAAATTACCATGTGAAAAATGTAAATATCTTGTCAAATGGATGGCTTGCTGATTTTACTTCATGTTGATTTTCATATATGCCACATAACATTTCAACACTAAAATAGTAATAAGTAGGTAGGTAATAAATTGTTTTTCCTTCCAAAAATTTCATTTTTTAACGTACAGCAAGTATATTCTCTAGTCTCTACATCAACTCGTGTTCTTTTAAATCCGGTATGTCCTTTTTAAATTGGAAGTAGCATCGTTTAATGGAAATTTTTTGTTATAACAAAATTATTTTGGACATTTTGACTTTTCCTTTGACGAAAATTAAAATTATTTCTACACGCTTGATAAATCATTTATTTTCTTACAAATATTAAAATAATAAATCCGACAATGTGGTGGTAAGAAAATGTCCACCAGACACTGACAGAAAAAAAAAGTTGCCTCCGCTACATCACCAAATCAGTCCAACATGAAAAGAAAAAATCATAGCCAACTCTGTTCCAAAAAGGTTGTGAAAGAATTATACATGAGTGTACCTTGTAAGAGTGTACCCAGCGCAACTGAAAAGGTTCTGCCATTCAATATCGTGCACGGCACCGTAATATGAAGAATTGAAGCAACCCAATTTTGATGAGATCAAAATAAAAAAAAATCTTCAAAGTTCGAGACAAACGTAAACCTACTAGCTACAAAGACATCTGCTAAGCCGTGTATTCTTTATACTTACAGTCAACGAAGAAGTAGAAAAAAGAGCTCAGATGAGCGTGTAAAATTGAGGGGCGTGTCCTGCGCGGGAACCTTTGCAGTCTATTTGTATCAATGAGAAAATTTACAGTCATTTTATCGTCACCTAACCTCAAGCCACTAACGGCGTAGACGAGCAATTTGTAGTTTTGAGCTCTGGTATGCTTTTCGTTAAGCCTTTCTTATGTCGGAGGCTTAAGCTGCGAATTTTGGAGCCCTAAGCTAACCTGTGCTGTTCTTCAGGTATCTTGGCGATCCTTGGGTGGGATTAACTCTTTGCTCAACGTCAAGGACGGTTTTTTAATAAAATTTTGGTTCGGCTACCCTTCCAAGCATGATCGTAGTCAAGCGAGGCCAGGGTCCAACTATACTCGGCGAGCAGTTTTCATGTGTATACCATGAGGCGTGCTCAGCTATGTAAATAAATGTATTTGTAACCTTAGTCTGTACATTTGAAAGCCATAGCTCATATTCTGAAGAAATGATTGTCACTAGAATTTCTCAAGTCGTCCAAATATCAATGTATGTATTGTAAACACCTGGACTTCGCCCTTTTACGTTTTATAGCAGTTCAAAGAGTACTTCCGGTGCTTAAAGGTATGTTTAGTAAAGGTTAAAGGTAGCATTTGTTTCAAAATCTGAATTGATGACTGGGTAAAAACTAATCTTTACACTTTTATATTTGTTGAATTGATCCATGTTCTCTAAGTGGAAGCACTGTGTGTTATTTTTAACACAACCATTACACATTTTTCAAAACTGTTAAAAGCTCAATTCCTTTCAGAATTTAATTTGCATGCTGGTTTACTGTTTTAGCAAATAAGACAATTAAATTTGGGTGTGGGGAGTAAACAGGTACCTGGATAATTAGCCATTTTTATATAGGAATCGTTTGTATTTGGAAAGGTGCAGCAATTTCGGTTTAAAGATAGGTCGCTAATTTTCGTACCAATACTTATAGTGGGGATCGCGATTGATAAATGTCTATTACTGGCAGCTCCTGTAGAAATCGATATACAAAGAAAAACAACCAATCTTTCCCAAAAGCTGCTCAGTATTTTTTATTAATAGACCTCACAAACGGGCGAGAAAATCATCCTAATAGATTGTCGCTATCATGTTTTTCATATATTAAGCGTGACATGCTCCACTTCACTCAATTTTACGACCGTCCTTTAGGGCGAAATCGGTTGTTGTTTTCAAAAAGTTATGTAGTCTTGTAAGAGCTTCCATATAACGTTTGGTTGCTTGCGATTCATGGAGATATTGCGACAAAAAATCTAGCGAAGTTCTATGCAAAGCACATAGAAGTTCATTCGTTTAAATTTTCCACAGTGCTTGGAATTGCAGTTTCGTCTAAGTGTATTAGCAGAAGTACACAAGATTTGATTCGCATGCGGCGGTCGCTGACGTTGAATATAATGATGTGGCCGAGAAACCAAATCGAGTTATAGAAAGCTGAAATCAAGTTTGTAAATTCGCCACTTCCTGGGGAGCGGCGTAAGTGACGAACAGAATTCTGGTAAGAGTGTTAATTCACGGTTCTCTGGTAATGGAGGCGTCAGCAGAACTAAGCAATTAATGTCCTTTACTTAATTCAGTGCATACAAACGCCCGCACGAACTGTCATTTTGTGACTACAAGCCCCCCTGTGTGCACTAAGTTGTTGGGGCATTTAAACTAAATTGAAGCGCTTGTTGTAGTAAGTCAATTCCGGAACCTATCAAAATATCTTTCCAAAAGAGTGTTCGAGTATCGATCATGTGATTTTAAATTGTCGGTCAGGACTTATTATGTTTACTTCCAATCAGTGTGACATACACGGTTTTTATTGATTTTCCAACTTATATTTAATGCCAAAGCGGCTGATATCTTCACAAAAGTTATGTTGTTCGATGAGCCTACCGAAATTGCAAATTTGCAAAAATAGCCGAGGTCGAAAGCAAATTTGGTGTCTTAGTCGCGGGTGACCACTTTTGTGATTTCCGCTGGAACTATTATGTTGTTTATTACTGTGGAATTCAGTTCAGTAAATACAACTGTTTAAATTCGATAATATTAATTTAAAATACAAATGCGAATTTGAGTAGCCTCGTTTTCGATACCCAATTAATTATTAAATAAAGACCTTGGAAACTGACTTTGGTCCTCGACTAAGCAAAATGCGTACAAGTCGGAATATGCCGAAAACGTGATATTAAGTCACAGTAAAAGTACAAGTGATAAGTGATGAGTCTTGAGTAATCTCGAAAACTAAGCTATTGCCTTTATATATCGTTCCCCTGAATGGAAGGGACAAGATATTGAAATTGGCGGTCGAAAAGAACTTTCCCTTTTCGAGCGTTTATAACTGTATTGTCGGCCGGGCTTCACTCTTTCTTTTCTACTGGTTTATTGTTATTTGAGATAAAGGGTTTGTTGGCCGATATTCCTGAATTTACGAAATAACCCCGGCTGTGCTGGGAATTGCATCGTGAATGTTTAGAGAGTTAGATTTGATTGTTCAACTCGACGACATAAATCACATTTGATATTACAGATCTATTAACTCTTTCACCAGACCTTTCACATCGCAAATGTCACGTTCTAGCTGATTTAGCCCTGCACTTAGTGTCACATTTTAGTTTATGGCCTTCCCTTGCACGACAGGCGTTTTCAGGCCATTCATCACCGCTACGCTACACAAGTAAAATAATTATTATCGTTTATTAACCGAATAATGTTATCACACACTAATTCAATTACCACCAATTTACGGCTAAGAAAATTTCAACTAATAACAGTTTCATTTTAATAAAAGATACGATTCCAAAAAATACAAAGCCTCGCAACGAAAGCAGCCTTTGGCATTAAAATTTTAGCATTGGTCTTGTAGAACACACGGTCGTGTTGTATTAATCTGGGCAAAGCACCCTGTTTTACTTATATTATTTTTATACAGCCGTCAAAGCTTCCAGAACTATGTAATAAAAACATATATACACAATTCCTCAACGCGATAGATTACAAATAAATAAATAAAGTCTACCCTATTTTATATTATACATTTCTTCTCCAGTTAATAAATTGACTAGGTTTTATATTGGATGCTTTATTCGTAGTAATTCTTAGAGCACTAATTTAGATACTCATCAAGAATTGACTTTTAGGCAACATTGCGCCTAAGCACGATGACAAAGTAGCCCTAAACCTGCAGTTAAGAACAGTATTGGCGCAACATTGTTGCGACTGCAATGTGTATTTTATTACCGCGTTACAAGGATTTCACACAATGATGCACTTTCAGGATATGTCTCATAAAATTGATAGAAATTGTGCTTCGACTACGATTGTTTCAATTTATAATCCAGAAATCTGAAACAAGAATGTTATGGGTATTTTAGTAAATGTAACGAAACATTTTAAATTCCTTATTTTTCAGTGTCGGATATAGCCTTTTTGAACAAGAGGTTTTTGTAAGTAAACTTATATTGGGAAATTTGATTTTGAAAGATTGGTCATTTTGAAGTATTCTAATTACTTCTGGACCTCTTTTCTTACACTATCATGGCGTGCTTAACATGTATATAATCAGCCTCTACTGGTAGAGTAGGCAAAATCGATCACGAGCTATTAAACGAATTCCTAAAGTTGCGCTTGTTAGGTAGATAATTATATTATACAAGAAATCCATACTTTATGAACTTTTGTGGATAGCTACTTCTCCGCACGAATTCTGTAACGGAATACGTTTTATTTGCTTAATTAGAAAAACATATTAGAAATCTATTTTGTCAAAAATTGTTTTTTACAATTGCTATCCTATACAGGATCCGGCAACGATGCGGAGATGGAAGATATTTCTAAAACGATATGTTACATAAATATTGTGAATACGGATTGTCTGCAGACAGTAAGTACACACGGTAAATAGATACAGAGACGGCTAGTGCTGTCAGACAAACAAACCGTATCTGTAACTATAATACGATCAAAAATTATTTTCATCTAGTATGGCTATAGAATACTTCCTAATTTATGAATGCAACTATAAATCACTTAAAAATCAAGTGTCAAGTCTGATATTATAGTTACATGCTCTTTGATATTATGGTGTAAACGTAGTTGCATTTATAAATTAGGAACTATTCCATAGCCATACTAGATGAAAATCATTTTTGATCATACTTTAGTTACCGTGTGTACCTAGTACCTGCAGACAATCTGTATGGAAGTTCTAGGTACGAATGTGGTGCACATTACTAAAATAGTTTTTATTATACAGGGTGGCTCATAAAAGTGTGGCGAATCAAACTTACTATTTGTAATGGAATGCTATATTTTTGGGCAGCTCAAAATTGTTGCATTGAAATACTAATCCATTTGATATAAAAAGTTGTATGGATCTAAATTCAATTCATTTGGAAATATTTTATGTAAAAAATGCTGAACTATAGGCGGCTGCTGTAAGCAGTATAAACAAATTGAATGAAGGAAAACGTTACCACAAAATTATGTTTTTCGTGAACTATCTTCCGAGTGTAAAATGGCGGATCTGCGTATTAATGCTATACAGGGTGCTCAATATTTGCAAATTTAAAAATACTTTGCTGCAAATCATATTGAAAGTTCTTACAACTTTTCTTCGAATTTAATGCAAGTTTGTCAACAACGTAATGCAAACAGCTGTAGATATATTACTCACTTTTTAGATAGTTGATCAACACTTGCCGATAGTTTTCAGCAAATTGTCTCAACAGTTATTGTAAATTTACTGAATGCTGCAGTTTTGCTGACAATCTAGTTAATATAAGAGCAAGTACATGTAGAAGTTATTGAAAAGTCTCTAGTAATTCAATGCCAATGTATATTACTGAAAACTCTCCAGAAATTTACTACATATCTTCTATAGAAATCGCTGGAAACTTTCTGAAAACGGACTGGAACTCACTGAAAATTCAATACAAATCTGCAGAACAATTTATTCTTATAATTTTGTCCAGAAGAATTGTCAAACTAGCTGAAAGATTACTGCCCACTTACTAGAAAATGGCTCAACACTTACCGATACTTGCAACGTTTCTGTAATTTGTCGAAAATTTATTACATACTTAAAAGAAGCCATGTAGCGCAGTTGGGAAAGCGCTAGGCTTGCATTAAGCAAGTCCTCGGTTCGAATCCCGCGTGGGTCAAAAATTTTCCGCAGCCTTGGCGATTGAAATCGGGCTCCGTGAGACCATTCATAGCAGGCCACCAAAGTAACTGTCCTCTACTCCGAACTACATCCCTAAGAGATAGAGTAACAAGGTCAACACATCACCAAGACACACAACTCACTTAATGGTTGCTGAGCAAAAACAAAAAGGGGCGCTCCAACTCTGTAACCCGAATCCGGGGCAAGTTGAGCATTTTACCGCCTGTTGCTAGCTTACGAATCACCAGCCTCTACACGGGAATAAATGAGGTTGCAGATAATACATACATATTACATACTTTAAGAAAAGTGCCTACGTATTAATGTATAATTTTCTGAAAACTTACTCTATAAAGTTATTCAAAACTTATTGCCAGTTTTAGAAAAAATTGCTGCCAACCTGCTAAAAATTTGCTGCCAACCTGCTAAAAATTTACTGTAAACATATGCAAGTCTCCTTGCAAGCTCCTTAATAATTTACTGAAGTCACTTTGAAAACTTACCGCTGTTTCTTTAAAAAGCTCTACAATGTCTGAAAATTCACTGTAATCGATATAAAATTGTGCAACAATTTTTGCAGTGTCGAATAATTTGGTTGATAATTATAAACAATTTATTGCTACCAGTTTATTGTACACTTTCTAGAAATTTGCTTTACGGTTATTGACAATTTTCAGCAAAGTTATTACGAATTTTTCAAAATTTGTTGGAAATCTACTGAAAGCTGCAGTTTTACTGACAAAATTTTGCAACCTTAGGACAAATGCTATTTCAAACTTACTGAAAACTGACTGCAAATTTGTTGACAAATATAAATAACATTTTGTTTCAAACCTTATTAAAATAGTTATTTTTGATTCAAGATTGAGAAGTGCTACTTTTGCATTCGAGAATGAGTTTTGCGAGCATCGCGAGCAAAAAACTATAGAGAATGCAAAATAATTTCGCAATCTAGTAGCAAATAACGTTTTCTCGAAATCTGCACAGCGCAACATTAGCGGAAACTCAAAGAAAATTTTATCTACATTGTGACCTCTTCTTTAATAAAAAATTGCTGAACGTAAAAGTCTTTTTTGTTCTAGATTGTAAAAGACTTTTACATCCAGTGAACAAAAAACAGTCACTTTGACAACCGATTTAGGTTATAAAAGACTTTTACATCGAGTGAACAAAAAACAGTCATTTTGACAACCGAAGTAGGTCATGTAAATGTCAACATTTTTTATCAGTTCTCGAAAAAAGTGTTCCTAAAATTTTTTGCACACTTGTATACAATTTAGTTTCTAGAGAGTGGATTCATATTTACGGATAATTTTTTAAAACTTACTGTAAGCTTATTTTAAATGTGTTGCAAGTTCGACAACAATTTGCTGCAACCTGCTCAAAACTTACAAATTTCTTACGAATTAACTACTAACCTATTGTACTGAAATATCTCTAAATACATTTTGCACCTTTTTTCTAAAAAACGCTAGAAACTTGCTTAAAACTGATTGCAACTCGCTGAAAAGCTCATTAAAAGTACTTTTCAAAAATACAGGAATAAACAGGGTGTTCCATTTAAACAATGGAAATAAATATATTTTCAGATTATGAGTTCTCTGTATAGCGTTAATACTCAGAGCAAAGATCGAGAACTATTTGAACATTTAGCGTAATTACGTATAGAATTTTGGTGAATTGGCTTTTGTTTTTTTTTATCAGAGTTTATTTGATATAGGAATTAATTTGTTCCTGCATTTATCCTATTTCCGAGTTTATTACTTCTTGTACCAACACTGACTGGGTTTATATTTTCTAAACCTGGTTTTGTGATTTTATTTTTGGAGAGCTCAAGCGTTTAAATCATTAATTCAACGGCGTTTGTATATTACCCCTTGGAATAAATCATCTTTAAGGGCTTAAATTGTTTTTTATGTTCAAACACGCATATCTCAAAAACATTTGAATTTACAGGTATGAAGTAACATATCAAATGAGAGCTCATTAAAAGAGCATTTGAAAAATAATAAAATATATAGAACATTTTATTTAAAAAAAATTGAAATTATTAAATTTTTAAATGTTGCGCACCGTGCATAGCATTAATAACCAGATACACCTTTTTGCACTAGAAAAACTAAAAACAATTTTCTGGTAAGGTTTTTCTTCATTCAATTGTTTTCTGTTACTTACAGCAGACGCCTGAAGTTCACCATTTGTTTTGCATAAAATCGTTAATATCTCCAAAACAATTGATGTTTGACCCGTACAACTTCATGTCAAAATGATTGATATTTCAATGCAAAACTTTTAAGCTACCCAGATGTAAGGTATTCTATTAAAAAAAAGTGAGTTTAATTCGCCACATTTTATTGAGCCACCCTGTATAATGAATCAGCTATGTGGTTTATGGATTTACACCGACACCTGTAGGTGTCGAACCAGTGGCTCTTCCCGACAACCCACTCCAATCTTTTTGAGGAACTAGCTGGCAAGCTTTGCTACACCACGAGACAATTCCTGGACCACCGTGTTGCGACTGAATGGAAGCGATATCGAGTTTTATCAATAATCTCTCTTTTTTGTGTACAGAAATTCCCCGTGCAGCACGCTTTATAGAACTAAGTATATTTGAACTACTGACTTGAGCACAATCTAATAAGCTAGACAAATAAGCACAAATATGTAATTTAAACCAAATTTATACATTACATCGATACTTAATATTAAAATAACAATGGGATAACTTAAACAATTTAATGCCAATAAAGAAACATGTTACATATTAGGAAAGAGTTATTGTTTTTTATGGCTCTCGCGATCAAGTTTACTTTTGATTTCCCTGTAGATATGTAATTCAAACTTGCGGCTTTTAATTTTCAGGAATTGTAGTAAACAAGCTAATTGTAATAAATTAATGCGTTATTATTATAATAAATTGAGCAAACAAATAACATAATGTTAAAAAACCCAACCATTTGTTGATTTAAGAGATTACGATTTCACCTCTCTCGTGGAGGGGTACAAGAAATGTAGAACAGCGTTCCGTGACGCATTTGAATCTTCATCACGTATTTTCAGTATACCGATGACAGCAAAAAGTAGATTCCGGACTACTGTTCCGGCTTGCCTTCCTACGAGAAGAATTTCCGGAATTACGACTCGGCGCATTGCGTCTCTCGGGGAGAGTTAACCCGATGTTATTGAAAGCCGAGAGGGGTTTGAATTTCGCGAATTTTTCAGGTGTAACATGTTTTGCCATTATTGCTTCTCATTGTTTATTACCTGCCTGTTGGACTTATTACAAATGTATCTCCTTCTATTTTCATACGAATACATTTTATATTCTTGCAGATTTGATCTTGTGCCACAATTGCACAGTTATACTAAAGCGATAAACCCAAAACTATTTTTTTAAACAACTTTGACGTGGAATACTGAACTAAATGAAGGTGGATATAGATAAATATAGTTAAGTCGTCATATTTTGAGCCCAGATATATGTTGTTAAGTCACGTGCACATGTTTCAGGGACACTCTATATTGGTTACGTGAAATTTCTCACTGATTTCCCATTAAGTGAACTATTATAAACTGTAGCACAGTGGCTTTCAAGCCATTTACCCCCTTCATTTTTAGGACGAAGTCAAGTAAAGCCGGTGTAACTTTTATTCCAGTTATTTTGACAAAACCAAATGTACAGTGTATTATTGTGATACTGAGTTCCTCCGGGGTCCGGCGATCATGTTTCATTGAATTCATAAAAAACGCATTTAGCCTTTCCATTAAAAAACTCCAGAAAGGTGATTATCGAGAAGGTTTACGATATTGAACGCCGGGTAGGTCCGTCTCCTACAGTAATTAAATATATAAATCCCCAGATTTTATTAGTGCTTAAATTGCAAATTGCAAGTACTTTACGTTCGGTTCCGCTCCAAAGGGCTCTTAAAAGCTCGCAAGCCGAAGCGATTTATAGCCAATATAAAGCGAAATACTGGGCAAACAATAAGATTTTGTGAACCACGCACGACCCCTGTGAAGTTAGCACCACAACTTCAAAAATTTTTATTCTTTTCAAGAGTTCCCGCTGCACCCCAAAGAGTTCTAGAGTTCCTTGCTATTTTTAAAAATAGTTCTATGTATTTAAGAGAAAAAAATATAGATCGAAAATTTGGGGTTCTAACTTCACATGTTCCGCTGACAAATACCACTATAACTCTTTTTCAGTAATACTTATTGAAAAATGTCATTACACTTTTCGATAGAACTCGCCGGGGTGCTACTAGAATTCTTAAAAAAAAGATTTAAAAAAAAATTTATAAACCGGAAAAAAAATCTTTTTAATTTTTTAAAGTTCCGGTAGTTCTAATGGGTGTTCTAGTAGCACCCCGGCAAGTTCTGCCGTTAATTTTAATAGCATTTTTGATAGGACCCGAAGTAAAAAAATACGCCCATTTTTGTGATAGTACTTTTACAAAACGACGAAGTCCTAAAAGCAATATTTTAAAAGTTCCGGTAGTTCTAATGGGAGTTTTAGTAGCACCCCGGCGAGTTCTATCGTTAACTTTAATACCATTTTTTGATAGGACCCGAAGTAAAAAGATTACGCCCATTTTTGTGTTAGTATTTTTACAAAACGACGAAGTCCTAAAAGCAATTTTTTAGAAGTTCCGGTAGTTCTATTGGGAGTTCTAGTAGCACCCCGGCGAGTTCTATCGATAACTCTAATAACATTTTTAGATAGGACTTGAAGTTAAAAAGTCGACGAAAATACGCTCGCGAGTTGTATAATATGAAAACTGTATAGTGAGAGTAAATTATCACAAAAAATTATTACGTACCTAAAATTTGTTGGCAACCGTTAACCATATTCAAATTCATTGTAAAATCTATTACCGACCTTATAGTAAATCCATATTTATTAAACCTTATTAGCCAATACACACTTTATTAATAATTATATTTTTGCACATAGGGAATTGTGTTCGTTAACTGGAAGATGGTACATGGTGAAAGTCGGGGCCATCCAGGTAAGCAGTAGGTTGGTGATTCTCGGGGGCGGCTAACACAATGGTTAACTTCTATTGCTTACTTATAAACAGACATACATCAGATTTCGTTTTCATGTAATGAAGATTGCTTACAACAGACACACAATCAAAGGCTGTAACTAATCTAAACAAGTTACAACGACACACGGCATCTTTGAATCGAAATTCCCAAGAAATCGCCTTTTTGGGGTGACCCCGTTATGTCGAACTCCCCCCCCCCCCTACATTATTCTACTCTTCTGATGAACGGTCAAACGACAAAATAAACTTAATAAAATGCTTTTACCAAGCCATCGGCAATATAGAAAAAACTAATTACTATCACTAACGTAGGTATTTATGGAAATATATATGTTACCTGTTATCTAACACTTTCTGTATTATACACAAAAATGCTCCAAATTTTCACACAAACTTTAAAAGCTTTATAAAAACGACACTGGTCATAAAGTTGTGGAACTGAGTTCACTGTAAAATGAGACTGAACTGGACATTGAACAAATATAAGAATGTAGTTAAAAGAGTCGGTCATCACTATGGATCCACATTTTTTTCTCTTAAATACATAGAACTATTTTTAAAAATAGCAAGGAACTCTAGAACTCTTTGGGGTGCAACGGGAAGTCTTGAAAAAGTAACATTTTTTGAAGTTGTGGTGCTGACTTTACAGGGGTCCGAACGAGTTCTATCGATAACTTTAATAACATTTTTTGATAAGACTCGAAGTAAAAAAGTTTCGCGTATTTTTGTGTTAGCACTTTTACAAAACGACCAAGACCTGTAAGTATTTTTTTAACTAAACTATCAACACTTAAAGAAATTGCTTTCAGGACATTGGTTTAGCAAACACAAAAAGCTCGTAACTGCTTTTACTTCAAGTCTTATCAAAAAATTTTATTGGAGTTATCGATCGAACTCGTCTGGGTGCTACTAGAACTCCAATTAGAACTACCAGAACTTTTAAAAAATTGCTTCCAGGTCTTGGTCGTTTTGTAAAAGTGCTAACATACATTTAAGCGTAACTTGTTTACTTCGAGTCTTATCAAAAAATGTTATAGAACTCACCGGCGTGCTACTAGAACTCCCATTAGAACTACCGGAACTTCGGACTTCGTCGTTTTGTAAAAATACTAACACAAAAATGAGCGTAACTTCTTTACTTCAGGTCCTATCAAAAAATTTTATTAGAGTTATTGATATAACTTCCCGGGGTGCTACTAGAACCTTCATTAGAACTATAGGCCAGTCAAATTGTCGAAAATACCTCGTTTTTTTGACAAAAATACTACCTGAAAAGTGAGCATGTAGTTTTATAGAACAAATCACGTAGAATTGAATGAATTAAAAAGTAACAGCTGAATCAGTGGAGAAGTGATTCAAAATTGCGCTCAAAGTAATAAAAAAACGGTTTTTTGCATATAAAAGAGCAAAAAAGCAATGAATTTTTTCAAAAAAAAATAGGCTTATGTAGTTTAAAAAAAAATAAATTAAGCTGTCGATGGTCAAAATTGAATAATTAAAAAAAAAGTTATCGCTAAAAAACCGCTAAAAGTGACCGATTTTTCAATTGTTCTTAACTTTAAAAGAAAAACCTACATAACGTTGAAATTTTCAGAAAGCATAGCACTAGATGAGCAGAAAACACACGATTTTAAAATTTGCAAAAATGTTGATTACTTTTTGCATAAATCATTTTTTTCGAAAAAAATACGTTTTCGCAGAAATTGATTTACTCAGCTTGCAGAAGTCGTATAGCAATCAGCATAGGCTTATTTTGTTCCTTAAGAGTTATAATATCACACACAATATGAGCGCAAATTTTTTTGCACTTGATAATATGTGCAAATTTAATGTGAAAAGTGATCTTTGTTTTACGCGCACAAAATGTTGAATATTTTTGTCAATTTAATTGTACCGAAATTACATAAGCACCATTCGATAGCTGTCAATTTTCTCCGTAATTTAAAAAAGATTAAAGTACGACTCATAGAAGCTGAGGAATTTTTTTGTTTTAAATTGCTGCACATTCAATTATTAATATTAGCGGCTGAAATTTGCACACACTTTAGTGGAAGACTTCTAGTGTAATATAAAAATTATTTCGCAATTATTGACCGTGTATTATTTATTGCGAACCGGTTTACATTAAGCGTCGCAAAATGTATGTTCCGTTCAGAGCGGTGCCGTGGCGAGTAGCGTTCGTTGTGGGGAGAAACTCGTAGTAGGCCGCTCCACTGGGCGTTTACTCGCCCTGCACAATGTACTCAGAATATACTTCCTTTTTTAAATGTTTATAGTGATTCTAATAATTATTATAAGAATCATAATATTAATTAGAAGAATAATTATAGCAACTAATTATTTCATTTCTAAACTGTCATTAAACGTGAAAAATATTTGTATTAAAAATAGGATTATAAGATATATTTAAACAATTTATTTACAAGTAATTGTTACATAATATAAACATCTATCAAAGTACAAACCCTTGCATATGAGATAACTATTACTGCAGTTTATTGCCCACCCAGACATGTATTCTTTGGCACACTGGGACTGTGATATATAACTACACTAACAGCCAGTCTTATAAAGACCACTAATCTGAAGTTTATGTGTACTTTGTTGTTAAAATAAACAAAAGCGCAATTAAATTCGTAGAAAGTTGACAGCTATCGAATGGTGCTTATGTAATTTCGGTACAATTAAAATTGACAAAAATATTCAACATTTTGTGTGCGTAAAAAAAAGATCACTCTTCACATTAAATTTGCACATATTTTCAAGTACAAAAAAATTTGCGCTTATATTGAGTGTGGTAGTATAACGCTTAAGGAAGAAAATAAGCCTATGCTGATTGCTGTACGACTTCTGCAAGCTGAATAAATCAATTTCTGCGAAAACGTATTTTTTTCGAAAAAAATGATTTATGCAAAAAGTAATCAACATTTTTGCAAATTTTAAAATCTTGCGTTTTCTGCTCACCGAGTACTATGCTTTTTGAAAATTTCAACGTTATATAGGTTTTTTTTTTAAAGTTAAGACCAATTGAAGAATCGGTCATTTTTAGCGGTTTTTTAGCGATAACTTTTTTCTAATCAATCGATTTTGACCATCGACAGCTTAATTTATTTGCTTTTTTAAACTACATGAGCCTATTTTTTTTTGGAAAAAATTCATCGCGTTTTTGCTCTTTTATATGCAAAAACCCGTTTTTTCATTACTTTGACCGCAATTTTGAATCACTTCTCCACTGATTCAGCTGTTACTTTTTAGTTCATTCAATTCTACGTGATCTGTTCTATAAAACTACATGCTCACTTTTCAGGTAGTATTTTTGTCAAGTAAATATCTAATTTGACTGGCCTACTACCGGAACTTGAAAATATATATTTTTGGTTTGTAAAAAGATTTTTTTATGAAAGTCTTTTTTTTTTGTTAGAGTTCTAGTAGCCCCCGGCGAGTTCTATCGAAAAGTGTAATGACATTTTTCAATAAGTATGACTGAAAAAGAGTTATAGTGGTATTTATCCGAGGAAAATGTGAAGTTAGCACCCCAAATTTTCGATCCACATGTTTTTCTCTTAAATACATGGAACTATTTTTAAAAATAGCAAGGAACTCTAGAACTCTTTGGGGTGCAACGGGAACTCTTGCAAAAAATTACTTTTTTGAAGTTGTGGTGCTAACTTCGCAGGGGTCCACACACAGCAGGTGTTTTGGTATTTTGCAGTTGTAACAATTTCTGAATAATTTATTATAAATTAGGATACCTTTACCATCAAGTAGTCTGTGTAAACAGTTTTGTCTTTGTAACTATAACTTTGATGGTCCAGGTTTCAAATATTGTAATGGTTTACTGCCGACAGCAATTCTGATTGCCTCATTAACTAAACGAATAAGGTCAAAATGAGCATAGAATTGAATAGTTTATTTATTGCAAGATAATCAGTAGTTTACATTAACAAGTGCACTTGATGTGAGCAACAATAACTAATAATTTGAGGGATAAAAGTTAGCATGAGATAAGGCAGGGTCCAGAAGCGTTACGTTCAGAGTTTCAGATATGATAAATGTTCGGAAAGCCAATGCAATTTAATTTGTAACTGACTGATATGAGCTTAGTAGCGTCAAACATAATATGAATAAAATGATACAGAATGATTTTTTAAGTACAGAGATTATATGAGCTTTGATAATCTCTGAAACTTCTTTGTGGCGTGAATTCATAATTCATTTTCTTATATGGGTATTTCGCCACTCTGCAAATTAAAATATTAAATAACGAAAATATTAACAACGAACGTTTCGAGGGACAATCTGCCCTCGTTATCAACGAATAACAATTAAAACTAACAAGAACTTATCTTTTTTTTCACTGGAAGAAAAAACGACCAACCTCCAATGAATTTTCTGACATTGACGTTTGTTGATATCTGTACCTACTTGATCTCATCTTTAAGAATCGATAGCCAACTATTGTCTAAAAATATTGAGAAAGACGACACGCATTTTTCTTCGTTAAGTAAAATGTATGCCGTTTCTTTAATTTTTCGCCTAGTTGACATCGATTCTTTAGACAAGATCTTTGTGTTGTCCCATTGTATTTTATGGTTTTCATCCCAAGCATGTTCTGCCAGCTTAGACTTATTGAATTGATACGTTTTCAACATATTTTTATGTTCTTTACCTCTTACTGCTAAAGGCCTGGATGTTTCACCGATATAATATTTCCCGCATTCACAGGGAATACTATATATACAATTCCTTGAATGCTGTTCTTCGTTGAACGGTTTAGTTTTTGTAAGAACTGACCGTAAAGTATTCATCGTTTTGAATACCGTCCTAACATTGAATCTATTTCCAATTCGTCTAATTTTGTCAGATATGCCTGGAATATATGGTATAGTAAGAGTATTATATTTTTGAGTGTCATTCCTTTGTATGTGTGTGGCATTGCTTCGTGTATTGAAAATGTTCCGAACAAGAGTCTCTGGATAGCCATTATCTTGTAAAACATTAATAATAAATTCTTTCTCTTTTTTGAAAATTGTATCATTAGAGCAAACAACTTTGGCTCGACTTCGTCTCGACGTTAAATGATTCACTCGTGGATAAAAAGAGCAAAACAATCAGTTACCCTTTCTTGATACACTAATCACACGCACAATAAATACTTTTGAAACATCAGTATACCGTAAGAAAACCAATACTAATAGGTACTTACATTTTAATTCTAACCATCACAAAAACATAAAGACAGGCGTTGTAAAAAGTCTTTACGACAGAGCCAAAGTTGTTTGCTCTAATGATACAATTTTCAAAAAAGAGAAAGAATTTATTATTAATGTTTTACAAGATAATGGCTATCCAGAGACTCTTGTTCGGAACATTTTCAATACACGAAGCAATGCCACACACATACAAAGGAATGACACTCAAAAATATAATACTCTTACTATACCATATATTCCAGGCATATCTGACAAAATTAGACGAATTGGACATAGATTCAATGTTAGGACGGTATTCAAAACGATGAATACTTTACGGTCAGTTCTTACAAAAACTAAACCGTTCAACGAAGAACAGCATTCAAGGAATTGTATATATAGTATTCCCTGTGAATGCGGGAAATATTATATCGGTGAAACATCCAGGCCTTTAGCAGTAAGAGTTAAAGAACATAAAAATATGTTGAAAACGTATCAATTCAATAAGTCTAAGCTGGCAGAACATGCTTGGGATGAAAACCATAAAATACAATGGGACAACACAAAGATCTTGTCTAAAGAATCGATGTCAACTAGGCGAAAAATTAAAGAAACGGCATACATTTTACTTAACGAAGAAAAATGCGTGTCGTCTTTCTCAATATTTTTAGACAATAGTTGGCTATCGATTCTTAAAGATGAGATCAAGTAGGTACAGATATCAACAAACGTCAATGTCAGAAAATTCATTGGAGGTTGGTCGTTTTTCTTCCAGTGAAAAAAAGATAAGTTCTTGTTAGTTTTAATTGTTATTCGTTGATAACGAGGGCAGATTGTCCCTCGAAACGTTCGTTGTTAATATTTTCGTTATTTAATATTTTAATTTGCAGAGTGGCGAAATACCCATATAAGAAAATGAATTATGAATTCACGCCACAAAGAAGTTTCAGAGATTATCTTAATCAAAGGTATGGGCCTAATATAACTAGTAACTTCCGAAGTTGGGAAACACTTTACAAGAAGCTGGCACACTCTGAAAATAGTATAACTTTCCTATGTCGTTGTAGAAAAGGCTGTATTATACCAAAAGGGTTTAGACTCAAAGCACCTTATGTAAGTGCTCGTTCTAGTAATATCATGAAAAGAGCTAGTGAAGCTCTAGTTAGAGACAGAATACAGTTTCACAGACATAACAAAGTGATACTATTTTCTGACATAAACAAACTGGAACAGGTTATGCAAAGGGATGTACGGGAAGACGATTTCAATCGTATGTACAACTCTATTAGTAATACCTACAACAAAACACACACAGAGCAAAAACGTACACATTTAAAAAAGTACCAACACCTCATACAAGAAAAACACACAATTGAACTAAATACACTAAAGAACAATGACACTTTTTTAAATAAAACTGTAGTTAATCTGTCTTCTAAAGAACTAAACGCCACTGACAAATTAGTTCTTGGCAAAGGGCTCAACTACGCAGTGGCGCCAAAACGAATTAATAAACTTGATTTAGTTACAGCTATAGAAGAGACTTGTCAAAAACTTCCAGAAGACATTAGACAGGAATACAGAATTAGAAACAAAATCATACTAGAACGACCTTACACAATCAGACAAAATATATCCAAACAAGAAAAACATTCACTACACACACTAAAAACCGATAACACAATTAAAATTCTACCTGCAGACAAAGGCAACGCCACAGTAGTACTTGACACAACCACATACAACGAAAAACTTTTAACACTAATTAGTGAGGGACAATACACTAAACTAAATAAAGATCCAACACATACAATAGAAACAAAAATATACAGAACACTTTACAAACACAGAGAACAATTTACAGTTTTTGTAAGACGTACGCTAACACCACACTACAGTAAACCACCACATTTTTATGGATTACCAAAGATACACAAACCAAATGTACCACTTAGGCCAATAGTTAGTTCTATAGGTTCTCCTTGTCACAGTTTAGCTAAATATTTACTTAAGATACTGACTCCTATATCAGGAAATACAGACACGTATATAAAGAACACGCCCCATTTCCTTGAAAAACTTAAAGAAGCAAACATAAACACACAACACTTAATGGTTAGTTTCGATGTAGTTAGTCTCTTCACTAATGTTCCAGTAGACAAAACACTCAACATCATTAAACATAAGCTACAAAACGATAACACATTACATACACGAACAACATTAAACGTTGGTACCATTATGGAACTCTTAACACTATGCATTAAAACGACATACTTTCAACTAAACAATGAATTTTACCAACAAGATTTCGGGATGGCAATGGGTTCACCTTTATCTCCCATTGTTAGTAACATTTTTATGGAAGACTTTGAACAACAACATGTCTACACGTACACCAACAAACCAGTAGTTTGGTGGAGATATGTCGATGATGTTTTTGCAATTTGGCCTCATGATATAGATGAGGTGGACAAATTTCTTGAACATATTAACAGTAAAGAAACCTCCATCAAATTCACATTAGAAACAGAGCAAAACAATCAGTTACCCTTTCTTGATACACTAATCACACGCACAATAAATACTTTTGAAACATCAGTATACCGTAAGAAAACCAATACTAATAGGTACTTACATTTTAATTCTAACCATCACAAAAACATAAAGACAGGCGTTGTAAAAAGTCTTTACGACAGAGCCAAAGTTGTTTGCTCTAATGATACAATTTTCAAAAAAGAGAAAGAATTTATTATTAATGTTTTACAAGATAATGGCTATCCAGAGACTCTTGTTCGGAACATTTTCAATACACGAAGCAATGCCACACACATACAAAGGAATGACACTCAAAAATATAATACTCTTACTATACCATATATTCCAGGCATATCTGACAAAATTAGACGAATTGGAAATAGATTCAATGTTAGGACGGTATTCAAAACGATGAATACTTTACGGTCAGTTCTTACAAAAACTAAACCGTTCAACGAAGAACAGCATTCAAGGAATTGTATATATAGTATTCCCTGTGAATGCGGGAAATATTATATCGGTGAAACATCCAGGCCTTTAGCAGTAAGAGTTAAAGAACATAAAAATATGTTGAAAACGTATCAATTCAATAAGTCTAAGCTGGCAGAACATGCTTGGGATGAAAACCATAAAATACAATGGGACAACACAAAGATCTTGTCTAAAGAATCGATGTCAACAAGGCGAAAAATTAAAGAAACGGCATACATTTTACTTAACGAAGAAAATGCGTGTCGTCTTTCTCAATATTTTTAGACAATAGTTGGCTATCGATTCTTAAAGATGAGATCAAGTAGGTACAGATATCAACAAACGTCAATGTCAGAAAATTCATTGGAGGTTGGTCGTTTTTTCTTCCAGTGAAAAAAAGATAAGTTCTTGTTAGTTTTAATTGTTATTCGTTGATAACGAGGGCAGATTGTCCCTCTAAACGTTCGTTGTTAATATTTTCGTTATTTAATATTTTAATTTGCAGAGTGGCGAAATACCCATATAAGAAAATGAAATATGAGCTTTATGTATTAAAAGTTTATAAACCAGAAAACGGCAAGTTAACTGAAAGGTAAGCGAATACAAGGTTAGCAAAGCAATAATTGCAATAGAGCAATAAAAAAATGTAAGGCGACCGATCGAGAGACAATTATTGGGATGCTAAAAGAACTCAAGTGTACCAGTGCATTATAAAGCAAAGTGAAAATTAAAAGGAGAGCAAATTGTGGTGACATTTATCCCAAGAAAAGGATAATTTGGTGTAAATGCAAAGACATGACATCAAAACTGTAGTCCATAAGTAGAAACATGTAATCAAACCTAATTTCTTTTAAACAATTGTAAATCTAGTTGCTTAGTATGAGACAGCCAATTGTGATATGGAATCAAACAAGCTAAAAATGTTTATGTTGAGGAAAAATTGAGCTCCACATTTATTGTATTGGATTGTGAATAAAAAGTCATTTGTGAGGCTAGTTTTGTGTAAAGTTATTCACCAAGTTGCCGCGCATCTATGAGTGCAATTTTCCCAAGTGTAGGAGCTCCCAAGATAGTGCAATTATGACAGCAAGTTTCCACCTGGTGCGTCGTTGAGTGCGAGCCTACGTCGCTGAAGATTTTGGGGTAGTTCCAGACATCGGAAGACGGATCTTTTTGTGCTACATGGAGATGAGACCTATAGCTATCCCTGGGTAAAATAATTAGGACCAGCAACCCATTTCCAAGCGAGTATTTGCCGTGACGTCCTTCCAGTGTGCCAACCAACAGATGAGCACCTCTTCAAAAAAGGTACAATTTCACAGCAAGGAGTTCGTGCAGCCTCGTAGAAGTTGGGGTTCGTCAAGGATAGACCTTTGGCGAGAAGTTCAACGTATTTCCAGAGTCCCAGATCTATAGAGCTTCGAATAATTTACTGGCGTCCCTAAAAAGTGCTAGTTGAGGCGAAATTTGCAGTTCTTGCAGGAAGTGGAAGAAAAAGCAATCGAGCATGAGTTTTGACGTCATCCTGAATCAAAACAAGGTTAGCCGATGCTCCGTCATATTTGATCGTATTTACCTGATGCATTCTTGCCATTTTGGTATTGAAAATTAAATTTTACGCTATTTTAGGACTGGCAGATAATATTGTTTACTGTACTAAATTTAGAGGTTATTTAATTGTTAGTTGGGAACAATGCATTTGCCATAAGATCAGAAAGTAATTGTCATACAATGAATTATTTGTCATACAAATTTTTCTACTTATTTTATGAACCGATCCCTGAGTTAAGAACTGTTTCATGTTCATCGGAGCTAAGCCCTAAGTTAGTGCAAATAGGTAAAATAATGGAAGGGCAATAAACCATTTATTTTTGGTAATAAATATTACATTATTTTAATTTGCCCTGACTTTAACAGGCAATTCTTAATTGAAACATAACAATTTTTAAAGTGTAATACCCCTTAATTAGAAATTTTATATTTTATAAACCCTATTATTATTTATAAAAAGAGGTTTCTATTACAACATAGCAAGGGATATTTTACATACTATACTCGTACATCGTAGTAGCAAAAAGTCCACGGGTTCGCATCTTTTAGTTTTCAAAACTTCACCGCGACCAACGCCAACGTTCGAACTCTGGAATCAGCAATCGGGATGCGTAACCACTGAACCACCTAGCCCAAAATTTTTTAGTGAATATATGTAACAAATCGACAATTCACTGATGCATATATGACACTGCCATATGCATTTAATTTGTAAAACTAAACTAAAAAAGCTATGGTAAATGAAATATACTTCCTAGACTAATAAATGCTCCCCTTTTTCAGCTGTACAACTTCTTCAACGCGCTTTTGACGCACATCCCCGACACCACGACGCGGCCAATTGGATCAGCAGCCACTTCCAAGAGCTCATCTATAGGTAAGCGAAGTAGTTAATCCACAAATAGAAGTCTAATAATTTCGTTACGCATACACTAGCGTCGTGTTGATCCTTTCTCGCCCTGTTCGCCTATCGCCCACATAGACGTCGCGTCCTGTTAACACATTTGGTTAGTACAGTACGGATTGATATGCATTTGCATAGTTATTACATGCATATTTCAAATAATTTATAGGGATAGTGAAAAAAGTGTAATTGAAATTTTTTGATGCAGACTTGTTAATCAGTTACTGTAACTGAAGTATAACATAATGCTCTCCCACTTTAATATAGACACTTTTTCCTTCGATGTAATAGTAGCAAATAATAACATTTATCTGTTCAGACATAATTAATAGAAATCAATGCTTTAGTTCACTTTCAAAATTATTTCTTTTATTGGGTTTTATTTTTCGAGTGTTTGACAAGGTTGCAAAAATTCGGATTAGTAAGAGCAAATTGACAAATTTTTGGAACAACAGAAAAGATGACGTTAAATAATATTAAACATATTTCAATAAAGATTTACAATTTTTTTATCAACTTACAATTGAAACATGTATACCTAAACAGAATAACTGATAAAATAACAAGATATATTCAAGTCGCTGTTAAAAATATAGGATACACGAAAAATGGTCACGAAATAGAAAGATTAGCGAAAAACCTTTATAAAGATGTATCTTTATCTTTTCTTTTTTTGTCAGTTTTTAGCTGTCCACTCCTGGACATATGCCTCCCTCTTCTCTCTCACTCTATTCTATTGTGTACCTATTTTAGCCGGTTTCTTCCACCCTTCGTTTTGATGTCATTTTCCAAACACCTAGGTGGTCTTCGAATCTTGACATCTATTTCATAACGTAAGTTGTCAATCTAGGCCGGTAGTATGGCTGAGTGGTGATGCATCTCTCACGGCACTTGCAAAAGTTAAGCACCAGTCTGCTTGGTCAGAACTTGGATGGGTGACCATCTGGAGAGCGGGCGTAGTGTTCTAGCCAGACTGGCTCCACTACCTCAAGTACCTCCGCCGAATTTAAAAATGCACACACCTTCAGCGGCTCGGTGCGCCCGGCACCCGACGCTGTAACGGTATAAGGGGTTACAGATTATGTATGTATGTAAGTTGTCAATCTTATTGCTCCTTCTCTAGTTAAATTCTATCTTTCCCGATTCTATTTTGACTTTGCAATTCTTTTTATGCCATCTTCGACGTTTGTTTCATTCCTGAGTTCTTCATTTCTGATCTTGTCTTTTAAGTTTTTTTTTACCATATATTTTCTATAACCCGATGGCCTGTGCGCAGATCAAATTCAGCAAGCGTTGAGAAGAAACAGAAGCCAACCGAAAAATATGGGATGATTTGAGAATCTGGTCCGATAAAAGTGAATCTTCGGAGTCCGACGGTAACTTTATTAGCAAAAAAACACAACCCCAAGAGTTTAAAAACTGCAAAAGTTGCCGAGATTTTTGACCGTCATGCACACAATTGATTTAGAATATCCATTCGTTTAACTCGAATCGCAGCACCACGGATTTATTAGTTTATTTCATAAAGAAATAGGCACTATTGATTTTAACACTGGTTGAACACAAATCGTCACACCCCGAATTTTCACTTTTATTAGTGTTACCGGCAGCATTTGCACGACCCTAATTTCGAAGGGTAATTCCTTACGTTTTCCGGCAGTTTGCCGCAGCTCTGTTACATTGGAAAAACCACTTCCGAAATATCCTCTGTTTGGAATGCTATCTTCGTTAGAGCTTTTCTTTGGAGAGTTTCATTTTACAGTATCCTGTATTTTCAAACCTGTGCTTACATTATTTTTTTAATAATAATGGTGAGGCACTAACGCCCCATGAATGAGCTTGGCCTGCAAGGCGGAAGGTTAGAGCTTCCGTATCCTCGCTCTCACACCCGGCTGTCGCGTGTCAAATTCATGACACGTGGTGATGTGGTGAGCACCACGCATTAGACAACCGCATTATTACCCCTTGTTCTTTCGAACACAGGTCCCCAATTATTTAAAGCGACTGGGTAGGCCGCCCGCCAGGCATCGATCTGGGATTTGAACTCCACACTTCCGCGCCGCAGTCCAGTGCTCTAACCACCGAGCCACGCTGGCGCTCCTATACTATAGGTATAATCGACAAAAAAAATTACAATTTTATTTTAATGTTTTTGGATCCCGCCCTGCTTGGTCTGAAAACAATTTTAAACAGAGTTTTAATTTTTATAAATTAAGTCGGCCATGAAAAATGTGAAAAAACTATTTTCTATTTAGGTAAACTACCCTTTCTATTCATGATACAGCAAAGTTTTACTAAGGAAAGTTGTTCAAAATAATAAATTATGGCCCTATAAAAAATTTCAGAAAGATCTGTCGACTTAGAAAAAACCGTTATATTTTAGATAATTGTATTTGTAAACTATTCTTTTTGTTCATGATACGGCAAAATTTTATTAAGAAAAGTTGTTCAGAATAAAAAATTATGGCCCTGTACCAAATTTCAGAAAGATCTGTTAACTTCGATTAAACCGTTATTTTTTAGATTAAACAAATTGACTATTAAAAATGACGGTTTCATCTAAGTCGACAAATCTTTCTGAAATTTTGCATAAAGCCTTGATTTATCATTTTAAACAACTTTTATTAATAAAATTTTGCCGTATCATGAACAACAAGGGTAGTTTACCTGAAAATAAAATAGTTTTTGCTATTGTATTTTCTTTTCAGGTAAAGTACCCTTTTTGTTTATAATACGGCTAAATTTAACTAAAAAGAGTTGTACAGAATGGGAAATTTTGGCCCCATCCAAAATTTCAGGAAGTTCTACCTGCTAAAATCAAACCGTAATTTTTACTTCCTTTTACAATAAAGGAAGTATTGGATTCACCCCAAAAATTCGAAATTGAGTTTTCAACAGATGTTCACGTTTTAGAGTCCCCTGATCCCAAAAAACATATTTTTTTCATTGGTCTGTGTGTCTGTCTGTCTGTGTGTCTGTCTGTCTGTCTGTGTGTCTGTCTGTGAACAGAATATCTCAAAAACGAAAAGCGGTATGGCGTTGAAACTTCATATATGTTTTGTGTACTATGTATATGAGACAGCAAGCTTTTGAAAAAAATCGCATAACCGGAAGTAGGTGTTTACTCTTGTGATTTTTCAGTTTTTTTCGATTTTTTCAAAAACGGCTCTAACGATTTTTTTTAAACTTTACATTTTTATTACATTTTGAATGTGTATTGATGTGAGATGGGTGATTTTCCAGTTGAATACTTCTAAAATGGGTTTCTTTTGTTTTTTTGTCTATTTTTTTATTCTCTAATTTTAAATAGAACACCCGGTATATTATTACATTTTTGAATTCAGCTTAAAATTCTAGAGAAAATTTTTCTCTTCAGCTAACGCTCTATTTTGTACCGTTTTTGCAGAATTTGTAATTTTTGAAAATTTGTGACAAATGCTTAAAACATTTTAAATCAAATTTTTTGCTAATTATAAGATCACTGTAAAAGGAAGTTGTGTGAGTGTATCACACCAGATTTTTAATAAATTGGAACAATTTTAACGGTTTAATTTAAGTAGGTAGATCTTCCTGAAATTTTGTATAGGGCCATAATTTATCATTCTGAACAACTTTTCTTGGTAAAATTTTGCCGTATCATGAACAGAAAGGGTAGTATACCCGAAAAGAAAATCGTTTTTGCTTCACTGTCAAGGCCAACTTGTGTTTTCAAAAACTGTAAATATTCTTAAAATTCTCTTCAGACCAAGCAGAGCGGAATCCCAAAACATTCAAATAAAATTGTAAATTTTTTTGTCAATTATACCTATAGTGAACTCAATCCGGGGAGTCCCGTATTGTTATGTATAAATTTCGGGAGCGTAAACTAGGTTCACTTCTGAGAATAAAAACCACAAAAGTTGAAAGTCGATTTTCATTCGTTTCGGAGTAAAATGTAAGAAGTGCCCGTTTTATTTATGGGTACTGTAAAGTCAATGTCAATGTCATATTCATGATTTTACATTTACATGCCAAGTGTTAAAGAGTTAGTGTTTTGTTGCGGGTAAACTTGTTATTTAAAATGCCTCACCGTTTTTCTTCTGAAGAATATGCAGATATGCATTTTATTTATGGGTATTGTAACGGCAGTGCACGTCAAGCAGTAGATGAATATCGAAATCGGTTTCCAAATAGACGCAGTCCACATGACAGAACATTTATGGAGGTACACAGGCAATTTCGTGAATGCGGATTACGTGATTATCTTTTCGACAGAGAATTGAATTTACCTGTCGACTTTGATGATCAAGTGTTAGATGCTGTTACAAGGGATCCTACTACCAGTGTACGTCGAATTAGTAGGCAAGTTGGATTACCAAAATCCGTTGGATTACCGTTTGGCGTATTTTGAAACGTGAGGACCTCTATCCGTATCATTTCCGAAAGGGACAAGGTTTGCTTGAGGAGGACCATCATTCTCATTTTGTTTATTCTTCGTGGCTCTTAAGGCAATCACGGTGGAATTTTAATTTCTTCAAAAAGATTCTCTGGGCAGATGAAGCTACGTTCACGAAGAGTGGAGTCATAAATTTAAGATATCTGCATCGGTGGGCATCAGAGAATCCCTAGGCAATACGCACGTCAAAATTTAAGCAGGAGTTTTCCGTGAACGTTTGGGCTGCCTTTAGCGATGATTTGTTCGTTGCACCTTATGTTCTGCGAAAAATTACCTGAAGTTTCTCACTGAAGAATTGCTACTACTTCTGGAAGATGTACCGCTAATAATACGAAGATACGAGTACATATGGTTTCAAATGGATGGTGGACCACCATATTTGCTGTCCAGAATTTCGTAAATATCAATTATCCAAGGTGGATTGGGGTGATAGCCCGGTTGCATGGCCAGTTAGATCGCCGGATTATAATCTCCTTGATTTTTATTTCTGAGGTTACATGAAAGACAAAGTGTAAGCACATTTTTCAAATAACCGGAAAGAATTATTGGAAGGCATTCAGCAGGCTGCCCAAAAAATATACGAAAACAAGCTCGAAATAAAACGCGTCACTGCATCTGTTGGTATGCGAGCACAAGCTTGTAGGCAGGCAGGGGGGAGGGCATTTTGAAAATATCAATTGCACATTTATAGGTTATTGAGTCTATCAATTTATTTCGTTTATGTTACTCTTCAAAAAAATGTCATGAGACCTGTATCTCCAAAAGAAATGAAAATCGACCTACCACTTTTTTGTGTTTTTTATTCTCACAATTGAAACTAGTTTACACTCCCGAAATTTGAACATAACCATACGGGACACCTTGTATATAAGTCGGTGTGAATAACCATTCTACTAACAAATCTTAGACAAAGCATTTGAGAAAAGACTCCAAAAATTATCGAAAATAATGTAAAAAAATTTGCCGATAAATAATGTTATGAAACTACAGACAAAAGAGAACATTTTAAAAGTTCATGCAGCATTGGATGATGCTACAAAGGAGGAGAAGACATCTATAAAATATGTATAACTTAGGGCAAATGTCTGGAGATCCCAGGAGACAGTAAGTTGACTATTAAATAGTGAACAACAGGCTAGAAATTGATGAAGAACAGCAAAAGTGGTTACAATTCTGTGTAGCTGGTGATCACAAGCTGATAACAAAGGTGGAGGTACAATCTGAAGAGAAAGAAGAATATGAAGGGATCATTTGATGATAAACGTTTCTGGGTCGTAAGCAAATAAGGAAGAACGGCATGCAGACCAAATGGAACCACGGAAAAGGAGTTGATGGACCGAAATCCTAAATTACAAATAAAAGAGAAGTATCCAAACATGAAAGGAAGATATGTGCAAAATATTTAGAAAAGGAATAAAAGTAATGCGAATTCTACTGAAGCAATAAATAGTAAAAAACAAAATATTATGCAATAATTAATCTATTCAAAACCCAAGACTATTCTACCTTATACTGCAGAGGCATGGTACAATTTTTACTTCTTCCTATCCTTCGCTAGGTTAGTTGCTTTGTCTCAGGTGATGTCGCGATTGCTAAGAACTTGCTTGGTGGTCTTTTTCCATTTGGTTCGCCGCATTTATTTTTCCCTTGTATCTTCGCTATCCAAACCAGTTTCGGTGTCCCAATAATCGTAGTTGCCCTTGCTCTATCGAGTACTGAAGAAGTTGAAGGTTCGTGTTTTTTGTTAATTCTTTATTCCTGATCCTGTCTAATGCAGTTTTGTTTTTAACTCTTCTGCATTTCCTGTATTTGTGATTTCTGTCTGAAGCTTAAGTATCATGTAACGACTCCATGCGGGGGTGTAGGGACGAAAATTGTTTTGTACACTCTCTTCTTTTTGGTTTTTACACCTTATTTATGGTTGAATATAGTCTTAAAGTGGCTACCACTATGACATTTATTTTCCTGTCACTTCTGACATTCTGTGCAATTATTGAACCTAAATCCTACTTGAAATTCGTAGCTGGTTTTAATTTGCAGTCATCGATTTATATTTCGTGAGTTTGCTTCATTGGAAATGATCATGGTTTCCGTCGCCTTGCTGTTCATACAATCCACCTTACCCCAATTTCTTGTTTCAATAAAATTAAAATATACTTGCGAAAGATGAATCTGGCATATTAAACGATTATATAGTGACCAGAGCAGAACGGGAATAGTTATAATCAGAACAAATTCAGAATATAGAGTTCTAGACCTGAAAAATACAAAGCTCCACGAATCGGTGGGATACTAGCGGCGGTTATTATCAACTTCAGCGAAATGCATCAGAAGTTACTAATAAAACGTGTATGCCAAATATATACATGAATCAATTACCACTACATGATGATAACTATTGGTTTGAAGAACTTATTTAGTCATTGTAAAAGGCGTCCTGTAAATGGCCATAACAAGTAACTTAGGAAATGTAGATTTAAAATTCAGAGACAGCTGAACTAACATGGCATATGAATAGCAAGGAGAAGGAGTACGTGTATAATACTGATATATTTTTATATTTTCACATAATAAATTACATCACTAATATAATTTAATTACATACAGGGATCAAAATCATTACATTGTAAAAATTGTAAACCACAGCGATCCAGTTCAGTTACAGCAAATCAGTTTTTGATCTTCCACCAAAACCCTAGTAGCACTTAGCTTACTACAAAGATGTAAGAACAACACATTAGTACAGTAACATTAATCATACTCGTATGTCAATATAGGAAAGTGAACTATAGAGAAACAACATAACCCTAATTAAACAAGGTAAACAACAATCTAATCCTATAACAAGAACTAGAGGACTCCGACAAGGATGCAGCCCGTCACCTATGATTTTTAATGCATATATTGAAATAGCATTACAATAGTGGAAAAGAAGTTGCATCGGTATGGGCATCCCAATATATGAAGACCACCTATTCACTTTGCACTTCGTGGACGACCAAATAGTACTTGCTAAAGACTCATATGACCTAGAATTTATGATAAAGAGGCTTCACACAGAATACAAGGTGTGGGGATTGCATATAAGTTTAAAGAAAACAAAGTACCTAGTGATAAACAGTAGCGCAAAATTTGAAGTGTTAATTAATGACGATACTAAGATAAAACAAGTAGATGAGTTAAAATATCTGGGTGCACTGGTTGACAACAAAGGAATAGGTGAAAGAGAAGTAAAACATAGAATTACTGAAAGTAGAAAAATAATAGTATGCCTGAATAGTCTATGGTGGGATAAAAATATAAGTAGAAAAAATAAAAAGCGAGTAGGAAAAGTATTAGTAGAATCAGTACTCTGCTATGGGAGCGAAATATGGGTAATAAAAGCTGACTAGAGCGAAGACTTAAAGCTATTGAAATGAATTATCTTAGAAGAAGTGCGAGGGTGCCAAACTTGAACGAATAACAAATGAAGAAATCCGTCAAAGAATGCACGCCCAAGATACTGTAATTGAAAGAAGAGCTTGCGCTGGTTTGGTCATCTAATGCGAATGGATGACAATCGATAGCCAAAGAAATTATTTAAATGGGTACCTCCTGGAAAAAACAAACGTGGGAGACCAAGAAAATCTTGGAATGAGGGCATGAGAAGGGCTATGAATGAGAGTAACTTGGACGAAGAGATAGAGCAGGACCGAGAGGCCTGGAGAAGAGAATTGGGCAGACAACAATAAGTTGTAAATTAACATAACATAATATGTACACTTAATATACAGCGTGTTATGGAAATGAGTGCAAATATTTTAACCAGTGATAGAGCTCACCAAAATGAACAACTTTTCTATTTATCGTTTTTAATTTAATCGCAATTTTTTCAATAATATATCTCCCCTAAATTTGACGAGCCGCTTGGTCAGAAAATCTAAGTTAAAGGTGAACGACACAAGGTATATTAAAACTGCAAAGTTCTTGCACAAAAAACATGCGGTCAATAACTTACCTACCTCAATTGATAAGGAACGTGGGTGACCAGATGTGAACTATAGGTTTTATCAGTGTGCCTTTAAATTAAAATATTATTCCATAGGCTGATTTGAATTTTAACTCAGTTTTGGGAGCGTTTTCGAAAAAATTATAAATGGAGAAGTTGTTCAGTTTAACGAGTTCTATTACGGGTTAAAATATTTGCACTCATTGCCATAACACCCTGTATAAATACAGGAAAATGAAAAATGAGCGGTTGTAGGGACCGGCTGGTGATCAATGATCCACAAACGGAAATAAATGGTATCAAGGATGTAGCAAATCAATAAACTGACTATCAAGCAAAATATATACCGGGGAAGCAACTATAAAAGGAAAATTAACAAAGAGAACCTACAAGAATGAGTGCATCACCGGCGATTTTTAAAGCTTACAAAAATAGGGTGGTAAGCAAAACTAGATGAAGTTGAAGCTAAAGTTAAAATGCAAGGTAAAGTACAGTAATACTCAGATATGATATTGCCTTACTAACACAAAACGAACACGATCTAGAAAGAAATAAACAGAATATTTGAAGATTACCATGTGAAGATGCTAAAATTTTTTTTCTCAACATGGAAACTGAGATTTAGGTGTGTTAGGCTATAGGGGAGGTGGGAAGGTTCTTACTATATAAAAAACAAAATAACAGAAATTAAAGAAATAATAGTAAAACAAAGTTAAGAAGATTGGTAGGCTATGACGAGAACTACGTTTTGGTGATAGTTTCATGATACTTTTAGTTTATATATTTATATTTTTTATTCTTATTTTCCCTCAAGCAACATTTATGAATTCCACGCTTTAAAATTTTTGACAACCTTATCATTTACCAATTAATTTAAGTATGCCTTTAGTTTAACTTTAATTTTACTGTACTTAGAGTAGCTTTTTAAAAAATTCATTTCTTATTTTTTTAATTGAATAGGAATTTGTTCATCATTAACGTATAGATAGTTGTTGTTCAAAAGCACAACGCCCTCCTCAGTTTGTTATTCCCTATTTCAATTTTGTATGTATTTCGGCCTCGAAAATTGACAAAGCTAGATATAGGAATGTATGATCATATTAAATGAAAAAAAGGAGGTAGTGGAAGACACGAAGAAAAATAAATTTCAGATACTAGCGATATGGGGAGCCAAAGAATATGGGGGGCATCTACCCCAGTCAAATAATGCAAAATTAGGGCAATCGGTGGAAAAAAGTCCCCGAGGGTGGGGAGTGAGCTCGAGGAGGGGGTGGGGGTTAAAGGTACCATTTTTCAGTTTTTCGCTTAAATCTCAAAAATCGATCACTCCTATCGATTTTCATGATTTATAACAATTAAAGCTAACAAAATTTTCTACAAAAATGGTCCTATGCACTTTTGTCGTAGGACTAACCGTAAGTAAGCTACGGGCTTTTGAAGTTTGGATTTAAAAAAATAGCCATTTTTCCCCCACGGATACAGGAATATGCGACAATTTGGCAACGCAGCACTTCTCGCACAACAATTTTATCCGCGCTGTCGCTAAGCTCTTTATGTTTTCGGTTCGGACAGTATCTCGAAGAACATCGTAGCGTTCACGTGTGGCCGTTTTGTTGCTTTTTTATTTAGTTTCGTGCAATCGCGTCGTGCTGTGTGTGCCGAGATCGTGACTTTAGTTCCACCCCCGCTACATCATGGCTGAGAGGTGCTTGGTATGTGATGTACCTGTTGAGAGTGATAGGAGTGTTGTGCGTGAGGAAGGTATGGAAGGACTGTTTAAAGCCAGCATTGCAAGAAAGGATGGCAAGAGCTCGGTTTTTGAGAACAAAACACATGGAATTGTTCACAACTCCTGTCGAAAGCGTTACACCAGGCCACAATATGTTGCTTCCGATTTAAAAAACGCAGAAGAAGTCGAGTCCCACAGCTCAGCAGGGAGCTGTCGACGATCCAAGGTTCCTACATTTGACTTCAAGACTAAGTGTTTGTTTTGCTGTGGTGCAATTAATGATGAGTTTTATCGAAAACAGAAGAAAAATCATTGGAAAAGCGGGAGGCAGTATTTCAAGTGCGCAGTTTGGAGATGACGAATAACATTTTAAAAGTTGCATGTGAAAGGGACGACGACTGGGGACAACAAGTATCAATACGAGTTGGGACCGTCTGCGATTTGGTTGCCGCTGAAGCTATTTACCATGACCTGTGCTGTGTCAATTTTTTCTCAAAAAAGAGTGGTACTGGTGAAAAAAGAGGACGTCCCTCAGAGGACTACGTGATAGCTGCTATGGAAGATATCTACACTTTTCTCGATCAGGCAATTGACTGTCAGTATTCGATGGATGAGGTTATGAGCGCAATTACGAGAGAAAAGCCAACATTTAAAACAGTAAAAGAAAAGCTGCAGGAAAAGTATAAGGAACGTTTAATAATCAGTCAGCTACATTCCCACAAGACCGTTCTGTGCTTTAAAGAGGTTGGTGACAAAATTTTGAACTCAGCCTGGTACGAAAGTAGTATGAGGGGGAAAACGGCAGAAGAAGAACGCCTTAGAGTAGTTCGAGCCGCGGCTGCAATCATTAAAGAAGATATACAGAGCCGAGCGTACGACACCAGTCAATACCCTCCAAGTGAAGATTTTCTTGGTGAAGTTGAGGAAATGATCCCTCCAACTATCTTGACTTTCTTTCAAACACTTCTAACTTCAAGGTATCAAAACAAAGAGAAAACCGAAAAAAATCCGTGTCTCTCTCCCATGCTGTCATAACTGCTGTACGTCCTCGATCCTTCATTTCGCCTATCATGCATAGCATAGCCTTTTTTATACATCGGAAGTATGGAGCCAAAAACCTGGTCAACTTGCTGGAGAATTTTGGTTTCAGTGCCTCTTACAATAATGCTCAAATGTTAGAGATATCAGCTATTCACAGTCCCCAACAACCTATGCCACATGGGGTGTTCACCCAATACGTCTTTGATAACGCAGACTACAACGTAGCTAGGTTGGATGGTCTGAAAACATTCCACAGCATGGGTGGTAATAATTGCCTCACCCCTGCAAGTAAGCTTCCTCCTCCCTTGAGAATAGAAAGACTGACAAAACCCCTCCAGCGTCATCCATAGGAACGCTGGGAGTCATACCGTTGGAGACATATGAAAACATCGGTAAAATAGGGCTTAAGGCCGTTGTGGTTAAGGATTTGAGTGATTGTAATCCTGTTCCGGATTTTCCTTTCCCCAAACTGTCAGATGTGTTATGGTTTGCTGGTAAATGGCTCAGACTGGAAAAAATACCCGAGTGGAAAGGTTATATGCGGGGTCTCTATGACGGAGAGTCTCCGGATAGGAGTGCTGTAGTGCCACTGCCATTTATAAATGCATCCCCGAGTGATAACGACACCATTTACACAGCCCTTAAATATGCTGCAGAACACTGCCTCCGACACGAAACTAATACGTGTTATGCTACATTTGACCAACCCCTATATATCAAGGCCCGTGAAATTGTAGCATCTAGCCAAGATGACCCTCACATAAAATCTGTGGGTGGGTTTCACCTTTTAATGTCTTTCTTGGGGTGCATTGGGTTTATAATGGCTGGAAGTGGTCTCAAAGAAGTGTTGTGTACTGTATTTGCAGCACATTCAGTAGATAAAATGCTTACTGGACATGCTTTTAGCAGAGCAGTACGAGGACACCTGCTTGTACAGTGTGTCTTAGCTGAAATTATTTTGAACAGTTTGGAGGTCTCAGATGAAGAGAAGGCTAAACTTACAGAGCTGTTGTTGAAGCTCAACGATAACACGCTCGTCCAAGATATAATGAAGCATAGCTCACTTACATTTTACAATTACTACCGATTTTTATGTTTAGTATTAAGGACTAGGTACACAAAAGTTCGACTATACTACCGGTGGTCTAACATCTTCAACCATAATGTCTCTCTCTCCAACTTATCACCTAAAATACATCCGCTTCTAGTATATTCTTTTCGCGGTCTATTCAAATTTTAAATTTACATTTATCTACTATTATTCTACTGAACAAGACTGTAATTTAAATTTCATTGTTTAGTTTGAAGAATGCAGCATATGGGGACGACTAGGAAGACTTTATGGACCCCCGTGACCCCCCATCTCCTCTAATGAAGTGTTGGGCCAATAAATTCATTGTCCTACGGTTTTAAATGGAAATAAAGCAGATTTTTTAAAATGATGTTTATTTTGTCCGCCCTATAACTCGCTTACAATTAGTCCTACGACAAAAGTGCATAGAACCATTTTTTAGAAAATTTTATTAGCTTTAATTGTTATACATTATGAAAATCGATAGGAGTGATCGTTTTCGAGATTTAAGCGAAAAACTGAAAAATGGTACCTTTAACCCCCACCTCCTCCTCAAGCTCACCCCCCACCCTCGGGGACTTTTGATATATGTCTACCTAAGTGTAGAGAAAGCGTTAAAAAAAAACCAACTCTCTAGGAATTTTTTCCACCGATTTGCTTATTTTGACTGAGCTAATCATTAATAAAGAAATGAACTGCATACTGTATTTTGGAGTAGATCTGAAACAATAAAGATAAGCATTCTTTCGTGTGTGGAAAGGGAAGAAGAAGTTGCAATAAACGAGTTTTATCATAAATCCAACTGTCTTAAAAAATCATCATAGGGACTGCAATATCAGAACAGGAAAATGTAAAGTAAACAAGTCTGGATTGTATGGGAGCGTTGCGAATGGTTACCTAATACAAATGGTAGAAAATAAAACTGTGCATATAAAGTGAACTCATCCAGAACACTTTTTACCATAAAAAATAGAAGCAAATAGCGAAAAATTGCAGAAGACAGAGATGCAAAAATAATTATAGACTTTATTACATATACAAGACGCTCAACGTCAGGTAAAACTATGAACATCATCTCAGAGGCAGAATACGATAAAACAATGGAGTCGTGGTACCTAATGTGCAGATAGCAGATATGCAAAATGAAGTTGGAAAGAGATATGCGAAAATTTAAATATTTAAATCAAGAATGGAGCAAACCAGAAGGGGATGCTAAATAGAAACAGTAGACAGTGTACCTATGAGAGTTGCGAGCCTGAAACATAATTTATACCAAAACTAGAAACAGTAGGTGGCAAGTTAAAAATAAGCTACAACTAAAAATGAACAACTGGTGGACGCTACAGGTAAAGAAACAAAAAATAAGGAAATACGAAAGATGAAGAAAATATATATAAATACATACAATTGAGAAGTGAAGCGAAGGTAGCAATAAAAGGTGCAAAAATCAGAAAAATAAGATAAACAATAAACATTTGAAGAGGCACCAGTTTACGAATATCAGTATGACAGCAAAGGACGGAAAGTAAATCTGGAAATGGCAAGCAGACATGATTAAAAAGGCAATAGTTATTTACTTTATAAATCTGGAAAAATAATTCTTACGGTGAGAGTTGGGGTCATACTACGGCTGAGTATAGTTGTAACGCTTGGTAACATACATACATTTAACAGCTGTAATAAATTATTCTCCTTAGCATAGAATTTCGGCTTAGACCGCGTAGTATTTGTATATGAACACCCAGCATTTTCTGGCTTAATGTGCCTTGCACCTTGTGAAGTCGAGCAAAAACCCGCGTGATGGCCATGCTCTTTGGTGGCTCGTGTTGTTTGAGTATCTTGAGAACGAGGATACTTAGGCAGATTTGGCCGTTTTGCTGTTTGTGCATCCATATTCACTAACGTTTCGCAAGACCTTGCAGCTTGCATCATCAGAGTGAAAGTCGCACTGCGTATCCTTGTTCTCAAGATACTCAAACAACACGAGCCACCAGAGAGCATGGCCATCGCGCGGGTTTTTGCTCGACTTCACAAGGTGCAAGGCACATTAAGCCAGAAAATGCTGGGTGTTCATATACAAATACTACGCGGTCTAAGCCGAAATTCTATGCTAAGGAGAATAATTCGAGTAACCGCGAAAGCCTCAAACAGTACACAGCTGTAATAAATATACAAATCCTGGTAAAGATACACTTATGCGCCACAGGCGATGTGTGATATATTATCTTCCTCCAAACACAAAAAATTCCGCTTATAAGAGGAATTTTAGCAGATATTGCGACAATCAGACATGTGATTAATCATCGAAAGGACAATCAAACTATCAACCACACTACTTGATCTGGATATCTCGGAAAATTCAATAGCGAGATATTTCCCAAGATAAAAAGGAACCCAACGAACATCTAATACAACATAAAGCCAAATAACATCGAAAGCTGATACCGGAAATAAAAGGTATACCTATACTAGACAATGAATTATTGATTTCACAAAACAGGTACAATGTACCCCATCAACACAATGAAAATACCATTAAAGAAGCAAAAGAAACGACAAAACGTAACAACGGCAATGCAAGAAAAATTAAAGTACCGCCATTTGCACAATGCAAATAGCTACCAAAAAGTAGTAAAAGTAACAAACGAGGTCATACAGAACACAAACTTTATTACCAATTACAAAGGTTCGTTCTTAAGAATAAATATATGTAAGTGGCATCGACGATTATAGATACCTTACAAGGTTCTGCAACGAACACCAAGTAAAATTTTACATATTTAAAAATTCGGAAGATACGTCAACAGAGGTATGGAAAACGCAAATCGAAAAATTTACAAATAAGTAAAATAGCAAAAATGTTAAACCGAGAAAAGAAACAAATGCCGCTCGTACACAAACAGTTACTAAACACAAGCAACAACAAGTTGTTCTCTGAATGTCATATTTTGGCAGTGGTCTATTATCATATGTCTTATCGGACCTTTTCCACTGTCTAGGGTGTATATCACACGACGTATCGGGAGTTTTGATCTACTCCCATCTTCAGGTGTTCCTGATTAGTCCTGAGGACTGATTTTGTAATTCTTTGAACTCGTGCCTCCCCAGGGGTTTGAACCCGGGACCGCTGATCGCTGTGATTACTAGTCTGTCACTCTTACCATTAGTCCACCAGCGCGGTTATATATATTACTTATAAACTTATATATGTCTTACCGCTGTATGCGCAGTAGACTACTTTTGTAATTCTCTGCGCAGTAGTGGCATCCAAATGGGCTTTAGTTCTGCGCTAGCCTGACTAATTGGTTCTACTGTAGATTCTTTCAGCTTCCTACGAAACCTGTTTTCCTCTTTAGTTACAATTGATGCGTTATCCCATTGTATGTGGTAGTCTTCGTTCCAGACGTGTTCTGCGATCTTGGATTTGATGGTTTCGCCCTTTCTAATATTTTTGCGGTGTCCCGATAATCTCACTCGTAGGGGTCGTTGTGTTTCCCCTATGTATTGTTTTCCACACTCGCACGGTACGCTGTAGATACAGTTCTTTAAACTCTGATCTTCGTTCAGAGGCTTGGTATGCGACATCATGCCTCTTAGAGTTGTTGTGGACTTGAAGGCAGTTCTTATATTGAATTTGTTTCCGATTCTTCTCAGTTTGTCGGAAACTCCTGGGATGTATAGTATTACGGCCGTGGTTGTTGGCTCCGTTTTCTCATTCTCTGCCATTATCTTTCAGCATTTCTGTGATTATCTCAGTTTCTCGTTGAAGGTCTTCTTCATCCGAGCATATGGTATTGGCCCGGATATATAGGCATCTCGCGACGCCACGTTTCACGCTCTTGTGGTGGTTAGAATCGTAGTGTAAGTATCTCCCCGTATGGGTTGGTTTTCGAAATACCTTTGTTTGTACCGTGTCACCATTCTTCTGGTCTAGTACGTCTAGGTATGGGAGTTTGCCTTCCAATTCTATCTCCACCGTTCAGTGTTTCTCTTCCATGGGGCCATATTACAAACGTACCATTTACGTGTCGCAGCCATAGACTAGGCTTGTTCTCATATTGAGATATAGCTCGTTCTTCAAAGTCTTCCATGTAGATGTTACTGACCACTGGAGATAGTGGAGATCCCATGGCCACTCCGAACTCTTGTTGGTAGAATTGCTCGTCTGCTTGGAAGTAAAGTCTACACGACGTCTGTGACGTCAGAAATAACAAAACATAGCATTTAAAACGTATGTCTTATTTTACAGTGAAATTCGAAAAGACCATTTAGATCACAGGTAGTAGACTTCAGAAAGAATTTGACATATACATAACCTTTAATGTATGGAATGCTCTAAATAGCACATTATTCAAACCAAGACAATCTTGACCTATGTAATTCGACATTTCTCCTCTTCGAAGAAGTCCCTAACGCTTAATAGTAGATTATGCAATGAGGGAGAGAAATGCTTTATTTTGCTGAGGTACAATTTCTGACTCGAGGGCGAAGCCCAAGAGTCAGAAATTGCACTGAAGCAAAATAGCATTCTCTCCGAGTTGCATATACTATTTTTTTCACGTTGCAGGAAGATTTAAAACGAAAACCCGTTTTTTTAAACGTCATTTATTGACATTTTAGTTACAATTATTTTAAAATTAGTAGCCTTTGCTAAATTTTAAAGTTGGTGGCACTGTAAGTCATTATGACAAGAGCTCACAATTATGTCAAATTCGAGGTTAATAGATGAGGTTTTGCGTCAGTTTATGTCAAAACTGACGCGAAACCTAACCTGTTAACCACGAATTTACCATAGATTACCATAGATACGGTAACATTTTTTACTTTAGTCCCTAGGGGCTAAAGTAATTACTTCTGTCCCTAGAGATAAAATGAGCTACTTTAGTCCCTGAAATAAGTGACTAAAGTGCCAACTTTAGTCCCGCAAGTGCAAAAAATAAGATTTTAGGGTTGCTCTCTTGCTTTTTATTGCCCGTTATTTTACTATCATTTTCGAAAAATGTCACATTGACAGTATTATAATACAAGCCATATTTAAAGCGGACTTGACTAAAAACTGCTGATTTTTTGTTTCGTCCAGTTCCTTATTGTTAAATAAAGAGAGAAAATTATGACATCAGAGAAAAAGGGTAATGTGTAGACCTTACGTGGTCTTAATGCAGATCGTTAACAGCTCCATTATTGTATCTACCTGTAGATCTGTGCGTTTGGCAAGTGTGTCATCCAATTCCAGCCTGTTTCTGATGGTTGCTAGTGCGTCATATGTCGGCACATTTGTGAAGAGGCTTACTATGTCAAAGCTCACTATCATGTCATTCGGAGCTATGTGAGTTTGTTTGATTTTGTCTACAAAGTGTTCAGTATTTTTCACGGCGGATGTTGTTTTGGCCGCTAGTGGGGATATTATTGTTAACCGGAACTTTGGTAGAGAATGGCATGGTGAATTTATGGAACTAACTATCGGTCTTAAGGGTATTCCCTGTTTGTGTACCTTAGGTAGACCGTATAGGTGAGGCGGTTTGCTGTAATGCGGAGTAAGTTTCATTCTCTGGAAGTTTGAGAACTCCTCTTTGTGTTTATATAACGTCTGGTATATTTTCCGTTCGACCTTCGGTGTTGGGTCTGTGGGAAGTTTCTTGTATTCCCCCGCGTTAATCAGGTCTGAGTAGGTGTTTGAATCCATGATCACTGTTGCATTGCCTTTGTTTGCAGGTAGTGTCTTGATGGTAGCTTCGTTTTTGAGAACTTTGATCGCTCTAATCTCCGATCTGGTGAGATTAGGTTTAATTCTCCTTGATGGCTCAAGGGATTCCTTTGCTCTCCATCGATACTCTTCTGCCTCTTTTGGCTTTAGGCGTGCTGCTGTTTCCTCAACGGCGGTGATGAGATCAAATTTCGGAAAATACCTTGGCGTTACCGCGTAGTTTAATCCCTTCTCTAGTACCGTCTTTTCAGTTTCGTCCAGCTGTCTGCTGGATATATTTATGACGGTCTTTCCTATAGTTTTTGCTGGTTTCTTGTTCTTGATCCAGCTTTCGTTGGTGTACCTGTTTTTGTTTATACCCAGCCTTATTGTAACTTTGTAGCCGCGTCTATCCTTACAAAGTCTTCTTCACTGACCCTGTTCCTTATGATGGTGTGAAGATCTTCGATTTGCACTTTGAGTTGTTGCTTAGAGAACCGGTGATAGTTAATTTGTTCTCTAATTAGTGCTTCGCTCGCTCTTCTCGCAATTCGGGCTGCTCGTTGGCTGTTTATCGGAACCGATAGAAGTAGTCCTTTCGGAACTACATTGTTGTGACGGGCTTTACAGAGGAATTTAAGGTGATTTTCCTCTAAGGCCAGCTTGATTAAGGTCTTTTCAAGCTTTCGAAATTTTGGATGTATTTCGGGTCCGTACCGATTATCAAGCTGTTCTCTGAATGTCATTTTTTGGTAGTGGTTTATTATGATATGTTTTATCGGACTTTTTCCACTGTCTAGGGTGTATATCACACGACGTTTCGAGAGTTCTGATCTACTCCCGCTTCTTCAGGTGTTCCTGACTAGTCCCGAGAAGGACTGATTTTGTAATTCTTTAAACTTAAACTTGTGCCTCCCCGGGGTTTGAACCTGGGACCGCTGATCGCTGTGATAACTAGTCTGTAACTCTTACCACTAGGCCACCAGCGCGGTTATATATTTTAGTTATAAACTTATATATATATATCTAACCGCTGTATGCGCAGTAGACTACTTTTGTAATTCTCTGCGCAGTAGTGGCATCCAAACGGGCTTTAGTTCTGCGCTAGCCTAGCTAATTGGTTCTACTGCCAGCGCTATGTATGTAGCTTCTTTCAGCTTCCTACGGAACCTGTTTTCCTCTTTAGCTACAATTGATGCGTTATCACATTGTAAGTGGTGGTCTTCGTTCCAGCCGTGTTCTGCGATCTTGGATTTGATGGTTTCGCCCTTTCTAATATTTTTGCGGTGTTCCGATAATCTCACTCATAGAGCGAATAAACAAAATGGATGCAAATGATTAAAATAACTACTAGCTCCAACAACACCGACATACGTACCTTTCCGAACCGATCACAAACCTGATAGACCAGTATACCGAACATGTGTCACCAAACATGACGCTGACCACATACCAGTTGTAATATCTTTCTACCAGCAGGTAGAATTCATCAAACCATATTCTAAACTAACAACCCGAACGATCCTAACCTGTGGAAAGTTACCAATAAAATTCTTTAAAAATGATACAGCATACCATCAAGTAGCTAATAATAAGACCAAGAAGAGTTCCGTAGTATTTGCGGAATATCTGGAAAGAGTATTCATCACAATGGATAATATAAATCATAAAGAATTCTTTAGGAACGATGAAACCAACAGCAACTTCAAATAATCGGGTCGTCTTAAGACAATTGTGATAGCAACCGATTTCTTTAATGTCATAAAAAATTGGTAACATTCTATTTCCCGGACTAAAATTACTTCCATGCTCCATGCTCGCATGACAAGAATCGACTCAGAAAGAAAAACGACGAGGGCGATTGAATCAGGAAAAGAAAAAAAAGAGAAAGTGAGGTAGACCGACAGAAACCTTGGAAAGGATAGTGGAAGCAAGTACTAGGTGAAGAAAAACCCTAAATGTAATGTAAATCTTGTCACGAGACAAAATTAAACAGCAAAAGTGGATAGAGGAAACGGAAAATATAAAACTTCCTAAAAACAAAAGAAGAGAAATGTGTAATTATTATGCTGAGATCTCTTCATTGATTAGTAATATGATAACTGTGTTAGTATGCAATGTATTTAATCTGACTGTCAGATTTTAAACCAAAAATACAAATCGAACTGAACTAAGATAGAATAATGATCAAAAATGTTCAGAAACTGTGGACGCTTGGGAAATATATTGCGTTATCTTCTTTAGTGATTTAAATAGAGGATAGAGAACATACAATATTGACAGAAGTCTCAAAAGCCATAAAAACCTTGAAAAGCGGAAAAGCAGCGGACGCAGGCAAGATCACAGCGGAAATTATTAAAACAGTGGGAGATGAAAATGTAGAGACAAAATTAAATAGCAAAAGTGGATAGAGGAAACGGGAAATATAAAACTTCCTAAAAACAAAAGAAGAGAAATCTGTAATTATTATGCTGAGATCTCTTCATTGATTAGTAATATGATAACTGTGTTAGTATGCAATGTATTTAATCTGACTGTCAGATTTTAAACCAAAAATACAAATCGAACTGACCTAAGATAGAATAATGATAAAAAATGTTCAGAAACTGTGGACGCTTGGGAAATATATTGCGTTATCTTCTTTAGTGATTTAAATAGAGGACAGAGCACATACAATATTGACAGAAGTCTCAAAAGCCATAAAAACCTTGAAAAGCGGAAAAGCAGCGGACGCAGGCAAGATCACAGCGGAAATTATTAAAACAGTGGGAGATGAAAATGTAGAGATTTGCTTTCATTTCTGATGCCATACTGTTCTGCTACATAAAAAAGGCTACTAGCTAGATTGCGATAACTGTAGACTAACCGCGATAATGTCTCACACTAGTAAGATGCACAAACTGATAGAAAAAGTTCGAGGGTTTAATGTAACCACGCATGTGTGCTTTGTTGAATATTCCAATGCGTTTGATTCCTTAAAATAAAATAAAATATGCAAAATTGTAGATATGCGACAGAGAACCATAGAAAACCACTGTAGAGACAATCACTTCATAGAGTCACTATACGCTTACGAGGGCTATAAGGTAGAAAGTGTATTTAATCTCTTAGCGGTCAAACTCTCGATAACAGTGTTAAAGAGACATTTTCCAGCCCCCCGGTAGGGATTTATCCATTACCAACTCTACCCAATCCTTGGAAGTTAATATCCTTTTTATCCTGCCGATTGCGCCATTTTTACATCATTTAATTATAAATGTTATTGCTTATCTTTTAAATAAAACAAACATTTTTCAATTCTGATTTAACTTATTGGCCACAACTGACTTATATAGGTTCTGAGTTGAAATAAATGAAAAATTTAAAAAAATGTATATACAATTTTTATTTGGCGTAAAGGTCTCCGTGGATTCATAAATAATATAAGTAGATAAAGTGCCCAGTCCAGACTGGCCTATATATAGCACATCTGGAGTGCAAATCACATTAGCAAACACACTGGCGGTGCCGAACTGCATAGCAATCCGTGCTTTACTTATCGCCATTCAACGCGACGGCTTCGAAACGAATAAAAATTGGTCATTAGCCGTCCTCGCGCATCCAAATTGATCAATGAAATGCAAATCTGCTTCAAAACACCTTCAAATCAACGGGCCCGCTCCCGTTTAATTCGATTGCTCGAGTCGAATTTCATTAGATAATTATCCACGATACCGACCCGGCGTCCCGACGCACTTTATCGAATAACCGCGCCTTGTCGAGTGTGTAATCCGCAATTTCCGCTTCGTAAATATTGAAATATTTTAATCCATGCTCCCGCATTTATTAGCATGCAGCCTGTACGTGAACTGAAATTGCGGCGCCAAGTTTTACTTGTGTTAAATTTCGGGACACGAGTACAGTCGTAAATTCAGCTAGGAAACCAGTAGTGCTGTGGCATTGCGACGCGGAATAACAATTAACCAAAATTTATCCTTGTTCGTTACCAGAATTCGTTGGTTGTGCAGGCACGCCTAGTTAAACCAATGAAAAGGGCAAGCGATGAGAATAACAAATTTGTATTAAAAATCTGTCAAAACAGTGTTTCCAGTAATGTAAATTCTCAACAGGCTTTTACATCTACTTAAATGAGTATAATTTAATATTGCAATCCGCTTCACTACAAGATTACAGTACCATTATCACCTGTTGCGCATTCTCATTCGAACGCTTGGTATATCTATATTATGCAAATACTCAGCTCTGTAACTGTTGGCTTCAGACGGTTTATTTCAGTCTCAGCGTAATAGGATTTCAAATGCAAGTTTGCTGCAAATATAAATTAGAAGCTTATCATCGCAAACTAACAAAAATAAACACCACCATTAAAAAACAACAAAAACTGATATGAGTGGATGTAATTCTTTATTTGTTTAATTTAACAAGCCAAAGAAGTCTAATCCCTGAAGGCGAAGACTTAAGAATCATTTTAATAATGCACTGAGTGAGTTTTGTTTTTACTTGCCTAAGGGACTCTCAGAAACTGTAGCAGATGGAAAAACAGGTAAATGTAAACAAGCGAATTTTTATTATTACTGCGACGCAACCGAAGCATTGGTTTCGACGTCAACCATGTTAAACAATTTTTGTCGCAACCATTCAATTAATCGCATCAAACCAAAAATTATATAAAAGGTTCTACGAAACTACATAACTTTTGTGAACACAATCCAGACCGACACAACCTATCAGGCTGATTGATCTCCGTTTTGGAAAGCTGTTTCTTAAAGTTATACAGAAATGCGAATGCTACTTGCTATTGCTTGTCACCTTTAAATTTGAAATGTTACGTTATTGGCGTTCTATGCCCCATCTAGGCTAACGGCATTGGTAAATCACCGATTCTATTTGATACCAGCTGGTTGCATAGCTGCACGCTCCAACAACTTGTCAAGCAGTCTCTAGAGTTAAGCAACGTTCGCAGCGGTCGGCACTGGAACGCCAATCTTCTGTTTCAGGTGAAAACGTATTTACTGTCTCCAACAAAATTTAGTGTTGCACACAGCTAGCTCAATAAGATGAGGGTGCTGTTAAACTAAGAGTATGTGTTTATTTGCGACAGTCAACTTAGAAGGTATAAGAAATATTTGTCATTATTTGGTGAGGGTGTCGCCATGTCCTTTACATTGTCCTGTACTATATGTATTCAATACAAAGAGTATCTTGCCTCTTAAGTTCAGGGGAATTAGTTACTCATACTTCGCGAACATCATGTCGCTTACATTCGAAAGAAATAAGTTTTTCAAAATTTATATCCGTTAAGTTGACGGTGCGTAGAAACTTATAAGTACATGCAACAGAAAGACATATATTGTAATATGGACAAAAACATAGGTCATGATACGCATGCAATCAGATTAGACCAAGCCAGACGGCAGGGCTCCGGTTTGGAACGTAATTTCATAGCGGCCGCTGAAGAGCGCAATCAGCAAAGTTTCGGGCGAAGAAGCGGCGACCATCAGTTGAGTGCCATGCTGCTGATGTACGATGTAAATCGAATTTTGAGGTTCCGCTATGTCTCAAGAAACTTGAATGAAATTTCAGGCGTTATTGTATTTGGAAAGATTGCATTTATCCTGCAATAAACCGATGAATCCAAAAAAGCCGGAAAGGACGCTCCCGCACGGCTAACACATCGCAGTCCTGAGAAAGCTAAAAGCTGCGGGCAATAAATACAACGCGTTCGCCGTTCACTTGTATTTGGAGAAAACAGAGATCAAGCATGCATCGCATGTCAAATACATATTATAATGCACAGGAGTGGAAGCAAATGGAGACTGTTTTATAGTGAGACCTCGTGTAAAAAAAGAAGTTTTGATAAAGATTACTTAGAAAGAGACGCATTTTGAATATATGTGAAGAAGATGTGTAGAAACTCATATTATAAGGGGAAAGCAATGATAAGGTAGAAGACATTTGGAAGGAAATTAAAGTGGTATTTTAACAAACAGCAACTAAAGTAAGCACCAAAGGGAAGATGCCACGAATAGATTGATTTGGCGATAAGTGAAAAACAAAATCCCTTGCTTACGAAAGGACCATGATAGGAATTCTGGAGAAGGAATGCAAAGAGACTACTGAACCATAGGATGAAAAACTAATGCAAGTTAAAAGGGTTTGTAAAAATAAGAAATGGAAAAAAAGGAGTAGTCTATTGAAAAAATTGAAGAATATCAAGAACACAGCAATTTTTACAGGAAAGCGAATACCAAGGGCAAATAACATAGGGTACACATAACGAATGGGACTTAATTAATTAAAGAGCAGAGAGGGAGCGAAAATTTTCACGAAAATGAAATGCTGAATAAAACACAGAAGAACAAATTGAAGTTAATAAGCACACTACAACCATCTACCTTGTAAGCCAGTTTAAATAGGGTCGTAGCATAAATACACAAAGAAAATAGAAACCAGCAACATGTAATAGAATGTAATACCATCAACAGGGTTGCAATTAACATCACAATTAAGGCTGGAGGCTCAATAAGGCACAGAATCGTTAAGTAACAAATAAATTAGTTGGAGCCCTCAAACCATAACACACAAACATGAATTATTAAAATTTGACACACATTCTATACAACAGATTAGAAACTTCGAACGCCAGCAATATTAATGGCTGCACTTGTGTAAATAAGTATTAGGGACTTACAAAATTGCAGACACCCTAATTGTTGAAGTTCTAACGCGTCAAGCGTTGCAAACAAGCTAGTATTTATCGCGTACAGTTTGATAATCGAAGGCCTTCGTAGAACTGTTTCTTCTTAGGCAATAGCCCTTTACCGATAAATATAACAAACAAGCTGAAAATCAATGCATGTACTTACGAAACGTAGTTGAAAACACTATCAAAACGATCTTATGGAGGGTCTCGCTGGCCTCTGCATGGAATTGTTGAATAGAGATCTGAAGCGGATACAGACGGCTGCTGTAGCTGAAGAAAATTTAAGCCACCGCCAAACTGCTAGCATCTGGGCCGTTTGCTGCGATGAAATCACGCAACAGGAGTATATCGCAAGAAACCTGCAATCCATATGAGCTTGATGCTTGGGAGCCGGAGACTTGGTAGTATTGGACATGGAATCAAGCCTAATTACTACGAAATTATAACCCACAAAAAATACAACGAAAAGTCTCACCACAGCTGGATATTTCTCTGAACGTGCTTGAAGTGACGCCTCTGTTTTACATCATTTGTTACAGACACTCGATGCTCCCATAGCTTGCCAGTTAAAACAATGCAAATCTCCGGAGGTGGCTTCTAAATAAAAATTGGCTCTAGCCTAGCCTTCTTTGACCACGGCTCATTATCGAGAAATTTTTCGCAGGTGTCAATCTCGAAGGTCCAGCGTTCCTTGGGCAAAATATAAATTACGCCACGCCAAAAGCGGGGTTCGCTGGAAAACCATATTCGAAAACAAACTGTCTCGTGGAACTATTTAATAACGTAACGCAAAATAAAATGGGGCATTACAAGAATGGAAAAAAGAACCAACGAACGGTAAAGAGTGCAAAAATTCTATACCAAGCTATGGCCCTCGTCGGGCCAGTGTAAGAATACAAAGATTTGATTAAAAATACGAGATCGAAAAATGTAAATTTGCTGAATATGCGTGGAACAACAATCGTAAAATACGTTCACATAACATAATAAATCTGTTTCAATGAGCAGTAAAATAAAAATGCCGCGTTTATTTTACTGAACAAGAATTAACATGTATCTTCTTATTGCATTGAATCAGTTAAGAGTTGTTTATTCATTCTTATAAATTACATCAAATAACTTTTTATCATATCTAGACAGCAGACGCCGAGTTAGTATTTAATTACGCGGTGCCATCAAACACGTTTTGATTTATTAAGTTTTAATGTCATAGTTTGTTGCTGCGTTGATAAAGCTAATTGATTTTATTAAACGTTCTCATACTAATACTTTCAATTTTTAGTGTGGAAAAATAGCTCAAACTAAATATTTTTCTGTTTAGATTATACATGATCTAACACTAGTTTTCTCAAAGTTATTACTAAAATTCTTATACGTTTACTTGAGCTTTCTTATGATTTATTGAGTGTATAAAAACGAAGCAGAAATATCTTATCAATTTGCTTAGATACCAGCATTGGATGAAACTTTTTAACAAGTTTACCTTACATGCTGCGGCGTTGAATAATCGTAAAAACTGAGAAAGTTCGCAGGATGCCTTGGAATACCTTCCAAACAGCAGCCGAGTTTTGTTTATGTTAGAGTGGCACGCAGAAAGTGTGTAACGAATTTTTTTAAATGAACAGTTTATTCAAAATATTGTTACACGAAGTAGTTAATCAATTCTTCAAAATTGAAGTAGGACCAATCATATTCACTTCGTTTCTTAATTTAAATTTTTAGTGATCTAATCGTAGATCTGTTCTATTTTTTAATCCTGTGCTAATTGGAACCATCATATTCCGTCCATTTATTTTGGGGTGTGCCAGTCTCCACTTAATAATATTTGATATCCACCTATTGTTTAGCTACATGCTCTACCCGTAGTAATTTAAATTGAGTAACCCTTTGAACTATATGATTAAAATAAAAATTGACAGGTTTACTCCGCCAACCCTACACCTTATGTTTTATTGCACTACAGTTAAGATTTTTCGGTTCTAACATCAATAGCACTCAAGCTAAATAGAAGTGCCATTTTCCGCGATATTTTGAAATGTTTAACTTTAGCATCGCCCAGTTATTACATTTTTTACTAAAGAACACGAAAACCCTGTAGAAATTAAACGACGCTTAGATGCTGTCTACAGCGAATCTTCCCCATCATCTTCCACTGTCAAAGAATAGGCTAAGCAGTTTCATTTAGGGATTTAAAATGATCCTCGTAAAGGCAGACCAGCAGAAGCACTCACTCCGGAAACAATTGCGCTGTTACTAGAACAGGTGCCAAAGGATAGGCAAAAAGTGTGGATTTTTAAAAACTTCGTTGCTACCATCCTATATAAAAAAAATGGGTCCTAACATTTTTGGGTGTTGTACAGAAACAACGACGCGTAGAAAAAGAATATAATCGATTAAATTGTTATTGGAGATAAAACTATGGTTCTGTGCCATATTCCGTTGTCTAAACAGAAATAATATATGGAGTGGCGGTATCCTGGATTCACACGCCTAATAGAAGCAAACGGTGCTGAATCCATAAAAAATATCATAGCCACAATATTTTGGCATGCTCAGGCAATTTTGCTAGTGGACATTAAGCAACTAAATACTATAGTCATTAATGATGAATGCCATGGAAGAAAAACAATGAGGAAAGATATTCTGAGAAGTGATATTATAGCACGACAATGCCCCAATACACACTTTAATTGCTGCGAAGGCTGCTATACAGCAATGAACTTTCCAGGAATTAAATCCCCCCCCCCTCCCTTACAGTCACGACCTAACTCTCTCATCGTCATCTAGCCTCCTTCATATTTCTCAATCTTGTTCGATCTTTTACAACATTGTACCAATTCAGACCCGCTGTACGCTTTATATCATTCACCCAGCGCTTATGGGGACGGCCTACTACGCTTCTACGTGGACCCCATCTGATGATCTCATTGTGCCATTTTTCCTACCCCATCGCAAAATACTTCGCCCATCATTGTGTTGTGGTCTATCAAGGTTATTATATTGTTTTTACGCACGTTGGTTTGTTTTAAGTTTATTTGTTATAGCTTTAGTAAAGACCCATGGTTCAACACCGTACCTATGTAGTTACGAGCAGTAGGAACTGGTTATACAAATCCGTTTTTAATTTTGGGGTAATTACTTCGACACGAAGTGTACGAAGTATTGAAATTCCCTCATATCGAAAACCACTCTGAGTCAAATATCTCTAAAATTCGAGCCAACCCACTAATGAACCCACTATATCAAATCTCCGTCTCGGCGGTGCGGATCTTTTGGTGAAGATTCCAGCCCACTAGATCAATCCCCCGTACTGGGGGGGTGCCTAAACGTGCTGTGCGGGGGATGTATGTTCGTATGTGTACACGATTCCGGTCTCCAGGAACTTTCCTGAAGTCTTGGATCGTTTTCATACGATAGGTCCTCCGAAAATGAAGGCAACATCAACTTTTGAGCTTAGGTCGTCGGCAAAAAAAATTTTTTTTGTTTTGTTTTTTTTTTTTGATAAATAACTGGTTCATAGCATTTCATTGTATTGGCGAAACGGAGTGATGCTGAGTATCGAAGTATTCTTGGAAAGCACGGAAGGGCGCTTTTCTTGGGTGGGGGGTACCGTATATTTTAATTTGAAATATATCTCTGATTTTCCGAAAGCACACCAAGTGAGCCTCAGTCTGGAGCGAATTTCTTGCTTTTAATTTTCTTTTCCCATTGTTATGGTTTCTTCCAAGTCAGTGTGTTATGTTCCCATTTTGTCAATTTGGTTTGGCATGTGTTTTGTCTTGTTAGGATTTAGTTCTAGTCCTATTCTTGAAGAAGCTGCTTTAATATCTATTATCATGGATGTCTGTAATTATTAAATGGTGACGTTTTTCCTCCAATACGTTTATGCCTCTCCCATTCCAGTTTATATGCCTCCGGGTATTTTCTAATATCGTAGTAAATAGGTTTGCATAGCTTTTCTGTAGTCGAGGAATACCATAAATCAGGGAATATTATATTCACTACTTCTTTCTATTAAAGTTCGTACTGTGTGGAGGTGCTCCATTATTGTATTATATCGTCTTTTGAAACTTGCCTGTTTTGTGTACTGATACAAATTTAGCTTTTTGTTAGTCAGCTTATTATTATTCTGGAAAACAATGTGTAGATTTGAGAGAGAAAGCTAATTAGCCGGTAGCTTTTCAATTCTTGAGCATTACTCTAGTCCGAAAGAATATCCTCCTCGTGTAAGCATTTGTTGAATAGAGGGTAACTAGTTTTATTCTGCAGACCTATACTATTTCTTTGATCAATTCCATCTCAATTCCATCATCTGCCGCGGCTTTTTCATATTTATGGATTTTAAGACAAACGTTGGTACCTTTTTTGAGTTAACATTTGCAATTGTTCTTTATCGCTCCAATTCTGTTAAATCGCTTTTTACTTCTGTTTGGTATAACTCTTTACAACGTTTTCGCAGGCTTTTATAATTTCGTGTAGTCCGGCAGAAATTTGAGCTCTGCTATACTTGAGTTTAGTTATTTCTTATTTTTTTTGGTTTCGTATTTTTCTGAATATTTTCGTTCCTTTATGTTCTTCTAATCCTTTATGAACGAGTTTAACGTTGTACTGCCTGATATCTTTATTTGTAATTTTTCTTGCAGTTATGTTGACTTCAGAATATTCTTCGGTGTTTCTTTTGCCATGGGTGATGAATGTTTTACGTTTTTCAGGAATTTCCTTGGTTTTCAAATTTAATTTCTCTACTCTTTTAGGTTTGCCCTTCTTGTGTGATTTTGCAGCTTCTTGTAGTATGTTAACTAGTCTCCCATTTCTTTGCTTATTGTCAACACGTCTGCAGGTTCAGTCTCTATTTTGTCTGTGGCTTTTCTTCTATATTAATCCTTCTGTTCTCTGAGTTTATCACAGTTTGTAATTTTTTCCTGACCTTTATCCATTTTCTGTTTTTATTATCTTTTGTATTTGTTTTAATATTTGTTCTGACTACCAAATGGTCACTTTCAACATTGCAATTGTTAAGGACTTCTGCATTAGCGATTATCTCAGGGTACATTGAAAGAACATAGTCGATTTGGTTTGTTGTTTTCCCGTTGGGGCTTAGCCACGTTCATTTTCTGTGGTCTTTCCTGTTAAAGGACGTATTCATAATGTAGAACCCTTCTTGTTCCAGAAAGTGTGTCATTATTGTGCCCCCAGAGTTTCTTTCATTTCGCCTATTTGCTCCTACACACTTCTCCCTTTTTTTCCTGTTTTCCTAATCTATAGTTAAGATCTATAACTATCTATGTATTACGTTTTCTAAGGGCTTTCAATATATCGGCGTAGAATTTCGTAACTTCTTCATAGTCGTGTCCTCCAGTTGGAGGATAAATCTGTACATTCTTCTTCTTCTTCTTCTTTCTCTTTCAAGGTAGGCTTTTTGCCTGTATTTTCTTCTAATGCCTCCGCTTCTTCCGACGGCCAACATTCTTTCCACCGTTTTAATGGTCTTCTTGGTACTCTCTTGCCCTGTGGTTTGTCACATTTTGCTCGTTTCACTGGCCTATATTCATTCATTCGTTCTATATGCTTGTTCCAGTATGTTCTACGTTCTCGTGGATGTTTTTTATATCTAGTATTTTACAGCTCTGTTGTATATCTTCATTTCTGCATCTATCTCTTAAAGTTTTCCCTTGTATTATTCTTAAGGTTTTGATTTCTGTAGTTCTCATAAGTTGTATAGTTCTCTCTGCATCAGGCCTGGTTTCTGCACTATATGTCATAATTGACCTTACTACAGTCTTATATATCCTTACTTTGCTGTCAGTTCACATGTACTCAGTACGAAAAACTATATCTCTTAGGCATCCTATTGTTCTTGCAGCTTTTATTGTTTGAGCCTTTATTTCTGTATACAAGCTCCCGTCACTTGTGATTACACTTCCCAGATAGGTGAAGTTCATTACCTGTTGTATTATCTTCCCATTATTTTTCAATTTACATCTTAGGGGTTGCTTTGCGATTGTCATGCACTTTGCTTTATCGACATTTATCATCATGTTAAATTTCTTTGCCGTCATATTGAAGTTAAGTAGAAACCTTATCCTCCGATTCTGCTATTAATACTGCACCATCTGCGTAACAAACTACGGATGGGGCCATAATTATACAGAGAGTTTATTATAACGCGCAATGTGTAAATATGTTTATTGTAAAATGCAATATGGAAACGTTACTGAGTATGTAAAAACATAATATATTCTATGGAGGAAGGAATTCTGCTTATCAAATGGTATACAGACTTCAGTTCACAGGAAGTATTTGGGTTATTACATGTTGCATTTCCTGTTCTTATTTGTGGCGCTCCATTTCAATAACACTGCGGTTCATATATGGTGTGGCGTACCCTTAGAAACCAATAATAACAATCAAGTCCTCATGAAAACTGGAATACCACATTGCGCATTAAAATAAATTCACTGCATATAACAGCAATGAGATAACATGAACAACAAAATAGAATGTTTGAATAAGAAAGAGATGACCATACGAAAAAATTATTTTAGTAGGCATGCTTGGTTGACATCTGTCATAATTAAAATGAGCGTCAAGCCTACTCGAATATTTGCTACTATGTTTATCAGTTTCTTATTCAAGCAATACGTGTTATTTTCTTGTTCATGTTATATCATTGCTGTTATATATAATTTTGGCCGCATCGGTATATTGAATGATGTAGTTCCCATTTTCTAGCCAAGGTCTTTAGGTAAGCTTTCTATTACATAGTCCAATATCAAGTTGAATAATAATGGGCTCAAAGAGTCACCCTGCCTTATTCCTTTTTCTATGTTTACAGTATCGCTTAATGTATTTATGTCTTACCTTTACTTTAGTTGTGTATCCTCGATTTATTTCTGTAATTAAGTTTTTCCACTGTTCATTAACTTCTTTTTCGTTTAATTTTTCAACTACATCTTTTAATAAGAATATCAAAAGCCTTCGTCATGTCAATGAAACAGAGGTATGCTGGTTTTTGGTATTCTCATGACTTTGCTACCAGTTGTCTTAAAGTGTAGATGGCGTCTATAGTAAATCAGTTCTTCCTAAACCCTTGGTTCTTCTCTGATTTGTATAGATTTATTCAGTTCTTGTAATATTAATTTAGTAAATGCTTTAAAAGAGCTGTTAAGAAGTGTAATGCCTCAATAGTTGTCAGGAGCTATTTTGTCGCCTTTCTTGAACACTGGTATATCCCCTCCATATTTAAGCATCTCGTTGACTATTCGATGGGCTCCTGCCGCCTTTCTGTTCTTCAAGCTATTAATGATGATTTTTGTTCGAGTGTGTTTCGTCTCTTGATTTCTATCATGTGTAGTTTCTTCTTCCTGTTCTGCTTTATATAATTTTGTGAAATAAGTTCTTCATTGTGTTATTGCTATCTTTTTTTCTATTTTAATTTATTTATTACCAGATCAACAACATACGTTATACATGGTAGGGTTGAACTATGTACAAATAACTGAGTAAAATCGCATTTCAGATATATTGGCATCACTAATTGGATTATGATCAGTCGGTAGAGTCATCGGTGCTGAGGTAGCTTTCGCTTCAGTCAGGTGTGAATATTTCGACTGCTGAGATGATAGTGTGCCGATGCCTCGCAGGAGTTTATGTTGGTATAGAATTTCTTCGCTCTGGCACTGATGTACTCTTGTATTGTTGAGATACCCAGTTCATAGTGTAATTGTTCATTTCTTATGTACCATGGTGCATTTACGGCGAGGCGAAGCACTTTGTTTTGAAGCCTTTGGAGTTTGGTTAAATTTGTTTTCTCGGTGTTGCTCCAGATGGGTGATGCGTACAGTGCCAGAGGTCTGATTAAAGATTTGTACATTACATTTGCACACTGAATTTTCAGTGTTGACTTTCTATTAATTAGCGGATATAGTTGCGCCAGTCGTGCATAACTCTGATTGAGCTTTTGGTTAACGTGCAGTTTCTATGACAGTCGCGTGTCAAGAACCCCTCCAAGATATTTGACTGCTTTATCGGATGGGTTCCATTCGATTCTATTATTACTGATGTGGATGTTAGGTAGGTTTAGGATGCGTTTTAGGGTAAACACTTTAGTTTGGCATTTCGCTGAGTTGTCTCGTATGTTCCACTTGTTGAACCAGGAGCAGGTTTGATCAGTTGCTCGTTGTAGCTTGGAGATGGCTTGTAGGTGATCAGTGCTTTGTGTTATAATGACGGTGTCGTCGGCAAAAGTTGCTATGGTGGCGTTAATTGTTGGTATGTCTTGAGGTGTATATATTAAATAGTAGCGGACCCAATATACTACCTTGTGGGACTCCTGCACGTATGTTTCTTGCCTCAGAAAGGGTAAGATTAATTTTTACAGCAAACGTTCTGTCATCGAGGAAGGAGAAGACTATTGCTTTGAGGTAAATCGATATGTTTAGCCTGAGTATTTTGCTCTTCAGGCCTTCAATCCAGACTTTGTCGAAGGCCTGTGCTACGTCGAGGAATAGTGCTGTTGTGTATCATTTGTTTTCGTAGCCAGTTTCTATGACTTCAGGGATTCGTTGCCGCTGATGGTTAGTGGAGTACGTTTTTCGGAAACCGAACTGGTGCGGTGGAAGAACGTTATGGGAGATCATTTCGGTATTTAATTGAGAATAGATTACCTTTTTCAATAGTTTGACATTGTTGTTCGTAGACTGATAGGTCTGTAGCTTTCCATCTGTTTTCTATTTTTGTGTGGTTTTGGAAACATAAGAATGTGGGCATGCGTTCAAGTTTTAGGAAAGTATCCTATTCTAGAGAGTCTTCATGGTTAGTTGTGCAATCACTGCGTTTGTTATTAAGTCGTGTCCCGGCGACTTTCGTTTGGGGAGTTTCTTGATTATGGATTTTAGTTCAGCGGGTGTTGTGGGCTTAATAGGCTGTGTGATACATGGTAAGTTCCTTTCTATGTGGTTTGTTATGTTCGTTCTATGGGTGGGGCCGCAAGTAATTTCAGTTGTAAAGACGAGTTCAAGATGTTCAGCAAATGCTGTAGCTTTTTCAGCATCCGTGCTATAGTTGTCTGTTTCTGAGGTTAAAGGTGGTATCTCTTCCTTTGTTTTTAAGATTCTCCTTGTCGCCCTCCACATGTTAGCGTCCCCTGGTTCTAGTTCTTTGATGTATTTTTGATATATAGTTATCCTGAATGCATCCAGTTCAATTCGATGAATTAGGTTATTTAATGATCTCTTGAGTTCTACTGATCTTGTTCTCTGCCATTCCCGACGTACTCTACTCTTAATTTTTATGAGGTCAATTATGTAGTTTGGGGTATTAAAATTCCCAGGGCGTTGAGTTGATTTAGTTTGTATTATCGCTTGCTGTACGCTATCTACAATTGCCGTTGTTAATTTGGTTACGGCGTTATCTATGTCTTTTGCTGACTTCAAGTTTGTGAGACATTGTAGGTTTTGGTATAAGCTGGTTTGGAATTTATCCCACTGAATAGGACCAGTGATTAGTCGAGGAATGGGTTGTCTTGTTTGTGTGGTGCTAATGAACGATATGATAACCGGAAGATGGTCGGAGTCTAGGTCATTGATTACTTCTTGGTGAATCTGTTTTGAGAAGTTCTTCTGTAGCACTATGCCCAGTATGTCTGGGTTGTGATCATATCTGTAGGGGTAATAGGTGTACTCTATGGGTGCTTTAATTTGGAAGCCATTTTCAATTGCTTGGTTTTCCAGTTTGATTACATTTGGGTTAGGCGCTCTACATCCCCATATTGTATTTTTACAGTTTGGATCACCTATTTATTACCAATAATTGTTCAGCTGTATTGAATACTGCTTGGATATCTGATTCACTTAGTTTTTTATTTGGTTGTTTGTATATGCTTGTTATTGTGTGACGTTGATTATTTAACATGATTTGTATGCTTGTGGTTTCTACACTGTGTAGTGGTAAGTTAGGTATACTATGGTGAAGGATCTGCTTTTTGATAATTATTGCCACACCGCCTGCAGCTTTGTCTGAGTTTCGGTTGTTGCGATATATTTGGTAGCCAGGTATTTTGAAAATATCGATGTTAGACAGATGAGTCTCGGATATGCAAGCAATGTCCACGTTACGTCTAGCCAGAAAGGAAATTAATAAGGATCGTTGGGTTTTGATGCCGTTGGAATTCCAATTTAGGATTTTTAATCTTTCTAATGTTCTCGGTTGATTAATATGGGCCATTAAGGAGCAGAGGGAGGAGGATGGTTGTGATAAAGGTTTTTATTTGTGGGAGAAATGGGGTAATAAAGTCGAGTAGCAGTTGGATTAAGGTATTTGCCAGGGGCGACTCTGCTGTGGTGGTGCTTGATTGTGGTTGACTATTGGGGTTAAGGTTAGGAGATAGGATGTTGGTGATATTAGCTGGTACTTGTGATGTATTTGGCTGCTTGTTCTGTACGATTCTAGCATAGGTTTGACCTCGGTAGTTTGGTTGTTTTTTTTAAGTCTTTGTACTAATTCAATGAGATGACTGCATCCTCGGAAATTTGCAGCGTGATCTTCACCACAATTTATGCATTTTGGTGGTTCTGTAGGAGTTTTTGAGCATTGATTGTGGGAGTGGTTTCCGGCGCATTTGACACATCGTGGATCCAGTGTGCTTATTATTTGGGTTCTGATATGTGTGAAATGGTATGCTATTATCTTTAAAATGCTTTGTTATTGTTCTGTAATCCTCTTCTTTGGTTAAATTTAATTTTAATGTGCTATTATTATAGAGCGTAGTGAACTCGCCAGTTATCATACTTTTATCGTCAGCTGTTAGCGCTGTGTGATTGACTGCATTGTGGAGATAAAGAGGTGGACTTTTTGGTTTCGTTACTGTTGTGTTTGATGCACTGGTTGATTTAGCAGTTTGATTGCCATTAAGATTAGCTTTTAGTTGAGGTGGTAAATAACATTTATTTTCCGTTAATAAATTTGGAGGTGACCACATGTATCGCTTTTGCACCTCGTTAACAGGTGGTGATAAGGAGTCGTGTTTTTTTTCCATTGGGTTATCATTTGTGTTATTGTTATTCGTAATGAGTAGTTACTACTTACTGTTTGTTAAAAGTATTTTTGTAATCGAAGTTTCTCCCAAAGGCTAACTCACGATAAGTAACTGATTTTAACTTTCTGCACCCGGAGCTGCGATAAACACTTCTCAAACGTATCGCGTTCGAGTTGAAAGTTCGTTATTGCTATCTGATTTGTCTGGATTGTCTCTTTGATTTCCACCCTGTTTCTCCTGAGTTACCATAGATATTTCTTTGTCCTCCATAAAGATCGTTTTCTATTGCCTTCGAAAAATCTTCCCAATATATTTCTTTGATTTGTTTAATCTGTCTATTTGTTTCATTACATACTGTAATATATTCATTCCAATTTTGATGGTTTTTATTTCTTAAAAATCGTATGTATGCTTCCGTTTTTCTTTGTGTTATTGCTTTAAATTCGGGAGTGAACCATGGCGTTCTATGTCTTTTGTTTATATTGATTTTCCACTGCCCTATAGTTTCGTCCGCTGCTTCTATAATGTTCATTTGTAACTTTTCCCATTGGCTTTCTACCGAGTATCGGTTTTTGTCAATATGTATTTGGTTAATTGTTCCTTTTAAATGATTTTGATATAGCTGTCTTGTGCTTGGATTTTCAAATGATTCTATATTAAACTTTGTAACAACGTGTGGTTTCTTGGTTTGTAGTTATAGCTTCAAATCCAACTTTCCTAATAATAACTTATGGTCACTCCCTATGCTTGCTGAGTTGATAGTTCTAACATCGACAATTTGTTTAAGGTGAATTTCTCTACTTGTAAGTATATAGTCAATGACAGATTATCTTCCTCTTGTGTCTTGCCATGTATACTTATATTTCATATCGTGTTCAAAGAACCTGCTATTCATTCTCAAGTTGTTTATTTCCGCGAACGATTTAAGTAAAAGGCCATTGTCATTTTCTGTGTCTTCATTCAATTCTTGAGTTATTCTCGGGATGGTTTCATTACCAATTCTGGCGTTAAAGTGGCCTAATAGTATAACTTTCTCACCTGGTGTTATGAAGTCGAGCGTTGTTTATAATTCATCATAAAATGTTTCTATTTCTAGGATGCTTTTCGTTATGTCAGGTGCATATATGCTAATAAGGTGTACATCTCTTTCTTCAAGTGTTACTGTTATTTGTAGTATTCGATCGTTTGTACTTTTCATTTTCGATTGATTTTTCTAACTTCTCATGAATTAAGAATGCTACTCCAGAGGATGCCCTTTTTTGTTTGGGTACTCTACTATAGATTAAAATATAGTTTGATATTTTTTCTTTTCCTTTTCCTTTCTTTTTGGTTTCATTCAATGCAAATACAGGGATAATTTTTCCTTTTAGTTCTGTTATTATTTCTTGGTTTTGTGTGTTCCAGGACTGCATATTCCATGTTGCTGATCGTAACAGTTTTTTCTTTTTCCATGCGTGGGTCGTTTGTCCATTTTTCTGTCCGGGTTCCGAGGTAATTGAAGATCTGTGAGCGATTATTTGCTCTATATCTCCAGTTGGTTATTATCCCGTTCCAGAGATGTTCCCTCCTTTTTGATCCGGGCTCGGGACCGGCAACAGTACCTCTGAGCTACTCAATCCACCCAGCGGCGCTGAAGGCGAAGTTAGTACATTATTTCGGATATTTGATTTGTCTAATTTGATTGTGATGTACAAGGGTAGTTCAATAAATCCTTAGAAAAGGAGAGAAAAACAAATTATTTGAGGTGGATCTTTATTTACTTTTCAACGTAATCGCCTTTTAGGTCTATACACTTTTCCAAACGTTTCTCCAACTTTTTTAAACCATCTAAAAAGTAAGATTTCGGAAGGTCCTCAACTTGAGGCCAAATCCCGGGAATACGGTTGATGCTGTAGTAACTCGAACTTTAATTCGGTGATTTTGGCCATCGCAACTGCACAGGTGTGCACCCGTGCATTGTCTTGATGGAAAAGAATCTTTTTCTTAATTTCTTTGCTCAACCGGTCCAGTAACGACGCATAATACTCTCCAGTTATCGTTTTTCCTTTTTCCAAGTAATCGATGTAGATGATTCCTCGTGCATCCCAAAAAAAACTGTGGCCATCACCTTACCAGCCGATTTCACTGCTTTCGCCTTCTTTGGAGCCCGTTCCCTTTCAAAAACCAACTGTTTTGACTGTTCCTTTGTCTCGGGAGTGTAGTGGTGTATCCACGTTTCGTGCACAGTTATGTATCGACATAGAAACTCCTCAGGATTGCGACGAAAAAGGGCCAAAATAGTCTCTGAGTCGACTACACGAGTACGTTTATTCTCCACCGACAGCAAACGCGGCACCCATCCTGCCGAAAATTTTTTCACACCCAATTTTTCGTGCAAAATTGAAAACACTGTACCTTGCGATATGCCCATAGCTTCAACTATTTCGCGCACTTTGATTCTTCGATTACTCAAAATCATGTCGTGGATTTTGTCAATCATTTCGGGCGTTGTCACTTTAACTGGACGGCCTGAACGAGGTGCATCTCTTGTGGATGCACGGCCACGTTTAAACTAATTTACCCAATTGTATATAGTTGCAACCATAGGAGCAGATGTGCCATGAACTTCATGCAACTCAGCTTTCATCTCTTTCGGTGTTAAGCCTTTTAAATATAAGTGTTTAATTACAGCTCGAAACTCACTTTTTTCCATTTTTTCAAATCAACAAAAGTTTCTTGCTTCAATCGACAATAAAAACGAAACTACGTGATGGATGTGGCTGAAACTTTGACAGTTGTCAAGTGAATAATGACATTTACTAAAAACAAAAGATATTTGATGCTATGAGCATGATATCTTTGATTTTCTAAGGACAAACTGAAATACCCTCGTATATCAGAGCTAGTATTCAGCACTCATATCTTTTCTTTTTGTCTTTTATTGATACTCGTAAGAATATTCACCACACTATCATCACTATTCGTCACTTATTAACATAATTACACTCAGCTGTCACATGACTGATATCATCCTATGTGAACCATTTTTTTTTAAACGAGCAATCCTGATATCCTAATAAGCGCCCTTGAGCTGCCTTTCAAGCGGAAAGTAGAAATGCAAAAAAAAACTTTATTTTTTAGGTATTATTAGGTCAATTTTAAATCATAATTCGTATAGTTATGAGTTTTTGAATAATAATCTTCAAAATATAAACGCAAGTCTCGCCCTTCAACTTCTAATTCTAGGCATTTGTTATAAAAAGCTTATATTAGTACAATTTTTCCTGTTTTACCATTTCAGACTAAAGACCTCGTCGGGTCCAGCCTATTTCTTTTTTTGTTGATACTTCAATTGAGTTAAAATGTCATTTTTAATGTTCGCTATGTCTCCAGGTAGACATCATAATCACAATGTATCATTTTATTCAAATAATGAGTTATAGAAAGCAGACAATAGCGGACTGATAACAGATCCTTGCGGTGCATCTACTTTAATTTATTTTGAGTGGACACTATATCAAACTTTAAGAATACGGTCATCTGAGTTATCAGTCAGAAAGTGTATAACACGGTTTTTAAGTCTAATGCAATATAATAAGGATCACAAGGTCATCGTTGATTCTAACACACGCAAAAGTAGAATCTAGTAGAATAAAGCAGATCATTTATTTTGGTCTAGAGCCTTCAAGAAGGCATCAGCAGCTAAATTTTAATCTGATTTTTCTGATACACTAATTGTATATTACTTTTTCTAACAATTTGCATAATATATCGAAGCAGACGCATTGACGCCAAGTGTTTATATTCAGTGGGATTGTTACTTCAGGTAATAGTTACAACACTACAATGTTGAAACAGCTTGTATAACCATCGAAAACTGGTAACCCTGTAAGTTGAGCTTCCGCAAATCAGTTTCGTAAGATAAAAAGTCCCGCTAAAACGTTTTGAAACCCTTCGGGTGCCCCCACTGCCACTGTAGGTTAAGCAACCTTGCAAATGCCGAATTGTATTTTTCAAGATAATTTAGATCTGCGTTTCGACGACGAGTCCGACGAGATGGAGGAGGAGGGGATGCAGCACGTGGACCGCGCGTACCGAGGAATCCACATCAACTTCCCCATGAAGAGGGCCGACCTGGACGCCCTCATCGACGCCTTCAGAAAGCGGAAGGTAATTTGCTTTTCTGTACTAATGGCCCAATTACGGGCCGATTAAATATCAGGAATAGCGGACGTTTAAAAGTCGGCTCGCTCGCTAATTGGGGCTAATGATTGTTTTCTTTATTCGGAACACTACCCTTTTAGGGTTAATACACTTTGCTAAAGCGCTTTTATCGTGTTCGGCGCCCGCTTCGGCGAGCGGCTGCAGTTATGGTAATCTAATGATCGAGATCCGTTTCCAGGATGAGTTGGATACTGATTGATAACCATTTAGAGCTTGAGCGAATTACCGACGTTTCCCGGCCGCTAACTTTTTGATTGATGTTTTTCACGTGTATTTTCAGCGATATAGAGTGATCTTTTGGGGTTTGCGTTCCGAAGATTGTAGCCGAAGTTTACGTATATACACTGGCGGCAAACATTATCATATCACCTCTTGATAATAAAACTTCAATAAAAAATTAATTTGTTAGGAAAAACGTTAAAGAACAACATTATAAAACAACTGAACAAATAAACTATTTCTTGGCCACCTACAACAATTTTTATATGTTAGCTATAACACACACTGTGTTCGCTATCTGGATTAATAATGGATATGGCCTCCACTGACACGAACCAGCTCTTGGAACCTTTGGGGGACACTTAAAATTAAATAATCAATTTCTGCCCATGGCTGTGTCATAATATTCCATAATTCTTGTTTCAATTATGGTGGAATTTGTTGATAAGTTAAAGCCAACTGCAGCAAATCCCATACTTATTCCGTTGGATTTAGGTCAGGTGAACTCGCTAATAACTCCAAATGTCGAATACCCTTAATTGCAAAGGTGCTTCTCAAAATGGCAGCTCTATGTGGAGGTGCGTTGTCAACCGAAAATGTAATTGTGGGCCAACGATTGCTGGCAAAGGAACCACAATATTTTCTAATATGTCATCAGCATATTACGCACTAGTCATCGTATTTTTAGAAACATACAGTGGCGTTCGTAGACCCAAAGCGATACCATCCAGTGCCATTACTGTATACGCACTACATACAGCAGTTTATGTGCGTACGAAATGACATCAAATGCCAATTCTATTCAATTGGTTTTATTTATACAGGGTGATTCATAACACTGGTCGGCAAAAAAAAATTTTTTTTCGAGCCCTGACGCCATTCCTGCAGATTCCTGAATCCGAATATAACCTCCGTTTTCCCCCATCACCCGCCGTTTTCGAGGGAAGCCCCCCCACCTATTTTTATCACTTTCCGATAAGTTGGAGGGATGAAAAGGATTATTTTAGCCTTTACATTTCTTCTGAGGGGCTAGAGAGGTGAAAATTTCTAGAACATGAACATTTGTGGCAAGGAGGTAGATTTGGGGGGGGATTTTCCCCCTTAAATTGTAAAAGAATCATTAAAAGTGATGGTTTTTTTTTCGGTTTTTTAACAATTTTGTTCACTTATTTTCTACATATTCGAAGTTTACACAATTTAAACTACTTGGAAACACAGAATCCACGCCTAGAACACCAACAAGTTGACTCTACGATCGCTACAGATGTACTGAGGGAAAATTTCTGTGCGAAACTGCCCGCGCGCAAGGTATTGAGAGCGCCAGCGTGGTACAGTGAATCTACATATTCCAGCTTTCAGCTCCTCTCATCCTCCCCCAAACATCCCCAAATAATAAAAATATATAGCAACAATAATAAAAAATATATATCAACAGTTCGGAAAATTCACTGTACCACGCTGGCGCTCTCAATACCTCGCGCGCGCGCAGGTTCGCACGAGAATTTTCCCTCGGTAGATCTGCAACGATCGTAGAGTCATTTTATCGGTGTTCTGGGTGGGGATTCTGTGTTTCCAAGTTGTTTAAATTGTGTAAAGCTGGAATATGTAGAAAATAAGTCAGCAAAATTGCGAAGAAAACCGAAAAAATCGATCACTTTTAATGATTTTTTTACAATTTAAGGGGGCAAATCCCCCCTAAATCTACCTCCTTGCTACAAATGTTCATGTTCTAGAACTTTTCACCTCTCTAGCTCCTCAGAAGAAATGTAAAGGCTAAAATAATCCTTTTCATCCCTCAAAACTATCGAAAAGTGATAAAAATAGGTGGGGGGGCTTACCCCAAAAACGGCGGGTGATGGGGGACAACGGAGGTCATATTCGGATTCAGGAGGTCATTTTACATAAGAATCAGCAGGAATGGTGCTAGGGCCGATTTTAATGCCGACCAGTGTAATTAGTGAATTAAACTGAAATGGTAGATTCCTCATTCCAAAAGAAGACAAAAAGTCTATATGAACATATGTACTTAACCAAACGGTTATCTAGATACAGGCTGTTGCTTGTTGCAAAAGCGAAATAATTGTTTCCAATTATTAATAATAAGGCATATCAAGTGCAGCAATAGATGTTTAACAAATGTTAAAAGCCACATTATTATTATTTTTTAAGTTACAGTAAATGCTCAACTTGTTGTCCATGAGCGCGAATACAGGCCATACAGCGACGTATTGGTGAATCATAAACTCGAGGAATTCAATTTTGTTTTGAATTTCGTGTACCACATTATAATAATACTTGCTTGTAACTGGTTACACGTATTGATGGTCACACTGCACACCATTTGTTTCAACTGGCCCCAGAGATAAAAATCTGGTGTCCTACACGCACACAACTTCCTTTTACAGTGATCTTATAATTAGCCAAAAAATTGATTTTTAATTTTTAAGATTTGTCAATTTTTTTTAAATTACAGATTCTACAAAAACGGTACAATACAAAATAGAGCGTTAGTTGGAGAGACAAATTTTCTCTTGCATTTTAAACTGAATTCAAAAATGTACTAATATACCGGGTGTTCTATTTAAAACAGGAGTTAATAAAGAAAATAGAAAAGACAAAATAAACCCATTTAGAAGTATTCAACTGAAAAATCAAATACCTCATATCAATACACATTAAAAACACACACAGACAAACAGACCAATGAACAAAACATGTTTTTTTGGGTTCAGGGGACTCTAAAACGTGAAGATCTGTTGAAAACTGAATTTCGAATTTTTGGGGTGAATCCAATACTTGCTTTATCGTAACCCAGAACCCCGACCCAAGAAACTCGCCATTCAAGATGAAAGGTCTTTTTTGCATACCATAAAAGAAAATCCACAAATAAGCGCTGTGAATAATTGAAGAAACATTGCAAAAGTAAGTTAGCGTAGAAACAGTAAGAAAAACACTGCGGAATGCGGAGTTTAATGGACGTATTGGAAGAAAAGAACCGTACATTAATAAAATAAATAGGCGTAAAGACTAGATTTTGCAAAAATGTATGTTAATGAACCAATTGAATTCTGGAACCGATTTATATTTAAGGACGAAAGTAAATTTAATATCTTCAGTTCGGATGGTCGACAAATTCTGTAGAGAAAACCTGGTACCGCAATGAATAAAGAGAATTTAGTTCCAACAGTAAAACATGGTAGAGGATGCGTTATGGTATGGGGGTGCGGAAAATTTGCACCTTATTAATGGGATAATGAATCAATATATCTATCTAAATATTTTAAAAACAAATTTACCCCAAAGTACCTAAAACATAATATTGAGGATAATTTCATCTTTCAACAAAATTACGACTCTAAACACACAGCCCGACTTGTTAGAGAGTGGATTCTCTACAACACACCCAAATATGTCTTAACTCCTTCTCAATCAGCAGACATTAACCCGATTGAAAATTTATGGCAGGAATTATAAGTATCGAGCAAGAAACAATCGGTGACAACCACGTTGGTGAACTCGATGCCAAATAGATTGAGAGCTATTATAAAGTCTAATGGATATTCTACTGAATATTAACAGTCATTAAAATTAAAATTTAAAAAATGTATGCTTAATTTAATTATTGCATTTACTTGTCCAAAGACTTTTGTGTGTATAATATGATGTTTACATTAATTATTTTTTTGTTAGTCTTGATATAAGAATTAAAATGTTTTACCTTGTGTCTTGTTGAACAAGAATTATATTGAGTATCAAATAAATGAGCCTTTCAACATGAAAATTATTTAATTGTAGTTTTAAGACTTGTCCAAATACTTTTGTGAGTAACTGTACTTCTAAAGGCTTGAAAATAAGCCAGCAAAAAATTTTCTGTATAATTAACTTTTTTTTATTTGCACCACTGAACAAATTTGGAATGCACTAGCTCATACTTGTGCTTTGATTTTACTGGTAATAAATTTTGAATTGCCACATTTGCAGTTTTTCGAATTTCAGGAGGTATGCAAGGAAATTCATCGGCCACTGTTTAAAATTAAAAATATGAAACGACAACTGCATAAAACAATTGCTATCAATTACTTTGTTTTTTAGCTACCTCTATTCGCTTGAAATTCTAAATTACTAATTATTTTACTTTTATTGATGTATTTCTGTTCGATACAAAAAATATTGTACAAACCTTATGCGAGAAAGCTTAATCTGCTCATAGGAAGCATGAGCGGGACAGTGCTTTCCGCATTTAGTTTGTAAATAACTATTATGATACCCACTGAAGCCGTTGATATTCAATGAAAATTGCGACATTAGCATCAATGTTTGTTTGAGTACGATCATTTCTGTTTTTCACAAAATTCGTTACATTTCGAATAATATAATATTAGAAACATTTCGAGTGTATGTATTTTAACAGTCGTGGGGTTTCAACACTTGCCACTGTTCGTGCTGATAAAATATTCGGTAATAGAAACAAGCGCATTTTTAAAGCCCCGTTCGCTTTAGGTGCCCTAAAAAGGCATTTTCGACATTATATGCACAAGCAACTATTATTCATTGTTCGAAATTTTAAGAGAATGCTTATCGAAGGTGAACCATAAAACGTGAAGCCCCTCATTATTTGAAACTGCAACTCAATATACACATTTCATGGCAACACAGCTATCCAATATTTATATAAAAGAAACATTGTTCAGAATTGCTGCGCCTCTATAAGGTTAAAGCAAGTAGCAGTTAATTCTGGTATCTGTAACTTCTACAATATATGTGATGTTAACGCGTATAGAAAAAAACCGACACTTGTAGTGTACGGTGCAAATGCATCCAATGCACAGAGCACCAACTGAAAACACGTTCCTTCAGTTTTGTTAAATGGTTACGAAAGTGTGAGAAACAACTGGAATAATGGGAAGGTGATCCATCAGGCTTTTAGTGGAGGTGCCTTGATATAACTTAACCTCATTTTAACCTTCACGAGGTCTTCAACGCTTAAACTTAACCTCATTTTAACCGTCACGAGGTCTTCAACGTTTAAACTTAACCTCATTTTAACCTTAAATTTTAACATGTGATTTTACTACGAGTAAGTGAATTTCTTTATTATGTACATCATTGTTAACCATATGCCTCTGTAGATGATCATTATGGCCCGAGGATGAAACCAGTTTGGTTTCGAAACATATCGCAACTTTAAATAAATATTCGTGAAGAAGACTATTGAGTTTTATTGCTTCAAACAACTGTAATCAATGTGATTTTAGATAAATGAGTATCTGTGCTGCATTGAGATGTGTTCGTTGGGTTGCAGTCCCAACAACAAGGCAATACCAAGTTTCGTCGCCACCCTGTATAAATAATTAAGTACACTTTATTTATTAAAAAAACGACTCCTTGTACTTTCAAACAGAAGCCTTATACGTTGCGTGCTCGAAATTATTTCTGGGGACAGAATAAATCCCAACCATTATAGCTTGGCGGGAGCTTAACATAAGCTCGGGTTAGTCGTCTCGGCGACTCCCAAACCCCCTCTTATTAAGTTCCTCACTTTTCCGAGCTTCCCGTCTACCTACATAATAATTAGAGGCATCCATTCGCGCACTTTTAGCGACTACCTTTGTGAATTTGCAGGTGTTAACTAACCCTTTAGACAATTACCGAATTACTCGTCAGTGTTTATTTTAACCGAATTCTGGGGATGACTACAGCTGACGAACTTGTTGCTGCTGCCGCGCAGGCAAGGAGCAGATTTAATTTAATTGAGATGGTAAACGGTAGCACGAGGGCTCGGACTTGGACAACGAGTTCCTTGTTATCTCATTGAGAGAGGGGGCGTTACGTAAGGCGTTTAATGTTTTTAGTTCTTGCTGTTCCGCTTGGGCGAACGCACTCCAAGCCATAGAAATCCGAGGAAGATTTATTATACGCGCTTTCGGAACAGACGCGACCTAACCGTATCCGCTTTCGGATCATTTTTCACCTGCTTCAAAAGTTCTGAATACTTACTATTTGTCAAGCCTAAAGCAAACAGAACCCCGATATAGGGACATTTACGTCTTATTGTCTGTGAAAGAGGTATCGTGCGATATCCTTGAAATGTAAAATTGCTGTCCAGTAAAACATTTTTATGTATTGTGTAGAGAGTGACACAAGAATTTCTTGATATAGTTTACTATAATATTAATTAAGATCACTATAGGTGTAGTAAAAATATATTTTAAATTAGCTGTTCTTCTAATACGATTATTATTATTAGTCCTGTCCTTCCATAAAGGAATATAGGGCGCATTCGCGTTTCACTGGCATTGTTTAAATTCAAGGGTGCTAGCCCTGAATTTCTTATATCTCTTCTTGTATCCTTTGTGTAGTTTGGTTGGTTTTTCTTTTCTGTACTATTTTATAGATTTGTATCCTCCGTCACCGTATCACGCATATCTTGCACTAAAGTCTTCCATTGGTCTTTATTTGTTGCTATGCTATTCACTTCATTCCACTTCATATTTAGGTCTCTACATTCTTGCGCTGTGTATCTTCTCCATGTTATTGGCGGTCTTCCTTGTTTCCTTTTGCCTCTTATGGTGTATTCTAGAGCTTGTTTCGTAATGTCGCTATTTGGTTTTCTTCGAGTGTGTCCTAGCCATTTCCATTTCCTTCTTTTTATGTGTAAAATAATTTGAAACTGTTTGGTTCTCTCCCAAAGCTGTTTATTTGAAATTGTAGATGGCCAGTATATGTTTAGAATTTTCTTAAGCATTTATTTACAAATGTTTGTAAACCTTTGGTTTGTTTTTTATTTATTGCCCATGATTCGCAACCGTATAGTAATATACTTTTATATTTGATTTAAAAATGCGAATCTTATTTGTCGTTGATAGATCTTTGGAATTCCAGATTTTTCTAAGTTGGATAAAGGCAATCTGGGCTCTCATTATTCTACGGTTAATGTCTTTTTGTCAGTTTGTATTTTATTCCAGAACACTACCTAAGTACAATACTTCGTTCAGTTTCTTAATCTTTTTCCCATCAATTTCCACTTTCTCCGTTTCTGTCGAGTTTATTTGCATAATATTAGTTTTGTTAACATTAATTTTTAAACCCACTTCTCCTGCATTTATTTTTAAAGAGTTTATATTTTCTTGTATATGTGTCAATTTCTCTGCTATAAGACATGTATCGTCTGCAAATTCCAGATCTTCTAAGTGTTGTCCAAAATTCCATATTAATCTTTTTTTATTCTTGAAGGATCGTTTCATAATCCAATCTGTGGCTATCAGGAAAAGGAGTGGAGAAAGGACACAGCCTTGCCTAACTCCACTATCAATTCTAATTTTGTCTGTGATAGTGCCATTGTTTTCTATATACGCTGCATAGTTATTGTATAAAAGTTTAATTATTTGAATTATCTTTAGAGCAATGCCATATGCTTCTACTATTTCCCATAAACTTTCGCGATTTATTTTGTCGAAAGCCTTTTCGAAGTCTATAAATCCCTAAAATATATCTTTCTTCCATTCTAAGGCCTCATCTATAATTATTCGTAATGTACAAATTTGATCTATACATTCGCGTCGTGGTCTAAATCCTGCTTGATTGTTTCTCAGATTTTTATTTACTGGTTCTTTTATTCTTTCTATTATTATGTGAGTTAGTTTTTACTTGTTGTATTAACAAGGTAATGGGTTGCCAGTTTTCGCAACGTGTAGTATCGCCTTTTTTGGGGATTTTTATAATTAGTCCTTCCGTCCATTCTTGAGGTATTTCTTCTGTGTTCCATATTTTATTTAATAGGCAGTGGATCAACTCAATGACTATTTCTTCTCCTGCTTATATTAAGTCTGCTGATATATTGTCCATACCTGCTGCTTTCCCTCTCTTTAGTTTAGAAATGGATCTTGTTACTTCTTCCTTGGTGATTTGATTTGTATTTATATCTAGTTCTTGGTAATCTTCGTTTCTGTAATTTTCTCTTGTGTGTCCCTCTTGCTTTATATATATATCGCTGAAGTACTCCATCCATCTATTTGAAATGCTTTCATCTTCTTTTAGAATGTTTCCTTCTTTGTCTCTTATTTGCATTGATTTATTTTGTTTCTGTTTAGAAAGCTTTTTGGTAATATCGTAGACCGTTTTCATGTCATGTGACCCTGCTGCCAATTTCGTCTTTTCTATTAATTTCTTGTGTTGGTTTCTCTTATCTCTCCTAGCGCTCTTTTTGACTTCTTTGTCCAATTCGCTATATAATTTGTGAAACCTCTCTTTTCTATTGTAGTGTGTTTCACTTAGTATCCTCAAATTTACTTTTCTTCTTTCCTCAATTAGCCTCCATGTTTCATTTGACATCTATTCCTTAATTTGGCCCTTTCTTATGCCTATTGTTTCTGTCGCTGTCTCATTTATCGCGGTCTTGTAGCTCTCCCAGATTTTTTCAATATTTAAGTTATCAATATCTCCTAAATCTCCAAGTTTTAATTGCACCTTTTTTTGGAAATCCTCTCGTTCCTCTTATTATATTTTATTCTGAAATATGTTGTTTTTTTATTGCTTTTAGTTTTATTCTAAATTTAATTCTCAAAAGTGCATGGTCGGAGCGTATATCAGCTCCCCACATCGCTCTTACATCTAGGAGGCTTCTTCTAAATCTTCTGTCTATTGCTATGTGATCTATTTGATTTCTGATGTTGTCTCCCGGTGATTTCCAGGTAACTTTATGTATTAACTTATGTTGGAAAATACTACCTCCAATCATCAAATTGTTTAATGCACAGAATTTACTAAATAGAGTTCCATTTTCATTTATGTCCCCGACGCCTTCCTTTCCCATAATTTCTTATCGTTCTCTATCTTTGCGTTTAAATCGCCCAGAACAATTTTTATATTCTTTTTGTGTTTGCGCTGAATATCATCATATACCTTTTGTAATTGTTCATAAAATTCTTCTTTCTTCTCTAGTTCGCTTGTATTTGTCGGAGCGTATACATTAATAATACATATATTTATGAACCTTGCATTAAATCTGGCTGTTATTATCCTTTCCGATACTGGATCCCATTCCAGTAACGCGTTTTTTGCTCGTGGCTTTACCATAAATGCAACCCCATGTTCGTGTTTAGCATCTTCTTCCTTATGTCCAGAGTATAATATCGTGATCTGATTGTCAAGTTTCGTTTCACCACTGCCTATCCACCTAGTTTCACTCAATCCCAAAATATCAATTTTGTATCTTTTCATTTCTTGGTCTATTTGGTTTGTTTTGCTTATTTCGTGCATCGTTCTCACGTTCCAATTTTCAATAAATATTTTCTTGCGTATATATAATTCTGCTATCTTTGTATTATTATCGTTAATTCATATTTCGTCGCGGTTGTCTTCATTTTCTTCCTTGCTAAACGGCACCTTTACCAGTTTTTTGAAAAGCTGCTCGTATTTGTGATCTTCCTTGACTGCCTTATAATAACTTCGATATGGTTTTCATTTGAGTTGGATTGGCTGCCCTCGATATTTTCTGGTGATCGTTGACTAATAGTTCTTCCCATCTTCTTATTCTCCCCGGACTCATGATGTCCGTTTTCCTCCTCATCCTTTTCATTGAGCTCCTCTACAGAATAGTCTTTACCATTTACGCATAATTTGTTATATTTCAAAAATGCTCTGTGCCCTTTCTCTCGTGCTATTTTCAGGTGTCCAATTAATTCTTTCCTTTGCGTCTGGATGTTCTTTGGAAAATCTTCACAAATCCAAATATTCGTATTCCTCAGATTTTTAGCTGACTTTAGGATCTCCATTTTTTCGTTTTGGTGTGTAACCTCAATTAGTATTGGCCTATTTTTATTGGTTTGAAACTTGCCCAGTCTAATACGATTAAGGTTATAAAAAGTATACCAAAAATATGTAAAACCGAAAATAGGATACCCAGCATAAAATCATTACGACTACGTACACGAATACTTTCTACTTCCATCTTATACAGGGTCCGGTAATCACCGAGTCTGTAGTTTAGTGGTTAGCACGTCTACTTAGCATTCGGAAGGTCATGGGTTCGATTCCCGCGACCGTCTGCTCTGATTCAGGTTTTTAGGTGGTTTTTTCGGGTAAACAGAGTACTTTTTCTGAGACAAATGCTGGAGCAGTATTTCTCCACCTTTCCTGGCCTCTCTTCCATTCTCCGCCCCTTCTTTCTTTCACCCATTCTATAACTCCCGTTCTTGGCTGAAGAGGGATGCAAGGTCCCTATAGCAGCCCGCCCCCAGTTGGGGGAATTGAAATTACCTTGAACCAACCCCCGGTAATCGGTATCGGTAGTTTTCAACCAGTTGAGATTTCGGTCTATTTGATATGTGAAAAATAATAGAACAGGAATTTTGGCATTTTTTCAGTTTAATTACTTTGAGACCTGTCAACAGAATTTTTTATTACGTAATTAGTGAGGTCAATGTATTCAATTTCCACTTGATACCAAATTTTAAGCCAAAATCAAACAAGCGTTACTACATGAGCACATTTGAAGGGATGGCTAACTAAGCAGTAAAGATGACACCCTTAATTAGTACGAACGGAAAGCCTATGAAGATTTATACGACAAATGTTTTCAGATAGAAACGAGAACACATAAATTCGACATTACTCAGTTTACAGCATCGAAAACCCATATAATATAAACGTTTAGTGCGCCGGGTGCACCTAGTAAATATAAAATATAAATACAATAACAATTACGTAAAATAGACAAACTTCAGACGCTGCTAAAGCTTAGACTAAGACAAGTTAAACTTGGGCGAGATCTTAGGTGAGCTAGTGGGAGGCGCTGGCGCCAAAGCAGAACACAATCTCCGCTTAATCCTGAAAAAGGTCACCACCCCTACACAGAAATTACGTCACTTGACCTAGTAGGTGGCGACTACGTTTCACCTCAAGGTGCTTCAAGTAACTAACTACTAAAAAACTGACTACTAAAACTGGATCCGCTATTCCGGCACAAAGATTTTAAATTAGCGGGCCCTCGACATCTCGAAAGCCGTCGATGGCCATACGCAGCAACAAGTTTGAGCGCTTTAAGTGTGCTCTCGTAACTAACTGTTTAACTGAAATCTGGTGTTCCATATGCTCTCAAATCGGAATGAACGGATGCGAGATACCAGATGAGTACCTGATATTGAAGTTTTATGACGTTTTGCTAACTCAACGGTGTACAATTGGGGAAAACCACGCGCATTTAAATATGGTTAGCAAAAATGGCAACGGGTTGTTCCTAGGCAGACAAGTGTTACAGTATCAAACTAATTTACCGACACTTCCAGATGAGTGAGTGTCAAATACTTAAACAAGTCCGGGAAACGTCCACACCTTCCCTGGAAATCGCTACAAAACAGGCTAAAGGCCGCGGCTTGAATACGCTCATAGAGATGGGCGTGGTCCTAAAACGGTACACTACTAGGCAAGCGTGTCGGTATGTATAGGATGTTACCAAATAAATGCGCGCCACAAAATCCAATAGGGAAACCCACGCTTAACCGAATCTTGACAGCCAAACTGCGGAGAAATACTCAAATAATGACTCTGGGGAACAACAGCGTAGCGATAGCGCTCCGACCTACCCGCATCACTCAAGAACCATACCCCAAGCCTCGCCTTACATCGATCTTGACATAGAGACGGGATCACACTGTAAGCAAACATGCACACGTACCAGGGATAATCATACGACAAATATAATAAACCAATCTATTAGGCCAAAACCCTGGCCGACAGTTACAAAAGGGCCGACATAATCGCCTCACACAATATTACAGGCACAATGGCATAACAGTCTTACCCTAAAAGGACTAAATAAGAACCCAGCTGGGAGCGCCTTATCTAACATCAACACTCACATAAGAACAGGTAAATTCAAGAATGCGCGCCCAATGCTTCAGTTAAATACTGTTAGCCAATCTAAGTTCGTGAACCTGAATTGCAGAAATCAACACACAGTGCGGCGATCAAATGTAATTTAGCGGAGTGTTTAATTAGTAGGACACCAATGAAATGCAGAAATACCTTGTTTTGAACAGGTCGGCCTCGGTGCGGAATGTCCAAGGCGGCAAGCGGCGGCGTCGTGTCACTACAGCTGTCATTCGGTTTGGGGCCGGTGAGACTCGAAAACGTCCAAAGAATTCCCCTTTTATTTATTCGGGTATGGCGGTGTAACGCCGCTCGGCTACCACAAGCCTAAAGAGCCGTTGAATTAGGCTGCTCGCAAGAAGGATCCCGTTACACCCAACGGACATATAAGCTAAACAAGCTCGCAAGAAAACTGTACGAGCGGCCAGGACAAAGTTAGGACCTCATCACATAACCCCACGAAACACACACCACTCACAACGCTTTTCGGGCACCGTCTGACGATTAAAAAAGCCACCAAAAGTCGCTGCAACAGCACAAGCCACCTCAAAAACAAACCGGCCCGCACCCAAACGGGCGCGAGGCGGAGACACAATCCTGCTATGAGAGTACACTCTCTGGAGGCCCAGACTGAATGCCTCGAAGAGCTACAAGCCACGGTTTTGGCTAGCGTTGCCGGCCGCACGCGAGCCAGGTGTGTCCAATCACAGCGCAAGCTGCGTCCGAACCGACAACGCGTGATTGCTAGCAGGCGACAGAGGTAGAAACTGTTTTACTCTCATGGTCTAAATTTTGAATAACTTGAAAATAGAAGTTCTCACAACTAATAGGGCACGCAGCTGCATGAAACAACGATGTAAAGATTGGCGCGGTATGCTAAACCTTTAAATGAAGCCAAAAGCCGCACTCATGTCTGAATTTTTGTTTAATGCGAAAAGCTGGAGCGTTATGCGATAGTTTAAAATAAATGCAATTGCGACTGACATGGACTCCGTGGTTGGAAAATGATTGAGCGCCGTCAGGTACGCAATCGTGAAGCAAACTGTACATAGCGGCCGGAGTTACAAATACCGCTCCAAAATTCTGATAGAAATTGGTAGCAATCGGGTGAAGCCTCTGCACCGATTCGCTGTTCACAGCATTCCAAATCTTAATTTAAAAAATAACACAAAACCTTATTCTAGTTTCCTTATTGAGCTTCTCCTGCCCGCTACGGGAGTTCACGCAACTGGGCCAGAATAATGGGAGCGATACGCCGAAGGTGGGAACTGCAGGTGGTCAATTCAAGCCGGGTTAAAAGCGATGCGCACAAGTGCGGGGATCGAAATTTTCGGTTAGCTTCAAACCTACGGTTGCAGGGGTTCCGAACTTGCGGCTAAAGAAAGAGAAGAGCTTAAGATAGAACATGGATGCTTTAGATAAAAGACAGGTGAATTTGGCCCACGTGTATATAACGATTGCTGAAGCGTTTCCAAATCCGCCAAACTAGGGACGAGAAACAATTTTTCAACAAAACTGCTAGGGCCGCATCAATTCGCACTAAGTGCAAGGGCCAAGAATCAAAAACCATGCTCTGAAAGCCCGCAAAACCACTGGACAGTTTTAAGGACGCTAAACCAAAGTTAACCATCACGGCGTCAGAAAGGAAAGAAGCGCTGAGGACAAAAGCCACAATTTGAGAGTCGCTGACTGGCCGGAACCGAAGAAGGCGGGGGGCGCACCAAAATGCAAAACCTGCACAACAGAACTGCGAAGTAGTAGAGGCGCAATCGAAACGTACCATGCTTTGTGTAGAAATAGTGTCCTCAATCGCTAGTTAGCTATTGTCTCAGAAATCAACTAGTATGTTGTCATTGTCGTCGATCCTTGGACTAAAACGTCATTAGAAATGGTTTGTCAGAGATTTAAAAACTTTAATTTACTTCTTTTACTTAATTCTCTTGTAACAAAAAGCCTAAACTCCTTTGAAAATAATTGTTTACTAACACTAACGACGGCACTGATATACCTTTTTCTAAATTAAAATATGAAATAGTATATTATGCTATTAGGAGTAAAAGTGATATCTTGTGTGGCGACTCCAGATGCGTTTGACTGACGAGCGTAAGTAAGTCAGACAAGTTCGACCGAGGCACACAAAGTCACTTTTATTCCGAGCATATGCTGTTTTATTTTCAAACGGTCGAACTAATACAAGGGTCATTACATAAATTTCCGCAAAGTGGGCTTAGAAATTGATTTCACAATATTTTATAAGAGTGCCATGAAACAACAACATTTCAATAGACAACTGAAGTTGACACATAATTTGAATGAAGCTCAAAAACTAGCACGTGTGGATTGGTGCAAGAAGAGGTTTGCAAGTGGTTAGTCAAAACATGTGTATGACACCGTTACCGGTGACGAAACATGGATGTATTGTTATGAATTGGAAACGAAGCGACTTCCCTTGTATATATTTTTCGCTTATATTCCCACGTTTAGTATTTCATCAAATTGTATTTAAAATTCTACAGATTTTAGCACGCAGCCCTTTTTATAGAAGTTTCGGCTTGCACCTGGGCTTATCGTTTCTGTAGCCCTTGCGAAGATGGCTTTAAGCGTGTTTGTTTGATCGAATTTAAAACGCCAGCCTATAAGAGCAAGGGAGAGACTTTTTCTAATTAATTTCGTACTATCGCAGTCTTTTCGTCTTCAACCTGGATCGCCCGCCGGTGTGCGCGAAACCGTTTGTCGTTGTCTGCTTCGTCATTGGTTGCAGGTGGTGAGGCCACGTAGCGTGTCTGGCTTGAGCAGCGTGAGCTTGCTTTTTGGAGGTAGTCGGGGTCGAGAGACAGTTGCCAGCTGTTGTTCTGTGCAGGTTTTTCGAGAGCGGCTCCATTGCCTCACATAGCCCTTGGGGCGTGGGAGGCGTCGCGGTTTTTTTTGCCGAATGTGCTGATACAGCGTTGGCTTGTTTGTTAGAGAGTTCGTTACGGGCCGTCTCTGTGCGAAGCGGTGCTTTTTGGGGTGCGTTGTGCGTGTTTCTTTTATGACCGGCGTTTTGCAAATGTCTCAATGCCTAGTGGGCCATTGTACCGCCACGTTGGAATCCAGTCTGCAGAACCGTCAAATATGTAAGTCTCGACAGTTTTCGTTTGTTGCCCAGAATTATATCACATCAGTCCCTGCAAATAAGGGGAACAGTTGGACCGTACAGCACCTACGACTAAGGCTGCAGCCCGTTCGCTTTAATGGCGTACTCCCCGACAATAACGACGCATGCCAGGCGAAGCCAACTAAAAAGGTAGTGTGTGTGTAGTTTGTAAATACCAGTTAACGTACCTTTTTGCTAATAATTTAGGTGCATATTTGCTAAACACCCAGCCACTCGCTTGGGCTGTTTGTAAATACCAATTAACGTATCTTTGTGCTAATAATTAATGCGCTTATTCGCTAAACACCGGCCGCTCGTTTGGACCGTTTGTAAATACCAATTAACGTATCTTTGTGCTAATAATTAATGCGCTTATCTGCTAAACAGTTTAGTTCATCTTTGTGATAGACGCCCGCTTTGGCGGCTGTGTGGTAACTTTCATTATCCCGCCTGAAGTTTAGACGATTAGAGGTAAACGGACTAGCAGCTGGGCTTATAGGTGTAACCCCTTTTCTTTGATTGTGTTTTCATTGTGTACGCTGACAACGTCGGCGCTGTTGTACCTGTTTGATCATGTGTTTAGACCTATAGATCGGCTCGCAGTACGTTATTTTTATGATTTTTCCCACGTGCCCGTGCCTGTTTGTTTTCAACATTGTGTTAGATTCTTGTACGGTGGAGCCTGGAGGAAGTTCTTAAGCGTCGCAGCTAAGTCGGGGAGTTCGTCGCTGCAGCGCTAAGCGTCGTGAGGCTGTACACATATATTCCTTCCCGTTTAGCTTTGGATTTCGCCAAGCTGTAAAGTCGAAATGTTGGCTCATTGATTTCCCGGTTTCATAGTGGGTCTATCTTTGCATTTTCGTTCTTATTGATGAAACTTGGTGGCGCTCAATCTATTTTATCACTGTTTACCGTCCTTTAGGCCGTTGCCCTTAGGTTATGTCGTGTAGGACCACCTCTTACATCACAGATGTCGGCATATCTTGTTACGGGAAGGGCATCGGTCCTAGGTGAGTCAGTGTCCTGATTTTGAGTAATATCATCCGCGCTGGCCGTCTAGTTTTTACGTGACCTTTGTATGAGCTCGCGAGGTGTCGTAAAACCCACACCGCTGCTCAAACAATGACATTTTTGGCCACTATAAATGTGGAACTAATGGGTCACCCACCTTATAGCCTCGACTTGGCACGGTGTGATTTGTATTTATTCCCCACAATCAAGAATAAATTGCGTGGACAACGGTTTAATTCCCCCGATAAGGCTGTTGAGGCATATAATAACATGGTCCGCTGCGATGTCTCCAGAAAAATGGTCACGAGTATTTGAGAACTGGTTCGATAGAATGAATAAATGCATATAATGTAAAGGCGAATATTTTGAAAAACAATAAACTTAAAATCCCCCATAGTTTGTTATCTTATGTATGTTTTTGCGTAAATGTATCTAGTGGCCCTTATAAATAACGGCCAATGTTAAAAATATGCGAAACTAATCATGTTTTGAAGTACTTTTAGTCCGCCGATATAAAAGTAACTACTGTTATGCCTAGGCATAAAAGTAACGCATTTACCTTCTCTGTCAAGTCAGGTAAGTTGTAATTTTTATGACGTTTGAAAATAAATATTTTTTGGGAGTTCATTAATAGGCACTAAATGTTAGTTTGGTTAAGTTGGAAGGCTTTTTTAAATTATCCCATTATAAGGAACGCCTAATTTCTTCTGAAAAGGGTTTCATTTTCTCTAAAAGTTCTAGAAGAGTTATTTAACTCATTCCACAGGCTGTTGCTACACTGTAGAGAACAGTATCCCACAGACGCGCCAGTTTCCCCAAAAGCTGGAGCTCCAGCGGTATAAAAATGAAAATTCAGGAGATTAACGGCACGTACATCGTGCATGCCTTCGGCCAATTTTTAGTGTGGGAGCTACATCCAGGATGTCTCCATTCGCAGTTTTATTACTTCCTAGACTTACTATCGTTTATTTCTGTGAAATAGAATGTTGCAAGCATTTTTACTTAAATAACTTTTAAGGTATAATTAAATAATATGGAGCTGTATATTGCATATTCCAAGAAGCATGAAAGAGTGCGCGGTGTTAGAAAGTAGTAAATTATTCTAGTCAACAGAATTTTTAATTTATCTAATTATGTACGAGTCGAACAATGCTTTCAGATATGTTTAAAAAATAAATTAATTAAGCATTCTAACTACGAAAAAGGTAAACGCAGGACGAAGCAATTCGTGGGCGTTTTTTATCTGTAGTTGACAGCAGTTCAAATCTGTAGTTATTTTAGTTCCCATCAATTATAGATCTATAATTAATTCAATAGATTTTTTAAAAGTTAATACTGAAATACCTGATAAGGGTACGTCTACCTTAAATGCGATAATCCTGTGTGACAGTTCTTGTAATTCCATTCTCATTTGACAACAGTTGATATCATTTTCCTCTACTGTGAGATAAGTTAATTTTGGCACACCACGTTGTGCCACAGAAACGGTGTCACCTTCTCACTAGCTATACAACTAATTGTATTGTACAGACGGTAGGAAACGCACAGAGATATTTTAGCGTACATTTTGACTCATGAGCTATTTATTCTGGTAATTGTATAAGAAGCAAATAGTTAGAGGTGTGGAAAAGACGAAATAGGATATGCACTAATAGTGGAGGAAAAATATGTTACGTTTACCTTCTTGTTAAATATACTAATAGTCCCTTAAAAATGAAGCTGTATTACAGCCGCTATACTGAAAAATGGTGGCTCATTTTTGGTTTTTTCTTTAGAATTACCTAACGGATTCAGATATAAAGAAAAGTTTCAAATAAAATACGTCGATCATAATAAAATAAATAATTATAGTTATTATTATTTTGTCTTTAAACCTAAACTTTTTTGAGTTATGAACTGTAGGACATCAGCAGATATAAATATCAGTGACTATTCAATTCACCTGTCATCTGTCAAAAAGTGACCAATGAAAATCCAGAATTCTGACGTTTCTTGACCAATCAAAAAAATATCAGTGGATATATCTTCCCAGAAGGTATTCAAGTAACTATTTTAAACAAATGTGATTTTTATTAGAAAAAGTCAATATTAGTGTTCGTTACTATAGAAATTGCGTAGTTTGTTGCTAGATTTACTGAAAACTAATTTGAAAAGGTAGTTTGGTTTATTAAATAGTCCCTCGAATACCATTCTTAGTCAAAGTTAAGTAGATAATTTTTGCGGTGGTATCACTACTCATGTCCATTGCGCTTGGGATTAGGACTCGTGCTAGCGCACTCGTCCTAATCGTACCAAAGCGCAATGGACATTCGTGACACCACCGCAAAAATAGTCGACATAACTTTGACTATTCATGGTATTATAAGTGACTATTCAATTCACCTGTCATCTGTCAAAAAGTAACCAATGAAAATCCAAAATTCTGACATTTCTTGGCCAATCAAAAAAATATCAGTGGATATATCTTCCTAGAAGGTATGCAAGTGACTATTTTAAACAAATGTGATTTTTATTAGAAAAAGTCAATATTAGTGTTCTGTTACTATAGAAATTGTGTAGTTTGTTGCTAGATTTACTCAAAACTAATTTGAAAAAGTAGTTTGGTTCATTAAATAGTCCCTCGAATACCATTCTTAGTCAAAGTTAAGTAGATTATTTTTGCGGTGGTATAACTACTCATGTCCATTGCGCTTGGGATTAGGACGAGTGCGCTAGCACGTACCAAAGTGCAATGGACATTCGTAACACCACCGCAAAAATAGTCGACATAACTTTGACTACTCATGGTATTATAAGTGTTAATACTGTCGCCACAGCAACTCAAGCGGGTTTTCTCGCAAATTTTCTACATACCTACCAAAGCAACGAAATTTGCACAGGAATGCCTTAAACTGTTTGCTGTTTCTACATGCGGCTACAGGTTGTGATTGTAACGCCACTTTAGTACTCTTTGGAAAAATTCAAGGTTAAAGACTTGTGCCTTAAAGAAATAAAGAATTGAGGAGAAGGAGGAATCCTGAGATTGGCAGTTATGGTTTCTACGTACCTTCCTCTTTAGCTGAATTCTATTTAGTTTTGACTGGAGACATAGAAACCGGCATTTTACAGTGCATTTTGTTTAAAATTGAAATTTAAAAAATATCATTAGAATTCTACAGCTCATAATTCAAAACCCATTATGTTAAGAAAAATGTAAAAATGTGTATTTTGATATTTTCTACATTTTTTATTTGAATCGGTTACGGAATTATACAGAATAAAACAAAAATTAACCGCCATTGTTAAATAGTGTATTCCATAAACAGATAAATTCACATCTCCGCCAAATTCTTCTTTGCTTGTATTTTTTTAAGAACGAAACCTATTTTTCTTGCGCTATAGTTATAAAGAAGCACAAATAACGATTTTTTAAACCAAAATTTACAATATCAAACACATTTTATAATGAATTGATATTCATTGGATGGTTTTGAAAGAAGCATTATTGTAGTCAGCGACTTGCGCAGTAGTAGATAATATCACTAGTGTCTTCATAAAATTCATGTAGTGTTAGTGCGTTAGTATTTTTTCTGGCCTGTTTATAGACAGCTGTACAATTAGCACTACCTACAATTTACTCGTCTACCAGGGTAATTCTATTTCTTCCTTGGTCTCCGATTAGTCATTTATTTGCTTCTACCAACAGTTACTGCATCATTCTAGTTGTGGCGATATTTCTGTTACACTCAGGACATTCCACATATTCAGGAGGGAATCCTTTATTCTTAGTGCACTTTACATGATTTCTTGATGTGCCTTTTTTCTGTGTTACTCATAAGCTTTAGATACTTAGTTATCTTCTAATGTCTTACAAATGTCAATTCTGTTGCTTGAATTCGCTGCCTACTATCTCCACTTTTGTAATCCTAAATTTCTCCTCTGCGACCAAAAATGGCAACAATCCTCAAGAACTCCACCTGCTCGCGACGTCACGTCGCACGATATGCAAAAACAACCACGTTTGTTCGAATTGGAAAGAACTCCACAGGCGATCAGTTTTTAATAATCCGACGTAGAGTGCTTACGCCATTGCAGCACTTTTAACGGAAATATCTCCAAAATTAAATGTGCAACTGCACACTTACTTTTTTAAAATATCGTAGGAAACACTATTTTAAAAAAATAATTAGAAGAAAAGTTTCAACAATGCATTATTATCATGGACATCAAAAGAGGAGCAACATTTTTTTTTAGTTTTACATATACATAATTTATACGGTAAAGTAAAGATCGCGTATTAAATAATGGTAAGGTGAGATCTTGGGCTGTATATAATATATATTCATATATTTAGTATAAGATACCATCCACCATCCATTCCTTCTTGCAGTGGCGATTTAAATGTGGAAACTCGTGAAGTATGCATACATATTCTTCATTAATAGTGTTTTATAGTTCTTTGTTCTTCCTTTCTTTTTACTAAACAATACAGTATGATCGAATACTTGTATCCTCTAGAAAGCCGTAGAGTTGATTGCTTTCATTTAAATGATATTAATTACTAAGTCGACGGACCTACCGAGAATAAAAGTATTCGACCATATGGTATTAACACGACCTTGGAACAATACCGCAAATCGCACCCCACGCAGATTTATTTTTAGACTGGTTTTTGCATACTTATGTGTTCATATCTGGTTTCGGTTCACCGTTCTTTTAATCATTACTGTCCAGTGACATTTGTCAGATTGCCTCAAAGTACGGCCTTCCTAAGCCAAATAAATGTATTTCAAGGTCACATTAGAAACCAAATGACATATGTTTCCAGGAAAATAACCAAATCTTACTTATGTACGTACTAGGGATGTTCCGAATATACAAAAATTCGTATTCGCGAATACGAATACCAAATACAAATACTCTTATGAATATTCGAGAATACGAATACGAATACTAATACACGACCTTGAGTGAATAATATCAACATCAACATCGTTTTTGTACGCGCTGCAAATTTTAGAAATAGTATGGAAAATAGTTTTGTTTTTTATTCAATGTTATAGAATGGTTAATATTTAAAAAAATGTTTTATTTAATGAATGAATACCTGTTTTATATTTTTATTAAAATTCTTATCTATATTTCTATAATTTTAATGTGTGATACTCGTATAATATTCGTGTTAATTTTGACGAATACGATTAAGAATACAAATATTGAAAATATAGCGAATACTCGCGAATACGAATACGAATACGAGTATTCGGAACATCCCTAGTACGTACCATGTTTTGCTAAGAAGGTATGTCACTGAGAACTTCAAAGTTTTCTTATATCCAGAAAATGCGAAGTCAATGAAATTTTGAGATACATTTTTTTACCTTAGAAGAGCAGAATCAAAATATCAACATAAAATCACTACGATTGTTTTCATTTCATTTATTTCGGTCCTCATCAGTCAACAGCTATCACAGGTATGGCTGTATGAGCATTGGTTCGCATTTCTATTAAATTTAACACTTAACACATGAAATGGGTGGAATCATGTTTTGAAACGATTTTCATGTTAAACAAGTTATAAAATTAACTTTATTTACTAGAAATTTTTCAAATTATTTTTCCCTCGATCTCATGGTAACCATGCAAGTACAAACAACATCTTAACAATCCTACATTCAGGCAATCCTTGATGTTATTTACATATTCTTATTTTCAATGTAGTCAGGAAATGTTGAAATTTCATACTGTTAATACTAATATGCTAGTAAATAAGATATTGTATGCACCACTGGAAATATGCATGTTTTTACCTTTGGTTAACTGACAGACCTTAGGGAAAACATATTCATATCTTCTTTTATCTATTTCACGGCTATTTTCCATAAATTAGAGGAAGAAGTAAAACACTCAATTGAACATTATTTATGAAAATAATTGAAGCGACTTTTTGCGTGTTCTTCAACGTCGCAATATTTAAAAAAAGTACAGATGGGGCTCACAGTTTTTATTTTTAGAAATGACACTAACTTTAATCTCTACAAAAGATTACCAAAACCTAACTTTCAATGCTTTACCAAGCACCAAATGACAATATACACTGTGTCCCAATTTGGATGCTCACCATTAATATCTCGGTTATTAGAAGACATAGAGCAACGGTTAAATAGGGAAAGTTTTGCAGAATTCAATACTCACGACAAATATCATTTCAAATTTGACCTAACTTGTTTAATTTTTAAAATATTTAGAAAAAACCATAATTTGTCGATTTCGTTATTCCTCAATAACTCTTTAACGCTTAATCTGACCTCTTTTAAAGTTTTACGTTGTTCAGGCACTTTTTTAAGACAAATTATTTGATATAAACAGAAACCCCCGATTGTCATTTGTTGTTAAGTTATTAACTGCAACGAAGACACATTCGAATAACCTTCATCTATTTAGAAAAATCCAGTAGTGAGCTGTGGCACGTATTGAAAGAGTCGGGTATCAATTAAACCGTCAGAAATGTCTCAAATAAAACTGAGCAAGGAAACAAGGGTTATATTTCTAACTCTTATAAAAATAAGTATATGTCGCACCAGTATGAAGAGAGTGGAAAAAAGAAGTACAGTGAATGGGGTTAGAACTGAGCGAATGCTGCCACAATCAGCAGTTCGTAGACGATCGGTTAGTGATATCCCAAAGCACAGATGCTGTGGAATATGTGGTTCGCGAGGAAGAATATACTAAAGTCTAACGGCCAATGTCGATGAAACCAAGTACTCTCGTAATCTCTGAAACATCTTTAGGGACATTCAATAATCATGCTATTTATTTGGGTAAGTTTCCGCACTACAAAATGAAAAATATTAGAATATGAACGTTTCGGAAGACAAACCTGCTTCCGTTTTCAATAATTAACTAATTAAATTAAAAATCCAATCAATAGCGTGACAGTGGCATGTGGAGTAGAATTAAGTAGTATATGCCTGAACAAAGGATGCTAAAATACGAGCTCAGAATCATATAATTTGGCCCAGATAAGTAAATCTCTTGATTTTACTGGTGTAATATTTAAAGTTCATCCAAAATTGGGCCTTTCGGCTATAAATCATGTTGATTTATAGTTTCCAACATTCCATACACTATAATACGATAATTCCAATTGTTTCAAAATGTTGCCACTGAAGTTACCAGAATTAAGCAAATTGACAATAGCTGTACCACGTAAAATTTTTGCAAAAAGAATATAGACACCAGACTATCAATGTGTTATTAAACAACAAATAGCTTGTGTCACTTTAACCGGTGAACGAAATGATATTTTGATCATATGGGCCAAATTAAATGAATCGATAATTTATTTTTAAGTAAGCGTTTCCCGACTGTTTTTTGTAATTTGTTATTGCTAAAGATGTTTAAAATATTGCTAAAAACTCCTACAATTATGATGTAAGAATATTGATCAAAAAGAGTTTCGTTTGTCGGTACAAAATAAAGATACCTGAAAAATCTTAACTGAGTTAACTGATGTGATTTTGGGCTCGTACTATGTAGAGAGAGATCATGAAACTACACAAGCCATAAAATAATTTTTAGGGCTCCATGGAATACTCTGGAGCAAAGGAATATCTCGTAAGCACAAATTTAGGATACACGAGTCTATGATAGGACAGTATCGAAGTATAAACATGGATTCTCACTGAAAAAATTAAAATGATAGGAACGGAAGACTACCACGGTTATATGGATTGAGAAATGAAGAAGGGAATAAATGGACACAAAATGGAGCACAATAGATGATATAGAGGAAATCCGGTTCATTTTTAATGGTATGTACAGGGAATTAGTAAGACGAGATTCCCAAGACAAGTAATGACTTCGATTTGAAGAGAAAGGTTACCAGAGCAATGAGAGGGATATATTTCCGGGCGGGACAGTGGAACGACAGGAGAAGATGACAACGGTAAAAGACGTTTTACTCCGATCATCTGTCTACCAATTTTTATGTATACTGAACTGTTTTTTTCGAAAATCCAAAGACACTAAACATCTTACAAAATTGTTGACCCATGGTTTTCATCTGTTAGCCTTCATTCTGTAAAAAAAAACATTTGTGCTCTTGATCTTTCATTATTATCATAATTTATGTACACCAAAAAAGTTTATCATAAAGAAAGAGAAGCCGTATCTAAATGCTCTACGAAGATAACCAATTTAACAGAAAACTCAGTTTTTTTAAGTCAATATTTCGGAAATCCTTCCTTTACAATGGCAACTATAATCAAGTCTTAAGTTGTAATTAATATAATTGTAAAAAGTGTCGAACTTACAAAAAAGTGAAGCTAGAACGTCATAATTGGCGCATAAAACAAAGAGCGACACATATCTTGACTAGTACAACAGGTATATATGTATGTATGTTTTATCGGTAACCTCATTTTACTTTGCTGTGTAAAGGCTAGTGCTTTATACGCTTGAGTCTAGCGGTACAATGCTCAACTTGCCCCGGTTACGGGTTACAAAGTTGAAGCTCGCTTTTTCTGCTTGCGCAGCAACCATTGTGTGGGATGTGTGTTTCGGTGATGTTGACCTTGTTACTCTATCTCTCAGGTCTTAGGTTCTGAGTAGAGCTTAGTTAATTTGGCGTCCAACTGTTAATGGTCTCACAGAGCCCGATTCCAATCGCCAAAGCTGCGGAAAAATCCCGGCACCCGCGGGGGGTTCGAACCGAGGACTTGATTATTGCAAACCTAGCTTGATATCATACTTAACTGATTCGTAAAATATAATCAACTGTAATATCCCAAGTGCATTAAAATAGCCGATTAAATTTTGACGTTTTCTGTCAGAATGTTTTGCTAAGAAATATGTTAAGTAAATTTGCCGTTCAACAAAAATCCCGAGTGCGTAGCACGCTTTGTACTAAGATATATTAGGTTAAATCGGTTTATTATAACCTAAGAAATCTATGACCAATCAGTGTCTCATTCTATTTGGGACACCCAGTATTGGACAAACACGTCGTAATTTTGGTACTAGGTTTAAAGAGCATATAGCTCATTTTAGATTCAACAGATTCGAAAAATCTAGTATTGTCCAACATATTTACGAAACGGATCATTAGTCCAGTCGTTGAAGGTTTTCCGCTCCGAATTCTTTGAACCTTGACCGATTGACGTGAAATTTGGTCAGTAGTTAGGGAATGGCTAAAGGAGCAAAAGTGACTTAGCGCCGAAGTGCGTTTTTACCCTGAGAGTGGATGCCACCCCTTCTCGGGGGTGGAAATGTGTTCACTTAAAATAACCCCGGAAATGGATAGAAGGGCAAATTTTAAGTAAAAAATGTTCTATATAGTTTTTTCGATAGATCGATATTTTTCGAGCTATTCGCGATTGAAAACTTAGAACTTCGTGATAAAAATGCATGTTTTTAGACGGTTTTTCGCGAATAAGTAGAAAACTTCGCGTTCTATCAAATAAGTTGTAATAACCGAAAATAAAGCTTAGACAACAGCAAAGAGATTGCTTTAATATGAATGCTCTAGGTCCAAAATAAAAGAAGTTATGGCTGGTTGAAGAAGTTTTTTTTTTGCAACAATTTGGTTCGAAGTTAATTAACGAAAAACCGATGCATTTTTCGGGAACAACTTATACAAAATTTTTTGTAGTGATTGAAAAGACCTTTAAAATGAGCACGTTAAAAGTCGATTGCATTGTAACTAAGCGAGTTACGATGCAAAAACGGTGGGCCACTGAAATTTTTGAAAAAAAAGAGCGATAAAACCCCAGCCATTCCACCAGAATTGATATTGACCATTATCCCTTTACAAATTACTTTATTTTAGTATTACTCATGTAATCCAAAAAATCATTAAATCATTAAAATGAAAAACGTATTTTTCAAATTTCTTTAAAAAATACCTTATTTTGAAAATAACTACAACTAAAGAAAAAAACGTAAAAAATTATATAGTACAACAATGTGGATTTTTTCTTAACGAACATTTTAGTTTTTTTTTAATTTCTGTAGAAAACATAATGGAGACATAAATGTTAGAAGTTTGCATTATAGTGCGCGGACCACCCCTCCCGAGCCCTTCAACCCTTTACTTTTTGAGCATGCAAAGTCTGAGCATGTCGCGAAACTTTTGGATTACATGAGTAATACTAAAATAAAGTAATTTGTAAAGGGATAATGGTCAATATCAATTCTGGTGGAATGGCTGGGGTTTTATCGCTCATTTTTTTTTTTCAAATATTTGAGTGGCCCACCGTTTTTGCATCGTAACTCGCTTAGTTATACTGCAATCGACTTTTAACAATGCACATTTTAAAGGTCTTTTCAATCACTACAAAAAATGTTCTATAAGTTTTTCCCGAAAAATGCATCGGTTTTTTGTAAATTAACGTTGATTACTTCGAACCAAGTTGTTGCAAAAAAACAATCTTCTTCAACAAGCCATAACTTCTTTTATTTTGGACCTAGATCGTTCATAAAAAAGCAATCTCTTTGCTGTTTTCTAAGCTTCATTTTCGGTTATTGCAACTTATTTGATAGAACACGAAGTTTTCGACTTATTCGCGAAAAACCGTCTAAAAACATGCATTTTTATCCCGAAGTTCTAAGTTTTCAATCACGAATAGCTCAAAAATTATCCATCTATCGAAAAAACTATATAGAGACTTTTTAGTTAGAATCTGCCCTCTATCCATTTCCGGGGTTATTTTGAGTGAACACATTTCCACCCCCGAGAAGGGGTGGCATCCACTCTCAGGGTAAAAGCACACATCGGCGCTATGTCACTTTTGTTCCTTGAGCCATCCCCTAGCCACTCACCAAATTTCACGTCAATCGGTCAAGGTTCAAAGAATTCTGAGGTAATAGCATATTTTTACCTTCAACGACTGGACTAAATGGTAATATGGAAACTGACCTAAAATTTGTAATAGTTATTTACCTAACAAGTTTGGGAAGCTAATTTTCCCGAAGGAGCACTTTGTTTGCAGCACGACCGAAGGGAGTGCTGCATGTAGTGCGAATTCGGGAAAATTATTCCCGAAAAAGTTAGGTACAATGTTTTTGTAACGAAACACTAAAAATATTTTAAAAATAAAAAAAATTGTTTAATGTTTTACTACTTTACTGAGTTGACAGCGTAAATCACTAAACTTTTATACGTATACCCTAAGCACCTGTTAGCTTTTGTCGGCGTTTAAAGCGCCTCTGATGTTTGGAAGCGCAATTAACCAGCGAAGGCCAATTAAAAAAAATTAAAAAGAACACACAATTGCCCTAGTTTTTGTTGGAAACTGAAAAGCACCCCAGTGCGGGAAAAGTAACTTTCGGCGCTTCGGGAATGACCGGGAAATATGAATTTTGAAGCCATGAGTACAAAAAGGCGTTAACTTCAACAAAGCAGCTATTTTTTTTGAAAGTTTGACCATTTTTAAGAACGAAGCTAATCAAATGAACAGTAGATTAAATATCAAAATGAATTGTGGACTGAAATCCCATTTATTGTCAATGCACGACCTTCGACCGTTCCAGCAGACAAATACGAAACTTTAATTGAAATGACATCTGATTCATTGTTGCAAGAAAAATTTAAATTAATGCCGTTAGTGGAATTTTAGTACAGCTTAATGATGAATATCCTCAATTGTCGGAAAAGGCCGTGTTGGAACTTTTACTATTTGCAACTACATTATGTGCGAAACGGGGTTCTTAGCTTATGTGTCGACAAAAATATATACCGCAATAGACTTGATGGCTAACCTGACACGATAATTCAATTATCATCCATAAAGCCTAATATTAGGTATATCTGCGATAATAAAAATCAGTACCACTCATCTAATTAAAATTTACATAAGTCCTGTTTGAATAGATTATTTTAAGAACTTTTGGGTTAATTTTGAAGTAACTTTTTGAAGCAAACAAATTTTATTTGAAATAATTGTCATTTTTGTTGCAAATAATCCATTTACAGAATGTTGCATTGAAACTATAGGTACTACTGAAACAAACGAAGAGTTTCACGATAAAAGTGGACATTAAGAAGACTTCCACTTATCAAAAAGATGAAACGCTGATCTAGATGAAATAGCAAACTCTTGGAGAAAATCGCATAACCGGAAGTATGGTGTTTACTCTTGTGATTTTTATTTTTTTAAATTTTTTTCAAACTTTACATTTGTAGTTATGTTGCACTACTTAAATGAAAACACTTCTGCTTTGCTAATAAACACTTTATTCTTGTACCATAACTAAATACAAAAACATGTATCATAATTAACCAAACTACGATCTGAACTGCACGCGCTGCGACCGGTAACTCTCTAGCGTCATTTTTCGTGCGCGTGAGCCAATAGTGCCGCTTCGCCGGAAACAAGGTTTAACTGTTGCCAAAACGCGCGCAAACTTGAATACGTACTGCCGCTACATCACCCCCTTCCCAATGACGTAGTCATGGATCCGTGAACTGGAAACGTACGGGGAGAGTAATGGTACGACCGGATCTGGTTGTTGTGGAACGGAGGTTTTGCGGTTGGAGAGCTTCCGCGTTTTTTTCGTAAAAACAGGGTTTCAAGCGATCCATGGAGATGTTGACAGGCTTTCCTTTAATTTTTATTGTGTACACCTTGCCTTTGCGGTCCAGGACTTCGTATGGACCTGTGTACGGGGGCTGTAATGATTTTCGGACGCTATCATCCCGCAAGAAGACATGTGTGCATGTCGGTAATTCGGAAGGCACGAAAACTGCTGCTTGGCCGTGGTGTGAAGTTGTAGGGCGCATTTGCCGGATGGTTTGACGAATTAGTTCCGGAAAAGATGCTGGGTTTACATTATTAGTCGGCTGATCTATAAAAAATTCACCTGGAATCCGCAAAGGCGTACCGTATAGCAATTCAGCAGGCGAACAATTTAAATCTTCCTTGTAAGTGGTGCGAAGGCTTAATAAAATTACTGGCAATACTTCTGACCATCTGTCTGTCTCGTGACACATTATTGCTGTTTTTAGTGTACGGTGCCAACGTTCTAATATGCCGTTTGTTTGTGGTCTGTATGGCGTACAGCGGGCGCGCTCGGTGCCAATCAGCTTGGTTAGAGAGCTCTTAAGTGCTGACTCAAATTGTCGACCTTGGTCCGTTGTAATAGAACGTGGGGAACCAAAACGGGAGACCCATGTGCTGAAAAATGCATCTGCTACTGTTTCAGCTGTAATATCCTGAAGCGGGGTTGCTTCGGGCCACCTCGAAAAACGGTCTATCATGGTAAGACAGTAGCGGTTCCCTTGTGAAGGCGGAAGTGGACCTATTAAGTCTAAATGCACATGCGCGAATCGTTCTTCCGGAACAGGAAATGTTTGTTGCACACTTTTTGTATGTTTCAGTATTTTCGCTTGCTGACATGTTAAAGCAAGTTCGTACCCACTGGGCAATATAATTATTCATCAATGGCCATACGTATCTGCTACTGATAAAACGAGACGTTGATCGTATACCTGGGTGCGACAGATTGTGACACATATCGAAAATGCGTTTACGCAAGCTGTTTGGCACATATGGACGTATTCTATTCATCGATGTATCACACCAAATTTGTACGGTTTCTCCTGGCGGTGTAAATTTACTCATTTTGAGGGAAGTCGTGTTTAGGTGTTGCAATTCTTCGTCTTGTTCTTGCTCTGCTGCTAGTTCCGATGCTATAACTATCGTGGGCAAGTTAATGGCGGCGATACGTGAAAGCGTATCCGCAATAACATTTTGAGAACCTGCAATATGAACAATGTTCGTTGTGAACTGCCCTATAAAATCTAACTCTCGAAGTTGCCTGGGAGCTGCCTTCTCTGCTTTTTGCTGGAAAGCGAAAGTGAGCGGCTTGTGATCGGTTCTTACAACTAAAGGTCGTCCCTCGATCATAAAGCGGAAGTACTTGATGCCTTCGTAAATTGCAAGCAACTCCCTATCATACGCACTATAGTTGCGTTGTGCTTTATTTAATTTTTTTGAAAAGAATTCTAACGGTTGCCACACATCATTGCTTTTCTGCTCTAGAACTCCACCTACGGCGAAGTCGCTAGCGTCCACCATGATTGAGAGGGGTGCATCCTCGATGGGGTAAACCAGTAGCGTCGCGTCAGCTAATTGTTCTTTGCATGCCTCGAACGCTGCTGTCGCTTCCGAGGTCCAAACAATGGGTCGCTTGTCGTTCTTTTTCGAATCGCGCAGGTATTCATTAAGCGGGGTTTGTATTTTAGCCGCGTTCTTAGTGAATTTCCGGTAAAAATTGATTGTTCCTAGAAATCTGCGTAATTCACGTACTGTTTCTGGTTTTTGATATTGTTGAATAGCTCGAACGCGCTCCGGAAGTGGTTTAATTCCGTCGGCTGAGATTAGGTATCCGAGGTATTCTACTTCTTCCGCGTTAAATACTCACTTTGCGACATTTATTGAGACACCGAACTCGCGTAAACGTTCGAAAACCGTTCGCAAATGTTTTTGATGTTCGTCTATATTGCTCGAGAAAATTAAGATGTCGTCTATATATACATGACAAAATGGAAGTCCTTGTAAAACTGTATGCATAAATCTTTGGAATGATTGGGCTGCGTTACAAAGTCCGAAGGTCATTACTGTAAACTCAAATAAACCGAAAGGCGTTATAACCGCGGTTTTCGGAATGTCCTCCTCGGCTATCGGGATTTGGTGATATGCACGCACTAAATCAAGTTTCGAAAATATTTTCTTGGCATCCAATGAATGTGTAAAATCGTGAATATGCGGAATCGGATACTTGTCAGGAATTGTGATTGAGTTTAAACGGCGGTAATCGCCACAAGGTCGCCAACTTCCAGGTTCCTTTTTTTGAACTAAATGAAGCGGGCTTGCCCAAGGGCTGTTCGATGGCCTACATATTCCTTGTTCCAGCATATACTCGAACTCGGCTTTGGCTGCTTTGAGTTTTTCAGGGGGAAGACGGCGAGCTCGTTGCGCAATAGGTGGTCCTTTTACTTGTATGCAATGGTGTATATCATGACGTATTTGGGTTGGTGTCGGATTTGGCCTCGTTACTTCCGGGAATTCGGAAATAAAGGGATGCGGGGCGGTGCGCTTATTTACAGTTGATATATGCGTGTAATTGCTTGTTGGCGTTAAATGGGCATCAACAAATAAATTCGTAACAGTATCAATTAAACGGCGATTTTTTAAATCTACTAATAAACCGTGGTGTTTGAGAAAGTCTGCTCCTATTATAGGTCGCGTAACACGCGCAACATAAAAGTGCCACTTGTATGGCCGACGTAAACCTAAATTTAAACAGTAAAGCTTAGTACCGAAAGTGTCTATGGGGGAACCATTGGCGGCGTATAAGCGAAAATCAGATGTCACTCGATGTGCGTTTTTGGGTGCAGGAATGACAGAGACGTCAGCGCCGGTGTCGATGAGGAAGCGAAGGCCTGTTGACTTGTCGGTAATAAAAAGACGATTGCTAATAATATCTTGTAGGTCGTTGACCGTCTCAACCAGCGACGGAGGACTTAGTTTTCCGGCTGGGGGACGTAGCTGCAGGGCTTTGTGCACTTGACAGCTTTGCTGCCGAACCTGCGATGATAAAAACATACACCTTCTTGGGATTGGCTTGAACGGGAGCGAGAGCGTGAGCGGCTTCGAAAAAGTCGGCGCGGTTCACGAGACATCTCCTCGACAAGTTTGGTTAGCGCCGCCACTTGCTGTTTAAGCGCAGAAATCGACGCCTCCGTTCTGGTTGGTCCTGCTGACGCCGCGACGCTGGATGCAGCGTGGCAATGCCCAGCGAATGAAGTTGGCGTGGGTGCAGTTGGTACTTTCGGTGGCACCACCTGTGGTCTTGAGAGTGTAGTTATGGCAGCTATGTTGGGGGCGCTCACGAGACTGACTTCCGTTATCTTGTCAGCTATGGCAGCCATTTTGTCCAAAGAAACTGTATCGCTTGCACTTAAAATTAGCTGTACCGCCGCGGGAAGTCTTTGCAACCATAAAGTTCGTAGTAACTCGTCACTTAGTTTTCCGCGGGCTAAAACTTTCATCTCGCGTAGCAGTTGCGAGGGGGTTCTATCACCTAATTCAATGTCCGCTAGCACTGCACGTAATTGTTTTTGTTCGGAGTCTGTAAACCTACTTATGAGTTCTGTTTTCAAAGTTTCATATTTGTCTGTTTGCGGGGGAGCCGTTACAATGTCCGACACTTGTTGTAGTACCGCACTGTCTAAATCGTAAAGTACTTACTTTGGTCTGAGCGTACGTGATAAGTGTGGAACTGTGCTTCTAATTGCGCGAACCAGAGAGCAGGATTCACATGCCAGAAAGGTGGTAGCTTTACTTGCCGGATTTCGTCAACACGTGGAGCACCTCCTGGGGTTGTGGACTGCTGCGGAGCACCTCCCGTGTTTGTTGATTGATCTTGCTGCGCGTCTGCGAAATTTTCAGTATCCAAATCGACCGGCATGGTTGACATAGCACGTGCTCACTAAAAACACTATTCTGTTTATATTAGGGTCACCACTGTAGTTATGTTGTATTACTTAAATAAAAACACTTCTGCTTTGCTAATAAACACTTTATTCTTGTACCATAACTAAATACAAAAACATGTATGATAATTAACCAAACTACGATCTGAACTGCACGCGCTGCGACCGGTAACTGTCTAGCGTCATTTTTCGTGCGCGTGAGCCAATAGCGCCGCTTCGCCGGAAACAAGGTTTAACTGTTACCGAAACGCGCACAAACTTGAATACGCACTGCCGCTACACATTTTTAATGTCTTGATGTGAAATAGGTGATTTTTCAGTTGAATACCTCTAAACTTGTTCTATTAACTCTTATTTTAAAAAGAACACCCGGTATGTTATTATATTTTTCAATTCAGCTTAAAATGTTAGAGAAAATTTGTCAAAGAAAGTTGTGCAGGTGTATTACACCCGATTTTTTCGGTAGTGTTCGGGTGGTATTAGTTATTTGCCTTTTACATCGTTGTGCATATAAAAAATGTTCCAAATGAATACAACTTCATTGAGTATGACAAAAAGTTTTGAAGTATTATTATTCTAATATTACAAGTAGTTTGCACTAATTCAAATAACCAAGCTGTTCACATTGAATAACACGGGCGGGCGAGCGTCGTAAATTCTGCAACGTGTGCATCCTTCAGCCTGTATTGATAAGAAATACGTCGCAATTAGTTTCAAAGGGCGTACTCACCGGATAACCTGCTGGTAGAATAAATAAAGATATAGATTTTAAGGAACAATAGACGTCCGCAACATTGCCAACTGTACAGGATCTCGCGTTAATTATAGAATATTTATTATGATAATATGCAACTGGGGCACCCGAGCGCCCTCTTAGAGAGCCACTAAGAACTACTCGTATATAAAAATTCATAAAAAGTGACAAAACGAGATCCATGCAAAAATCTATATTTAGGCTTGAATTGATATTTATAAGTCAAAAAACTCGATATACTCATAGATACAAGTTGAGATCCGAATTCGAAAAGTAACAATAAAAATAAAACCTCTTACACACAAAACTAAGATTCATTATCACAAAGTAACTTAAAAATATATTAAACTCAGCTTCCTTACATTGTAATAATAGTTGCAAATCGTGAGAGTTCACAAAATTGAAAATCGTATAACTAATGTACATCAGTAAAATTGGAAGTGGAATTTATTAGGTATACCAGAGTATCTTCACTTTTCCGCATCATTATCTTGCCATTTTTAACCCACAAAAATCGAATACCATTAGACTTTTTAAACTCACGACACTGGTTAAACAACTTTCTGTACTCAGAAGATAAAAACTCTTTGATGTAGATGGGATTAGATATTTCAGAGGATGGGTCCAGATCCTTAGTGGAGAAAGTGCGTTTGATTTTCCTCGCGTTCAAAAATTCTTCTTTATAGATGCGACTAAGCAATTTCAAAATAATACAGCGTGGTTCAAGAGGCCTCGATTGATTAGGCGCTAATCTGTGACATGGATCGATCATAGTTTTATCGATAGGAAAGTTCAACGCACGGCCAATAATACCTATTGTGGCCAACACATTATCATCCCGTGGCTCCGGTACTCCTCTGATTTCTACACAATTCAAACGGCTGTATTGTTCCAGGTGATTAATTCTTTGTTTGAAATCAGAATTTTCTTTCTTTAGATTTACATTGTCAGAATTTAATTTGTCCATCACAGAAATTCGTCCATCCAGTCGTTTATCTTTTTCGCATATTAGGTTTTGTTGGTTTGCGGAAAGTTGGATTTCCACATTCCGTTCCCCACATTTCGTACCCCACATTTCGTTCCGGGGATATTTCGTCTCCCCACATCTAGTACCCGGAAACTTCGTTCCCGAGCGAGCTCAATTTGTCTCCTGGATTACACGGTGTTGAAAAACGAGTACAGCTATCGAAATGCAGTTGGAAAAATGAAAGATATTTTAATTAATTAATTTATTATAATAAACTGATAAGAACTACATACAGTATGTCCCCGGATTGAGTTTGCAAGAGGGAACTAAATTTTATTTTTAGTTTTACCAAAGAGCATAACTATGCTCTTTGGTTTTACATGAAAATGTTATAGGAATTATAATTCCTGCTTGGTTTGTAGAGAATTTTAAGAAAATTTTCAGTTTTTCAAAAACAAGTCGGCCTTGAGAGTTAAGCAAAAATTATTTTCTTTTCAGGTAAACTACCCTTTTTGTTCATGATACGGCAAAATATTACTAAGAAAAGTTGTTCAGAATGAGAAATTATGGCCCTATAAAGTATATTAGGAAGATACGTACTTAGATTAAACAGTCATTTTTAATAAATACAATTTATTTGGTTCTTATCATAAATAAATTAATTAAAATATCTTTCATTTTCTGACTGTATTCCGATCGCTGCACTCGTTTTTCAACGCCCTGTAATCTAGGAGACAAATTCCTTGTACGGGATGTGGGGAGACGAAATATCCCGGGAACGAAATGTGGGGTACGAAATGTGGTGAAGGAAATGTGGGGAACGAACTTTCCGTATCCCGTTTTTTTTAAATCTCCTAGTTGATCGTGATAATAATCTAAGGATTGTTGGAATGCATCCAGCTTATCAGACAGCAACTTGTTCTCTTCTTTAACTGCCTCCTTCACCGCACGTGTTATGATTGACAACATATCTGCAGTGACAGTTCCCGAAGTTTGTATATGCGACTGAGTATCAATGCCAGCACCTGCCTTCATTTTACACTTTCCAGATCTCCACGCTAATTTCGCCTCAATGCTAAGTTTGCGAAAGGAGGTTTCTCGCATACCACTGCATAAGTAAAGAATATTACTGTTACAGTCTTCACAATGCACAAAATCAGGCTCCAGTGGCAACTTCTCATCACAGACGTTACACAAAGACATTTTATGTAGGATTAATTTATACCGCACGCACTTATATTGTAATATATATAATAAACTACAGAGCAAAATTCTCATTCTCATTATATACAATACCCAGTACAACCTTCGCCAACAGGTAAGGGCCGCTCTTCGCCATCCTTCGTTGCAAGCGGGTAGCTTCAAGATTGTAGACGGGCAGAATTATATATAACAAGAGATCTTTCAGAGCTACGTCGGCTTGTTGAATAGTAGATATACAACGGCAAATCATAGATTGACTACGAGCCATCGGCGTTGATCTACACATCTATAACGAGAGGTATCTCTAGACCAGCGTCGGGGTATAAGACGGTGATTTCCAGGGAGTAAATATACAGAGCGTTAGGGAAAAAGTTGTTGGAGAAACGACACGAAGATATTTTTGATGTTCTGTGGTCAGTTATCGCGTTTTCGCATTCGATTCCGCATTTCGTGACCTCCAGAAATTTTCTTATGTAATTCACCTCACTTCTATTTCTCATTCAGTTGTCATTCATGGCCGCAGATTGTAGAATGTTTTCAACTATTCTATAGCAATTATGATTTTGGTGTGTCGACTGAGGTTCTTGTTCCATATTAGACCATAAAGCTCTAGTTTCGAGATTTTTCGTGGCTGTTTTTGTGGAGATATTATTTTCACAGTTATCTGTTGTATTTGTAGTGGTTTCTAGATACTTAGCCACATTTTTCTTCTTTTTTCGTTAGCAAAAAGGTAAAAAAAACGAAAACCACGTCCTGAATGGTTAGTGCAGTTCAAAAATGCACACAGTTGCATTTTCAAACCATCTAACTTCAACCTTTTAGCTGACAAGCTGTGACCTTTCTCAGTCTAATCGCTACAGCTTTTCCACGAATTCATTGCCAATGGCCACAAAAATGGCAGCTATTCAGATGACATACATTTGCATGCTCGCTAATAGCCCCTCAAGTGCACGTGTAGTATGAGCTTTGAAAGTTGATTTTTACCTCCCACTTCTCTCAGCATATATTCCACATCTTCCTCATCCTGCTCGAATACAATCTGATCATCAATGATTGTTACGCGTTGTCAAGTCTTACTCCTATTCCTGCACATTCTTGATGTCACGTTGCTAATGCTTGCATACATATTAAAAACTAAAGGTGGCCGACTGCTGTCTTGTTTCAATCTTTTTGATGTTTTTTTGGTTTCATCGTTTAATTTCATGTTTTGATTTTGATTGTTGACATATGATCTTCTTATTAAGTTTAACCACTTTTCCCAAACATTTAGACATGAGAATTGCTGTGTTTTACACCTACGATGTTATCGAAGCATGTTTTTTTCTTTCCGGAAACTACTTTGCCTTCATTAAAGTAGACTTCTTCTTTTTTTGTATTTTATTTTTCATGATATTGCAAAACAGTTTAAGTATGGAGAGGATGAAAAAGACTTCTCTATCTCTCTGTTTGTTAATAAAGCTGATGTATTATTCTTTCCATTTTTGAAGAATATAATTTTCTTCTTATATTTTTTAAAATATTCTGTTCTCATTCTCTTTCCTCCATATTTAAAGTGCCCATTCGTATGTTCCTGGTCTTGGTGCTTTATTATCCTTTGCTTTCTGAACGGTTTTGGACGTTTTCTTCCATTATCTTGCATTATTGTTCTTGTAGTTTTACTATTCCTCATTTCCTTGATAATTTTCCTAGCTTTTTGCTGATTTATTGTGGACTATCATGTTACCTGTCCACTATTTTCTCCAGTGTGGGTCTTTCTTATCTTTTATGTTGCACCTGTCCTGAAAGCTATACATATTCTTCTCTTCGATCTGTTTTTACCCGTGTTTTGTATGCTTTTGTCTTGTTTTGCGTTAGACCCTCCACTTCTTTTGAAAATTGCTATACATAATCAGTTAAACATTTCTTCTGGTGAATGGTATTCTTTGACTCAAATACCTTTGGCTAACAGCCACCTGTTGTCGCATTTTCCATTGTACAGGCATTGCTGAAATACAATACATATTTTGTGTTTGAAGCCAATTATTGCACATGTTTGCTTAATGAATAGAACAATTCCAAGTTATACGCACGTCAACTGCCGGTACTCTAGAACTGCAGTAGAAATTCTTGTTCCATGGCACTTTGCAAGAAGTAATTTAACAGCAGGGCTTTTTATTCGCAAAGCAATATACCATTCATAATTTGTCAAACGGTGTCACGTACGAAATAGCTTGCTTAATTTGAACATAGAAGTTCCATTAAGGTGCATCAAGCATTAAGCAAATTGGCTGTAGGACTTTTCCGCGTTAAAATAATCGATATCAAATGCAAAGTTGTGCGTCAATAATCCTTTTAATGGCAATGATTATGTAAATGAATTGAAATGTTCGAGCATTATTCGTTAGAAAGGTATTTTCTAAATTAGTTAATGCAATATCATCAAAACTTTTTCAGAAATTGTTTGCAATCACGATAAGCAACTGTTGAGTGTAACTTTTGTGTCACACACTCTGATCTTTGCGTTAACTTTTGACTAGAACTCAGTTTTATGTATATGTCGTAAGCATAAAGCACATTTATGCGAATTATTACCATCTTTCTAGGCACACGCTAAATGTCTAGTGCATAGGACGCACCGCCGACTAGACACAACGCTGACCGTGGACACTAGGCCTATCACTGAAGTGAAAAAAAAAAACTCAACTAACCTTACTAAGTTAGAAGGAGACATCATCTTTGTCCAATTTTGTTATATGACTGTCATTTAGGCGGATAATCGTTTGCCTAAATTTGGTTTATGCCTAGGATATACATGAATTAATATTTAATATTCTTCACTCAAAAAAGCAGTATACTTGGAAATTTTTTAATGTTAGCTTTAGTGGAAGTAAATGAGTAGTTTAGTTTAATAGAAATTGGATTATTAACAGAATTCTCAATACCTAGTAAATTTATAACAATTTTCATTATTAAATAATTAATAGGATGTTTCTTTCATTGTCCTTTGAGATATACGCATTTAATACTTTTTCATAACACCGACTTGTTATTTGTCAATAACAGAACTGTCAACCTGACTGAAAAGTTCCCCATAACAGCCAGGGCGGTTATACATTTAACAGCCTAGGTCGTTAAGAAATAAGAGAACAGTAGCATTTTATCAACATTTATTCAACATTAACACTGGCAATACTGAAATGTATTGTTGGTGACACTGTAAGTCTATGTAAAATTCCAGGTTAGCAGGTTAGGTTGTGCGTCAGTCTGTGTCAAAATGTTAAAATATAATATTTATATATTTCTAAAATTTATAGAAACAGATATGATTCAAAGTGTACTAAAAATTTTGATTTAGGGTAGTTAAACATAAAATGTACTGAATTTGGGTCACTGTTTATGAATTGTAAGTAAATCTTCTTCTTCTTCTCGCACCATACGCTTTCCACGGTGCAGAAGTTCATCTGCTACAATAAATTTAGTATGTGGGTTCGACTAGTCTCGACGTTTGTAACTTCACTTTCCAATATTAGGTACACATTCAAGAGTATTGTTTTCGACTTGATCTTTTCTAATTAAACTCAATCCTTAAGAGTCGTGCTTAGTTTTTTTTTCCATTTTTGAAGGTGTTTATAATGTTCTACTTCAGAGTGAGCTATATATGACCTGATAATGTGTTACTTGCCTAAAAAAGCGCGGTTATCTATAAAGGCTTCTTCGATATATTCCTGTCAAACTTTGTATACGTCTTGTAGGTCTGTGTATCTTATTGCGGTTCCTAACTGCGCATTTGGTTGTTCTTAGTATATCGTGATTCATACAGTATTATTTTAGCTTGTTTGTTATCATACCGTATAATCTTTGCTGTTGTATTTGGTATTGTTATTTCAAAACCTTAACAATGCAAAAATTTTCTGTAAGATCGCATCCTCGAAGTTCGGTCGTCATTTCTTCTCGTTTTTTTTTCTCGTCTCAAGTCTTTAATGTTAGTTTGTTTTTAAAAATAAAATTGGCAGTTACTGGGTTGTGGACCCCGGTTTATATTGTTCTGGTATGATTTATTGCTTATAACACAGTCAATCTGACTTCTCACTACCTTTATCGTATTGTTTCATGAAGAATTGAATAAAAACTTCTTCTCTTTCATTTCGAAATCCCAGACTAATGTCAGCAGCCATACCTTCTATACAACACATTCTGCCTTCATGTTAAATCTCATTGATTTTCGGTAGTTTCAATTAGGGATGGGCGCGTGACGTGAAAACAGTCGTGTCACGTCGTGTCACGGCGTGTCACGTCGTGAACGTGACTAATATATGAAAATCGTGACGTGAACGTGAGTGAACGTGAGTGAAAATTTCCAAGGCGTGATTCACGTTTCACGTTAATTTCACGTTAAATATTTAGTAACGAATAAAAAATGCAGGGTGCAGCAACTTTTAAATTCATTAAATCACAAATTGTGCCAAACAAGTTACATTATGTGGTTTTATTTTTGGACCCTAATTATAAATCCTTAAAGTTCATACCTTCACATAAAAGAGAAGATTATAATGCAAATAAAACTATAGATGATAATGATGAAATACATAGCAAACGACTCAAAACTGGTACATCAGCATCAGATTCTTATCTTTCTATACTTAGAGATAGCTCTGACGATGACACATGTAATTAGGATGATGTCGAAACAGAACTAAATTAGTATGTAAAATTAAAATTCGGAAATTTAAATGACATTTTGGGATTTTGGAAAAACAGTGTAAATACGCCACTGTTAAAAAAACTTGAGAAATTTTAAACATACCGGCAAGTTCCGCTACAAGCGAAAGAGTATTTTCTACAGCTGGGCGAATTTTAGAAGAGCGCAAAATTCGACTTAACGCTGAAAATGTTGATTACATATTATTTTTAAATCAACATTTTAATGTTTAGATGTGTAGATGAACTTATTATTCTAATAAAAGTAATGGTTTGTTTTTTATACTCGGCTAACGCTGAAAATGTTAATTACGTTTTATTATTAAACCAAAATGTATTGTGTAGATGTGTAGATAAACCTATTTTTAGAAAAGTACCTAATGTTTTGTGTTGTTTACTCGACTTAACATTGAAAATGTTGATTACGTTTCATTTTTAAACCAATTTATTCTGTACTTGTGTCGATGAACTTATTATTCTAATAAAAGTAATGTTTTTTTTGTATACTCGCCTTAACGCTGAAAATGTTGATCATTGTACGTAAAAGTACTTTCAAACCTACGAATTAAAAGTGTTGCCATATACCTTCTGTACTCATACCAATAAAGAAAGCGTCAATTCCAATGACAGCTTTTAGTATTAAAAGTAATGTCTTTGAAGACAGCTGCAAGAAATATATTTGCGAGAAATCAGTATTTATCCCTTGTCGAAGTTATTGTAGTAAATTTTCATTTTTTTCTTTTTATATCAATTATTAATTCTAATTGCAACATATCACGTAAATTATGTAAGGTGCAAAACATATTTTTAGTTCTCTTTAGGGTTTTTTCATTGGTTTTAAACATTGGCGTAACTAGGATTTTTGGCTGGGGAGGGCCGGGCCCCCCAACCGACCATCGTCAATACCTATGTATATCTATGAAGACATAAATTTACGTAGTGCATGCATAACTTTGTCGTATACATTTATTTGTTTGTTTTTTGACGCTGTTATACCAGGGTACATTTCTGCAATATAATAAAAGAAAGGTTTTGTAGTCAAAATTTGTTTTTATTATTGTTCAAAATATTCACCCTTAAACTCGCATTCGGTAAAACCAATTTTCAAAACAAATTCCACTATTCTCGAGTCACTTGAGCAACAAGGTTTATGAAGCTTTCCGCAGCATCTTCGGGAGTTCCAAATCGCACACCACGCATTTTATCCTTTAATGGAGGAAATAGAAAGTAATCGGAAGGTACTAGGTCGGAAATGTATAGAGGGTAACTTAGCAATTTTAACCCGAAATTTTCTAAGTTATTTTGCTTGATGTGCGGCATGACTAAAAGCCTTGTCATGGTGCAGAACGATCTCACTCCTTGTGCGCCGTAAACGAGCTTTTTGAATAACGTCTGCCAACCATACTGTTGTGTACCATATCCATCTTTCGTCACCAGTTATGATGTAAACTGCTTTATATCTAACTTCATCATATTTCTTATACCAATCCACATATTGTTGTTGTGTTTTTGTTAAACAGTGTGGTATCCACCCACAATAGACTTTTCTTACACACACATAATTATGTAAAATCTTGTTTATTGCAGTCATGCCAATGTCCAAGATGCTTTTAATAATTCTACATGTGACTCGATTGTCCTACTGAATCATTCTTCGCACAGCGTTTATGTTCGAATCGCTGACTGAAACTCGTTCAAATTTAAATTAATTAAACCACCAATAAACAGTTCTTTGATGCGAAGGCGGTTGGTCACCAAAGCAGCTCAAAGTCATCCAAAACTTTCTTTCGAAGATTAGGAACTTTTAATGTCATTGTAACTCAGGGCTCTAAAATTCTCTCTCGGCAAATTCATTTTTGATGCACTTATTTCAAAATTAACTGTGTAATAACGGTTGCAATTACAAAATTAAATTAAATTAAAATTATCAAAACTAAATGTGAACTGTTAAACTAGAAAACGGTAAACATTTGTTTCATGGCAAGTTTGATTTCCATGGTGCACTTGATCTATTGGTTTGCAGAAATTATGGGTGCTACCCTCGTAATACTACATGTCCAAGGAGCATATCAATAAATTATTTCTCGGTTCATAAACAACATAAAAAATTTATAGATTACCTCTTGCAACTTAATGAGGTTGACGGTAAAAAAATATTATTCTAGGAGAAACAGATTTTTTTTAAACATCATTGAGCCACAATTTTTATTTTTTTCTCAGTATCATCGAAGCAAATACTTTCCTGAAAATAGCAATATCCTCTTGTTATTGTGATTTCTCTTTGTTCTATCTTGGGCTAGCAACTGTGGAAATTGAAGCACCACGAAATTTTCTTTGCTTACAGAAAATATTATTAAACATAAAATTCTGGATCGTACTCTTCAAAGCTACAAACTCAACTCTTTAGACAAGGCAAACATCCAAATAGCAAGTCACCGTAAGTCTGAACTGGATGAGACTATAATATGTAGCTAGTTGTATGTGCCCAGGAAGTAGTTAGCGATGCACTAAAGTTTTCAGCTCATTTACTTACCCTCATATGAAATAATTGCAATTGTATTTTTCTGTGCACATAAATTGGCCCTTTATTTATAGAAAACTTAAGAGAAACTAACAAAAGTGGTACACAATTAACTAAAAAGAATATTCAGACGAAAACAGTCTTTTCAAATAATTATTAGCTAACTAATAATGTTTTCTCTTACATATTATTATTCATTAAAGCCATCCGTCCAACATATAGTATTTATACTATAATGTTTTTAAGTGGGTTAATAATAACAAATTTTTGAATTTATTTAACTTCTATTTTTCTGGGGTGGGCCAGACGGCACTCTGGGGAGGGCCTGGCCCCCCTGGCCCCCCCGCTAGTTACGCCTATGGTTTTAAATTTGAACATTCTGTTCTATCTGAATTTAAATTTTGAAATAAAAGCTGCGTGTCACGTCGTGAGTAGCGTGTCACGCCGTGAACGTGAGTGAACGTGAGCGTGAACGTGCGTGAACGTGACTGTTTAAAGCCAGCGTGAAACGTGCGTGACGTGAACGAAAAATCACTCACGCGCCCATCTCTAGTTTCAATACTACTCGCAGTTGTTCGTCAAAGTTTGTAACCTCATTGTTGATTTGTCTTGTCGTAATAGCTTTTTTTTTTGCAAAATGGATATCCTGGGGAAGAAGTCGCATTAAGAGGTTTACTATAGGTTTTTCATTGCCTTCGATGGTTTGGAGGAAAACACTATTTCCATTATCCTCGGTGTAGGATTTGAGTGCAATAGCGTCGGATTTAGATCTGGCAAGGATTGTTCAAAAGCAACTGATAGGATTGCTAAAAGCAGCCAGGGTATCTCGGAATTTTTACTTCCCATGCTCACTGTATATGAATTTATATGGCGTTAGAATTTGAGACAATATGCTTTCGAATGGATTTCTTTGTAAGACATATATCAAATTCGTTAGTAAGTTATCTGTGATTCATGATAGTTGAATTTTTATATAAATATCACAGCCGTGGGTAGTAAGTACATTGGCTTATCTACTTTTAAAACAGCAGACTTTTACTCACCCATACATCTACCTCCGTCCATTTATATCATTACCGTGATGCCATTTTAATGAATTATAGAAAAAAAAATTTCCTGCACGTTTGCAAACATTGATGAATGTGTGAGTGGAACAAATTTCTTGCGGCGTTCTTGTGCGTGGAAAGCACGTGCTTTTCTGAGTTGTTACCAGTTTAAATGGTTCGTATCGCGGTGCAATATTGAGGGGGCAAGTCCCAGATGAAGTATCTGTTGTCCATATTCCTGGGTGAGGGAATTTAGAAAAGTATTGAACGCTCAATAGCCTAAAACCATGTGCGGTGTGGGCAAGGAGGTTGAAGTTTTTTAACTTATCCAGGTGTTACAGTTCTGGTAATCATTCTTGTATTGTGTACATTCACTACTTGATTGTTTTGCCTCTTCTTCTGGCGCAAGCTTGAGTGGCAAATTCGGAGTCCGGGCCTGGTTTGGTGAGATCAGAAGTTGCTGTGCTAATCATGTAGCTGTATGCATTGATTTACGTCCAGGACAATTATTCGATAGAAACAGCAGCATTGTAGGAGTTTAGTTAGGCAAGATCAGGACCTATGCTTGTTTCTGCTGCAGATCTTCAAGTAACCGAACCATCGCTGAGAGGTACTTCGAGCAGTGTTTTTATTGTATTACTCAAATTAGCCTGTTAAACAATTTTAAATACTACTTCGGTGTGACATTATTGGCGGCTTCACCTAATGTGGTTTAGAGATTTGGATTTATATTTGTCACATCCTATTGTATGGAGTGTATCTACCTAGGCTTCACCCTTTTGAATTTTTCAGTTTACAGATCAAATTCCGGTGCTTTTCTTTCTGCTGAAAAATAAAAGTTGTCAGCTAGAGTCGCTGAATGGCTAAAACCAAAAAGCAACCTGCCCACATTTTTTAAAGTTGATAATATTCCGTGCATTCTTCGTCAACATTACGTGCGGGTTTGCTATCCCAGAAATTAGAAATATTTCGTGGCGCGTGGGAATATGCAGGTACCCGAACGAATAATCCCGGTTATAAAAAAGCAGTCTGTATTTGGGAAGGTGTAAAACATGTTAATCACCCAGTGAATGTTATTAGTTCCACATTACACGATTTTAAATATTTGGTTGGCACTACCACTTATTGTGAGAATTTTCGGGCTCTTTGCTCAGCAACGATTGCTTCTGTATACTTTTGAGTAAGAATCGTAGCGGAAGCGTTAGATGTAAGCCATTGCTTCATGATCTGTGTTATTTACTTTGTGGTATTTGGAAATAGCATTAAGCCTTTTTGAGAGTTTATTTGTACTAGTAATTATTATTAATTGTTTATTTACACCCCTTGTTATTACCTCTGAGGTAGGAATCATTATCATTACACGATCTTGGTTCCACTCGTATTGTACCTATTCTCTTTTGCTACGATTGAGTCACTTATTAGTGTTTCGCCGCCTCAAGGAATCAGTAGGGAACGTACCAAGTGGAAGTTAAAAGTTAACCCTGATCGATTTTCCGCAGCTAGTGGGTGGTATGTTTCCGTTCATTATCGGAAAAACATAATGTTACAACCAGAAAGAGCGTTTTCATAGAACGGAACATCCATTTTATATAAATAAACGAAGGAATTAAATAGCAGTAAGTCAATATCAGAATGCCTCAATAGTTGGTAGTTTCGAAAACCTATTTCTTCGTAGTACGTCTACACTGCTAGCGGAATAGGTACAAGTAAAAAATCAGTTTTACTTAAATCAAGCACACTTTACTTAAATGTACATGTTTGAAGTAAAACACATTTCGTTGCCTCTCAGAATACTCTTCTGTATAAAACGTGTAGTTGCAAGTTCATGCGACTCCAGAATTCGCTTTTATTTTCCTGTGGCAACGCTGTGGCAACTTTTTCCATAAAAAACACATAATTTTTCTTAGTCGGTTTTTAGAAACTTCTCCTAGTAATGCAATGAAAATATATCGCTACAACTGTCTCCGCTAGCGAAGTTACACTCCGCGAAGATATTGGGATCCATCTGACTCCTCTTCGAATTCAAATTGAAAAATAAACGAGTTTTATCGAAGTAAGTAGTATGCATACGTATGCTAATTCCGTGCAGAGTCCTGTGTTGAAAGTGGCTCGTCTATTTGCATAAATGGAAGTGCTGACAATAGTTTCTAAGTAGTATAGGTTGGGCAACTGCAATAATTGTCATGTGCTTTTGAGTAGGTAACCGCAAAGAGCTAAAAGTATCAAAAAGGTTAAGTAAAATATATAACATTCGAATAATAATCGAGTAACTAAAAATGATAATCTTTTGTTTCCCCTCTTTCCTGTATTCTTTTGTTGAAGCCGATAAAGTTACAATAGTAATGTTGTCTTGATATTTCCCTTTTCCAGTCAAGAGAAGATGCTTAAACTATTTCATAAATTGTTGCCTTTCTTGAAATGCCCCTTCTCGAATTATACTCAGAACGTGTCTTCATGTCTAGCTTGGTTCTGGTGTGCAGCCTGCTCCCAAGTTAGCACATTCAAACTTTTGCTAGATTCGTGTCAATTCATTTAATACAATTTTGTGGGGCGCAGCACTAGCAGCTTCGGTGTAAATCAGTCTGAATTAGTTACCAGGTTTGTGCCAATTATCCTGCCTATATAAAGTTTTGCGGCAGCTGTATGAAATTCGAAACTACAAGTAGTTCATGTTGCAGCATTGCAGGAAATTGGGTGCGCTGTTTTAGCGTCAGTTGCTGTTAGAGAAACTATAAACTCCAATTGCCAGCAGCACTTATTTTCCGATGCACATGCACGAAATTGTTCCAAAACGCCAACTTGCGTACACGTTTGTTTAAGGTTGTACTAGCCGGTACAGTGACCCCCAGTTTCAATTCGCATCCCAGTCTATATTCTCGTTTATATTGGATGTCGCCATCCTGTTGATCTTGCTCGTCGTATTATTGCCCTATCATCTTTCTATTTATATTTTGGTCTACCACGTTTTTTGTAATTAGTTAGTGTTCGACTTTATGTTTCAGGCTTTGTCTTATTCATTTCTGTTTAGGTGACACTAGCATATTATGCTCTTTATACTTTTCATTATGCCAATATTTAAATCTGCTAGTCTTTTCAAGTATTTATTTTCTGTTCTATTCAATTCGACCAAGCCACAACTTTATCTCCAATATTCTATTTAAACTGTTTGAACCCCTCCCCTATTCTATTTACCTTTCTCGCCTAAAAGATAAATGATGTATTGCTATCGAGAAAAAATACGTCCCTAGATTACAAAAAACCGATTTTCTTAATTTTATCTGTCTGTCTGTCTCTCTGTGTGTCTGTCTGACTGTTTGTCTGTTTGTCTGTCTCTTTGTGTGTCTGTCTGTCTGTTTGTCTGTTTGTCTGTCTGCATGCCTGCCTCTTGGTGGTATTACTTAAAAATGTTATTGGAGGAAGACGATATTTTTAATGAGGATTATATGCCTTGCAGGCATGCACCGAGAGAACTTCGGTAAAATATATTGTACTGATAGCCCACTCTAATTGGTGATGAACATTTGTAATAATAAATAAATAAATCTGGGTTTATCATAACAAATACTAGTTTTGTAATAAGAATTATTGTGTTGCTTCTCTGGGCTTATTAAAATGATGCCTGTTTGTATTAATTGGAATAAATAAATGGTATTTTGCCTTTTTTATATTTTACTCATTGACAACTAATTTCAAATTTATGCACCGGTCATTATTTGAGAACTCGGATATCTCAGGGTTAGGTTGTAACACACAGTATAACTTTAATTCTTGAGTATAACCTTTGCTATTGTATAGCAAATGCACATTTTAACCGAGTCGCAGATAACCTATAAAATTGAAGACCAAGCAGAGCTGTCGAAGATCCCAAAAATTCAGCGCAATTGATCGAAAATCTACCAACAATTAACAAATCTATCTCAGGTAATAAATATCAACGTAATTTAAATCAAGTAGTATAGCTAATCTGTTTTTCTTTCCTTTATCGACGTCACAGAAGACGCGGAGCTGCAATTGTTTTGTTGATGGCCAACTCGTTTCCGCTTTTCTCCGCTTCTAAGGGACGCTACGGCGACAATTTCTTTTTGGAAAAACCCAAGCGGCCGCTGCTTGTCCTTATACCTCGAACGGTGAATGCCCCAGCCGGACCACACTGCTGCAGGCCTTTCGAAGCTCACTTGGTATTCAAATCGATCCCGCAATGTGGAACTTCTCCCTGGATTACACTTCCTAGTGACGCCATCTTCGTAATTCTTTTCTGGAATGCTCCCGGCTGCTCCTGTCTGCTTGTAGGCCACAAGGAAATCCCTATCTACACGCTGCACACTATTTTCAGCTGGTTGCTGCTTTAACACTTGGCGAAAACTGGTCCTTAAGTTGTACTCAAGTGGGCGCAGCTTCCTAATCAATTTCCTCTGGGCTGGCACTTTATAACTTGGTGAAAATTCGTAGAAATACACTCTGCACACTGGTGATTAAATAAAACCCAAAACTGGACTTAAATATTAACTTTTAATACACAATATCAATAAACCTTTGCGAGCTAATCTTTACAAACAGCTTCTTGCTTGGCTTCCCTAATAAACAATGACAATAGAATATCTAGGTGTCATAGCAACAAGTTAACAATTGTTTTAACGTATGTTTGTACAATATTTTCCTAATAACTAAAATGTTTTTGTATAAATGACTATTATTCGAGCGCACTAACCTCACTTTGTTTGTGTTTTTACGTTATTTTTTAATTACATTGGTCCACAAGTTTATTTAGTGCTGTACTGTTGTTATTTTCACTTCTCAAATAGCCTTTCAATGCTCTTTGCATTCTGGGCCCCCTTACACCGCTTCCTTTTCCTTCAGCTGCATTACCGATTGTTGGCATCATAATTTTACTACTAACGCTGCATACACCTGCATAAAGCCTTGAAAGGCCTCTGTATTTAAGCAAAATCATATTCCTGTCCTGACATTAGAATATTTAATCTGTCAGTCACCATAAATTAGATTCATCTGCTATAATGAGCTGAACGCAACCCTGCCCTAAATTATAGTTATTGCTAATAATTTCTTGTATTTTTACTAATGTTTAACTGTTACTTATGGTTGCACTAAATATAATACCAATTATGGGCTTATTTGAATCTTAACTTCATGTTCGTGTGTTAGCAAAGCAACCAGAATTCGTGTAAGCAATATACCATTACGCTATACAGGGTGAGCAACGTAAAAAGTAAAATTCTGCCTATTTTTGCTTTAATTCGCGAATTATTACTTAAGTAAAAGTTATATTTGGAACATTTTGAATAAAAGAATATATTGCAAAGTTCAGAAAATGTCAACCAAACAACGGCGATCGCATAAATGCTGAAAGAAAAAACGTAAGTTGATGGTTTGCGCAAGTGTGGAGCTAGATTCGTCTAAATCTTGCTGACAAGTTGCTGAGGAATAGATACCAAAAAGTACACCGTCCAAAGAATTTTACAAAATTTATAAAATAGCTACCAACCAACAGATTTTTCCAGAAGATAAAGCAAGAAGAATGACGTTCTGCGAAGATATTATGGAGAGGGCAATAATGACGATAATTTTATTCAAATGATTTGTTTTACAAACGAATCATCATTTCCATTACTTGGTAGATATAATCCGTCCGTTGTTAAATTTTGGTCTCGTGAAAACCCATACATTCGAATAGATTATAGAACCCAATGTCCTCAGAAGCTGAATTTTTGGGCGGGGATTTTAAATGACAATGTTGTTGGCCCGTTTTTTGTTGAAAGTAATTTGAATGCAGCCAAATATTTGAATATGTTGCAAAACCAAATAATAGCTGCGCTGCAGCAACTTCCTGTTGATTTTCAACAAATTTGGTACCAGAAATATGGCTGTCCCGCTTATAATACAAATGTGGTACAAGAATACCTGAATAATACGTTTTCCAATCGTTTAATTAGCACACGAGGAAAATGTTTGTGGATGGGGCTACATAAAAGAAATAATTTACAATGGTGTGAGGGCCAACGATCTAGATGAATTGCGTCAAAACGTTATTGATGCATTTTCTACCATTACTCCTGAAATGTTAGATAGAACACGACGTTTTTACAATAGGTTAGGATATTGTTTAGCAGAGGAAGGGGGTTTATTTGAACATTTAATATAGTGTTTTTTTTTGGTTAATAGTTGTTTCATTAATTTTGTGTTTACATGTTTTAATAACATGAATCGTTCGTCACTCCTCTCCACAATTTATTGACATACGTGTCACAAACAATTAAATTGATTATATCAAATGATGTATTTTTTTGACATGGTGAATTAAATGTTGTAATAACCATGGATACTTAAATTACCCATCTTTCCCCTTAAACCTTTTATCTATCTGCTATAGTGTGTTCTTGTTACACTCATTACTATGTTTCCAAAAAAATCGAGACAATGGAGATATGTGGGTAACATACCCAAAAGAAAATCTACAAAGGAAAAAAAAAATAATTCTATAAACGGAGAACAAATCTGGAATTACTATAAAAGTACGAACAACAAAAGATGTCATAAATTAACGTTATAGCACAAAGAACAAATGGCTGGGTCACTTGTTTTTAGAATTCCCGAGAACACACCCTCCAGGAAAGTATCATTACAGGGCGAAGGACGAAAGAAGAGAAAATTGTTAGAAAGAATAAAGTAGGTTTCGAGATATGAAATTGATAACGGAATGGAATTGGTAATAAACAAAAAAATTAAAGCAAGTGTATTGGCGTATACTTTTAAAGCTAGACTGCCGGCTAAAATTAACTGTTAACACGTTTTGTGTCAGAATAACTTTATTTATTTTTTGTTGACAAAACTCTGGCATTTTAAAAATCAAAAGCGACTATATGTTTTTTCTAACAATATAAAATAATAACAATATATCCGCAACAGCAAGATTGATGAAGTTTTGAAGCCAAAGGCCTAAATAGACCATAGTTATTATGTATATTGTTACAGGTAAATTCCTGGTTACGACTGGCCTAGCAGGTAGCAGGGGCCGGTCTTAAACTGAAAGTGTGAATGCTCGCTCGTAATAGTCATTTTAGTAGTCACGAGAACAAAATTCTTATTGTTGTGTAGGGTACCACCATACATGGGTAATTTAATAATTTAATGGTAGCTATTTTCTCTGAAACGAAGCTGTATTACTTCCGCGAAAACACGTTTTGCTTCACAACAAACAAACAGAATTAAATCTAATACGGACATATTAAGCACACAAAAGCATTGCAATCTTCGTCGGGTTAGGTACAATGACTGAGACTTTCCAATTTTTCGTTTGCTTTGAGTATGGTGTTAGTCGATACTTGTTTGTAGCTGTTAGAGGATCCAGCGGGGTATTGACGTTGTAAGATCATTTTAACACGTGACTTGGCAAGAAAAGCTGCTTAAACAGGGCAGAAAGCAATGCTAAACTATGACAGTGGGATTAAGCGACATTAGAGCGGCACGGCGGATAAAATAAGCAGCTAAAGATCGCGAGTTAACTTAGCTTAAAATTTGTGGGGCCGACATAAGTTGGGGAGCAGTGTTGGAAACGTTGTGGGTAATTCGAATTCAAAATTTGATTTGAAAATTATTAACCAGTTATGGGGTTTAGAAGGGCAGCAACCAATTAGTGTGTTTTCTCATTACGTCTTCCCATTGGCTGCTCTCTTTGCGACTTGAAATTGGAGAAGTTTGGTAAGTTATATAAAACTAATCTGAGTGGCGCCGGAAAATAAAATAAAAGTACGGTCTTGTGTATTTGATAGCTTCGCGAATTATCCGGAGAATTGCAGTAACAGATCATAACTTGCCTAACTCTTACTCCTCTAAGTGAATCACAATCCGACATCGCAGAACTATAACTGTTAGTAAGATTGTGTTCACACCGACTCTTTGTCTCACGTTTACTTCCTTCAGTAGATCACAATCCGACATTGCAGTATCTTAACTGTGTCACGTTTACTTCCTAAATAGAATACCATCCGACACCTTAGTATCGTAACTGTTAGTAAGTTTGTGATCCACCCTAAGCTCTTTCCTTTCCGTTATTTCTGCTACGTGAGGCATAACCCATCGTCCGGCCTTTCATGCTGTTAGTATCTTTCACAATGTTACGCCGTCGTATATTAAAGTACAAGTCGTGTCAGTTCCATAAAACCCAGCCAAACTGCCGCAGCAACACGGAACCAACTGAACGAAGCCACCGATGACCATCTTACGCAAATAGGGTCTTTGAAATGCCACAATACTTTTAGAATTATCGTACATATTATATAGTGCATTTACATTTTTCTTTAATAAAGCATATTAGATCTCCATAACGTTGTTACTTTTCGACATAGGAAGTGAAGGTCTCCAGCCCCTATACGATTTTAGTAAAGGTACTATAGATACAGACGCCTATATTCGTCGTCTCTAATCCAGCCGAAGAACATCTTAATAACCCAGAGTGTGCACGGTTACAATATCAACTAAGAAATACAGTATTGACGGTCTCACGACAAGTGACTTACAGATTCCAAATAGCCATTTGCACACCCCCAGACTGGAATGTGATCAAAATTAATGCCTGCTAAGTAGTCTGTTATTTTCCGACATACCAGCTATAGAAGTTTGATGTAGATGGCTGCCCTTTCTTCTGGTATTTCTAAGATATTTTGAAAAAGAATGTCGCCAAAAACTTTAGAATGATTAGTTTCTTATGTTAAATAGATTTTTCTGCAATTTATCTAAGTGCAAAGACGTTGTTCAAAGTTAGCTGTCCATTGATATATTGAACCCGAGAAGTTAATCATATGATCTAACAACTGCAATAATGTACGTGCTTATATGTTCGATAGACTAGATGCAAAGCTTGTAAATGAAGCAATAAAGTAATTAGCGCCATCAACTTAATCTAATTTTATTGTATTTTATATCAACTGTCTCATAACGACCTTTTTTTCTAATTTCGTTTACAGTTGGTGAAGTAGTATTTTATGGAATTAATCTATAATGGCAAAGTAAATTGGACTTATCCATCAATAGAAAATACATCAAAAACATATTTTGAAATATATTAGGCTTCTCCAAAGCAACTATATTCTAAATTTTATGCTGTCGAAGAATAGACGTCAAATTTATAGATTCGATTTCTTGATGATATAGAAATTTTAGCAGTCTGAAGAAAGTTTTGAATTGACTCGCCTTAAACTTAGCTTCGCTTATAAAAACAAAAAGCAGGGCTCGTATAGTAGTGATGTTCCGCAGCTTGCAGTCGAGGTCACAGTGAAAATACGGAACTTTCAGGTCGCACCAAGCCAGAGCCAGACTCCCGGTAGAGGTGGTCTGGATTTCACTTAGTTAACGTTTAGGTCTAAGTCACACCTGCGCCTCCTGAACTAACCGCAAGCGGTTTCGGTGGGCAACGGTAGTCAGTAGGAAAGAAAAAGAACTCGACGTAAACTATGAATAATTTTAAATAAAAAGGTCTTCATAACTCGATTACCATTCCTCTCACGTTATGCATTTCGTCAGGTTCTGAACTGTTACACCATCGAAATCTCAGTTCATTATTCTGTTTGCAAATACATGTCAAATTAATACTGTTCCAATTTTCCAGCAGCATCGACTCCACGCCCGCTACGTAGCAGGCATCCTGAAGGAGTCGATAGCGCAGCTGAAGAGGCTTCCAAACCTGAACCAGGCCTCCACTGCCATCTCCAAGCAAGTCACCATCTGCGGCGACCTGCACGGGAAGCTGGACGACCTGCTCGTCGTATTCCACAAGGTAGGACGATTAATTCGCAGGACGATAATGAGCAATTTGTTAGCTGCGAGCTCGCGATGCCCGCGGGACCACCAAGCATTTAATAGCTCACATAAACGCCGAATTCTAATTAACCCAACGCTGCCCTCCAAACATTGTTCAGCCGCGGCACCTGAAGACTGCTCTATCCTACGGGGCGGGAACTTACAATCGTAAACAATCGATTCGACCCTTCTTTCAGTGGAATTTCGCGAAACGACGAAAACGGTTCGGGCGATCTATTATGTGTGGGCGGCGATTAAAACTTTGGAGCTCCAGAAGTTCGCAAGGTCATTTTGCGCTAACTATAGTTGAAAAACGACGATCAAGTTTCCGGGGCGGCAATGGTGGTGGACAGGGCAGGTTCGTAGTTAAAATAGAGGGAAAAAGTGCTGAGGCGTGTAATTAATATTCAAATTAAAAAGAAGGAAGGATGGCTATTAACCGGAATCGTCGCTGTGGAAATTAATAATTGAGATTAAAGGTCAAAGTTTAAGTAAGCAATAACACGTTGTCCTACATATGGGGATAACCGAACATGATATAACTATCTATATAGGGTAATACAATATCAACCAGGGGCTAAATTCACTTGAGAAACCAACAAATCTGCAATTAGCAAAACAACCCGAAATAGTAATACGGAAATTCTAAAACTTGCAGACCTAAAGTGGCTACAGTTCGTAGCGTGCAGCTTTAATAAAGGGATAAATTCCTGTATTTTGCATTTGAAGCTTGTATAAAACGGCATACAAGAGAGTTTTATGAAACGCCCCAGGGGATAATATGACGTTTATGATCAGTAAATTTGCTTAAAAGTTCGCTACGAAGGGAAAGGTTTTACATACCTTCTAATAAAATATAATTTTTGCGACTGCAGATCCAGTTGCTATTTTTTGCAAACCTTGGATAACCGAAAACATACTGATTGACAACGATGAAAATTACTGTCGAAAATAAATCGAGTAAATTGTACAGACAAATAAAACTGAACACCACGTAATATATGCAACCCACTTAACACTGTTGCAACCAAGTATATAAAATTAACAATAACAAGTACCCCATCCCAGTTTTTATGCATTTTTATTTGTGCATGTGTCTTCCGTTGACTGCGTTTTCTGCAAGGTTTCTGTAATTCCCGTATTGCATGTTTTCTCAGTCTCCTTTGTGTCGTTAAGTAAGTTTCTATGCACGTAGTTGTTGTGTTAATCGGTATTCGTCCTGTCCATGTTCTTAATGTGATTCATGTCCGCGTGCCACAATTGTTGTATTTCCACTGAAATCGTTTTAATGTATAGGAAATGTGCCATCTAATAAGTTAGTAACCGTTGTTGCAAGGTGCGAATGGGATAAATTGCTTCCTTTGGTTTTTGCCTTATCGTAGTACTTCCAGAGTAGAGTGCATTGCAAGAAGTCGTGTGAAAAACTTTCAGGGCTCTTTTTGCAATTTTGACGGGCTGATAATAGTTCATACCGTTATGCTATGTTGAGGGACGTGCCTCAGAAGAGGTGTTTCGTTAATCGCCTTACTGTCGAGGGAATCCAGGTTGTCGTGTTGCATCCTTCATCGTAAACCACGCTTGGCGGAGGCAAATAATTTACGATATTAAGGCGTATTAGGGTGACATATCGCTGCCTTTATTTAGGACGGAAACCTAAGTGGCATCAAAGGTTGCTGTGATGGTCCGGTTAGGTAGTGCATCACGTCCTAGACAGATATTTGGTAATGGAATTCTGGCCCAGTAGTTAGGCGAGATTAGGGCATGCGTTCATCCTTGCAAGTGATCGGCAGGTGCTCAAGCTATCGCTTGAAAGGGCTCAAATAGCTTCTTTATGTGTATAAAGCCGTGTGGCTTGTTAGTTATGCAAGTGTAAATAGTTATGTCAGCGCGACCTCTTGGAAGCTTACCATACTGCTTTAGAAAATACGAGTTTATAACGTCCAATTTGCATTCGCCATTCTGTGTTTATATTTTGTGTAACCAGTTGGACTTAACCCTTTTACGTTAAGGTCACGAGAAATTGCGGAGCTGAAAGGAATGTTTATTAGCGATCTGGAATAACAGTTGCGTAATTTTGCTTGCTGATTGACTAACATACGAGGGATGTGCAGTATTTATTGTCCCTAGCATAGAATACAACATTATTTTTCGACATAATCCCCTTTAACGTGAAGACACTTATTCCACCTGGTCAAACAAAGCAACACTTACCTTAAAAAACTCGGAGTCTTGATCACAGAAGAAGTCCTGCACTGCTGCCATAACAGCGTCATCGCTCTCAAATGTTGTTCCCCGAAGACTCCCTTTTAGCTTTGGAAATAAATAAAAATCAATGGGAGCTAAGTCGGGGGAGTACGGTGAATGCTGTATAACTTCAAACCCAGCGTCATGAATTGCATTCATAGGAATAAGGCTCTTATGGACTGGGGCATTGTCTTGATGAAATAGAATTCCGTGTGAGAGTATTCCTCTTCTTTTTTCTTTACTGAAATCACAAAGTTTTGTAACTAACGCTGCATAATATTGACCAGTGATTGTGTGGCCACGTTCCAAAAAATCTACCAGTAAAATTCCTTTGCCATTGTGAATGTTTTCTTGAGTACACGCAGAATGCGGCCGACCAGCACCTTTTGCATGTTCGCAGGTTGTTCTGCAACATTTGAACACTCGAGGCCAATTTTTTACTACTTGATAGGAAGGATCAGAATCTGCAAGCACGCCAACCATATCTGTATGAATTTCTTTAGGTGTTAAATCTTTCTTTTGTAGGTACTTAATAACAGCATGAAGCTCACTTTTTTCCATTTCCCAAAATCTTAGTGCAACCACTACTTTTAACTTGTACAACTTTGAAACTATTAAAGCTCGGCTAATCAAATTAATAACAAATCAAGTGCGGTTACTAGGGGCAACATATTCCAAAGCCATCTATGCTAGGGACAACAAATACTGTACATCCCTCGTAAACAGTTCTGTGAGCGTTTTGTTAAAATTGCGTGATGGTTTGGGATCTCAGCAAATTAAAGTAATTCAATTATATAAGAAAGAAATGCATTCACCTGGATGACTAACCCCAGTTACATAGATGATTGAATTTAGCAAGGTGTGAACAGCTTGTTTACTCAGCGAAGAAAGGTTAATTATTCGAAATTATACCAACCTAATTATTTCATTAGCATTCCTGCTTGAAATTATAATTTTCGCGCGCCTTTTACGTAGCAACGATATTTAGCAATTGCTCATGTGCATCTCTATTACATAGCGTACCGGATGAAAAGTTTCAAAACGTTTAACGAAATATCAACTCTCATTCTGTCTTTATTTCTTAGTCTATCCATTATATTATTGTAGTTTTATAGCATCTTCTTTAGTAAATCATTTCCGTTGTGTAAAGTCTGTTTTTGATTTGTTATAGTAACCACAAAACCTTTGCTCCATGTGTCACTGTATTTTCTACGAAGGTATTGTATAGTCGCTTTTTAGCGGTATCAGAGAAGATCGTATCACTTCACACTACTGGATGTACTTGCATATTATGGTTGTTTCTCTCAGATTTCATTTTGTACATCTTGTTCGTTTTTTACTTCCCTCGTCTGAAAGACACAGGCAGTATTGTAATCACGAAAAAATCACCTTCTGCGATTTCTTCAGATCTTCACGTTTCAGGGTCCCTAGATGACGAAAAACAGGCTTTCTCAATTCCGTCCGTCTGTCTGTATGTCTCTCTGTCTGTTGGCGGTATAACTCAAAAGATATTTGTCGGAGGAAAACCATATTTTGCATGCACATTATACAGTGTCCGCCAAAAGGTCGGCATAATATGGGAAAAATTTTTATTTTTTATTTTTCAAAAAAACCTTTTTACGTCAGTAGTTTGTGCTTGTCTAAAAACCTATTTAACCTATACCATATATACTGAGTGATTTTTACTTCTTTAGAAAATTGAGTTTTTCGGAATTGTCAAAATCCTAAAAGTGATATTTTTCGGAAATTAGGTAAGATTTCAATGAGCTTTTTTTAGAGTGTGTTATTTTTAGCTAACTGAACAATCTAAAGGCCAGCAAACCTTTAATTTATTTTCTCTCTCTCTCATCATTACATTATCATTGATGTGTTGTGGTCTATTATGCATTCAATTTGCAACCCTTCCATCAATAAGAGTTTTCCACTGCAGTCGATCTTGAGCTGTCTGCATGGCAACTGAAGGTGATTCGTTTAATACTGCCTGCGTGATATCAAGCCATCGTTTAGAGGATCTGCCTCTCCGTCTTTTGCCATTGGGTTTTCCTTGAATGATAGTTTTTTCCAGGTTGTCAGTTTATCTAGCAATATGGCTTAAGAATTGAAGGATCTTAGTACACACGATGCTTGATAGGCGCTTTTTTGGCTTTGTTTCTTCTAAAACCGACACATTTGTTCTATGGGCAGTCCATGGGATGCGTAACATTCTACGCCAGCAAAACATTTCAAAGGCGTCGATTCTTCTTTTGTCACTTTCCTTTATGGTCCATGTCTCGGCGGCATACAGGAATATGGAGAACACAAGTGTTTTGACGAGCTTAATTTTTGTCTCCTTAAAGATGTTACGGTCGGACCAAATTTTTGTCAGCTTCGTCATAACTATTCTACCCAGCTGAATTCTACGTCGGATTTCATACTCACAATTGCCTCGTTGTTAATAAGGGCTCCCAGGTATATTATTTCAGATACAACCTCACACTTCCCTAAAAGTTTTATATCAGGATGGTTGTCATGTTCCCTGTCAACAATAATTACTTTGGTTTTGTGATAGTTTATTGCTAAACCATATTCATCGCTAATTTGTTCAAGACGTTGCAATACAGTTTGAAGTTCTTCTGGGTTGTTTGCTATCAAGGTAGTTTCATCAGCAAACCTTAGGTTAGATATTTTTTGACCACCAACCATAATCCCACCATCCCAGTTCTCCAACACTAGTAGCATTACATATTCAGTGTAAATATTGAACAGAATTGGCGACAGTACACATCCCTGGCGAACTCCTTTTTGGATTGGACAAGAGTCCGATATAATACCATTAATTTTTATATGTGCCTTACTCCCACAATACAAATTACGAATGAGCTCTACCAATTGCAGTGGTACCCCCATTTTACGTAAAACTGTCCATAGGTTTTGCCAGATTAGGTTATCGAAGGCTTCTTTAACTTCAGCTAAAAATGAATTTTCCAATTTTTTTAAATATTTTTCAAAATTTCACAGATCAATACTATGTGAACACTTCAAAGATTTATAATTGGGAAAAATAATATAAAATGTCAATTACTTCTTTAGATTTTTTATTATTTACCGAATCAATACATATTTAAATGGCTTCTAGAAATTCTAATCTAGTCCTGGTAATAAATTACTGTTACAAAAATCCTGTAAATGTTCTTTTACAGTTGCCTAAATGAGGAGATTTCTCTTTATCCAATTACATGTTCTTAAAAAAAATCTAAACAAGTAAAAATCACTCAGTATATATGGTATGGGTTAAATAGGTTTTTAGGCTAGCACAAACTACTGACGTAAAAAGTTTTTTTGAAAAATAAAAAATAAAAATTGTATATATACCTGGAATGAAACCGTTACAATTTCATTCAAATATATACAGGGTGAGCATCTTAAAACAATACAATTTTGTTTATTTTTCATTCAACTTAGTAATAGATATAGGTAATAATTTGCACATAGTGCAGGCTTTATTCATAATAAAAATGGGAGCCAATAGATACAGAATGCATTTTTTACAATACAGAAACGAGGCACAAATTAGCGCGTTACTAAATATAGCTGCGAAGCAGGAATACGAGAAGTCGATCCTCCGTGGCGCAGGTAGAAATTGCCCGCCCCTTACAATATCCCATGAAACGTTGGGGCTGCACAGGCGGTCCGCTTGCAGTTCGAATTCGACCACCGGTAACGTCTTCTTTTATTTGAAAATTTATTTAATTTAACGTGAAGATATTTTTACTCCTAACTTAAATTGATTTTTAAAATTATTTAGTGTCACAGAGTCGACGAGGGAAGTTCTGGGTAAAGCCTTTTACAGATTTTTTCCATCTGCTGTTGGTGTGATACCCAGAGACTTATATTGAACTGTGTTTTTAATAGTATTCTTCCGTATTTTTCTAATATACTTTGTATATTTCGCGACAATGAAAAGCATTTATTATTGTTATTACATATTTTTAAATCGCGTTCTTCTGCTCTTATATCCATATTGTAATGATATACACAGGGGTATAAAAATCAATATTAAAATGGGATTAAGGGATTACAGTAGTTAAAACTAATCAGGATCAATTTAAATATGAATTGGGAGTATGAATAATTATTATGCTATTAGAAAAGAAAATAGAATCTATAATTGAGTGGAATATGTCTATTTGAGAAACAGAAAGTTTCAAATATAATGTAATATTTAAAAATATAAGGTTTGGAGGTAATGACAAATGCTTAATCGAAATACATTATTATAAATAGTAGGTAGAAATAAAAAAAAAGTATACAGAGTGTTAAAAGTATAAAATCATATCTTTAAGGACTTTGTTTTTAACGATTGAGATAACAAATTTGAAAAAATGTAAAAGTAAATAATTTTGGTGTAATTTAAAGTATAAACTAAACCCTATTTTAAAAAGTAATGTTTGGATATTAAAAAGGGTTAAGTCTAAAACTAAATTGGCGTGGTAATATAGAAATGAAATTTAACCTAAGAAGAAGAGAAATAAAGCTAGGGAAGTTTAAAAGTATGTGGTGAAAAACTAATTGAAAAGCAGAACTAATCTACAAATAAGAAACAACTGAAGTAAAATACTAAGCGAAGTTTATTGGATAATTACATTTGACATTGCATAATAAGTTCCAAGGGAGGACTATCAGTAGAGGAAGTACGTTTCATTGTGATTGGGGCTGAAGTGGTTGGCTTCGTATGCAGAGTGGAGCTGCTTGCTTCACATCCAGGACGTTGTTAAGTTCAAGTGAAAGGTGGGTGATATTAAGTAGGAAGGTAAGCACTGAAATAAGAAAATAAAGACTAAAAGGATTAATTTGTTATTAAAGAATTACTTACTGTTTGATATTGTTGTGTGGCAATGAAACCATATGGTATTTGTTATTTAATTTTCAAATATGTTTGACATATCATTCGGCAGAAGTTATTTTTGACTTATAAATAAGATTCAAAAATCAGAACATCAGATTTCAGAATAAGCAATGTAGATAAAAGAAATCCATCCCTGATTTTCAGGAGCTAGCACAAAGAATAATTATTGATATTAAAATCATAAACAGGGCAATTTTAAATTGATATAAATATAATTATTCATAAACTGATTAATATCACTATACGTGAAGGTATAGCAATATATAATATATTTTCAATGTTTGTTTCCATGCTCCACTGGTAATACTCTTCGACTAACGTTTGTGTCGTTTTAGTCTTCTGTTACAATTACTTGATCATCGGCGAACAGTAGGCTATATATGATTTTCCACCACTTTTTAAGAGATTTCTCAATATACGAGTATATTTTAAAAAGATTTTGGAAAATGCAGCACCCTCATTTACCATGAATTATGGAGCCCTGCGTGCTGAGGTGTAAACGAACAAAACAATTAACTCTTATTCTAACAAATGCTGCAAGTATTCTGAATAGTTTATCGAATGTAAATAGTGGAGCAAATAATTTTATCTCAAGATTTTCTAGGAATAACGTCCGTTGCACACCTAGTGTGGTTTACTAAAAATTCTGTTTAGTCTTATATGAATTACGTCGGTGATTGAAATATGTTGCGAATAATTGCATAAGAGTTTAAACACACAAAATATACTCCCTGACAAAATTAACGCATTACAAAAAAAAAATTATTTTTCATATTATTATAAATGTTAGAGCTTTGCAATGGTAAAAAGGAGTATTATAAAGGATTAGCGGAAATTTATTGTGTATTTGAGGAAAAACAAAGAAACTTTACAACTTATAATAATATGAAAAATTTAGTTTTTCAGAATATTTTTTTGTGATCCGTTAATTTTGACCAGGAGTATATATAGGAGCCTGCTGTGTATAAATTTTATATGGCGACTTTAGTTTCTACAGAAAAAACTGATATTTACCTATATCAAAATAATAAATTCTTTACATCGTACAAAAGAAACCCTATTCCATTTCTTTAAATAATGGAAATAATAATTATACAATTTTAAACCTAATTAATAAAATATAGTATCACCGATTCGCTACGATGCTGCCATAAAACATAAAAATAAATTCGACTAATGTATAGCGACGTCTTAAAAGCAAATTTCAGTACTTGCAATTAGAGTTAACCGAGTAAACTAATCAGAACTCTTCCATGAAGTTACGCAGCTGCAATATTTACAATTGAAGCTCTGGTAATAGAAGTAATCCTATGTTGACAGCAGCTAATAGTTTAAAAACTGCTTTATGAAAGTAGTTTTATTGGAGTACACATTTTTCGCGGTGCACTATTTCATGTTACTGAATTAGTTACGAATAGAAACGCCGTAGTGTTTAATGGAAGTGGTTTATAAATCTTATAACACCCGTGGTGGATTTTCTATTAGCTCTATAAGATATTCCAGGCAACAACAAACAAAGAAGACAATAATTAATAAAAACTTCGGGAATCTCTTTTGTTCTGTACACAAAAGATCGTTTTAAGAAGAGTACACCCCGCCGACTTTGATCCCATCTGCCAATTCGGTTCCCATAGGAAGCTGCAGGTTTTCAGAGGATTTTAACCGGCAAACGAAGTATTAGTTTAACCACTGCCGTCAAAGCCAGCTCAAATTTGCTGGAATAAGCGCAAATAAACCCTCTTTCAATAGGCGACTTTTTGTTTCGATTGCTTGGCGAATACAGGATTTTGATAGAAACGGGGACAAGGCGATACGTTCTCAGCCGTAACTTTTAAAATCTGAGGTTTGTACTGGTATTTACAATAGAAAAACAACTGCGATAGTAAATACCTATTTATGCAACAAGTGCTAAAGGTTGAGGTTTATACACGAGTTGCATACAATATTTTTTCTACGACCTTAAATTTACTGTTATCAATCTATAAAAAATTTCGATTTAACAAAGGTTTGAATCTACGACAGTTATAATTTATGTCATAATAAACAGTAGACCTTGACGGGCAGTTGAATGTTTGCGGAGCCAGTACTGTCAAAGTCAGTTATCAAAGGTATTTATTAACACTACACATCTGACTGTATTCATTACATAACGCTTTAATTATTTAAAAAACACTTTACCTCTAATGCAAGAAGTAACTAGAATAACTTTACAACTTCACTTCCAGTTCGAAATTGTGGTTTATAACCTCACTTCACTTTATACCACACATGCGCTAAAAGTAAACAGCTGATTTCTTTAAACACGCTAAACTATAAAACGTCACTTTTAGTGAAACAAGCTAGTGGTAAAAGGCCTACTTTTAGTAGTGGTCGTAGAAAAAATATATTTAAGATTATCGAATTAGAAACTTGGGAAATCGTCCAGGGTTGTGTTGTAGTTAGGTTTACTTACGTAATATTACTTTCTTCTTTCTTTATGTATTTCCCAGAATATAATTAACGACTCTACTGTCGGGAGTATAGGACAGTAAAGTCCAGACCTCCTTTCACAATACTCCTTTATTCAGGGAACAAGTTCAGCAGAGCCGTTAGTACAAAAACAATAAAACAAATACCAGAGACATAACATAAGGAGCATCGATTCAAATCAGTGGAAAAAGTAAAAATGCATATAAATACACAAACACTTGAGCCTCATTTAGCAGTAAGGATTTCTCGCGAGATGTTCTCGTCGAATGCATGCTGACCGTTTTGCCGGCGCGAGGCATTAAGCAGGCGCCGTTGAAAATTTTCCAGCCAGCGTGACACCTATCTCTTGGCTTGAGATGGAAACACAAGATACGGAGTATATCTGGGCCTGACGGGCGTACATGCTGCAGTACCTATTGTTGAATGTTTTTGTGACGCCGCGTTATACAATAATTTACCATTTATATAGTATAGACAATTGATTATGCGCCAGTAGATTCGTAGGGAGATCAAACAGTTCCTGAAATGACATCTAGACGCCACTGTTATGCAACTACTCTATCTAAAGTGTCTTCTGTTATCATACATGTGGATGTAGTGAGATGGTTTTATGCTCACGCTAATTCTAGTGTCATAATTAACATAATGAAAAAGGTCAACATGAGCACAGAATTCAATATTTTATTTATTTCACGATGGTCACTGTTTTACGTTAATAAATGCGTTTGAGATGAGTATCAGTAACTATTAATTGAGGGAAGAAAAGTTAGCATGAGATAAGACAAGTTTCAAAAAGGGGTTAAGTTTAGAGTTCAGTAGATAATAATAAATGTTTCTAATGGCGAATTCGGTTTTTGTAGCTGACATATTTGAATTAATAACGTCAAGAGTGATAAGAGAATAAAACAATACAGAATGAATTGTAAAGTACAAGATATCCGTTATGTATTAAATGTTTATAACCGTGCATGTGGCAAAGAAAACTGAAGGGTTATTTGAAAGCAGTGCGAGTAAGAAAGTTATTGTAAAGAGCGATACAGGGTAAGGCGACCGATCGAAAAACACAGACAATAGCGAAGTGGTAAATAAACAAGATTAAACTAGTGCATTAAAAGCAAAGTGTCTAAAAGCAGAGCAAGTGAACAGTGACATTTATGCGAAGCAAAAAACAATTTTAGCAGTTAAGAAAAACTTAATATCAAACTTATAGTCCTTAAGCTACTTATCGGGCAATCGACAGGATCTCCGGCGGAATGCTTTGCTTTTGCATAACCTCCGGTGTGCCCCAAATGTCTTCGCGTCCCTTTTTTTATGACGAGACGGCACGAAGCCGAAAAAAATTAGGTGAAATATATACAGGATAAGCACCTATTCGAAATAAAACTGTGTCTATTTTTGCTTCAACTAAGGAACAGTTATAAGCAATAATTTGCTCATAGCTGAGGATTTGCCCTTGACAAAGGTGGGACCCAACAGATACAGGGTAATTATTGTAAAAGAAATAAAAAGGCAGGATGTGATCGCCGGGCGAGCTAGGTGCGGCTTTCTGCTTCCTGTTTACGTTTCTTCTGCAGGCGCTGAAATCGGGCATCCCGTATGCAATATTGTTTTAATTTGCAAATTGATGTAGTTTGCATTACCAAGTGTCCTGTTATAGTATTATAGAGGTAGAATATCTACTCTTGTAATTAATTTATTATTAATAATAATGATAATAAAACAAGCAATTTCATCAATACTATTAGGAATGTTAAGATATTTTTAACCTTATTTGCTTTAATTTTTCACAACATTTGTTTAAATGGAACTCTCTGTATTGAGATGGTTTAAAGCTCACAATTTAGCTCTGTATGGAGAGAAAAATACTGAAAAAAGTCAATTAAAGCACAGAGTTGAAATATTTTATTTAATTGCAATTTAAACAGTATAGTTGAAGTTATTAAATGCAGTGGCAATGAGATGCAAGAAGCATAATTAGAGGGATAAAGGCAATCATAAGCAAAGCTGATTTCAGAGGGATTGAATTTGAGGTTTGAGTAAAAGGAAGATTTAAGATGGCTAATACAATATAAGTAAGATGATAGGTTTGAGCAGAATTGAAGCTTGACCAAATGAAATTAAATATTACAAAAGGTTGGTTATGTGCATAATGAATGAGCGTAGAGTTAGTAATAAACGGACAGGCCAGTGAAAAGCAAGCAATCTGAAAGGTAGATGGAAATCGAAGCAAGATAAGATAATATTTTCAAAGAGCAATAGAGAACGGGAGCAACTGGATTGGATAAAATCCAGTGACGTGTTCGATAAAATATAGAAAGGGGCAATTAACCATTTTTATTAAAAAGTAACAGACACATTTCATTTTGATTAGCCTACAATATTGACAGGCAAAGTTTGCACAACAAAAGTACCGTGAGTATTGTGGTGATTTGCCCTATTTAATTATTTATAATTTTCACTAAACCATTTATTAGTACAGTTAAGGCACCATAACAGCATATGTGTATCTTGAGAGCTGTGAATCAAAATACTAATCATTTTAATATGAATTTATATGGATTGAAAGTCAAGTGTTTTGGTGATATTGCCGATTTTCAAAAAAAAAAATGTTAAGTAACAGAAAACAAATAAATGCAAGAAGACGTTACCAAAAAATAATGTTCGATGTAAACTTCATTATGGGTGTGTGATAGTGGCTCTAAGTATGAATCCTATACAGGATGCTGTAGCAATACGTCTGGTTTAACACTTCACGACAGTACTTCAAATTTAAATAGGACGTCCTGTAAGCCGTAATATTTGAATAATTATTTACCTTTTTCTACAGTTTGCTAGCTTAGTAAACACGAAACCACCGTAATTACCTCAGTTCGCAGCTATAAAGCATTACTATTTGCGAAAACAGGAATCTGGTCCGCTGCTGTAGTGTTCTCGGGCTGAAACTGACTTTAAACAATGCACAAGAAGAAGCAATTTTCTTACACACATATTATCTTTAAAACACAAGTAAAATCAAAAGGAAACAAGAAAAATGTGAGTAATCTAGAATGGTTAGTCATTCCTAAATACAACTGTAAACAAAAAAACATTACGGACGATACTACTTGGGACCACTTGCATGTATATTGTAAACGTGCATAGACAACATAAAAACAATATTAAAAATAACCCTGACATAATTGTCTTTAGAAACGCTAATGTCAAAATGCATTAAAAGACGGTTCTGCCTTAAAGTGAACCATGTTCAAATCGAGCGCAATCTACACGAGTATTATTCGTTTATAAAGCACATTATTTCGCTCATGTAAAAGCCGCTCACAGCTAAACGCAAACATTTCCTATATCACGTTTCCTTCCGATTCTCGAAGTCGAACTGGATTGCGTCATCCAAAGTGTTTGCTTAGAAAGCTACCACACCCAATATTGCTGAAAACACCCGGTTGCTGGGAGGCATCTCAAGGGTTGCTGAAGTTGCGTTTTCTAAATGGACGCCTCGAATGCCACTTTTGACTATGGCACAAATTGGTATGCTCACCTCGTACAGGGTTAAACTGTGTTCATTAGACTCATAAACGCTTGTTCGCTGCACTTTAAACTTATCGGCACAGTTAAATACTGCCAGGCCCTTTTAGTGCATTTCTATTCGCTTTACTGTAGGTGATTTTCGGGCAACGCACTCTGAAAACTCAGGCACTTTTGCTATTATTTAGGGTGAACCTACCACTGATTTATTTTACGCAAAATCTGCTTACGCCAAAAATGCATTCGTCATGCGAGTAGCCTAGGATCGGTTCTGCGAAATTATGGCTATACTGAAACAAAATTAACAAGAAAATATGTATAGAAATACAAGTTAGCTATATCTTTAAACATAAAAATAAACAATACCTCCGAAGGGTGCCAAGGCCCGTTTCAGTGTTCAACATTAATGAATTTAATAATTTACATCCTGCCTGAAATTCGCGATTTTTTGCATGAAATCTCCAAAACAGTCAACGTTGTACGCACAATACAACTTCATATTGAAATTATTAGCATGTTTCATGAAAATTACTTTTTGTAGATGGTCACCAAAAATTATTATACATCAATCACTTTTTTCAAATCTACAATCGATGTTAATATTTACATACACATGAACTCCACCAGTATGTTTGGACGGGGATGCTATTAACATTATTTAGTAGACCGTTGTATCAACCCTACCCTCTTCAATTTTCATGGAAAATTCTTGCTTTACTGAGAGAGACATTGTAGGGCAGTCATACATACCCTTCAGAAATTCGTCTTTTTTAGAAAAAGATATCTTTATGTTAAATGGGATTATGAAAAATCAGTTTTTTGTCTACTATTTCCTTTTTTTAGTCATTTTTAGATAAGTATGTAGATGGTGCAAGTATAATCTCATTAATTGGGAATTAAGGAAAGTTGTCTTCTCTATCTTGAATTTAGGGAACGTCGGTGTCTTTAATGCAATTCATTCAATTGTTTCGTTGTATATATAGATAGCTGCGGAATAGTGAGTATGGTCCTTTATATAAATACGCAGATTGCTCAATCATGATTTCGTTTATCCAACATTAAGGGTGAGCATTTTCTAACTTTACAATTGGAAAGGCCTCGCCATGTTTTATGCAGACAAAAGCTACGTTATTTATTAAGGGCTGATAACATCCCGCCTCGAACTGTGCCGCATTCAGGCAGCAAGCGGCTTATCTAGGAGGCCTACAGATCGAGAAGTGTAAATACTTAATTATTATTCTGCGAAACACCGGCGCCGTGCTGATTACTGCTGTCAAACAATCGGCTCGCGTTAGCAGCATTGGCCCAGGACAGGGAATGGCACATGCGGAAAACCGGAAACTTAAGCAAAGCGATAATTTCAGTTTATCACAAAATGTGTATTTGATTTTACACTGGCATTTCGTCGATAACATATTGTGGAAAACATCAAACTTTATTGAAAAGCAAGAATGGCTATATATGGTATATTGAGAATATAATTCACTCTAACAGATTCATCATCTACCTCCAACTTAACGGTAGATATAATTTCTTTACAAAAATGCCTTTAAAGCTATTGCTATCAGAGCATTTTCCAACAAGTGAATTGTTAAATGTTAAAAGTTATCTACGAGAAATCTAGGTAATTAATTGTTCTAGCACTAATAAACCAAGATACAATATAATAAATCCATAAGTCATATTTCACATTTGAGATTACTCTAAAGCTATTCTAAAGTTAACACTTCACGCTCTAAAGTATAGTGGTTACATATTCTGAATTTTCAAACGTTTTCTAAGGTTTTGGCAAGGTGCTTATCTACTCCGACATTAGCCAATTTGTGCTGGTGTAGGAAGGTTGCAATGTGAAATAAATGCATTTTCCATTATTTAGGATTCCATTTCTGCAATAGGGCATTATGTCAGTTCACTTTTGGGGCCCCATCGCCAAGACATATTACTTGCAGCCGAAGGTTGCCATGTGAAACAGTCGCACATGCATTGGACAGCCACCTGTCAACATCCCCCTTCTGTCTTTTCGAAAGCTTTTCGTTATGGTTGTGACCATCGTCTGAAACATACAGTGACCAGCAACAGGAGGTCTGTCTTTATTTAATATATTCCCCTTGTGTTAAAGAATTGTACTCTCACTTAACCTGCAAAATGAAACCCTTTGTGATTTTTTAGTGAGTCATGTTAAGTGTAATGTATCGGTTAAGTCACAGATTTGCTTCGTAATTAGATAAATACAGAATATGCTATTAGCTTAGCTGTGTAGGGCAATTATTTCGAATTATTCAAATTACTGTTTACTTAGAATTATCTGTCAATGCCAAATCTCACGTATCACGATCGTGGCTTTTAATAAATTTAAATATTTTTGTACATCATTCCGCAAGCTTTAACTTACCTTTTCGAAATTCAATGTTTGGGGTTTCACTTCAAGTTTGTGACCGATTAGCTAGGTTGAATTAAGCTTAATTATTCCTCCATTTTCAAGATATGGAATAAATAATTTTCTTTACCCGTCGAATTGAAATTGGTTATGATTTTAATTAATTAGCGTATTTCGAGATTTGTTACGAGCCTAATCCGAACCTGTAGGACCTATTTTTTGTAAATTAATAATATGATTTGACCACGGAAATATTCTTGAATTTCTTGGTTTTGGTTCAAATTGAATCCGTACCCAAAATTTTACCTTTAGTAGGAAACGCTATTGTTGTTAGGCGCTTTTACGAACTATTTGAGAATATTGTGACCTTATAGGGTACCGACTACCAAGTAACATTACTGTAATGCAAACTGCTCATGCTACTGTCAATTTTGTACAATTTATTTTCGCTTAATATTCATAATTTTTAATTATTATATTTAGATGACGTTTTAAACGGCCTTCCTTTACTTTTGTGCACGGTTTAAGTTGCACTATGATATTAATCTGCTATTATTGTGCTTTATATATGTACCTACCACTGGGTACTCATTGGATGATATAATTATACTGTTGCCGTCCGCTCTCTTTTTCATGGAATGGTTTAGTAGCGTGTTTTCGATGTGTACCTTATTTGTTTAGCAAAGTGCATCGGTTAGTTGCTGCTTGGTGCCTGTATTCTTTTTATAGTTTTATAATTAGTCTCCAGTTTAATCCACGACCAGCTCCGGCTGAGAAGTCGGCTGCCTTTGGTGCTCTTCTAAGTTAACTGTCAATATGACTTAAAGCCTCATTAAATGACGTGGCTATATCTTGTAGTGCATGCGTTTGCATGCAACATTTATTTGATATCAGCTTGTGCACTCCAACTTACACAGCCCCAAGTTTAAGTTTCATACCTTTCATGCCTATATCTAAGTCTACAGTTTAGTCCTCTGGCAACAAAGTAGGATAAGGGAGATGCCTTTTTTCAATCTTGTTGTAGTAGGCCAGGGTCTTACTGTTTTCCGCTTAAATTCTTGATGGAGCCTCGACTAATATTTTACCAACATGGTTGGTCACTTTTCTTGTATGTTTTTTGTCTACCATTAGTTTATCTTTGTTCAACATCTACTGCTTCTTTGGATTGAAAACTTAAATGTTAATATTTAAGATATTTGGTATACTTGTACTCATGTGTAGCCATACGATAAATAAATAAATAATTTTTTTTTAAAAGCGGCACAACTTATAGATATAGCCATTCGTAAGCTGTAGCTCCTTTTCCTGGAGCTGTTAGATAAATATGGCAAATAACTATTCCTATTCTGCTTTGATATGACGCACGTCATTTCAAAAACCAGTTTCCAGTTTTTTGCGCTAAAGTATTTCTATTCTGACTATTCTAGCTAATCTGTCGACATCCAACAGCAAGATGTGGTTCTTTCAGTGACATCTTCGTTTTGTGTCCGTTTTACTATAATGTTCCGTTGAATTGGCTCTTTCGAAATGTGCGCCTGGAGAATAATATTGCTGATACTCCCATACACCTACCCATTTCAGACATTTTAATCGTTAAGAAAATATCCTGAAAACGTAGCTTACATCTTGTGAGACATCTTTGCCCAGAAACTTGGACTCATCGATTTGGTGCAGTCAGCGGGATTAAGAACAATTTCAGACAATTTCTTCAGGGTTGTTTGGGCAAACATATGACAAACAGTAATAGCTATTTGTCCAAAAATTAGAAGAATAAATATTTTTGAAGCGTCGGGTAACATTAAATAGAAAATGTTAATAGGCACGTTTTCTTTATTCGTCTATTAAACCGGGTTTCATAAAGAAAATTAAAAAAAAATACACATACTAGATTTGCATTTTGCCATAACAAACGAAAAATAAAGGTAGAAGCAATTATTTCCGCCAAGAACGCGATAAGTTTAAAAGCTTTAAGTAAAATTACTGGAATATAGTATGTACAGAGATATTTTTCTTACTACGAACACGGCAGACGATATGTCGAATTTACAAATGCCGAGAATTTAACTTTGACAGTTCGCGTATTTTGTCAGTAGATAATATCTGCTGTCATTTCTATCTTAAAATCGATAACTACGAAGCAACGGATCAGTGCAAATTGTAAAATGGTATTATCAGGGTCCAACGATCCGGGAAATTCAAAATACTTTCACAACATTTGAAAGTAGGCGTTCTTTATCGTTATCAACGTTTCATGGAGTTATTTCAAATTTTGGAAACTTTGGATGTGTTTCTCCCCAAAAGCACAAAAGACCTAATGTTCCCAATAAAGACAGGAATTTAAAAGAGGTTTGTATTACCACTAAGGACTATCCAGATTATTTATTTAAATAAATTGCAGAACTAGTAGATTTAGCTGCGATATTCTTCCCGTTGGCCATTTCAGATTTCAGAAGTATGGAATTTTGTGAAACTGTGACAGCAATGCCTAAAACTTCCTCTGAAAAGTCGTTTTGACTACAACTAACGATTTGAAGAACTGCGTTTAAAAATTAAAAGGGCTGTTCAGAGTACTAGCACTAATACGTCGTCGGCTAATGTGCGAAGTTTCTATGATCGCTTAGTACCTAGTCCGGCAGCGGAACCGTGTTTTTTCCCTGAAGTGATAATGTTCGTATTAAGTTTTTTTTTTAACGGATTCTCGTAGATTTATTTGTCTATTTACCATTTCCGACTGATGACAAGCTGGCATCTTTGAGCAATTTGAGATATACAGGATATTTCAAAACAATAAGATGATTATATGTTTTACGCTTTAAACTTGAATATTACTTAGTTCTTAATTTTTTCTCGTTATTGTATGATTCAATGTGCGCTAACTTATTGAATTTATTGATTCTACAAGTTTCAGCCATTTACAGGGTGTTTAAAAAACTGTGTTATAAAGTTTTAATAATATTAATGAATTTCTGATATGAGAATATTTTGTTCCAGTTCAAAATTCAGCTAAAAATAACAACGTACGTGTTTAATAACGAAGCTACATGACAGGTACAGAGTGTCCCAAAAATTTTTGGCTGAAACAAGAAACAGACGCACATAAGTTGGAGAAGGTTTTTTAGCTGGAAACCAAGTATAAATATTCCTGTATCATGGTACTACGATTTCTAATAGCGATTTCTTTTTGAGAATCGAGTAGTGTAACGTCTAGTTAAATATGAGTGAAAAGAAGTGTTTTTTTAACTTTAAATTTGCTTGTGGAAGAAAAAGTGAAAAACTTTCTGTTGCTGGTGCCCAGCGCATAAAAACTATCATAAAGTGCAGTAAAGTGTATGTAGACCAAAAGTTTAAAGAACTTGAAGAGAAGACCAGTAGTGATAAGGATTTTTATATTCTATGTCACAGAAGCTGCGTGTCTACATACACATCAAAAAGTCATTTAAAAAGATGTTTATCGCCGCCAGGAAATGCTGTTACCGAAGCGGGAACTTTAACTACGAAAATGAAGAGGCGATCAGAAGTGCCAGATTTCAATTTTAAAAATGACTGCCTGTATTGTGGACGAAAGTGCGAAGTGGAAAAGGATAAAAAGAACCCTTATCGATGGCGTCCGTCCTTTCAATTCCGAGCTTTAGAATGCAAGGTAAAGAAAATTTCAAACAAGGACGCCATTTTGCAAACGTGCGTGGAAAGAAACTATACCTGGGCTGCTGAAATTAGATTAAGATTAGCTGACTGTGTGGCAGACCTACCTGCCGTAGATGCCAGATACCATATGAACATATGGGTCAAAACGCTGTGCTTTCAGCAAAACGACAGTCTAGTCAGGATACCGAGGAAGAAGATATTCCTTATGAGGAAACAGTAAAAGAAATATTGGCCGATAAAGAAAGAATTTGGAATTCGATAGATATAAACAATATATACTCGAATCGCGGGGGACATAAACTTACTCGAGGTAATTTAATTAAAACCCTCAAGAAACAGTTTGATGAACTGATAGTACTTTCTGCCCCAGGATATGTAAATATAATAACATTCCCTAACAAAGTTGCGGCAACCTTAAGAATAAGTCGTGTTGAGAATGACGCTGATGATATTGAGACTGCAATTGGAAAAATAACAAAAGAAATAAAACGCGAAGTTGCTGATGTAAAGAGGAATAAAGATAAATATAAGTTACATGTAAAATACGAAACAGTGTTAGCGGATTGCAGTAAAATTCTATTAAAATTTTGCAAATCGCTATCACCTAAATTGGACAAAACTTCACCGGCACTTTTAATTGGGAGTATCGTCTCATCGACTTTATCTAATACATTTACAAATCTTCAAATAGGCGTAGGCGTTAAGTTTAGATTTTCAAAAGAACTAGTGAATATTTTGAAACAATTTAAAATATCATGCACGTATGATGAGCTGTTAAGGTTTAAAAAGTCTACCGCTTTTGAGGTGGTTAAAAACGTAAATTTAACTGGAATTACTACAGGAAATGATGCTACACTAACCCAAATTATTGCTGACAATTTTGACACAGAAATCTCATCGCAAAATGGCAAAACCAGTACTCATTCGCTAGCTGTCCTTGCCGCTCAAACTAGTACGTCAGCAGAAGAATTTTTATACGTACCACAAAACCGTAATGTAACAGAAATTAAACGTGTCCCAAAAGGTGACATATCTAAAAAACTGGACTATGAAACTAATGTAGTAAGATACTATGATCCTGAAAAGCCGATAATGCCTTTAAAGGTTTCAGAAAAAACAGTTCTACCACTAACAATTTTATGCCGTCAAATTTTGTCTAATCAAAAAGCTAAGGAGAAGGACTGCTGTTTTCTTAAGGATGTTCTCTATAAAGATAAATGCCCAGAGTTTAATGGATATAATACAAAACTCTTTCGTCAAAGCGATGAATCATTTAGGCCTGCAACTTCAACAGTATATAAACCATTAATTGATATGAGTCCTGCTCATCCAGACACTATGATGACTGCTCTGGTTCAAGCACAGCATATTACTAAGGAGGCTGGGCAAGACATAACTGTTTTCACATGTGACCAGCAACTATATAGGGTCGCACTCCATATAATGTGGGTTTATCCAGAAAAGTTTGACAAAGTGGTCTTACGTCTTGGCGGGATGCACCTTTTAATGAGTTTTGTTGGATCTGTGGGGACATTAATGGCGAACAGTGGTCTCGAAGAGATAATGCAAAGTGTATTTGGTGGTGTGAAAAAAATGTTGACAGGAAAGAAATTTCCTCAAAATGTTAGGGCATTGCGAATTGTCGCTGAAGAAGTTCTTCGAAGCGTTTTCGAATCAGTCACAATAACGAATTATGACCATCTAATTTTGGTACTCGAAGCACTATCTTTGAAGAGCAAAACCTCAAAATTGTGAGTTGATTGCTTAATTAAGCCTGTGCTTTTGATGATGATGTACGTACGAGCAGAAAGAGAGGGTGACTGGGTATTACATATAGGCGTAGTTGAACAAATGATGCCATATTTCTTTGCTGCGGGTCATTTTAACTATGCACGTTATGGTTTAGTATATCTCAGAGAAATGCAAAAACTACCAAAGGAGATTCTTTCTCATTTTCTTAAAGGAAATCACGTAATGCATCACAATGCAGGACTGTGGAATGGAATTTGGAGTGACATGTTTATTGAAACAACGTTTATGAGGTATGGTCACAACCGGCATCGTCGGAATCACTTTAAAACCAGAAACTTTAAAAACATGGGCATTAAGCTTGCATATATGTAGTCGGATTGAAGCAGACATCGAACAATTATGCGATAAAGGTAAAGAAGTAATGCAAGACAAACATAAGGAAGAGATGTTATCTAGAATTGCAGCAGACACTAATGACAGAGAAGAAATAAGAAACAATCGAAAGCTTTTTATTGATTCCATGAAGCCAAGCTCACATCCAGATCAACTTATTAACATAGTTTCAGGTCAGATTTTACCACCAAACGTTAATGCACACGACGCTGTCTCAATTGGAACAAAACAAATGAAGAACTTTGAAAATTCATGACCATCCAGTTTTCATGCTACTTTGTCCAAATTAACTGTTAATATGTCAGTAGGAAAAAAACATGTGACTGTTAATGGTGTTAAAGTGTTCAATACAAACATTATTTACTCAAGAGTTATTGGTTTACAAGCAAGTTCAAGAAAAATAGATATTGAAAGAGTTTTATCTCACGAGTTGCCCCTGTACCGACGTCCATGTTTACAGATACGGGCGATATGAGGATATGTAAGTCAAAATAGAATTTAAAAAAGGCTCTACAAGTGACGATTTCTGCAAGAAATAAACCTAACCCAGACACCATTATAATAACTGACGGATCAGCGCTTTTATGGTGCGTCCGCTGGCCCGAAAAAGAAACTGTATAAGATTACATTACAGAAATTAAAACAGTTGTGGGAAAGCATTTGGACCGCGGGAACGTCTACTTAGTATTTGATCGTTATATTGAATACAGCATCAAAAACTGCACTAGGTCTGAGAGGGGCAAAACCGCTAGTAGAAAATATAAGCTGACCAATTTAACACAACTACCTGCCCGAAAAGCAATAATGGGTGAAACTGAAAATAAAAAACAATTGATTAACCTTATTTGTCTTAGCTTTATAGAGGACTACGCCTACAACGTAAAACATACCTTTAAGCATAAATTAGTTATAACTGGTGAAGAACCTGAACCCTACGAAATTCATAATGGTATGGTATCACGCAGAACAGACTTACGAGCAACGCACGAAGAAGCTGATACTATGATTGTACAACAAGCTATAATTGAAGCTAAGACTAATCCACAAGCCGAAATAATAGTTATGTCAGATGATACTGATGTGTTTTTGTTACTTTTGTATTTTTGTAATTTGGTTGAAATTATCAATCACGTTTTTATGGAGTCAGTTGTAGCTGGCCGTGCGACAGTTGATATAAAAGCGTCGGTGTTAAAGCATCAGGACATAATACCGGATGTTTTAGCAGCACATTCCCTTAGTGATTGTGACACCACTGCAATGTATTTTGGAATTGGTAAGAACAAAGTTTATAAAGTTTTAAAAAAAGGATACTCTTTGTCATACATGGGCGAAGTAAATCAAGATATTAGTGACATTACAAATCAGGCTGCCAAATTTGTATCTGTATGCTATGGAAAACTTAATTGCGAATCAACATCCGAGGCTCGTGTACGTCTGTGAGCTGAGAGAACAGCGTGCGGAAGGTCACAATTACCTCTTTTACGATCCCTTCCGCCAACAAATGCAGCATTTATTGAAAACGTGAAACGTGCCCACTTACAGACCTGCATTTGGAAAAATGCATTGCAATCAGACCTTCCAAGTCTACAGCCAACCAATTACGGTTTTTATAAAGATGTGAATGCCAAGTGTTTGTTTCCGATCACTTTACCAGAGAAAGTAGAAGTAGCACCTTCTGATGTTTTAACATTAATTAGGTGCTCCTGTAGCAGTAACAAACCATGCAGTACAAACAGATGTAGCTGTAAAAGCTCTAGGTTGCCCTGTACAATGTTCTGCGTTTGCAGAGCACATGAACATTGCTGCAATGAACTAACCTATACTGCCACTGTGAAAGACAATGAAGACGAAGAAGACGAATGTTCACTTTCCAATGATGAAATCGATTCAGAAAATGATGAAGCCTAATATACAATGCATTCCAATTAAAACGAGCCACCCCATTATTAAAAGCCAACTTGTGTAAAGATTATGGGAGTTCTAGTTGTTACCGGTTTTATTTTAGTTTTTTCTCTTGCAAAAAAGGTGCTGTACTCACAAGTGAGAAGGTTATAAAAGGTGTGAGCCCATAACATTACTTTTTTACGGGTTACCATTTTTAGGGTGAATTTTCTCGGAAACTACTGAATCGATTTTGAAAAACTAAAAAGCATTAAAGAAAGAATTTGATACCCTTTAAGATGAGGTATCACTCGACCCCCTTTCCTATTTGAACCTTTTGACCTTTGTGTTGGTGGGGGGAGGGGCTAACTTTGAACGAGTAAATTTTGACACAAAAATGTGTCTCCCTGAAAAGAAAAATTGACGTATTTTAGTATTTTTCTATAAATATAAAAATAACGGAATTATACGGGGTGGCTCGTTTTAATTGGAATGCACTGTATATAAATACTAGCTGACGCGGCAAACGTTGTTTTGGATTATGACTTGATGGGGAAAACCCTTCAAACCATTAAGCACAGAATCATAAAAGCATGACTGCAAATAGAAATTCGTACAGTGTATAGAAAAACACACTTTCGATATTTTCCAATTTTCCGGCTTTCTGTTTTGCTAAACCACCTAGGGACCAAGACGAACAAAACAAAAAAATCATCCAAATCGGTCACGTCGTTCTCGAGTTTTTGCGTTACTAACACACGGCGATTGATTTATATATATATAGATAATATGCTTTTGAAACACCCTGTATTTAAAATGTTTTATTTTTATTTTATATAAACTTTATTATGAGAAGCAAGCCAAATAATTTAAAATAGTGATATTTCACCTACTTGCTTGTCGGACACCCTGTATCTGGAGTTGCTCAAGGATGACGCTTTGTCATCACTTGGATATCAAAACTAGGAGACCGTTTAGACCTCAAATCCGTTTTGAAAAAAACTTAATACGAAATTGTTGGGTTTTACCCCGTGGCTGCCGGACTATAGGATATTGTTTAGCGCAAGAAGGCAGGCTCTTTGAACAAGAGCTAATTTAAACTTCTTGAATTTTGTTGTTTGAACTAAAAATAGTTTTATTTTTGTTTGCATCTTTTTTTTTACTGAGTTTAATTTGCTTGGAAGAAATTATTTCTTTCTTCAGAATGCGTTTTACTTTGAGAACTACCTTCTTTTACTGTACTGTTAATCTCTAAATATCCTGTTTTTCAACTCTGAATTTATCACCTGAATTAATCACAGAATAACAGTACCTCATACATTCTATCTGTGATATAATAATTAATTTAAAAAAATTACACTAGGCGTCTGCGTTGAACAATTACTTAAACAATCAACGCAGACGACCCGTGGATTAATATCAGAGTACCTTAGACCGACTGTCCATCGGTCTTGGCGTATTTTTTGGCAATCGTAAATTCGCCTTGATTTACTCGTGTTCGCAGTTCATGAATTTTCACTGTACATATATTTTTTCTATAGCACATGTTAAAGTGTGCTTTTATCAACTCAAAACAAAAGGTCAAGTTTTACTTTAACAGCAAGGGTAGATAAAGTAACACTTTAACATCAAGGATAGATAAAGTAATTTAATTTTCTAACTTTTGTTTAAATTAAATATGACAGCTTCCTATTATCGTAGCAACCCAATCTAGCTACTGACATTTTGAAATGTGATTGACTGTCACTATTTTCTTTTGAAATTGTTAAAGTTCTTGCTATAGAAAAAAATATTGTATTATACACGACGATAAAGTTATTTCTATCCACTCTTGAATCATTAACGTCTCGACTTCGTCTCGACGTTAAACGATTCACTCTTGGATAAAATTTAACTTTATCGTCTTGTATAATAAATTACTATTTTTCTATAGCAAATTTTAAAGTGTGCTTTAATCCACTCAATACAAAAGGTCAATTGTAGATAAGGGTAGATAAAGTAGTACTTTAAGATCAAGGGTAGATAATAGTTATTTACTATACAAGTGGGATAACAGCATCATTAATATACGTGTGTGTAAGTTACAAACGAGTGCGTAGCACGAGTTATGTAAGCACACAAGTATATTAATGATGCATTATCACACAAGTATTGTACAAAATTTTATCTACGACTGCCTAAAATTGAGAAAAGTGCATTAAGAGAAATGTCAGATATGTCATTTTCAAAAATATTTTAGTAGGCAAATGTCATTATGTCATTCATTTTGCACTATTTCAGTTAGGTAATGAAGTCATTACACAACTCAGTTACGTAATGAAACCATTACATAACTGAGTGGTGTAATGAGCTTCATTACCTAACTGAAATAGTGTCAAATGAGTAACGTAATGAGTTACTTATCTCACTGGAGTAGATAAAGTAATTTAATTGTATAACTTTTATTTAAATTAAATATTACAGCTTCGTATTATCCTAGCAACCCAATTTAGCTACTGAGATTTTAAAATGTGATTGACTTTCCTTATTTTCTTTTGAAATTGTTAAAGTTCTTGCTATATAAAAAAATGTATTATACACGACGATAAAGTTATTACTATCCACTCTTGAATCATTAACGTCTCGACTTCGTGTCGACGTTAAACGATTCACTGGTGGATAAAATTTAACTTTATCGTCTTGTATAATAAATTACTATTAAACCGTTGTGTACACAGTTCTTTGAATAAGTGTTTAAAAAATATTTTTTTATAGACTCTTAGTTTATTCAACTGTTAAAACCATTTTTGTAAATGAAACCCAAATGTGATACTTATGAAATTTGTAATTTGCCTTAGCAAAGTGAAAAACTAAGGTAATGAAAATATGTGTGTAAAAAATACCCGATGACTGCATTTTTGAACAAAAACATGTTCGAGGGGGAATCAATATTGGTTTAAAGCAACGCTCTGAAAGTTGTTCGACGAAATACATGAGAAAGTGATAGCTACATGCATAAACGTTAAAATACAAATTAAAAAGGTATATATGATTAAACCGCTGAATAATTCTTCTGTTTCTAAGACTAGTAGTACGTATATCTATTTTATATGACTTCTAAAACCATTTTCAAAGATAATACTTAAAAATTACACCAATCATATTTTTGTATTTTGCATTTAAAGAAGCGAATAATAAACACCAATAAAAATATTTCCATGAATGGTACCTGATGGCTACAATTTTAAATGGACACATCTTTGTGTGGAAGCGTTCCGTGTCGATATGGTGTAATTGGTAGAAGCAAAATTTTAAAACAACGTTTTTCATGTTGTTGTGTTAAACATATGTAATAGTGGTAGCGATACGCCTAAAAGTTTTAAATGAAATTAGAGGAAGAAATACTGTTTTATGATTGAGTAGCAAGTTCTTTAAATATGAATTAGAAAAATTAAGCTAAATTAACGTAAAAGCACATACTCCCGTCAGTAATGTCTGATGAATACATTTTTAAATAAAACTTCTTTTTGTAAGAGCCTGCTGTGGTGCAATCGGTAGGATAATAACAATTTAAAGCAACGTTGTCCAGGTTATTTGGAAAATGTGTGAAATAGCGATGGCGATACTATTTTCTTTCACTTTTTCCGCTCCTGTATTTTTCTTCCCCAGTTTGTAATTCCCATTATCTTTAGGTCTTTCTTTTGGTCTGCTTGCATCTGGTTTCCCGTCTGTAATCTTCTTAACATCGCTGCTATCCTTCATCCTTTTTATGTGTCCATATCATTTCAGTCTTGACGCTTTTATTATTCTTACTACATTTTCATTCTGAAGTACCTCTTCTATTTCAAAATTCATTAATCTTTGGTACTCCCCCACTCTTATTTTCTTTGGACCATAAATTTTTCTTATCATGTTTCTTTCGAAAATTTTTAGTTTTTCCTCCTTTCCACTTGTCACTGTTGTAGTTTCAGCCGCGTACGTGACTACTGGCCTGATTGCTGTCTTGTATATTTTCATTTTTGTTTTCCTTTTTATAGTTTTGTTTTGTATTATTTGTTTATATTTATGGTAGGCTCGATGTCCCGCCTGTATTCGCTGTGTTATTTCATCCTTTTTGTAATTTTTGTAATTGATATTTTTTCCAAGGTATCTGAAATTCTTCACCACCTCAAATATGTATTTATGGATTGCTATTTGTTTCATTTCCTTGTCTTTACTTCTTCCCTGAATCTCCATAAATTTCGTATTTCTTAATTAATTAGTAATCATCTCTTCTTGGCGTTTCCTATAAGTTGTAGTAGTGTCTCACCTAAACTTTTCTTATCTATTGCTATAATTGCCACGTCGTCCGCGTATGCCACTATCTGTACTGCTTTATTCCTTATTGTTCATGTTACGTCGCAGTCCTTTATAATTCCATCCATTGCTATATTGAAAATAGTTGCCGATATTCCGTCTCCTTGTCTTACTTCCATATTGGTCTTGAACTCCTTCGATATGCCTTCGTCCTTTATTATCGCTGCTTTCGTATTATCCATTGTCATTTCCACTAGTTTTATTTTCTTTGGTATTCTCATTCCTTGCATGTCGATTTTTATTTGTTTTCTATTTAGACTATCGCACGCTTGTTTAAAGTCGACGAATAGTATTTGTGCTCGGATATCATGTTCGTAGCATTTTTCAATAATTTGGCTAAGGATCTGTATGGTATCTATTGTTGACCTTCCCTGTCGGAACCCATACTGGTATTCACCCATCCTGGCTTCTGTTACCTTCCTCATTCTTTTTTGTATTAAAGTCGTTAGTATCTTGTATACAGTATTCAGCAAAGTGATCCCTCTATAATTGGTACATTTCAATGGGTTACCTTTCCTTTCTTAAGTATTGCTACTATTAAACCTTCATTCCATTCCAGGGGCATAGTTTCTGTTTCCCATATTTGTTCTATTAGTTTATGTATCGCCTTTAGTAATTCCTCTTCGCGGTATTGTATCATTTCGTTCATCATGTCACCTGGTCCCGCTGCTTTGCCATGCTTTAGCTTCTTTACAATTTCCTTCACTTCTTCTTCCGATGGTGCATGTTGTCGTTCTTCTGTGTTTTGCTGTATCTCCTCGTCAATTTCATCCATTTCTGTTCCGGTTTTGCTAGCAGATTCTTAAAGTGTTCTATCCAATCTTTATTTTCTATTTTTGCCATGTTTGGTTTCCTGTTCTGTTTCCTGATGTAGGTATTGGTATAATTTGGAGTTACTCTTGCTTTCACTCTCCATTTCCTCCATTATTTGTTCCGCCCATTTATTCTTTTTCTTTTTTATTAGCCCATTTCCTTCTTTTCTTATTTCCTTATATCTTTCATATTCTGCATCTTTGCCTGTTTTTATCCATTTAAGTCTGGACTTTTTCTTTTCCTGTATTATTTGGTCGCATTCCTCATCCCACCATTTATTTTTATTTCCTTCCTTTTCTATCCCTACTACTTTTTCCGTGGCTTTAATTGCCGCATTCTTTATTCTTTTCCATTTGGTTTCTATTTCGTTGTCTTCTTCCATTTATGTTGGTTGCTTTTTTATTTCTACCTGGTAGTTTCCTTTTTTCTCTGTAATACTTTTTGTATCCCATTTTTTTCTCCCTGCCTGCTTCTTTGTTTGGTCTATTCCTCCTGTGTTGATCGTTGCTACTATCATTATGTGGTCCGTGTCTATGCTTGCCCCTCTGTATGATCTTACGTCGCGTATCATTCTTTCTCTCTTTTTTGATATTATATAATGGCCAATCTGGTTTCCTGTGGTTTTTCCCCGCAACATCCATGTAATTTTATGTTCATACTTGTGTTTAAATTTTGTGCTGACTATGTACATATTCATTTCTGTTGCCAGATTACATATCCTCATCCCGCTGTCATTTGTTTCCTCGTGCAGTGTATTCTTTCCTGCCACTTGCTCTATGTACTCCTCTTTCCGATTTGTGCGTTTAGGTCTCCAAATATTATAACCGTCTCGTGTTTTGGGATTTCGTCGCATGTTTCATAGAACTTATTTTTATCTTCGTCCTCTGCGTCCTCCGTCGGTGCATACACATTTATTAATGCTAAGTTTGCTATTTTATTTTTAAGCCTCATGTACGATATTCTTCCATCTTCTCTCTTGTGTATGATCACCTTCTTTTTAAAGCTTTCACTGACCAGAAAACCCGTTCCTCTGTCTCCCTGTTTTTCTTCCCCTCCATAGTATAGTGTATAATCCTCCTTATCTATTCTTCGTTCTCCATACCATCTGATTTCCTGTACTGCCATCACTTCTACTTTATATTCTTTCATTTTCTTTGCAATTTCCTCCATTTTTCCTAATGTCAACACCGTTTTTACATTCCAGGACGCGATCCTTATTATTGTTTTCTTTTTATTCTTTGTGTTTTTCTTGTTTACATTATATCTTAGCCTGTCCATTGCCATATTCTTTGCCATTTCGTCCAACCCATTTTCATTACCTAATAGTTTTTTGGATTCGTTCTCGTGATTTTTCTTAGCTGTTCATTATGACTTTCAGGAGACCTTTCTGATACTGTACGTTTCTGTTCCTCTTGTTTTTCTTTCTCCATATTATCAAAGTCTTCACATTCGTATTTTACGCCATTAATTATAAGTTTATCACGTTTGAGTACTGCTCTTTGTTCCTTCTGTCTGGCTTCTTTCATAAGTGGTATAAGGTATTTCCTTCTATCCTGTACTATCTTTGTGTAATCTTCGTCTATCCAGATATCAGATCCTTTTAGGCTTTTGGTGTATCTATACATTTCCATTTTCTTCTCCCATGTTTTGAATTTAACAAGCATTGGTCTCTTCTTTCCTGTTCTAAATCCTCCTATTCTTCTAATGTCAGTCACCTCTTCGTCGCTAATTCGTCCCAAACCCATTTTCTTGCAAATTTCTTTCACTTTTTCTTTTCCTTCTTCTGTATTTTCCTTTTCCTTATCCTCTACTCCTTTGATTATTACATTATTTTTCCTTATTTCATTTTCAATTAATTCTATTCTTTCATCTTGTTGTTTAATTGTTTGTTTTAATTTTTTATTTTCTTCTTTCAAATCTCTTATTACTTCCGTATTTTTATCCATTTTATCTTCTAAGCTTGATATTTTTTCCTGTATCTGAACAAACATTTCCTTTATTTCGTCCATACTTAATTTTTAGTCGTCTCAAGTACCGTTATGTATAAAACCTACTATGTTCACTTTCAGACCGGTAATTCAAGCTGGCCTATTCTTCAAATATGTGTAAAAATGTTCTTCGGTCGGTTTTCAAATTTTACTATTTATTATTATTCTGTATTCATGCAACCCACCAAACTAAATCCGGTATGGTGTGTTGCCTATCCTTCGGTCGTGGTGTTTGAGGTTACACACCTTGCCCTATCTTTGTTATCACTTTTAATGCATGCAAAGTTTAACTTTATATTTATCTTTCCTTAACCTCAAACTTAGTTATTTAAATTGCTTTACTCACAGTTGTGTTGCTGCTCCTGTCTCTATTTCTTATTTCCCACTTTCGGCAGCCTCTTCTCCGTCAAGGCTTCACGCCCCTCAGCTTTTTCTTGACTCAATTAACCCAAATTGGACTTGAAAAACTTAGTAGCATGTCATATGACCTTCACTCTCAAAAGCAGTACAATATATTGAAGCGTTCCGTGTCGATATGGTGTAGTCGGTAGAAGCAAAATTTTAAAACAACGTTTTTCAGGTTGTCGTGTTAAACGTATGTAAAAGTGGTACGCCTAAAAGTTTTAAATGAAATTAGAGGAAGAAATACTGTTCTGTCATTGAGTAGCAAGTTCTTTAAATATGAATGAGAAAAGTTAAGCTAAATTAACGTAAAAGCACATACTCCCGCCAGTAATATCTGATGAGCACATTTTTAAATAAAACTTCTTTTTGTAGGAGCCTGCTGTGGTGCAATCGGTAGGATAATAACAATTTAAAGCAACGTTGTCCAGGTTATTTGGCAAATGTGTGAAATAGCGATAGCGATATCTAAAACTTTGACATGAAGTTAATAAAACAAATAACTCTCAAAAATGTTACCCAAGAGATACGCATTTTGTCTTTAATAAGAAAACTTGGTAACTAAATTTTTAACATAAAATATATTTGCGATGAAGCTTGCTTTATAGGTATAGTGCAGTCGGTAAGATTAAGAAAAATTTAGAATAACGTTCTCAAGCTTCTTTCGACGAACATATGAAAAAGTTACAGATAGGTACTTAAAAATGTTATTGCAAATTAAAGGAATAAAGATTTTTACTTCGTTGTGTAACACTTCTTTAAATATAAATTTTAAAAATTAGATTTAATAATTTTTAGTAGGTGTGTCGGTTATAAAAACAATTTTTATAAATAAAACTCAACAACTATTAAGTGCAAATAATGGCTTTGTAAATAAGGTACAATCGGTAGAATAAAGAACAGTTTAAACAACGTTCTTAGGTTGTTTGGCCGAACATACGTAACGGAGATAGCAATACGTCTAAACGCTGAAAATCAAATTGGAGGAAGAGATATTTTTAAATCATAGAGTAGAAAGTTATTTAAGTAGAAATTTAAAGAAGTAAATTATTCTACGATATTAAGTAAGTATATCTGTTTTATTAATTGTCCTTAATAAAACTCAAACACAAAAAGAATGAGATTTGCATTTTGTATGAATTATCACAGAAATGCATCTATCACATACGATATACGGCGCTTTAAAATTCCGATTGGTTAAACGAGAACTTCAGTTATTATTAAAACTGGAAAAAAAGATTTTGCAAATTGTTATCGCGGCTCCGCTATATCTCTGAAACTGAAAGTTATTCAATTTCTTCGTTGTATTACCTTCAAAACGTGACGTGCAAATGGTTTCCTTCTCGCTTCTCGAAAATGAGCGAGCCTGTACATTTGATAAAAAAAATTAAATGATCGCCTCTGTATTTTTTGGCGTACCTGGAACAGAATTCCATCAGCCTTATCGAAATCAAACGCGATTGGGCGCAAAAAGATAAACAAACGCGCTTGCATGCGCTAATTTCGCGCCGGGCTTTGAAGTGCGAAAAGTAATAGGAAGAAATAAGCTCTGGCGCACGTCACACGTCTCTCAGGGCTCTAAGTCAATACCTGCCACGTTGCTCGCTGTCTTTGGAGCCTTTGTGTCAAGGTGTAGCTTTATCGAAGACGAGCATAATTTAATTGAAAGACACGTATTGCCAAAGTGTCCGCGCAGTATCGCCCACTTCCTGAGATGCCATTATCGGCACTGTTTCACGCGTTTCCTCCTGGCGGCGCGGCGGGGCGATATTGCGAACAGAGCCTTCGAGGTAGTTTGGAATTTTAGTTAATTAAAGCTGTTAATTTCGCCGAGCCCTTTATACAAAAACAGTGTTGGGAGGCTTTTGACATTTTCTAAGTGCCGACTTTCCTAACTCAATTCGTTTTGGAAATACACGATTATGCAAACTCGTCTTATATTGGAAATAAACGCCGTCTAGCTGAGCAGAAGGATTACGGAAACCGGAGAACAATACTTTACACTTACATGACGACAACAAGCAAAGACAAACGACAGCACTCAGAATTAACAATAATATGCATCTATGTAAATATGTCTTGTTGGAAATCCCTCAAAGTCATATTCGTTCAATCAAGTTTTCATATTCAGTAGCGTTGCTTATAAGAAATGAAATTTAAGTATACTTTTCCAAACTTACAATATATATATTAATAGTGTATTACACAACAAGTTTAGAAAAGTAACTTTACTCAACGAATATAGCTTGATTGATTACGAGCGAGCAAAGCGAGTGAGTAACTTAAAAAGCTATATAAGTTTAGTAGGTCCCGGGTGGTGTAGCTTGAACAAGCGTCAGCAGAGTTGAGCAACGCTCTCTCTGGTCAGAACTTGGATGGGAGTTCCACGGCTGCTTCTCCCGGCACCTCGTGGTACGGCTGCCACGGAAAAAAGTTGGTCCCGGTTGTCATAATAACATCATGACAGTCGTTAGTGGGGTTGGAAGTCCCCATAAAATGTACAGCGAGGCCTATAACTGCTGTTGGTGGAATGCGGAATAAAAAAAAACTACTTTTACTTACGAAGTGTGTATACTATTTTTTCGCATTTTGTATTAGTATTTATAAACAAACTTTTATTTAAAAGCATTATACCATATGTCCATTGAAAAAGGAGGCTGTGGAAATTCAAACTTAATAATAATTTGTTACACAAACTCACAGAAAACCTAACCTGCTAACCTCGAATTTGACAGTGATATGACCATATAGTAAAATGACATTTCTATGCACCAATGTGCCACTTCATTAATCGATTTTGAATTTAGTAAAATAGCACATTATTACACAAAATGCGAAAAAAAGGTATTACAAAGGATCTTTTTTAGGAAAGATGACAGTTATAATCCCTTCTATTTTTTGTTCTTTTTAACCTTAAACATTTAAATTTTCTGTTATGAAAAACAGCAACTCATCAATCATTGGAAACTGTGGAAGGACTAGTATGAAATTGATGAATATTACATTGCGCATTGGCATGATTTAGCTGTTCTGAAAGAAAACGTCTGAATCCACATTATTCTAATTTAAAGTCTCTACAGTAATACGCCTTGTGTATTAAGATTCTTTTAGCGAACGTGTAATATCGAGATGCCCAAGCAAACAATGTAATATTCCCTCCAACATTTCTATATAATAATGACTGACAAGTTGCTAAACGCTAAAGCAATAAAAATAAATTCTAGACCTAGAAGGGGAAGGTCATTCAAATAAAACCCAACCAAAAATTAAATAGGTAAAATTAGTTGACATAATAGATACATCAGTCTTAGTGAGAACGAATTGATCGAAACAAAAACATGCAACGAAGAGCAAAGAAAAGAACCAAAACTACTTGAGAAAAAAATAAAATACCATAAATGCTATTATAAAATAAAGTACCTGATTGAAAATACCATACCGAATCACTAAACAATAAACAAGTAAAATAAAACCTACAAACGGTAACCAATATACCAATATTATAAAGATGGGACAAACCGAAAACTGTCAGTACCTCTTAAAGCACAACTAGACAAAATTTGTACTAGAAAAAGTACACTATTCCACTGAGAGCAGCGAGCGGGGCAATTAGATTAGGCGAGTCTAAACGTCCGCTTTCGTACGAGTTCAATATATAATTTTGTATATATATTATACTACTTTGGAAGCGTTCTAATAATAAGACGACAGTTTACAACGAGGTCGGGAAAATTCGAGGTCATGATCATACCACTAAATGGGTGTCTGTTTTGATTTCAACCAATAGTAATGGTTTCTGTTTTAAATACGACAAAATGTCATCAGAAAGAGTTGTTTAAAATGTAAAATTATGGTCCCATGTAAAATTTCAGAAATATCGGGTTACTTTTATGAAACCATGTTATCACAAAAGTACTTCATTTAATCCACACGGTTTCATAAAAGTACTTTGATGTTGCTGAAATTTTGTATAGGGCCATAATTTTACATTTTAAACAACTCTTTCTGATGACATTTTGTCGAATTTAAAACAGAAGGGGTATTTTACAGACAAAATAATTGTTTTTTCTACCGCTCGTGAGAGCTCATGAAGACGAATCCAACATTTTCGTATTAAGATTTTCGACTCAGAATTGTACAAGGAATATCGCTACCTAAAGCTTTAGTGGTCATTATGGGACACCCTGTATATTTCCTATACTCTTGAAGAGATTCCTATCAAATTTAGTATATACGTAGCATTCGTTATTCTGAGTAAAATGGAGATAAATAATGATAATTTTTAGAAACCTTTCCCTTCAATAGAAGTTGTGAATACCATATCACCAAGAAATCGTCCAACTTAGATTTTCGAGTTCTTGAATAAACAAGTTGGTGGCGCTTATGTTCGATTTTGATCAGTTTACTGTTACTCCATCCAGGGGCGTAGCTACTGCCATATCTGCCGTATCGATGATACAGGGCCCACGAGCCAGGGGAGCCCATCAGTTCCTAAGCTTGTTATCAACTTTAAGCACAAACAAAGGGGGCTGGAGAAATGATACTTACTTTAATTGCTTACGATTGCCAACTGCAGTCGAAGACGGCGTGAGTTCTAAAGATGGAAAGATTGGCGCCACCGATTTATGATAACAAAAAAAGAAGCCTTAACCCCTTGATTCAGCGATTGTTAGATTTCGTTCCAGCTAAATCGGAACGCTGAGAAATTACTAGAAATGCGTAAAACCGGAGTCAAACAATCAAGTGTAATTAAATATGACAAGTTCGTTTTATTCACTCATAAGGTGGGGCACACACATAAAAAGATACACATAGGTAAAAAGTTTCAGGCCTGCATATGCATTGTAACTGCCCCAAGGATCCTTGTTCACAAAAATAGGGTGGCCAAATTAAAACACCAGATTATAAAATTAACGGAAATTCCTGCGGCTCCCGGATAGTGACGTTAATGTAAAATAGTAAAATTACAGCGGGCGTCCGCCTCAGGAATTTCTATACTGTTGTACATATAATAAATAAATAAATATCACAATCCGCAGCAAAAGTAGAACTGCGGCGAGGGGAAGCCTCTTACTTTACACATTAAAAAAAATACGCCATCGCGCTAATCTTACTTTAAAAGCCAAAATACTTTAGGCAGTCCTTCGTCGATTGAGCCGTACAACAGAAGCACAAATTAATAGGGCAGTAAGGTTACTTTAGGCTGATTTGAAGTTATCTTCGCGCAAACAGCATTGCAGGAACGGGCTTCTGGGGACGAGCAGTTCGCCAGGTAAGCGCGTCGAGATACGTTATCGCAGAATGCAGCGGCCACAAGGCGGGATTTCCAAGTCTTAAAGGAGACCTATCACGAGGTAATCGAGATATAACTGGGGTCCAGAACGTGATGTTCAAGTCGTGGTATTCGCCTATTTGGGGCCAAGTCCGAGATGTATGAGCGTACTTGGGGCCCAGCACGAGGTGGGGACTACATTATTAAGAAATAAACGTTAGCGGGCACTCGAAAAGGGGCTGAAAACGGTCCTACTTACAATAAGTTTCCCCAAATGGTTCGCTCGGAAATTTTGACGTCAAAAAAGGTCTGCACCTAGCAGAATCTCCAAATTCACATACGGAGAAATGTCGAGACGCGTACAAATCCCCTAACTGAAGGGTGAGAAGTGCCTAGACAACCATAAGCACCTTCTCCAGAATGGCGACGTCGACCAGGGCCAAAACTTCCGCGACCTTATTCGATCAAATGCCGGAACAAGATGACCCAATTTCGCATCGCGAGCCCTCAACAATGAGCCAAGGCTGCGTATCAAGAATGTGCAGTGCCCAAACGCAATTCGAACAGCATCGAACATACAATAAATCGGAAATTATTGGTAACCAAAATCTCGAAAATACAGTAAGGCGAAAATTGACGGTAACAAGCTCTAAAAAAATGTTTCATATAAATTTAATTTGGAAACCTTTGCACAGGGCATTTTTAAGAATTTTGGTAAATATAGGCGGACTGCCCCTGTCCCCCTCTAAGCACGAATAGAATGCACTCAACCTTGTCGCAGCCGCAGTCTTCTGAACAGATTCACACAATTAAAGAATTAACAGAATTAATATTAATAAAATTTAATGGTATGGCTTCAAACTTTCCCGAGGTAATAACTGCTTGTATGCTGTTTTTGACAATTCCTGTTACGGTAGCAATAGCAGAAAAAAGCTTTTCAAAATTAAAATTTATCAAAAACTACTTAAGATATACGATGACGATGACACAAGAACGGCTAACGGATTTAGCCATATTATCTATCGAAAAGAGCTTAAAATATTAAAATTATCTCCAAATATGGAAAGTTTTATAAAACGTTCGGAGAGTAAGTCTGTAAACAATTAATATGTGCTTTAACCTTGTTTCTTGTTATTTAACATTTACTTGTTCCTTACTTATGTAGATATATGTAAACTGTAAACTATGATATACACTTTTTTTACGTAATATGTCTGTTAGTAAAAGTATGTAATTAAATTTTACTTTTTAATTAGTTTTTATAGTTATATTTTGTTTTGTGTAAAAATAAAAATTGGGTTCGTATTTTTATACATTTATTTGATAATAAACGGGGCTGCGCGTGTTACGTATTAATTACATGCTTGCATAAACGCATTATCTGTCGACACATGTGAGAACGCTGATAATGAGTTTATCTTGTCTTACGGATGTCCCACGTAATTCTTATCACTAGTTCAGTTGCATCGCAGACTTCGTGCTTAGAACATTGTACTTTTTTGCTTTGTAACCCGTAAGGTAATAAATTGAATAAAAAAGATTTTTTTTATTATCTTTCGTCAATCAATAAACATCTCTGGCGCAGTCGTACGGATGGTAGAAAATTACCCCAAATTCGCGTAATTTTGTGTGTTAACACTTCGTCTACTATCGAACAAAATCCAACCCGGTTCCAAGTGAAGACTGGACATCGCTTCCAAGTGGACCAGCCCAGCCGAAGACAAGCATCGCCGAAGCTGAGCAGCACAACCCCGCAACGCAGAGGACAAAAATCACCGAAGCCGAGCCACACAACCCCGCGACGCAGAGGACAAAAATCGCCGAAGCGGAGCATCCAAACAGCAATATGAAAATTTGCCTGCTACTAATGTAAGTCGCTAATCAATTTGCAGCAAGAAGATAAAATTTTAGAATTAAGTTTTGCCATTTAAAACAAAGTGAAATAAAATTTAAACTACTGCTAAACCTTAATAATAATATAGTTTTAGCTCTGATTTTGGCAAGTGCTACCTTGTGATCTTAAAATTCTCAGGAGAATTTAGATCTAAAGATACTCTTGCGAAAACTAAGGAGAACGCTTAATATTTTAAAAAAATATTCCCGTTTCACATAACCGAGACTACAGGTGTCCGTTGACTTAATTTATGCCTGTATACTCTTGTGAAACAATAAATTAATTAATAAATGCGCTAAATAAAAATCCATGTCTGAATTTGAGGAAACCCTGGCCAATCAACTAGCCAACCTTGCTATAAATCCATTTGCAATTCCTAACACATCCACGCAACCAAACCTGCCGATACAACAAACAGCTGCTGTGCAAGAGAATATACTCGAACGACAAAACACAAGAAGAATGGCAGTACCAGCTTTCCATTTCGAATATCTAAAGACCATTCCCGAGTTTGGAGGAGATCCCACTCAACTTGCAAGATTTTTCAAAGCAGCCGATCTCATCTACAATCAATTTTCAACTGCCAACAATGAAGATTACATCAATCATCTTCTGTTATCCGGCATCGAAAGCAAACTAACCGGACAAGCCGTATTAGTAACTGCAGGATATACCATCGGAAGTTATAAAGAACTCAAAGAAATTTTAAAAAACAATTTTGGCGACCGAAGATCCGAAGATAGTCTTCTTCAAGATTTACTACACCTCAGACAAGGAAATCACGAAAACCCAATCGACTTTTACAACTCGTGCATAAGAATGAGAGCCGCCCTATTTTCACATTTAAGTACCAACACAACAGACGAAGCTACAATTAAGGTTAAAGGAGACTTGTACACCAATTTAACATTAAAGACGTTTCTAAGTGGATTAAGAAACCCCCTTGGATCATTCATACGGAGTCAACGACCAACCACTATGGAAAATGCCCTTAAATATATTAACGAAGAACAAAACGTATGGCATTTGCAATCAGGAAATCAAAGCATTGCAAAACCCCATCACAAACCAAATGTGACACAGAAGTCAAATCAGCCAAATCAGCAAAATTATTACTTCCATCGTCAACCAATGCCAATGGTTCAAACGCAGTTTAGACCAATCATGCAACCCGTTCACCCACAATTCCAAGTACAACGCCAACATTTTCCAGCACCAATAAGGACACTTCCTGCTTTACCACCACAGCAATCGTCTACAAAACAATTCCCATCAAAACAGTTCCCATCGCAACCAATTGTTTTTGGAAACCAGAAACCAACAGGAACCAACGTATTTAAGCCTCGAAATATCCAACCTCTCGAGAAGCCTACTCCTATGGATATATCGCGTACTATTAAACAGCCATATTATATTCGACAATCCAATCAACCTAGGAACTTCATTTCCGAAGAACTTTTCTACCATGATCAAGGACCTGTCGAAACCGAAGTACAAGAAGAAGATAACGCTTATGGACCTGCACCTGACGCTGAATGTAATTATTATGAACAACCCGAAGAAGACCACAGTTGGATCCAAGCATCGGAAAATGACCCTGAACAGGATTTTTCCCTGACCAGCCCGAACAACAACCTGACCTAATATACGTTAACAATTCGGCATCACCTAAACTACCCTACATATACTTACCGGAACTCAACGCAAAACTCATGATTGACACTGGATCTATGAAAACATTGTTAAATCCCGCTTTCGTACACAAGTATTACTCCGAATATATTTACAACGAACCTTTCCAAATTAGTACTGCACATGCAACGTCAATTCATGATGAAGTAGCTAATATACCATTACCAAGATCCTTCAAGACAAATCAAATGCACAAAATCTACTTATTCAATTTTAATGACAACTACGAAGGACTCATTGGACTCGATTTGTTAAAACAATTGAACGCAAGAATCGATTTATCTACTAATCAGCTAATTACAAGTAACTGTACTTTGCCACTCCATATTCAACCATCACATGATGAAAAAATACCTACAAGGAAACAGGATAAATTTGAAATAAATATTCCGCCTCGATCAGAAAGTATAATTCGACTACCCACCGACAGCCAACTAAAAGAAGCACTATGTGAAAAAAGAAACTTTGGACCAGATTTAATAATCCCAGAAGCATATGTCAAGATTGAAAATAATGCATTTTTGACTACAGTTATAAATACACGAAACGAACCAATTCAACTTAATTTAAAGAAACCAATTCAATTACAACCAATAGTTGAACCTAAGACTATCGAATTAAATCATATTAGTACAAAAGATGTCAAAATCAAATTACGAGAAAACTTAAACAATTTAAGAACAGATCACATGAATGACGAAGAAAAAACGTTAATAACCAAATTATGTGAGGAATACCGAGATATATTTTATTGCAAAGACATTCCATTATCATTTACTAATAAAATTAAGCATAAAATTCGAACAACTGACAATGAACCCGTATTTACGAAAAATTATCGTTATCCATACATTCATAAAAAAGAAGTTCAAACTCAAATGGCCAAAATGTTGAAGGACAACATTATCAAACCTAGCGAATCGCCTTGGAACGCACCCATATGGATTGTACCCAAAAAATTGGATGCATCAAAACAACAAAAGTGGCGAATAGTAGTGGACTATCGGAAATTGAATGAAAAAACAATTGAAGATAAGTTTCCTATCCCCAATATCAACGATATATTAGATAAACTAGGACGAAGCCAATATTTTACCACCCTAGACCTAGCTTCAGGCTTCCATCAAGTGGAAATTGACCCGGAAGACAGAGAAAAGACTGCCTTTTCTACAGATGACGGACATTTTGAATTTTTACGCATGCCCTTTGGCCTTAAAAACAGCCCAGCTACGTTTCAAAGGATTATGACCAACGTGCTAAAAGGACTAACAGATAGCCAATGCTTAGTATACTTAGACGACGTTATAATTTTTTCTACCTCACTTCCAGAACACATTACTAGATTACGTAACGTATTTAATAGAATCAGAGAAAACAATTTGAAAATTCAGCTAGACAAAAGTGAATTCCTACGTAAAGAAGTAGCATATCTTGGACATATAGTAACACCACAAGGAGTTAAACCAAACCCCGACAAAATAAAAGCCATACAAAATTATCCAATCCCAACAACGCAGAAAGAAATCAAAGGATTCCTTGGACTTTTGGGATATTACCGAAAATTCATAAAAGATTTCGCTAAAATGACTAAACCTCTTACGAACTGTCTAAAAAAGGGTAAAAAGGTAGAACACAGCCCAGACTTTGTAAAATCATTTCAAAGTGCACAAAACATACTACTAAATGACCCGATACTTCAATACCCGGATTTTGATAAGCAATTTATTCTCACAACCGACGCATCCAATGTCGCCCTTGGAGCAATTTTATCTCAAGGTACGCCTGGAAAAGACCTACCAGTAGCATACGCATCTAGAACCCTCAACGAAACGGAGCAAAGGTATTCGACCATAGAAAAAGAATTACTCGCCACCAAATATTTCCGCCCCTATCTTTATGGAAGAAAATTCACCATTGTTACAGATCACAGACCACTCATTTGGTTAAATTCACTTAAAGAACCCAATTCTAAACTAACACGTTGGAGACTCAAACTGGAAGAATATAATTACGATATTATTTACAAAAAAGGAACCAAAAATTCTAATGCTGACGCCCTCTCTCGCATACAAATTAATCCCATTACACATACAACAAATATTTCTATGATAGCAAATGAAGACGAAGAACTCGACCAACTCCTGGACGAAATTGTAAACAGTGAACGCTTAAACACACCTGAACCGCGACCTGTAATAAATCGACCCGCAAGAATACCAACACCAATCGATCTCGAAGAATTAATACCTATAACAAGAATCCAACAACCAGAAGACACAGATTCAAATACACAACATACCCAGGAATCATCGACACCTACAATACCTATTTGTGAGGATGCCCTGGAAACGAAAGAAAACCAAATAATATTTCATATGGTTCACGACGAGCCATCGACCCCAAAAATTAAAATGCAAGAAGGACACAAGATTTTGAATGTGGAAATAAATACAACGAATCCTCTGCCTACCCTACGAAAAATATTTTTAGAATTTTGCAAACCCGACACATCATACTACCTGTTCTTTCCAGAAGATGAATTATACAAGATTACATGCCGATTAACAATCGAATTATTCAGTGTAAACAAACCAAGATTATTTAGATGTTTAAATAAAGTTAAACATATTATCGACAAAGAAGAACAATATGGACAAATAAAACTTTACCACGAAGGAAAAACTAATCACCGTGGAATTCAAGCAACTTTATTAGCGTTAAAGCGTAAATTCTATTGGAAGAACATGGAAAAATCAATCTCAGACTACATTAATAACTGTGCAGAATGCAAAAAACAAAAATATGATAGACAACCTACTAAAGCCCCTTATAATGTCACGGACACTCCGGATAAACCGATGCAGGAATGCCACATAGACATATTTTATATCGACAATAATATGTTCTTAACAATTATCGATAAACTTTCAAAATTTGCACAAGTATATCACCTGAAAGATCGAAACAACGTAACCATAGTTCGGAAAATAACAAAATTTATATCACAATATGGTACACCAATAAAAATTATAGGAGACGGAGAATTTAACGGAATAATAATACAAGAACTACTTGCTTTTCACAAAATTAATTTGCACATTACAACGCCTGGACATCATGAATCCAACAGTCCCATCGAAAGACTACATTCAACCCTGATAGAGCACTATCGATTATTGAAAAGTCGACATCCTAAGGAAGAACCTAAAACTTTAATGCGATATGCCATAATCGCATACAATAACACTATTCATACAAGCACCAAAATGACACCCCACGAATTACTTTTCGGACATACTATGTCACAGGATCCCTTTTCAGCTGATTTCGAACAACAACGAGTATGGTACTACACCGCTAATCACACTGAAAAAATGAAATATTTATATGAACAAATTAAAAGACAGCAACAGCAATTAAAAGAAAATTACATTTTAAAATTGAATGCAAAAGAAAATAGAAAACACTCCTACCAAGTTGGACAACAAGTTTTACTAAAAACCGATTCCCGAAGAGGAAAAGCCAAACCAAAATTTATCGGACCCTACGAAATTATATCTATAACGCCGCATCATGTATGCACACTTAAAAATAATAAAGGAACAAGACAGGCACATGTCAACAATTTACGACCCTTTGTTACAGATTCCTCTGCTTTAGAATCTGCTACCCCGCAGAACCAGGATTCACGAACCTCAAAAACAATCCAGGTCTTTACTTCAACAGGCTTGGTACAGCACAAATAAAAAAGGACCAATGGACCCTCATTAAGACTATCGATTGTTCACCTTTATTAATCGAATATGAAAAACTAAAAGAAAATGTAAATTACCTCAAAAAACCATTAGAATCGGAAAATCATGGACCCATATATAAATTAGAAAGTCATAATTATCTGCTCGTTTTGGAAAGTCTATTAATAGAAATTCAAAAGAAAATTGAACATTATTTTGTTTCCCAATCACGTTCGGAAAGTCAAAAGAGGTGCAATAGACGGTTTAGGAAGCCTAATCAGCTTTATTACCGGTAACCTCGATGCTGAAGACGGAAAAAGAATAGATCAAGCCTTAAATTCCCTTCAAAAGAATCAACATAAATTAGAAGAGATCACAATACGCCAAACGTCATTGATGACCCAAGCTATCGACAAGTACAATCAAACATTATTTAAATTAGAAACTAACCAGAAAATTCTTCAATTTCGACTTCTACAAATTGAATCAGCCATCAAAACTACAGCATTACACGATATCGAAAATTATGCACTAATTAATCTCTATTCGGTACAACTTCAGTTGGCCACTCTATTGAATCTTCTGTTAGAAATTCTGGATACACTTGAAGAAGCAATCACCTTCGCTAAATTAAATATTTTACACCCTTCTATCGTGGAACTTAAGGATCTACGAACTGAACTTGAATTTATCTCAAAACAACATATACTATACAGACTCCCATATGAACCTTCGATTGATCTTAGTGAATACGATCATTTAATCGACGTAAAGGCATATAGAAAAGGAACTAATTTAGTCTTCATACTCGAAATACCTCTGAGTGCTAATGACACTTACGACTACTATCAATTGATTCCCTTACCAATACCAAACAACAACACTTTCCACATGATAATTCCTTCAAAACCATACATCCTATTCAATAATAAATTCAGTGTAACAATTAATAATATGTGCACAAAAGTGAAACAAGGCCTCTATTTCTGTGAAAACGTTGATCAAGATTTAGAAAAAGACGAAAGATGTGCGGTTGACCTTCTTAATTTTAAGGGAACCACAGATTGTAAAATCTATAGATTTAAGTTAAATACAGTTAAAATGCATAAAATAAGTAATAATGCCTGGTTATTGATCACTCCTAAAGAATTAATATTCGATGTAAGTTGCAGTAATAATAGTCCTTACAAACAACCTCTTTTTGGAACCTATTTAATACAATTGCCGAAAGAATGCAAGGTAACCAATCATGAATATACCTTATCGACAAATAATTATAAGAATGAATTCATTAGAAATATTAACCTGCCTTCTTTAAACATAACAATGTATACACTTAAAAATTACTTTCCAGAAACACCTACCATTGAATTAAAACAAATCGATTTAAATGATTTTCAGTCAATAAAAAATCAATTCACTCAATTATCTAAAGAAATTGTCCACAATGACTATGTACTGCCCACGCATTTCGGAATAAGCTCTTTAACACTTGTAGTTATATTTTTGTTTGCTTTTGTTATGTTTAGTATAATATTATATTGTAAACGTAACTGCCTCTTAGACAAGTTGACCAACATCATAAATAAATCGAATCCAAAAGAGATTCCTTTAGAACTGCAAAAATTGAAAAATCCTATCCCATAGATGATTTTCCAATCTCGGTCGGGAGGTGTTACGTATTAATTACATGCTTGCATAAACGCATTATCTGTCGACACATGTGAGAACGCTGATAATGAGTTTATCTTGTCTTACGGATGTCCCACGTAATTCTTATCACTAGTTCAGTTGCATCGCAGACTTCGTGCTTAGAACATTGTAGTTTTTTGCTTTGTAACCCGTAAGGTAATAAATTGAATAAAAAAGATTTTTTTTATTATCTTTCGTCAATCAATAAACATCTCTCGCGCTCTATTGCGCGGTCTATCCTATTCAATTTAACACCATTTTTAGGTCTATTACGTTGGCCCATTCCGTTCTGTTACACACCCCTCCCCTGCCGACAACCTGACCAAAGAAAGAAGCCCTCGGTGCCCCGCCCCTCTCCAAGGGGGCTTCGCCCCTCCCCAAGGGGGTCCTCGGGGATCTGCCCCTCTCCAAGGGGGCTCACGGCACTCCGCCTCTCTCCATGGTGCCCTTGGTGCTCCGCCCCTATCCAAGGAGGCCCTCGGGGCTCGGCTCTTTTCTAAAGAAGCTCTCGGAGCTCCGCTCCTCTCCAAGGTAGTCCTTGGGGGCTCGTCCCCTCCCCAAGGGGGCCCCCGGGGCTTCGCCTCTCTCCAAGGGGGCCCTGGAAGCTCCCTCTCCAAGAGGGCCCTCGGGGCTTCGCCCATCTTCAAGGAGCCCTCCGGGCTCCGCCCTCTCCAAGGGGGCCCGTGGGCTTGGCCCCTCTCCAATGGCGTTTACGGGGCTCCGCCCTTCTCCAAGGGGCCCTCGGGGCTCCGCCCCGGTCATGAAATCGAGGCGACGTAGAAATAGTTACAAGCAAACGCAAATGGGGGACATCGCGTTTGCAATTTATTGTCGTGACGGACACATACGTTTGGATCGTTCTCCTTTATTTATATGATACCCTAATGGAGGGGGGGGCACTTATTAGTTTATGATACAGGGCCCTCTGATCTCTAGCTACGCCTCTGACTCCATCTCTTCTTCCGGAATACTTGGAACCGGTCCATTGAACGCTATTGATTGCGGGATTATCTTAGCCTAATCACTGCTCGCTAACCAGCTTATATTGAAGTGTAGAATTGTAGCATTCAACGGTTAACATGTTCCCAACAACATAATTTCGAGGGACTTACAAATACCTTTCGTTAATGAGGAAATTAATTGTGCATTTTAAGATGCGATTAAATCGGTTCAAATCTAAATGAAGTTCATGTATGTAACCATAACATCTTCTATTTAATAATACTAGTAAATGTCTTTGTTTTCAAATTACCAAATTAACATACTATTACACAAGAACTTAAATCTAATTAATCTGAAAACCAGAAGACGAGATTCAGATGAGCAATGTATCTGCTCCCTGCTCTACCACCTAAACCTTCAATATAAAGAATAATTTGAAAAACCATAAACCTAACCTGAAACCTTCACTACTAAGTTTATGACATACCTGAGCTTAGGAATTATTCAATAAGCTTAGTTGTGTGTTTGTTAATGGACAAGGTCTAGTCATGCAGACTACCAGGTACCTTAGACACCAACTGCTTTGGTTATATGGTCAAAGTCCTACTTAGAATTTTGCCGAGACTAAGGAGTTTCAACCCTAGCAAGGGATCTTTTACATGCTACACATCGTAGTAACATGGGACCCATGGCTTTACATTACTTCCGAATGATGGCATGCTGTAGAGGCTTTCATCTACATTTTTTTATTTTTGAAAACCTCACCGGGACCGGGAATCGAACTCGCGACCCTTAGATCAGTAGTCAGGATGCTTGCCACTGAGCTACCGACCCCGGCAACAAGCTTAGTTCTCTGATTCTTGATTGAATTCATTGTTGTATCATTAGATGACATTTAACCTTCGTTTTGAAACTTGAAATGCTCAAAGATTTAAAAGAATTGGGAGGTTGTTATAAATACTAAAAATATTATAAGAGAAAGGGCGTTCGTAAAGTGCAGTTCTGTGCATTGGTGTGGTTAACAGTTCCCTGTTACGTAAATTCGAGTTACGGGTATCCGTACGAAAATTGATTTGATTGTAAAGTGGGTTCTTTAAACGTAATTAATTTGTGATACAAGCATGTTTCTTGCAAAATCCTTCTATTTATCATACTTAACCAGCCGGAGTCCAACAATTTATCTGAAATATTTATGCTGAAATTTTCGTATACCATAACTATATCGCATGCAGGCATTTTGCACTTTCTGTGTAAGTGTAGCACACTCTGCATCAAGACAGTGACTGTATACAGACGAACAATACGAGAATTGAGATAGAACTAACGAATCACATACCGTAATTTTAGTTTTAACATCTAAAAAATGTCAATGAGCAAAACGTTTTTTAGGAACCCCATAAGCTTCCCTAATGTATTTTGTAATTTGATTTCGATATCTAAAAGTATTTTCCATGATTAATTCGAGATTTTTAACCTTGTTACATATTGGAATTTGTATATTATTTATAGCAGTTAGCGAGTCATTTAGTTCAGAGCAAACCTTACCACCCCAAAAAGAACAAGCGCAGATTTGTTGGGGTTGAGAATGAGTGAATGCTTACTGGAAAATTGAAAAATTCTATTCAAATCATCATTTATGCGATCTATTGCTAAATCAACATCAATAAGATTAAAAGAATAGTATACCTGAGTGTCATCAGCATACAAGTGCATGTTGCAGAAATGCATAGAACTATCAATATTTACTGTATATAAAGAAAATAAAAAAACGACAAGTATAGAGCTTTGGGGCACACCCTCAGTAATTAGTAGACTATCAGAAATAGGAAGCTCCAGCCTAATACTCTGCGACCTGCCAGTTAAATAACTTTTGATCATGATTACTGCATCTTCAGAAACCCAATATAATTCAAAATGGCACAAATGACTTTATAGTTAATGGTATCGAAGGCTTTACTATAATCTAGCAAAACCAGTACAGTAACCTTTCCCTCGTTCGGCGCCATTAAGATATCTTCCGTCACTTTAAGAAGTACAGTAGAGGAACTATGATTTGGACGAAAGCCTGATTGAATAACAGGTAATATATTAAAAGCCTGGAGGGAGTCCCTAATTTACATACTCATAACTTTTTCCAAGATTTTTGAAAATGTACGAAAAATACTAATCGGCCGTAAATCCTTAAAATTATCAGGTTGCTTTATCTTAGACAGCGATATTAGGAGTGCATGTTTCCACGCTAATGGGAAAATATTTTCAACTAAACAGCAATTGATAAATTGAGTAATGTACGGTATAATGTGAAGGCAGCACATTTTAATCATAACTATGTTTATTTTATCAGAGCCGATTGCTTTAGATGAAATATTCTGAATTATACTAGCAACTACACCAACGTCTACATTATGAAAATTAAACTTAACAGAAGTATTTATTTTATTGTTAGTAGTGCAGTAATTAATTATATCATCTTTAGAAATATTTTGTTTAGGGATAATATTAATAAAATAATCGTTTACTTTATTGACATCAGACAACGCCAAAGGAATATTGACATCTTTCGGTGAGATTATATTTTAAAATGTAATCTTATTTCATAATTCCTTTCCCGAAAGTTATTTGCAGTGAACTTGTAAAAAGCTTGTTTTTGTTTTTTAATAGCAAAATTTGTAAGGTTTGTTACAGATTTGTAGTACTCCCAGTGTTGAAGTTTTTCGACCTGCGATAAATAGCTTTAGCTTTAGCCCTTAATGACATTAACATTTTAACATTATCAGTTAATCAAGGAGAGTCAGGTTTATTAATTTCACTCTGTGTAAGAGGTGCACACCGTTCCAAAATGTTTATAATGTTTTGATTTAGAAATAATACTTTATCGTCAATACTATTCATTCTGAAAAATTATGTAGGGGCATCGCCTCGAAATCAGTCCTGAAGCTTTCTAAATCGATGTGCTTAAGGTCTCTATAAGTTTTACTTATTAGTTGGACACGAGGTACGGTACCACACAATTAACTACACAGTATGTTAAATCATGATCAGATATTCCAGTAATAATGACGTCAAGCAAGGTAGCCGTCGTAAGTGTTATTCTGGTAGGCTCAGTTATAAGCTGCTCTGAAGCAAAGGACTCAATAACAGATTCGAAATATAAGGTAGGAGTATTAATGGCAAGAACGTCAATATTAGCATCACCTCAGCACAAAATGTTTTCCGATAAAGACATACATTCTAGATAAAAATTTTGTAGTTCATACAAGAACTCTTTATACGGCTGATCAGGATGTCTGTAAACCACACCTACATTCAGCACTGCGCCTCGATTATTGTTAATGGTAACCCACAGCTGTTCGATATTGTTATTAGAATGAATTGACGAACGTTAATGTCATTACGTATACAGGGTGCCCGTTTTTGGAGCTCCACCATGGGGATCTCGGTAACCATAAGAGATACGAGGTCGGTTAAATTGGGGCAAAGTTGCGCAATTTGGAGCTCAATAATATGCCGGTTTAAAATTTCAAAAATTCCGATTACCTCCGGAGATATCCGAAAAAAACCGGAATTTTGGAAATACGTTTTTATTTTTTCCTCGGCTTATTTGGTGACCTAATTCAAAATGAGTGACACTTCGTCGTTGCAACTTTTCCTCCTCTACAACCTGCCGATGTCATATTTGAAATCAGACGTTTCGATTTTCGACAATCATCATCAACTTTGGTTTTTCTTATGGGCACTATCTTGGATTTTCACATTTTTGAATTCAGCTTTGTTTTCTGATTACGGTGATGTATCACATGTTAAGGTTCAGTGTTGCAGTTTGGGTGAAATATCAAAAATTCTGTTTTGCAAAGACTGCCTTGGATATAACATCCATACTTTTGTTTAACAAAGGCATTGTTGACAGTTCGATTTAAGTTGGCTTAACGTCACCTACAGTTACAAAATTAGTATAAATTTATTAACAAAATGCCCTTTTCAAATGAAGAAAAACGAGATATGCTAGAAATTTATTACGCTTCGCATCGAAATGCGCAAGTTACTTCGGAAAGATATTTACAGCGGTATCCAGAAAGACAACAACCAGCTCAAAATTATTTGTTATTCCTTCATAGAAATTTAGCCGAGTTTGGTGCATTTTCTAAGCCTCAAAGACGTGTTCATAGACCAAATGCGAATGAAGTGGAAATTTTACAGGCGGTGAGTAAATTGTTAAAACTTTCTCAAAAATAATAAACGGCAATGAATTGAATTCTTCATTAGATTCAAGATAATCCTTCAACTTCAACAAGGGCTATAGCAGACGAAATTAACGTATCACATCAAGCAGTGTGGAGAGTCTTGAAAAAACATAAATATCGCCCGTTTAAAATTCATATCACCCAAGTCTTGCATCCAGGAGATACTGAACGGAGGGCAGCGTTTTGTAGGAATATCATGGCACGGTTGGAACAAAATCCCCATTTTCTTTCCAACGTGATATTCACGGACGAGTGCAAATTTACCAACTCAGGCATGTTCAATCGTCACAATGAACATGTCTGGTCCACTGAAAATCCACACGAACACCAAGGACGTCGACCACAAGCACGTTTCGGGCTAAATGTATGGGTTGGTTTATTTGGCGGTACGATCATTGGCCCATACATTTACGAAGACAATTTGACCGCAGATGGGTATTTGCACTTTTTAAGGACCTACCTTACGGATTACATCGATGACAACATTTGCCTCAACCGCTTGAATAACCTTTGGTTCCAGCAAGATGGTGCTCCGCCACATAATGCTAGGAGAGTGGCTGATTATTTGTCTGAAATATTTCCGGGTAGAGTCATTTCAAACAGTGGAGACATACGTTGGCCGGCACGTTCACCAGATCTTTCCCCATTAGACTACTATTTATGGGGAACTATGAAAGATCTCATTTATAAATCTGTACCCGCCGATATTAATGAGCTGCGAAGGAAGATCATCACAACTTTAAGGACCAAAATAAGAAGAAGGGACGTTTTAAGATCAATGCAGAATTTAAGAAGACGCATAGAGCTGTGCTTGGAAGTGGAGGGTGAACCCTTCGAGCACCTCTTATAATTTTCTTTATTTACTTGTTTCTCAAAATTTAGTTTTATCCTATGTTGTAAATTTAAAACATAATTTTCTCCTTTTTTATATCCTACTGTCAAATAAATAAATTTCTAGCATATCTCGTTTTTCTTCAGTTGAAAAGAGCATTTTGTTAATAAATTTATACTAATTTTGTAACTGTAGGTGACGTTAAGCCAACTTAAATCGAACTGTCAACAATGCCTTTGTTAAACAAAAGTATGGATGTTATATCCAAGGCAGTCTTTGCAAAACAGAATTTTTGATATTTCACCCAAACTGCAACACTGAACCTTAACATGTGATACATCACCGTAATCAGAAAACAAAGCTGAATTCAAAAATGTGAAAATCCAAGATAGTGCCCATAAGAAAAACCAAAGTTGATGATGATTGTCGAAAATCGAAACGTCTGATTTCAAATATGACATCGGCAGGTTGTAGAGGAGGAAAAGTTGCAATGACGAAGTGTCACTCATTTTGAATTAGGTCACCAAATAAGCCGAGGAAAAAATAAAAACGTATTTCCAAAATTCCGGTTTTTTTCGGATATCTCCGGAGGTAATCGGAATTTTTGAAATTTTAAACCGGCATATTATTGAGCTCCAAATTGCGCAACTTTGCCCCAATTTAACCGACCTCGTATCTCTTATGGTTACCGAGATCCCCATGGTGGAGCTCCAAAAACGGGCACCCTGTATAAATAGCGACTCCTCCTCCAAGTGTAATACTGTCCGTACGTACCTATTAAAATATATCCATTAATACCTATATCCTCATCACTTACCCTGTCACTCAGCCATGTCTTAGAGATAGCTATCAGATCATAACCATATACGCTTATAATTAATTTTAACGATATTAACTTTGTCTGCAAAGATCGTATATTTAAATGCGCCACCTTCAGCGCCTTGCTTACCATGGCTGTAGCATAATCTAGCCTATAACGATCTAAGCACAACCAACATTAATAAAAGATAAAAAGAACAAAAAACTCATAATTCTATTATATATACATTCTGGATACCGAACTCCTTAATAAGTGTTAATAAACTAAATTAATTTAATATAACATAATATACCGGGTGACCATGAGACTAGGGCCATGCTTATATCGTCTTTATTTGTGAATAGATTTAGATAAAATTTTATACCTAGATACTAGACATAATTTCTGATTGGCCGATAGATATAGTCAAAACGGCTGCCTTCCTGTTTTACCGGAAATGATACCAACTTTGATTTTTTAATGCAATACTCTGTCTATTTTATGTTTTTCTGATTCTATGAGTCAAATTACATATAATAGTCTTGCCAAACTTCAATTTTTTTAAACAAAAAATTATTTTTTCAATTTTTATTTTTAACCATAGAAGGCCTTGACTTGGGTTTTTTTCCAATTGACTCTAGCAACTCTTACTAATAGCTATTTTATCAATAAGGTCAATAACAAACCTTTAATAAAAGAATATAGTTTGTTAAACTCGTTTTTTTAAGAAAAAGTCAGTTTTTTTAAATAACACCTACTAAGGGCCATCTTGCCATTAGATAGAAAATGTAATTACCAATCTAACGATATGCATCATGCACTACTTTATGTTTATCTGAAACTGAAAATTAATAAAAAAATACATTTTTTGTTTAAAAAAATTGAAATTTGGCAAGACTATTATATGTAATTTGACTCGTAGATGCAGAAAAATATAAAATATACAAAGTGTTTTATTGAAAAAAACACAGTTAGTATCATTTTCGGTAAAACCGGAAGTCAACAATTTTGACTATATCTATCAGCCAATCAGAAATTATGTCTAGTATCTTGTCATAAAATTTTATCCAAACGATTTATAAATAAAGAAGATATAAGCATGGCCCTAGTCTCAATGTCACCCGGTATAGGTGCCTGCATTGTTTTCATTCATAATAAATTATATTCCTGTTACTAAAACATATTATTCGCTTTACAAAAATATTAATGTTCTAAAATACGCGTAGTATAAGAAATGTAAACTAGTAAACTCAAAATTCAATTATCAATAAAAGAAAATGATACAACTCAACAAAATAATCTATCACCTTGCAGTTAATTCCAACGATAGTAGGTTTCAAGGTATTCAGTGCGAGGTTGTCTCGCTGCGTTACGTTAATATTTTGTTAAATTATTGGATTTAGCCGCGCTTCTGTAGTAATTTTCTGTATGCCTCCAGATTTTTGCTTAACCATAATTTTACCTGAGGCCGTCCATACGTTGGAGGTACCAATTTTTTTAATGGCATTGATTGCTGGTCAAATCTCTTATTGTAATTTTCGTGTCCTTTAACTTCCTTTTGTTATAAAATACAAGATTTCGTGTAGACCTGTGAACGAACCTAACAATAATTTGACTGATGCCATCAACTTTGGTAGTTAAACGATGACAGATCTCAATAACAGAAGGACATACTACATCGATGTTAATTTTCTTGCATAGTTGTCGTACAGTGATTTCGGTATCCTCCGTATCACTTCTAACCGGTTCAGGAACCCCATATAATCTTAAATTATTGCTTCGGGAGTATTGCTCTATATCATCTATGACCTCTTGCATTTCCTGGAGTTACGTTCGAGTGACACCACCTTTTCATTAAATTTCTTGGTCACACCGGCTTCACTTCTTTTCTGATCACCTCTGCTAGTTTTTGTACAAATACATACGACACAAATATTTTTTCGACTATACTTGTAATCAATGCTTCCTCCTCTTCGTTAGTTTTAACACTACTGCGGAGAATGTTATGCATTTTTGAATGCAAAAATAATCAAATGCAGCGAGTTCCTCTAAAGCGTCTACTCAGTACAAGTGTACATCACATTAAAAAAAAACAAATACGTAACAACTGTTTAAGGGAATAGTAATTAAGTAGCAATGTTTTCAAAGCTGCACTATGTCTTTATAACACAATGACTATGCGAAATAGACAAAAAAACTGCAAACGTTGTTCAGTTTATTGGTAAATTATTCTGGGTACTTCTCGCAGATTTGTTTTCTCTTTATTTTCAGTTGCTTTCATAATCGATTCCCATTTAATCTGACTACACGGCTTCCTTATCGCATTTCAGCTATGGCATCGTTTTTGGCGAATTTCCCTCTTTCGTTTGAAGTCCTCCTTTAGATCTTGTAGAAGTAATAGCTTTTTGTGCAATTATTTAATCCTGCAGACTGCACGATTTTCTGGTAAAAGCAATTCCTTTCATTCATATCCTTAGAGGTTTTAAAGCAGTCGCTAGAAACTAAAAACACTAGTTAGTAGAGCAGCAAATGTCTGAGTTGTTTCGTGGTGTATTGTTTGTTTGATTTGAACATTATGGAGTAAACTTCTGTTTAAGCAGGTATTATGTGAGAAGCTTATCTGCCAGTAAACAGAGATGCGTTGGCTACATCCGGATAAACTCCTTGTTTTCTCCTGCATATCAAATTGCCAGCGATAACGCGTCAAGTTTTGCTTATAAAGCTTCGGGGTTTTCCAGACTTGAGCAACTCATAAGAAAACACAGCCTGCAAGCTTTCGAATAAATTTGGTAAATCCGAAGTGAGGGATTTTGCAGAAAAATGCTATAACCTGTTGATCTACGTTTGGGCTCGAACGGTCTCCATTGCACTTGACCAGGATTGCACAAAGTTTCAATATAAAAAGTTCTGTTTTTAATGATTCAATAGGATTTCTACAGAGAATTACAGAATGTAATTGTCTCATGCCCTGTTTCAAATAACTTTTTAAAAGTTAGAAATATTTTACGATTCATCATTCTGTCGGTACTAGTGCGTGGGAAGATCAATATTTCATTCGTCGTTACATCAAGGTAATATTTCGTTAACTTGTGGGAAGGTTGTACGTTATACAGGGTAGGCTACATAACTTCGATTCTCTTACTGCTTGAGATTGTAATTCAACGTACACATTTGATGGTAACATTAATACCCAATATTTATCTAAAAGACAGATTGAACAAAATGGCAGCGTCTTTACAGTTATAAAGCAATTGACAGGTAATTCTAACAACTGCACAGTAGTGATGTCAACCGTTACTTTTCGGTACTTGTAACTATTCGTTACTTTTCGATGTAGTATCCGTTACTTTGTATTCGTTACCGAGTACTCGTTTATTCTAAAACCTACACGCGTTGCAACAAGTTCGGATCGAGTACCTGAAAGTTCAGCGAGAGTATCCGTTGGGTTCAGATAGAGTAGAGTGGCGAGTACTCTCCGCACACGTAGCTGCGAGAGCTGACGTAAACAAACAAAACTGAATGCTTACTTCTTTATTTCTCAGAAACAGAATTGAGTATTTGGCATTTCACTTATGGCTTATGCACCCGTAACATCAGGAGTTGCGTTTGTTACTCATTTAATATATAAAAGAAGTGTTAAAACAACCTGGTTAAGAGGCCTGCTTTTATTTGGTGTTCTATGTAACCTTATGAAAAAACAGGTGGTAGCAACCTACCTGATCACGTTTTTTTAACATCCGTTAATAATAGTTATTCCACGACTGGGAGTAGAAGTCGGTTTCTATAGCATCAAAATTGTGACAGAAGTAAAGCATTTACTCCCTAGAGACTAAATAAGACAAAAATTTCCCTAGGGAGTTTTCATTATGACTGACACAACAATTATGTCAAATTCGAGGTTATCAGGTTAGGTTCTGCGTCAGTTTTGACACAAACTGATGCAAAACCTAACATGCTAACCTCGAATTTGACATAATTGTGAACTCTTGTCATAATGACTTACAGTGCCACCAACTTTAAAATTTACCATAGGCTACTAATTTTAAAATAATTGTAACTAAAATATCATAAATGACGTTTAAAAAATACAGCTTTTTCGTTTTAAATCTTCCTGCAACCTGAAAAAAATAGTATATGCAACTCGGAGAGAATGCTATTTTGCTTCAGTGCAATTTATGACTTTCGGGCTTCGCCCTCGAGTCAGAAATTGCACCTCAGCAAAATAACGCATTTCTCTCCCTCATTACATAATCTACTATTTTTCGGGAAATTACCTATTTTATGTCACGGTATTAAAAAGTGCTAGGTAATTTTTTTTTCGTAAAACTACTATTAAAGAAAACATACTGGAAGCATCTTTTATTATGTTAACGCATATTAACCATTTCTTCGGGAAATTGCCTATTTCATTCTAGAGCATTAATAAAGTCCTAGCTAAGAACGCCAATCGCTGTTCGAATGTGCCTATTGCGTAAAAATATTTGCATAAAACCCCTACCTTTTCAGACAGCATTGTAATTTTAAACACAATCTCAAACTTAAGCTTCACACCGTAAGATGGCGAAGAAATAAAAAGCAAGGTTAAACTAAATACTCTTTGGTTAAACTGCTGGGTCGAGTTGATATCAGTTACTTCGGATCTTGTTGGGTAACGAGTACTCGTGTACCGAATAGTTACTTTTTTGACATCACTACTGCACAGGGCATCTATATTGAGTATCTCTATTGCTAACTCATGTGTACGTGGGTTGCAGTCTTAAAAAATAGGGGTATCGAAGTTACGTGGCCTACCCTATGTATGTTAACTGGTTTTCTTTCACTTGCCCATTTTAAGTGTCTTTTAGCGACCGAGATTATAATTTGAATTTTATGCCGGGAACGTAGCTTTAAATTTGATTGAAGCTGCGAACACCCCGTGGTTTCACAAGCCTTTGACAAATTTTCAACACCTGGATGCGATTTCATCTTAAGGTGAGATAGATTTTAAAGTGTGCCGTTCTGGGAGCTGCGACGAGAGACTAATTTGTAAAAGGAACTCGAGAAGAAAGCATCTCGGCAACAGAATTTTATTACCTTTAAAAAGTCACACTAGGAAGGCTTTGGATGCCCACAACCGCAATTATTCTATATTGAGCAACCTCTGTTTCTGCCTGAAGGGAGAGCATCATCAGAATGTGCTTTACTTTATTACCTAAATCTAAATGTGGCTATATGGTACGCTTGAGATTTAACTGTTATTATTTCCTACAGATTTTGTGTGAAAAAATCTACTCTCTTGCACTAGTAACATTAAATAAAAACATAAACGTCCAAGGTCGACAAAAAAATTAAAGACTCTGGATACAACGGGTTTCGCTATTATGTTGGATGTTACGGTCTAAAACGACTTTTATGACCTCGCGCCGGCTCATACAAAAATCACGTAAAAGCTAAACGGCCAACGCAAACGATATTTCTTAAAATCGGGACAATGACTCACTAAGAACCGCTGCTCTGCCCTGTCGGCTAAACATCAGTGGAGCGAGGGGTGGTCCTACACGAAATTACCTACGGGAAACGGCCTAAGGGAAAGTAAACAATGACAAAATTAATTGAGCGCAACCCAGTTTCATCAATAAGAACGAAAATGCAAAGATAGACCCACTATGAAACCGGGAAATCAATGATCCTACAGACTTTACACGTTGGCGAAATCCAAAGCTAAACGGGAATAGAATATTTGTGCAGCTCCTCACGACTTCCAACACTGCAGCGACGAGCGCACCGACTTACCTGTGACGCTTAAAAACTCTCTTTCCAGGCTCCACCGTACATAAATCTGACACAGAGTATTACTTAACCTGAAAATGAGCATGCACAAGCACGTGGGGAAAATCATAAGGTAACGCTCAGTAAACCGATCTATTGGTCTAGGCACATGGTCAAATAGGTACAGCACAATGAGAACATATAATAACGGGCGAAATCTGTAAGCCCAACTGGGGACGCTTTATCTCTAATCGACTAAATTACAGGCGAGATAATGACAGCTGGCACACAGCTAAGTTAAATACATTACAGGCGGCCCCAGAAAGGGTTGCCGTTCAGCAAATAGGCACATAAATTATTAGCAAACAAATGAGTTGATTAGTTTACTGGCGGCCTCAAACATGGTTTGCCGCTCAGCGAATATGCACATAAATTATTAGAAAACAAATGAGTTGATTAGTTTACAGGCGGCCTCAACAAGGTTTGCCGCCAGCGAATATGCACATAAATTATTACCAAACAAATTAGTGGATTAGTTCTTACAAGCTACACGCACCTTATTGGTTGGTTTTGCCTGGCGTGCGTCGTCGCTGTCGGAGAGCCCGCCACTTCAGGGAGCGGCCTTCAGCCATAAGCGTGAGTGTCGTGCGGGCCGAATATTGCCTTAATTGGCAGAAACCCCAAACCAACACCACCTAACACCAAGACGGCTCGTGATGAACTCTCGAAAAACAAAGCCAAACCTCGCCGTAACAGCACATCACTGGACGCCCCTGCGCGGAGCGATTTACCAAAACCAAGCTCTCGAAGCGCTTACAAACACCGCCGGCAGCTGACTGACAACGCTGTTCCCCCAAACACGCTCTGTGGCCTCACCACCTGCAGCCAATCACAAAGCAGACAATCACAGATGGTGTTGCGCGCCCCGACAGGCAATCCACCTTAAAGACGAAAGACTAAGATGGAACGAAATTATTTAAAAAAATCTCTCGCTTGCTCCCATGGACTGGGTTTTAAATTTGATGAATAAAACACGCTACAGAATATTGAGGCAGCCCAGGTGCAAGCTCGCCGAACTTCTAGAAACTGGCTGCGCACTAAATATCGAAATTCCAAATACACCAGAAAAAGCAATTATGAACGAAAATTACAACGGCCGTTATAGTTGCTTGCACACAAACTAATGAACTATTGGGCGTGAAAATACGACACAAAAAATCATATACAAGTGGGGTCAGAATCTTTTAACTGAAAATACTCCAAAAGGTCGCATATTGGTAAAATTTAAAAATTGCCTGACATGGACTGACAATATTTCTCAAAAATTTAGAAAATTTTCTAATGATTGGCAGAAAGGCTATTCCCGGATAGTAGCGAAACATTTTCAAAGAAATAATGTAGATTTTGTTACAAGACAAAACGCTCTTTAAGACATGTTAATAATCAAAAAGGCAAAGCTCACCCTAATCACGCCTCATCTATCCTGCAACAGATAGTTGACCGACTATTGCTCAGGCAAATGGGGTGGTTCCACTTCACACGACGTTAAATTAGGACAAGATGTTGTCACACAGAGGGTGCTTATAATCGAGGTGAAACGGGGGCACAGGCCCCACGAGTTTTAATAATCAAGGTTGGAAGAAGGTATCGCAGCAACCTCCTGTAGAAACCCGAAATCCAGAAAAGTCGTAGCACATCAGCGTTCCTGGAGACGACCCAGCTACTTTGGAACCTACGTTGTTGATTTACTTTACTTGAACCAGATCACCCTACATTCATAATCACAAAATGGAGCACACACTGAAATGTCGATAAACGCATGCAGATATCATAAATAAAACCGTTAAAAATTGAAGCGTCTATTAAAGGTAGGCAAATATATCTTGAACAGTAATAAACGAAATGGGTTAGTATTGTTAAATCAACTCAAATAGGTAGCAAAATATGACACAATTAAAGTTTGTCCTTGTTGGTGAACGGTCGCAAACGTTTAAATAACGCGGTCGTTTTGAACGCTCCACGCTGTTCCAATTATGGGCACAAGGCAAATGTAGGCCACTGAGGCCTGGAGTGAATTTGGTTATTGCTATAAATACATCACGTCAGATAATGTCAAAAGGTGTAGGACTTTATGACTTAGCGATGCACTATATTAATTCTAGTTTACAATACCTGGTCCAATTACCCGGTGATCGGCGAAACCGTTATTGGAGCAGGTGGTGGTGGTTCCGCAAGGGACGCCAGAAGCGGGCAGGTAGAATGGACAACGTCGACTGCTATTAGAGACAATAACGAACGGCCACCATTAATGGCCATTGCGACAGGGGGATGATTCATCTGATGACGGGGAGGACAGCAGGGGATGACTTCTTTGGCGACGGGGAGGACGATGATTCCTCTGGCGATGACGGATACAGCAAAATGGGTCTTGTCGCGTGGCGAGTAATAGCTGCTAGCGTTTCGACGACTACTTATACCTTATCTCCTCGAAACTTGGCACTTTAACAAAACCTAACCCGTAATGGAATCCGTGAATGGCACTAGATATGCTGCCCTGGAGACGCTAGAAACACATCCTCTTCGACGTAAAAAAGGTAGCAACCCAATCACTAGCTGCTTCTTCATATGAGCCCAGAAGAACAGCCATCACAAAGTAGAGCCAATCTACTGGAATCAAGCTGGAGGCTTAAGTGTGCCTCACTTGTGCGCTCCGTCTAACTTATACGCAGACATTGCTGCCACACAAGACCACCTCCGGATTTACGCGTGCTGTGCAGCTACGGAAACATGCAGGTGCCAGCTTGTAGTTTTAGTCCTGCGATTTCGTGGAATCGCCAAGCTCATAAAAAGGTGTCATTATAGGGTATTCGTGACACGTTCGGACAAAGATATTTTAATAACAACAAACCGCGCTTTTAAAGAGGAATTTCAGTTCTGCGGACTGCGAAAGATGTCGGCAAAGATTGGGATTCGGAGTAACGTTGCCTAATTAAGCTAAATTACGGCAGGAAAACTGCCGATTTTTGAAATGACAGTGCCGACTAATATTGTCCTAGCAATTGAAAGGGAAAATGCAACTAGCAGTCGTAAATTCAACTGTAGAGCAGCATATTGCATTACCTTCCCTTTAAAACTGTTTTTCTACATAGATACCTAATAACCTCTTTATTGCTAACGCGAATTTTCATAACCAACCGAAACAATTTTACACTTGGTGATCCTCAGGAAAATGATTAAAAATCGTTTACTCTCTGGCTAAAGCGGTACCACGCCTAACTAATAGAATGGGCGTGGTCTTGAACTGGAAGAATAGACGGTATAGTAAAAAATGCGTTTTTTATTGCCCAAGACGCCATTTTGGTGTTTCAAATACACTTAATGGAGTGGAACGTCCCACTACAGAAAACTTCCTAGCGATGGGAAATATGTACGGTGCTGAGCTTCGGGATTTGGGTCTCAACTCATTTCTGCACCTCTGCTGCAAAACACTCGAAATTGCATTACTATTCACAAACGGAAATCATACAGAAAGTTTCAAAGATCTCTATTTAGAAAAAATTCATAGTTTTACATTTCAAGTGATTTCAAACAAATTTCTTAAGAATTTTACTTCTATCCTATCAGAAAAGCTAGCCAACGGTCTGCGAATAATTTTCACAGATTGATAGAAATCCTTGACACAGAGCGATAAAGACGTTACTGAGTATTTTAAGAGAATATGCCCGAAAATTATTTGCTGAAACAAATAATAGGACAAGCGGTAGCTTACTTATGGAACATGTCCATTCTAAGTACATAGGACATATTTCAAATTGACGGTAAATCACACATGCAAAATAAAATAATAAACATAATACCACTCAGCTGGGTGCAGGACGATTAGCAGTGAAATGCCAGCACTTGGCTCAAAAATAGAGCAAAACAAAAACGATAACTCCATGGACTGAACGGCGTCAATTCTTCAGGCTGGCTACTCTTCAGCAACTTTAAAGGATAGACAGCGGTAGTTCGAGAGCATCTACTGGGATTCGGCATAAATTCATCATGCGTTGAACCAGAATTTTTTTCAGGGTTTTTTGGCACGGCGGAGAGTTGTGAGGTGATAGGCCGATGTACAGGGACTCGATGCCGCTGCCAGTATAATGACCGTAGCGAGACACGAACAGGGTATCCCTTTGAATATATTCGACCATCGGCCAATGCAAAATACCACTAAACTCGAAAGAGAAACCCTTATTTGAAATTTCGTACTGTACTTCGGGAATCTGAAATGTCCGACAAGGTCGTGATTTTACTAATCGGCACGATAGGGGTTCCCGAGTGGCCCCTTCCATGGAGTAAACTAACACTAACCCGCAAATTCGCCGCTCGATTACATTTGTTCCTTGCCTGACGATCTGACAGCTCGCGCTCCAGCGTGAAGAGAATAAAGTCGTTGCTTTTATCTCAAGTACCGTACGAGCTAATAAGTTTTATGCTCGGCCGTGAAACCAACTAACAGATTCTTGACATTAGGCAGATAATTGTAAAACCCAAAGTGTGTAATATCAGTACTTATAAACTTTTAACGTTCTTCCGATAATAAAAACGCTTTGGCTTGTGTGCGATGGCAAAATATGTGGCAAATAGTGGTCGAAATGGGACCTTGACTTAAAAAATGTATTTAATAATCTGAATGATAACAATAGTTGGCAGATGAGAGTAGACAGCGAGTTGACAGAACCCCTTGAAATAACGACTGTCTCAAAAGCGGGCCAAGAGTGCTTTCACAATTTCAAAAACGAACCAGGATTAAATGCCAAGAGATGGTTTTGTTTTTACTGAATAGGTAATACATATAACCTGGTAATAATTGAATTATGACACTTGTGGAACTTATGACACTTAATCACAAATTGGCGGAAAAACTTGATAACCAACATCATGATAGTCGTTAGTGAGGTTGGAAGTCCCCATAAATTCACAGCGACGCCTATAATTGGCCTAACGGTTGTTGGCTGAGTGCGAAATAAATAAATAAATAAATAAAATGAAATTTTAGTAAAAGTACTCTTTACCCGGTTTCTACACATCCTTTAGATCAAATCTTACGACAAGGTTGCATACTGAGTCCTATTCTTTTTAAACATGTACTCCGAGTTTATGATTAGGAAAGCAACCGAAGGTGGTAAGAAACCAATGGAACTTATGGAGGCTAGTGACACCTCCATATTTGTCAAATCGTAAGAAGAATTAATTATGTTGCTTTATAAAAACTAGGAACTGAGTGAAAACAAAAAATAATGATTGTATATCGACAAAGCCACAATAGGTAATTGTTACGTGTTAAAAGTAACCTGGAAAAATTTAGGTAATTAATTGTCTTATCGCTAATAAACCAAGACAGTACAGACCACATAATTAATCAATAATATTCCTAATAAATTTGAGTAGTATTCTAAATATTTCGTGTTGCGAAGTATCGTGGTTGCCTACCCTGAATTTTCAAGGATTTACCAAATTCTTGGCCCTGAGCTTATCCTTTCTGGAATTTGCCAATTCGTGCTGGTGTAGGAAGGTTACTAAGTGAAATATTTTTTAATTAAAATTTCCATTAATGTTGGCTCAAGGCTATGCAATCATTTTGAGAAATCAATTTGTATGGTCCCGCTTTGTTTGAAGAAACTGGTTGTCGTTCCTTCAAGCAACATTTTTAATAATTTGTCTAAAATGCACATTTTGTGGATTTTACAGGAGCGAATTATCTCAAACAGAAGGTCAGGTTTTTTATATCGCTGTCTCCATTCTAAACGTTTGGAGTCACAGCTCTTTTTAGTTACGGGTGAAAGCTCTTTGTCGTATGGGCAAATACCCTTCTCGCTTTGGGCGCAAGCACTCTCTCCGTTGTGAGCAATTAGTTAGTGTCTTTCGATTAGCTGGCCATAGACACACATTCATTCGAAACCGCACGAATGTAGTTTTTTGTGGCGGTTTTGAACGTGTGCCTATGCCAGGTTATAGCTACGTTTCAAACCGGTACGAATGTACTACATTCGTGGCGGTTTTAAACGTGTGTCTATGCCCAGCTATTGTGTTCCTGTGAAAGACATGGTCTCAGTCCACTTCTGGGGTTTCATTACCTAGATACACTATCTCCAGCCAAGGGTTGCAATGTGAAATAGCGGCTTAATCATTGGGCAACCATCTGTTGATACCCTTTCTGACTTTCTGGTACCTTGGCATTATGGTTGTGACCACCTTCTGATGCATACACTGATGACCTGCAGGGACTAGTAGCATAAGGTGCGGACCTACAAAATGGAATTGTTTGTGATTTGATTCTTGCTTCCTGTTCATTTCAATTAACCTTTCAATTAGTAGATTTACTTCGTACTTAAGTAAATATAATAATATACCGTAAGTAACTTCAAATTTTCATTAAACTATTTACAACATTCTGTCAAAGTAGGTTTGAGGGAAATCAACGCGTCTTAATTACCAGAACAGCGGTTTTTAGTTCACTTAAATATATATAAATTCCGCCAGCTTATATTTCGAAATCCGATGACTGGGCTATTATCAAGTTCGTTACCGATTAGCTCGATTGAACTGAACTTAATAATTCTCCGATTGCAAGATAGTGAGTAAATAATTTTATTTGGTCGCTGAAATGATTACGCTTTTAATGAATTACTCAGCGTATTCCGGGATTTATTAAGGTACCTAATCTGAACCAAGTATTTCGCGTCTGTGAAAGCTTTTGCATGTTGATGATATATTTTGCATTTGTAGGTTTTCGATCAAATTCAATATGAACCCAAAATTTAATGAGTAACGTTAGTTTTATGGGCTTTTACCTGCGATTTAGTAATGTCGTAATCTCAAAGGTTACCGATTAATATTTCAGTAATGCGAAGTGCGCATACTTCCGTCAACTTGTATGATTTCTTTTTCTAAATATTCATAATTTTAATTATTATATCGGACTTTCACTTTGCTCCAATTTGGAACCCATCTCTCTAGATTTAATTCTTGGTTATAAACGCTCCTTACTTTTGTGCAAGGTTTGAGTTGCACTGTTGAACTATTTATTTATAGTGTTAACCTTATATTGTTGTGATTTTGTACGTATATATACTACCCAGCATTTAAAGAAGTAATTATACTGGCTCTTACTTGCCGTAGATGTTGTATGCGTTCTTGTTGTCTTCTTTCTTTTTCAGGAATTGGTTTAGTAGCGCATTTTCAACTACTCTTTTAACAGCGCTTGAATTAGTAGCTACTTGGCGCCCATGTTTTTTTAATATTATTATATTACAGTTTTTAGTTTAATCCACGACAAGCTCAGGCTGAGGCTTGATTATGTGTCGTAACACAATACGTAAAAACAAATAACATTAGCGTCGTCGACATGTTAACATACCTTGGAAACCAAACTAACAAATACCTATGGAGGCAGCTATGGCATCACAATAGGTAGCAATGCTGATGACACCGCCATATTTGCCAACACATTAGAAGAACTCATCATGTAGCTGTACAATATCGAAAAAGTTAGTGAAAATCCAAGATAATAATTATAGATCGTCAAAGAACGACAGGTAAGATATAAAAATGATAAATAACATCAGTGTTGTGAATATGTTCACATACATGGGCACATTAGTTATCAACATCGGTGTATGCAACGACGGCATCACAATAGATGGCAAGAAAAAGTGAATGAAAAACCAAAATATTGATATTAAATTGGCAAGGCAACGACAGGCAATTTATGTAAATGATAAATAGCATTAGTGTACTGGATACGGTCACATACCTAAGTACGTTAGTCACTAACAACGGAGGTTGCAGCGACAACAACAAAATGAATAGCAAGAAAATGTGTAGCTCGAGGTATGCTATTGACACTACCATATTTGCTAACACAGAAGAAGAATTGATGATGTTCCTGCAGACAATCTGAAAATGAGGGAAAAGTCAAAATATTGATTGCAGATCGACGAAACATCAACAGACGATACATAAAACTATGAATAACATTGGTGTCGCGGGCATATTCACAAACCTCAGCACGATATTGACAAGGGTGGATGTCGCGATGCAATTGCCAAAAAGGCCAAACTAACAAAAATGTAAAAAGCACGATATTACAACAGACATACAAGATTAATCAACAGTCTTGTCATCTGAGTTTTTCTTTATGCTGCAGAATGCTGGACACTAACGAAATCGGTAAACGACGCATGGCTGATTTTGAGATGCATTGCCGGAGCGGGCTACTGTAAATATCCTGGAAATCGAGAAGCATCACCTGAAATTGAAAAAAAATATTAACCACTACGGCAACAGAAACAAAAGCTACATTTTTGTCCACGTCATCTACAAAGACGGTTTATAAACATACAATTCTAGGGAAAATGGAAGACACGAGAGGGAGAGAAAGATTTCTCGCACGGCACACCGATCTCAGTAAACACTAGAATCATCATGAGAACGATGCTTTAGAGGAGTTGAAATAAGGTCTGGGAAAATTGATTACCTATGGAAATACAGAATTTTAGCTTATGTTCTCTGACTATTAAAACACTCTATAAATGTTAAACGTGGACGCAAGAAAAAAGTTCTATTGAAAAGGAAAATGTGAAACACTAAAACACGCCTACGCCTTGCCTAAGTAATAGTTCCAAAATTGCATTATGTTCGTCTTCAGAATTTGAGTGTCTATCGGGAATGTAAAGGGTCAAAGGTCGAGATTCTTTGAAGATGTTTGCTACAGACAGATATTAATTGGTTCTGGATCCTCATATTTATTTCGAGAATTTTTAATGCTCGAATGTCTAGCGCTCCAGACGCTTTTCTTGTAAGCCAGTTCAGTTACAAGTACACTCGCACAACTGCACTTTAAATATTTGTCAACATCGAGGCAATGTTTCAAAATATTCTGTGTTTCATACTCCACAGTGAAATATCGTTCAGTGCTCAGTCACAGTTTATTTGCTCCCCGCAGGTACTTCCCTAGTCGAACCAATATCAAGTAACAACATCGCAGACTTGAATACAAGCAGCAGTATTTACGCTTTTGTTGGAAAACAGTAGTACAATAACGCAAGTCCTATAACTTTCCCGTCTGTAACTTGGCTTTCACTAACTTTATAGGGCTTTCTCGCGCAAAGTTCCCTGGAGAATGTCTTGGAGAGTAGCTCAGCCAGGATCGTATTAATCGTGTTTTCGAGACGACGAAGCAGGAGATAAGTTTTTTTAAATTTATGTAGTGTGTCTACGTATGCTTTCTATTTTACCTCTGAATTCCTTGTGAACATTTATATATTTATCCAACACTTTTGGATCAGCTTACAGCCCAGGCTAACCCCCAGTTATTAAATAAATGATCTTTAATGCCAGTAAATATAAATGAAATGTCTGTCAGTTGTCGTCTTACGACAATAATAACTTCAATCAAACGAGCAGTCTTAATAAATTGCACATACCGTTGAATAATAACCCAACCTTAGAGCTACGGGAAGGTATCGAAGGATCAAATAAGAGAAAATTCTTTACAACATTACAAAATTTAGATATCAACTGTGCAACACGAAGCACATTGTAAAAACAACCACAGCTAAGACGTTAACTTACATCAAAATTGACATTACACAACTAGAACTATGTTCGTTACATTAAGAGTCGCCCAGAAACTAAATTTCCAATATATAAAAACGACAAACGTTTGTTAACTTCAAAATGAACTCAGAGGTTAAATTATTGACACGTAAAAGTTACACAGATTTTGCTATATATTCAAATAACTCAGAATATGAATTGCTAATAATAAAAGTAACATATTTATAAGTTATACGGCATTGTGAAATTCAAAAGTAAAATTATTAATAATTATGAATTAATTAGACGACCAAAACCGAATATAAATCTAATTATTAGTAGTTTCACCAATCAGTTAAAAAAACCATGTCCTTACGCAACCTGCAGACGCGTCGTTTGCCGCTGAAGCGTTGTGTTGTGAAGAAGGAGCGCATTTATAATTACATAACATGTTTTATAAAAGAATTATTCGCTAGATGAGATGGGCACTAAATGAAATATATCCGTCGACTATTTTAAGAGTTAATATGCAACTGCGTACAATGAATTCACAAAACTACACAAAATGGTTGCCTATAAACAACCAAAATCACTTACTGAGAGAAAAATCGTCAAAAAGCAACATGTATAAACAACCAATGAATTGATGCAAATTATAAAAGTTGGGAAAGTACCAAATTGACTTTGATAAACAACTTATCAAATTTATGCGCTCCTGAAAGCTCTGAACTGAAACAAACGCATTGATTGTTTTCTATAATGTGGCACTTTCGTCGCTCGCAGAACAAATAGATGGAAAAGCAGACATATGCTAATTACGTTTGATTTAATCATTATATGTAGAATACAACTAGCATATGTACTGAATCTCGCCCTAACTATATATTTCAATTCTTTTTCAATGTATTTCGAGTATAGCAATAAAGACATTTATTATTATTATTATTATTATTAATACTTACAAAACTTTTCGAGGGCCTATTAAGGAAAAAGATAACAAAAATATCCACAGGAAGAAACTTACAAATAGATTCTCCCATGTTAAACCACGTCAACTGGTGATTTTACGGCACACCTTTAGGTGTTAATCGGCCTCAAATTAATAGTCAACATCCAAGAGCAAGGGTCGAGAATAACGACCCAGAAAAATAAAAATGCTCGATTTGCTTTTCACCACGACGCAGAATGTTAATTTCCTAAAAGGGGTGACTTTCTTTTTCAAGCTCCTGACCTATATCCCTCCGTCCTAAGTTTAAATGGCAGAAAAGTTAACCATTTAATAAAAGCACCTCAAGACTCGCTGTACTCTAAAGTTAAATCCGCAAGAGTTCAATGCGAACGAAGTTCCAATCTGAAATGTTCAAACTACCCTGACATTAAGAAAAATAAAGATAGGCAACCTGCTCCACACACGGGCATTTAAAGTAGCCTATTTCCAGGACATAATGCCGCTGCATTTGAAAGAAAGGGATTTGGGTCGATTTTTGGAAAAGTACTGCAAAACGGAAAAAATAATTTTAAACTGTCAGTTCAAAATATTTAGTCCATTACAAATTGGTATTTATAAATTTGCTGTATTTCAAAATTGTTAAGTCCTTCGATCTATCGAGCCCTATTAATTATTCTGGAACATATTAGACTAAGGAACGGGCAGCGTTGAATAGATGAGACAACTGTCTCGTTATAAGCAAACTTTTACTGAGTATCTAAATCCACTTTTTATAACCAAGCAGTTTTGATTCAAATGTTTGGGTCTTGACTTACTCGCAAAGCAATTTCTTTATTGCTTGAAAAGTAGGAAAGCTTAAAGACCGATGGCAATTCCCAAATCTGATGAGTTTTAAGGATGATTAAATTTAGTCTTTGGTGGGATTAACAAAATATTAATCCATAATTTGATGAACGGGGAGAAACTTCGAAGAGGGTTTTTATCGAGCACGACTGCTGTGTCCTTCGTCCTACTTAGCTAACGAACCAGCGGATTTATTGACTTTATCCTGACTTTATTGGCCAGTCATCTTGGAATAACTGCTGCCACAGCAGTCCTATATGAAATCAATCCCCAGGCCGGGCCTGGCGGCTTTAAAACCTCGAAGCGATAAGTCTGCGGAGTTTGCCGTAACTCTCGTTCTTTCTTAAGGCCCGCGATATTGGTTCAGTGTTTCAGGTAAATTAGCCACAGACCCCGAAGTTTGAATTCTCCGATTGTTCCATGGCACACTGGCAGCATTACTCGCGGCCAGGTGTACTACCCTCGATTAGCGAATTGTGTAACGGATCAGCATCTATGGGAACTGTCGGTTGATTAGCTGTGTCGATGGAGTTCGCGCCTTAGCGCCTCAATGGTGACCAGCGTTATTGAGTTAGCGACTTGACAGTTCCGCGCGACGCCACGCTGCCTGCGTCTGGAAGACAAGTAAACTTTCTGAGTGATTTCTAATTTGCTTTCTTGCTTTGCATCGTCGGCGGCGGGTTGGGGGCTTGTTCGTTTTTCATTTCGGTGCTATAAATCAGACTGTTCGACAGCGATACCTTTAATTAAAGGTGTGTGAAGCAGAATGCAGTCTTATTTTGCGGGAGATTCTTCGCATTATGAAACACTGCAACACTTTCTTATTTACATTCTTCCATTCCTAGCTTCTTAGTTCGCCTAAGCAGTTATTGAGAGAGCAAGTCTTAGTAGATCGGTTCTGGCGATCATTTTACCTGAGGTTGAACTGTGGACCCGCAGAATACAACTGCACTCGACTTTAGTATATTTTGGTCCATTTATGCCTTGTCCTTGTCTACGTGATCTTGATTACTGCATTATTGTGCCTCAAAGTGTAAAATTTGGTATACATATTCCAGTGGCGGCTGCTCCTTAGGGGCGGGCGCAGGGGCACGAGTACCCCAGCGGTCAATAGCATAACTGTTATTAGAAAAATGTAATTATCTTATAATTGGAAGTATATTTTATCATTTATTCTACCACTATAGCATAGCAAGGTGTAAGTAATGAGGTCCGGAGATTATTCGATAATGCTTAAAACATGTAAAACAATGTCCAAGAATAGTGTCAACATAACATGAGTTATGTGTCAAACACTCCCTCGTATCATATGCACCAAGCAGCTGATAGCTTCTAAGAGCGCTCTCCGAAATATATTTCAAACCTATATGGGAATTACTGGATAAAACGCTGTCGCTGCAGAATCGGCGATACAACAGTTTTAATGCGACGCTACGGCTACCTATGTTGCAGCCGAGACTGCTGGAAACTCGCGGGCTCGTGTCATATTTACAAATATTGTGCCCCTGAAATGTAATGCAATCCAAGAGTAAAGGCAGCCGCTGCGCCGATAGCAAATATGGTACAAACTTTGACATTCAAAATTAAGGCCAATACAGCAACGACGTTATTGTACTCGTATCCTTATGGCCGTGTTTGGACATACTATCGGTTCCAGTTGAAGTTGTTTATCTTGGGTGATTTTGGTTTTTCTTGCAGTTTTATACAAAAAATGGTGAAGAATAGTACAACTGAGTAATACTCTCAATGTTAATTTTAAAAACCTACTGTTATCTGAAAAGGTTAAAATAAAAAAAACTTAGATGGACTACAACGATATTAAATTCCAACCTGCAAAATAAAGTTTATAAAGTTGACACTTGCAATTTTACAAGACGTTGCTCGGTGGACATTTACAAGGCAAACAGATTATTTGTAGATGTGATGCCTTGTATGATCTGTTTCGTTTTCCATTATTATAGTTATTAATGATACGAGTGCGAAAACACAATCTTAAAGTTCGAGATACTTTAAGCGTTTTCGCAAGAGTGTCATTCAGAATTTTTTCTGTTGATCAACCACGTTGGTCACGAGTCGCTATGGATATGTTGTTTATTTTATAAACGAAAATGTCAAAGTCAAATCAAATTCCTGAAAATATTTCAAAGAAAGGGAATCTATTGCGAGAAATTTTGTTGCCCGTGAAGTCTAAAGCTGCTTACGAGAGGGTTTATTAAAATTTCCGCCATTGGTGAGAAAATAACAAAGTCTTCTCGGTAACAGAAGAGGTAATTCTTGCCTATTTAGACGAAAAGGTAAGTCTGCGATTATTTTCATTTCCATTTATATTTAAGTCATTTGATTTGCAGCAAGAAACGTCACATGCTTCACTTTGGCCGCATTAGTCGATGCTGAAGTCATCCTTAAAAGTTAAAGAAAACCTGCGCATTGAGCAGTTTGGGAATGTAATTGTTTACCTTAAACAAATAAATGTAACACTTCAAGATACCAAAAACGCATTTAATAAACCATTATTGTTGCTATATTTGTTTCGCGTTTTAAAATTTTGAAAACACATTGTTTCGGGCAACGTGTTTTAAGCTGCTGATTTTATTCTAGGATTTAGATATTAAAAAGATGACTTAAAATATGACCAACAGAAAAAATATATTATTATCGTTGGTGGTTGTTTAACACTTATGTAGATTTTGTGTTGTGTTTGAAATCTTTGTTCTGAGCAAATGACGTTCTTTTTGGATTATTAGAATTACAGATCGTGACTATATTTGGATTAAAATATTGACGGAATGTAGATGAACAATTAAATATTTAGTTTTCCTAGTTATTAAGAGCCCCATAAATACAATTATTATCACCAGCTGCCACTGACTTATTTGTATATCTAATAAACCAAAAAATGGAAAACCAAATAGTGAACGGCTTTGAAATAAGACAAAGAGAGGTCCTGCCAGTTTTTACCTTCACGTAACTACTTTTCCCACCTTTCCCACTCTCAATTGGGTGAACGGATCCGGTAGGACGCCGTGACTGGTTGAGGGTTGTTATTAAATCTCCAGTTCGGGGGCATTTCGCTTTGGCTGTAATTACGAAACGAAATAGGCCGCCAAATCGCTGATATAAACCAATTAAAACCGTGTTTGCAAATATATTCCCCGATTATGTGCATCACTCAATAAGCGGGACGCACTCCCGGATTACCATAATAATGCGGGACGGATTGCAGCTGACACTCGCAAATCTCAGACAGACACCTAGTGCTATCGATTTCGCCCGAACGGGATAAAACAAAGTTCAAGGTACAAGCTGCCGGCGAAGAACGCAGATTTCAAAAGGGATTGTTAATGACCGTAAATCATAGCTATCTTGGAGAACAGCCGTCACACTTCCTCTCCGATGTGACGAGCTTCCGGCACAGTTTTTGCTGAAACAAATAGCTTCGTTTAGGGGAAAAAAGCTAGATTTGTATTTACATAAATATTAGGGCTCGTTTTGCTCAGGTTGGGGTGCGAGGGTTGCGCTTTTTCGAGCGATAAGGAACGTTACGTTTGTTACGGGTAGTGTTTCACCCCATGGTCACTTGATTGTTTGTAGAAATAAAACAGAACTTTGGTTTCCACAACACAGTTATATGATTGATAGCGTTTTCTGTATTCTTATTTAAATACACTTCTGATAAGAATCCAGATCCATACATTAAGTATACGCTACACATTCTCCGATAATTTAGAAAACGACAAACGCAATCAACGTTTAATGGTGAGCACTAACATAGTGAACCTATTCGTCAACCATTCACATAGACAAAACACTTCAAAATCATTGAAGAAATACTAGAAATCCAAGAGCACTAAAGATAGTACACATTGACATAATTGCTAAACGTCTAATACTACATATAAGAATTTCACAAATACTTTCAGCAACAAAATTTCGATGTCGGATTTCTTTTATCTTTCTCTGTTAAAATTGTTATGGAAGACTTGGAGTTCCAACACAAACGAATAGTCCTAGAGCTAAAACACAGTAAACTATTGCTCGACGAACGATGTCTGAAATCCAGGATTTGGAGCAAGTTCAAGGTAAAGAAAAAGTAAAAGCTCTCCTTTTACGGTTAGCTTTTCTAAGCTGATACGGAAAATGATAGTTGGCAACGACTACAATGACAATGATAATAAAAATACTCTGGCAACACCTCAAAAATCTAGTAAAACGAGAGCCACTTACGCAATTGGGGGTTGTAGCAACACTTTAGAACTGAACATAAAAATAAATTCTGAAAAATGTAATTTAATAACAGAAACTTAATATGGGAATTTAAAGTTATAATATAGCGATCCTGGCAATTCAATAAATGGGCTGAATAAGCTGGATAATGAAAATGCAAGGCTATACATAATGTTATAATGTGTTATAGGGGATGCAAAGATTATTAATACGAATAGACATCATGATCAGTCAAAAGATTTGAAAAAGGCTTTTGCACAATTTATCGCTTATCGAACGCTGCGAAAAATATAATCAATTACTCCATCTATGTTTTGTAGACTTCCAGAAAATTTTTGTCTCGATGGAACTATGGGAATTACTAAAAGAGTTACGATATAGTAGTATCGATTCACATTATACAAAACTACTGGAAAATATGTATCGCTTTGCCACACTTCAGGTAAAACTACACATCTTCTAAGTTATTCACGCTAGTCCTGAGAAATTTATTGCATCAGCTAAAAGCTAATGTGAATGAAGCGTTTTGAAGCAAGCCATTTCCTTTCCCATGCCGGTATCGTAAGCTCAAACAGACACCAAAAGTAGTCTGCTAATAGAACTACACGTACTATCAAGAAAATAGGTTTGAACCTTGATTTAAGAAAAAACAAATTTTTAGAACCTAGAAATAATTCAAAGCAAACTCTGAAATCATCAAGGTGGGAACGCCAACCAGGCAGTAGAAATATGCAAGAGGGTACCCCTGTGAAGTTAGCACCACAACTTCAAAAAATGTTATATTTTTCAAGAGTTCCCGTTGCACCCCAAAGAGTTCTAGAGTTCCTTGCTATTTTAAAAAATAGTTCTATGTATTTAAGAGAAAAAAATGGGGATACAAAATTTGGGGTGCTAACTTCACATTTTCCTTGGACAAATACCACTATAACTGTTTTTCAGTCATATTTATTGAAAAATGTCATTACACTTTTCGATAGAACTCGCCGGGATGCTACTAGAACTCTAACAAAAAAAAAAGATTTAAAAAAAAATATTTTTTTATAAGACGGAAAAAAACATGTTTTTAATTTTTTAAAGTTCCGGTAGATCTAATGGAAGTTCAAGTAGCACCCCGGCAAGTTCTATCGATAACTTTAATAAAAATTTTTGATAGGACCCGATGTAAAGAAGTTACGTCCATTTTTGTGTTAGTATTTTTACAAAACGACCAAGTCCTGAAAGCAATTTTTTAAAAGTTGCGGTAGTTCTAATGGGAGTTCTAGTAGCACCCCGGCGAGTTCTATCGATAACTCTAATAACATTTTTTGATAGGACCCGATGTAAAGAAGTTACGTCCATTTTTGTGTTAGTATTTTTACAAAACGACCAAGACCTGGAAGTATTTTTTTAAAGTTCCGGTAGTTCTAATAGGAGTTCTAGTAGCACCCGGACGAGTTCTATCGATAAGTCCAATAACATTTTTGAATAAGACTTGAAGTAAAAAAGTTACGAGGTTTTTTTGTGTTTGCTAAACCAATGTCCTGAATGCAATTTCTTTAAGTTTTGATAGTTTAGTAAAAAAATTAGTATCTCTCTTAGTTTTACATCGAACATTTGCTTGCTATTGATTTACATTTACTACAGTGTGAATCTGTTTGGCACTCATAGCGGAACCTTTTTCCAACATATTATCAGAAATGTTTTTAAAAACATTATTATAGGGAGGTAATACTTTACCAGCATCGTCTATTGTTTTAAACTCACGTTGAGGCAAAATATTAGTAAAAACGTGTACGTCATACATCTTGGATGATGTTTCGGACAATGTATAATACTCTACTCGTCCGATGAATGGTCAAACGACAAAGTAAACTTATGAAAACGCTGCTACTACGCTATCGACAATATAGAAAAAACTAATTATTATACATATAGAGTATCATTAACGTATTTATGAAAATTATGTTACCTGTTATCCAACAGTTTCTTTATTATTCACAGAAATGTTTCAGGTTTACACACAAACTGTAAAAGTTTTATAAAAACGACACTTTTCGAACGAGCTCGCCGTAGATTGAGACTGAACTGAGCATTAAACAAATATAAGAATATATACAGGGTGTTTGTAGATCGCTAGACCGCTCGTAACTTCGTTAATAATCGAGATATCGAAAAGAAATTTCTTTTGTTTTACATGCTAGTATACAACCTAAAAATTGACGTAAACCAATTTAAGCCATGGCCTCTTATTTTTAAGTGATACACAACTTTGGTTTTTTAAATGGAACACCCTGTATATTTTTAGACATTTGATATTAGCACTAAAAGTGCTTTATAGTAGCATTCTTAAATTTAAATTTTGGAACTTATTTTTTTCACTTTTAGTGCTGATTTCAAATGTCTAAAAATATACAGGGTGTTCCATTTAAAAAACCAAAGTTGTGTATCACTACGTAAAAATAGGAGGCCATGGCTTAAATTGGTTTACGTCAATTTTTAGGTTTTATACTGGTATTTAAAACAAAAGAAAATTAATTTCGATATCTCGATTATTAACGAAGTTACGAGCCGTCTAGCGATCTACAAACACCCTGTATATACAAGAGCCTGTCATTACCTAAACATCCGACCAAGAACTTCCGAAAATTTTTTAAAGAAATTGCTTCTAGGATCTAGTCGTTTTGTAAAAGTCTTAACACAAAAATCCGCGTAATATTTTTATTGCGAGTCTTATCAAAATTTTGTATTAGAGTTATCGATAGAACTCGCCGGGGTGCTACTAGAACTCCCATTAGAACTACCGGAACTTTTAAAAAATTGCTTGCAGGACTTCTTCGTTTTGTAAAAATACTAACACAAGAATGGACGTAACTCGTGTCCGGGTCCTATAAAAAAATGTTATTAGAGTTATCGATAGAACTTTCCGGGGTGCTACTAGAACTCCCATTAGATCTACCGGAACTTAAAAAAATTAAAAACATGTTTTTTTCCGTTTCATAAATTTTTTTTTAAATCTTTTTTTTGTTAGAGTTCTAGTAGCACCCCGGCGAGTTCTATCGAAAAGTGTAATGACATTTTTCAATAACTATGACTGAAAAATAGTTATAGTGGTATTTGTCCGAGAAAAATGTGAAGTTATAGCACCCCAAATTTTCTACGCCCATTTTTTTCTCTTAAATACATAGAACTATTTTTAAAATAGCAAGGAACTCTAGAACTCTTTGGGGTGCAACGGGAACTCTTGAAAAATATAACATTTTTTGAAGTTGTGGTGCTAACTTCACAGGGGTCAAGAAGGTGCAACATACCTGGCGGCTTTGGGTCATCTAAGATGCATCTATGTCATTAAAGAGGAAATTATGCAATACATGGGTTCTGCATGTACTAACATACGGCATGGAAACAGCTACACTTGCTAAAAGAAGTGCCAAAAAACTGACAATATGAAAGCGCTATTGAGAAGAAAATTGGGTGTAATCCTGAGCGAAAGATGAATAACCACAGAAATCAGGACAAATGTGATAATAAATGTTATTAAACGCATACCAAATTAAAATGGAGTTGGGAATGACACCTAGGAAAGAAAACTACCGAAGAATGTTTAGTGCACGTGTTATAGTGGACAGTACGAACAATCAAAAGAAGACCTCAAAATCAGTAGACGATACATCAAGAAAATCTCAAGGCGAGCTATTAACGAACGATACACAGGAAATCCTGGTAGTGTCTAGGGGAGGCTTGTATCTAACAGTAAACAAACTAGGGATGAAGAAGAGGAAAGTAGAAGCATTATAAAATAATTATTTCCAGATTGGGAATTCTAAAATGAAGACGACATTCCGCAATATATTCATGGTTCATGTGCAAGTGGATGCACCTAAAGAGGAGAGCGAAGATGAAGTAACGTAAATACTATATGCAAAACTAGAAGATATACATGATAAAGAGGGAAAGAGAAACCGATACGTTGGCGTTAGGAAACCTAGTATAGTAGCAATAAACACTAATGACAATGATGAGGTTCGGCTAACCGATTTTGCTAGAGGAAGAGATGTGGTAATAGCCATTACAAAGTTTCTACATAAACCATTGTATAAAGAACACTGGATATAGCCAGACAAAGAAAAACAAGCAATGTTTAAGAGCTGCTGGATTTTTTTAAATTTAGCACGCAGCTATTGAATCTGAAACGTGGCCAGTTCAATCAGAAGATTTTAAACGGAGAATAAAACAATATTAATTCAAAAAGTACGTTTTGTTAAAAAGTGTGACAGACCACCTGTAACAGTACTTATGGCATACCAATGATTTAGTACGCTGCAATTAGACCCAAACCTCAACATCCAAAGTAAAAGTTTCCCTCCAGCTCCAAATTGTTCTATACATTCCACATATTGTTTGGTAAAAAGGTACACCATTTTAAGCGTCGGGTTTGGGGAGGGGAAGGGGGAGAAGTCAGTAAATTAGTAGTTTTTATCAGTTTTTCTTAAATATTTCGAAAATTATGCGGTTTAGCGCGAAAAGTGTTATATACAAAAATAATCTACATTAAATTGCAAACGAAAATGGTCCGGTGCATAATCTTGCTAAAGTGAACGGTTCCAGAGTTACGGAGGTAGTACGGTGTAATTAGTCCAAAAACGGCCTAACCTCAACATCCAAAGTAAAAGTTTCCCTCCAACTCCAAATTGTTCTATACAGTCCACATATTGTTTGGTAAAAAGTTACACCATTTTAAGCGTCGGGTTTGGGGAGGGGAAGGGGGAGAAATCAGTAAATTAGTAGTTTTTATCAGTTTTTCTTAAATATTTCGAAAACTATGCGGTTTAGCGCGAAAAGTGTTATATACAAAAATAATCTACATTAAATTGCAAACAAAAATGGTCCTGTGCATAATCTTCCTAAAGTGAACGGTTCCAGAGTTACGGAGGGTATAAATATAGACATTTCGGAAATTTTTTGGAAAAAATATGACATCACTAAGGAAACTAATTTTTTTTGTTCTGCTGTCACTCCGCCATAATTCACACACTTTCAAGTGATTATCACATAGTTCGCACAGTATTCTAAAGACGAACAATAACAAAAATGTACACCCTCCGTAACTCTGGAACTGTTCACTTTAGCAAGATTATGCACAGGACCATTTTTGTTCACAATCTAATGTAGATTATTTTTGTATATAGCACTTTTCGCGCTAAACCGCATAGTTTTCGAAATATTTAAGAAAAACTGATAAAAACTACTAATTTACTAACTTCTCCCCCCCCCCCCCCCACAAAATCCGACGCTTAAAATGGTGTAACTTTTTACCAAACAATATGTGGAATGTATAGAACAATTTGGAGTTGGAGGGAAACTTTTACTTTGGATGTTGAGGTTAGGCCGTTTTTTGGACTAATTACACCGTACTAATTAGTTAATGAACATGAAATAATTTGTTTTTTAAATTGATTTGTCAATTAACTATGACATAATCTGGCTACTTTAAATATTGTTTTTAGCATTCAAGCTTATAATGTACCTATGTTGTTCCGAAATTTTAAAATTTAGTTTCAAATCCCTGCGAAGGGTAAAGATCAGATGCCCAGCATCCGTTCTATTCCAATCTATAAAATACAGGAATTTCACAGTGTATAATTAACTCGTATAATGTATTTAAGTAGATACAAAATAATAAACCTTAGTTAAGGAAAATATTATGTACCGGGTGTCCCAATAAGAATGGCCGCACGGGGGCGTAATCGCATTCTTGAATTTTAAATCCCGTTTTTTGAGAAATATTTTTATATTACAGATAGCTAAAATGGACATCGTTTTAAAGCTGAGATAAATTAGATTCTTTTTCGTTCAATGCTTTTTGCTCGATCTCTTACGGGAAAGTGGGGGGGGGGGTCTGAACGTTTTCGGAAATAAATATCAAAACTTCAAGATGGTTGAACGGATTTTGTCAAACTTGGAGTCGTTGCAAAGGGCTTTTCTTAGGCTATCAACGCTGCCTTGAGCGGATTGATTGAGATTGCTTGTGTAGCCGCTAGAGGGCGTTTTGCGACAACACTACAAATGAAATGGATTTTCTAAAAAAAATTAAATGCAACGATATCACTTTTATTGAAACAAAAGATAGACAAATAAGGGTCTAACACGCTAGTGAAAATCGCATTTCAATATTTCTTTCCTAACCTAAAATATCAGTAAAAGAAATTAAAACTCGAAATAATGTCGCCATTATTAAATCCTAATTATCGTTCTTTTAACAAAATATGTATAATTTTACTGTTAAAATACCTAATTATCGTTCTTTTAACAAAATATGTATAATTTTACTGTTAAAATACCAACATTATATTTAAAATATCAATAATAATTAATACTCATTCAATATGATTCAATATTGCCCTTCTCTCCACACGAAATTTTTTTAGAGTAAATATCGAAATGCGGTTTTCACTAGCGTGTTAGACCCTTATTTGGCTATCTTTTGTTACAATAAAAGTGATATCGTTGCATTTAATTTTTTTGAGAAAATCAATTTCATTTGCAGTGTTGTCGCAAAACGCCCTCTAGCAGTGACACAAGCAATCTCAATTAATCCGCTCAAAGCAGCGTTGATAGCCTCAAAAAAGCCCTTTCCAACGACTCCAAGTTTGACCAAATCCGTTTAGCCATTTTGAGTTATTGACATTTATTTCCGAAAATGTTCGGACACTCCCCACCACTTTCCCTTAAGAGATAGAGCAAAAAGCATTTAACGAAAAAGAATAGAATTTATCTCAGCTTTAAAACGGTGTCCATTTTAGCTATCTGTAATATAGGAATATTTCTCAAGAAACGGGATTTAAAACTCAAAAATGCGATTACGCCCCCTGGCGGCCATTCTAAAGACTTAAAAATAATTTTCAGCATTGGCTCTTCGCCGCTTTAGTCATAATTTTTTTACCCCAAGTCTTTACGACAATTATTTTTCGAGATAGGGCCGAAAGCCATTCTTATTGGGACACCCGTTACATATATTTTATAATTTTTTTTTGCGTATTAGTTCGGCGTTGGGTTATTTTTGGAACGTTTGACTACCCACATTGCACGCTGGCTTGGCCCGGTTGCTGTCCTTGGATCCTCTCAAGAAAAGTTCGAAGATGGTAGGCGCGCGTGATCCGTAGCTCTGATGTACTGGAAGCGACAGATTTGAAACCGACTATATTTGAACCGTCATAGATGGCGTTGTTAGTTATAGTTCAATAGAGTTCCTATATGTACTAAGAGTTGAGCCATTGGATCCACAAATCAAGGACCATGTGATGTAGCAAAGATATATTTCATTTGTTTTGTTTGATAGAAGTATGCATAAAGTTTAAAATCGGCAAAAATCAGGTACTCCATGGTTTGTGGATCCAAAACAAGTCACCCTGCATGTCCCAACTCTTGTATATACAGGGACTCTATAGTTCAACGGCGGACAAACTCAATGGAAAAAGGTGTTTAAGGTGTCTGTGTTGTTTATGGCGAGTGAATAAATCTTGGCTAGACGTGGTACGTCCTTTTGTGAATAAGTTTAAACCACTCGGAATAACAGAAACTGGACATTGTTACCATCTACAAAGTCCGGATCTTGGCAGAATTTCCGAGAAACCGAGGTTTCCCGCTAGGACCAGACTCACGACAGGTGAGCTAATTCACCTGCGTCCAGGCATCTGGATTATGCCGGCGGCCTTGAAGTTTTTCCTAATATCCTCGTAAACCGTGTTTTATGTTAGTTTGTAAAGCGGTTATGGTAATATTGGCCTGACGAATCAGCTGGTGCGGGCATTACACGGGATTGTTAGCAGGATGGGGCCGAATCCACCGGTGTTATCCAGGTCAGGAAATTGTCTAGTAAGATGGAAACTGAATCCAAAGGTGCTAGGCAGGTCAAGAAAGGAGCTCTAGGACGCAGGGCCGGGACCTAGAGTTGATAGTCAGTATCAGGTTCAGGTTCAAGTCTTAATTGTCGTTAACTAGCATCGGATTTTCGTTTTGTAGTCTTCGGCCACCTCGTTATCGAGTAATATTTACAAGGGCTTGGAGAAGGAACTGCTTGGCCTTCCGGTTTGTCCTACTTCCGGGCATAGCGGCTAAGATATCTTTATCGACAATCCGAACACTATGTAGAAGTGAACAATTTTAGCGCCATTGACATTTCTAGCACACTATTTGTGCCTTAGGTAAATTTGACTCTGGGGCTAACGTTACAAGTTGAATTACCAAACAAGATATACCAGTTTATGTTCCTTGTTGCTAATTATGAAGTATTAACCTCAATTTTCTTTGCATAAAAAAGCAATAAAGCTTTCCAAAATATTGGCTTGATTAAAATGAGTTTCCTTTTGAATTGCTGCCCTGAAGAACCAATCCCAATTATTTACTATGTTGATTAATATAACTAATAATAGAAATAGGCTCATTTGTTTATTAATTATTACACCTATCCAAACTCATGTATGACTCTCAAATATTTTAGAAATATTTTAGCCTGTCTTTTTCAAGTAAGAGTTTCTGTATCATGTTACTTTACCGTCCTCTGTTAACAGTTAAAAGATCTACATAACTATTGCTCACCCTGTAGAGGGACAGATTGATATACAGAACAGGCTGAGAGCTGAAAGGAAATTGAACAGAGGGGGGGGGGGATGGTGCAAAACAAACACATCAGTAATAGTAAGTTAATACATTCTATATTTTTTCAACATAGCTCATAGAAGGCCACGACCATACATTTTTGTAAGAGTATAGATAGAACTTAGTTAAAAAAACAAGTTTTAATGTACAAATTAATTAGCTAAGTAACTCAGAACTAAATGTTCTACTTTTTGCACAAATTTGTCATTAAGCTTACGAAAACAACAACGCTTGCTTAGTTTCCTTTGTTAGCTTGTTTGGCATTTTGAATATATATTTTACGAAACCCTCTAATAACTTTTGCAGTGTTCAAACAGCTGTTAAAAATGGCGTTAGTGACATTTTTAGGGTTAGGTTAGTACACTGTAAAACTGCTAGAAGTCATAGCCTGCCCGGAGTTATGTTGAAAGAAGATGTAGAAATGGAAGAAGTGGAAAACAAATAGATAAATAGCATTTGATGACGACAATCACCTCAAGTACACAAAGCAAATACAATAAACGGGTTAGGTAAAATAAATAAATTCGGTCTGAGAATTGTTGTTACGTAATTTAATAGCATTTAAATATATACATTTATTAAAATAATAGTATGTTACATATAATTAAAACTTTAATACGAAAAGTGGCCCAAAAGTGGTGATTAGTAGGCTATAAAGAAACAACGAAACAGCTATGGATACAAAACAAAAGATATACCACTTACTAATAAATTGAGTGCCCTGCAGCTCTATTAATCGTAGCTGCCCTGCAATTTTGATATGTGCTCGATAACCGAGCTGATGACGACGACACAATAACGAAAAATGCGGTGTAAAACAATATAAGATGTTCAGGTCTTGTCGCCTTCACGAACTGATATAAGACGTACGTTGCAAGGGGTGAGAGACAGCAGCGGTATTTGGGATTGACAAACATGTAATAGAAAGCGCGTAGAGGTAAATAATTTGAGCTTGTAATCGGCAGATAGTGAGTTCGAACCTCACACTCGGACTTTAATTTCATCTCTCGCTTGCCGGCGACAATACAAACACCTTTGGTCGTGACTTTTACAGAGAGGAATGCTTCTCATACATTCAGTAAGTTAGGGCTTATTACCTACCCATGCCGCGGCTGAAGAGGGCTCAGCGGATTACATATTATACAGGGTGCCCAACTTAAATGTACGCGGCTTTAAGCAGGTGAGTATGCAACACACATTACATCTATACTGTGAATGTAATGTCTGTTGCATACTCACCTGCTTAAAGCTGCATACATTTAAGTTGGGCCGCCTGTATAGTTGTTAACATGCTCTTAGTCCATAATAAAAGGAAGGAGATGAAACACGTAACACGCGCAAAGGACTGCAAGATCGATTGTAACATAGAGATAAGCAAAGACGAAGGACAAACGAGGAAACCATAAATATGGCTAGAAAGTGAATACAGCAGAAGTAGATGGTATTCGCAAAGATATAAAAAGAATAGTGATAGAAATGACGGAAGAAGGCGTACGAGAAAGTAAGAACAAATAAATGTTTTGTGTGGGCGTGTCGTAAGTGAAAGAAACAATACAATATTAGAACAGCTAAGAGATGCGTCAACAGAAAATTAGAAATAGAAATAAAAACTGGCGCATGTAAATGTAGGGGAAGACGAGAAAAGTCGAAGAAGTAAAAGAAGCTGGAGCTAAAGAAAACGCGTGGACATTTTACAACGCAGTCTTATTCATTTTGGTGCTTTTCTCTCAAGAGTTCGTCGTCTTCAACCTACATAGTTGAGAATTGCTCCAATCTTTCTCGTAAGGTTCAATTTCTTCCATGACATTTCCTCTATAGGATTTCCATTTAAGAGGTGGCGTTTTCTTCTTTCTCTGCATTGGTCTGTCACAGTTTCTAAAAATTGGATGATACAGAGTGAAACACAATATTGCGGCCAACAGATACAGCAACTATTATAAGGTCACGAAATCACGTTAGCTACGCTAACATAGGTAGGGAAACTCGAAGTTATTTATGTCAAACCAAACTCGTTTTTGTCAGTGGCGTACCCAATCAGTGTATAGGTTATAATAGAAATAAATTGAAGTTTGTGTAACGTGAAGGCAATAAATAAATATTACATAACAAGTTATTTGTAAACGTTTTCCAGCTTAAAAAAATATTTTTCACAAATATAAAGCTTTAGCGAATATTTTGTATTTACCGCTCGCCGCATTCCAATACTTCGGCACCTCACATACACGTAAATGATGCATGTCGTCTAGTGGTCTATTTAGTTCTTTCAACCACTTCTGCCGTTTTATGCTATTTCTTGGTCCTTAATTTGCAATAAGTTATTTATTAAAAAGTATTGCTAAATGGATCCTTTTGTTGCTAAATATTGCAGTTTAAATTACCTTCAGGAACTTGAAACAGCGTGTACCTTTTTATGCTGTTGTTCAGACAACCTTTAACGCAGCAAATGAAAACCATAGTGCTATTAAATATAAATACGTTTTGACAAAATTCGTCGAGAGAACTAGGGAATCCGAGATGACAATCATCTCTTTAGGTCATAATTTAGGCAACTGATTTGTAATCGTGAAAAATTACCTTTGATATTTCTTCAGATCTTCAAGTCTCAGGGTCAGTAGACGAAAAACATTTCAAATTGCGGTTAAAAACGATCATCTGCCTAACTTAAAACCTAGAGAAAGGATTATGGCATCACATTCGAAGTATATACGAGTACCTATTAATAATAAGAACAATTATTTATGCCCTTACTAGTAGCGCCTATGGTAAATTTGACATTGATAAACTCGTTTTTTGAACCTGTCAAATAGTGTTTCCCTACCTGTGTTAGCGTAGCTAACGTGATTTAGTGACCTTAAACTATTAGTCTCAACAACGCCCCCTGTGCATCAATTTCCGAACCACTAAGAGGCTGTATACAACAACAAATATATACCTGCGCCAAATATGAGTGTTCTGCGTTAAGGCATTCTTGATTAATTAATTTAAACATGTTTTTCGTCTTGACCTTTAAGGAGTTGTAAGTCATCAGGGGTGCTACTTTGTATTAAGACATGACTGCCTAAATCATCTTATTTTGACCCAAAGGTTCACCCGTTACGTTTATGTTACTTCATTTGAATAAATTCTGTTTAATAGAAGGAGAACTAAAGGCCAAAATTGTTGCATACGGTAGTAAATGCTAATTCCAATTTGGAGGTATTTTAAAATCGAAATTAGTCTAGGTGAAGAGTAACATTAAGGTATATCGACTGTAATTCTTTTAATCATCCGATATAAAACCAGCAGTAACTACTCGTCTGGACAATTCTGTAGTTCGAAGCGATGAAACAACCTTTTGTATCAGAACTAAAATAATTCCACTATCGTAGAAAAAGTGCTCCATTAATCAAGTGTAATGTTGGCAAGCTGTTGAGCGTGGGTTGGCCGCAGACGCTTTTTATTAAGAAAATTGTTTGCTCGTATTGCTACAGAGAAAACTAAAATTAAGTGTCACTATCTGAACCCTATATACGGGGTATACTTAAAATGGCGGAAAAACTGCAAGTGACGATATTCTTTGTAAAATTCTGAATAAAAAATATTAATACTAAAATGTGGGATTACCCTAATTTTTCCTTGACTATTCAATTCACCTGTCATCCGTCAAAAAGTGACCAATGAAAATCCAGAATTCTGACGTTTCTTGACCAATCAAAAAAATATCAGTGGATATATCTTCCTAGAAGGTATTCAAGTGACTATTTTTAACAAATGCGATTTTTATTAGAAAAAGTCAATATTAGTGTTCTGTTACTATAGAAACTGCGCAGTTTGTTGCTAGATTTACTGAAAACTAATTTGAAAAAGTAGTTTGGTTCATTAAATAGTCCCTCGAATACCATTCTTAGTCAAAGTTAAGTATATTATTTTTGCGGTGGTATCACTACTCATGTCCATTGCGCTTAGGATTAGGACTCGTGCTAGCGCACTCGTCCTAATCATACCAAAGCGCAATGGACATTCGTGACACCACCGCAAAAATAGTCGACATAACTTTGACTACTCATGGTATTATAAGTGATTATATTTCGATGTATGTCTGTGTCAAAACTGACGCAAAACCTAACCCGATAACCTCGAATTTGACATAGACTTACAGTGCCACCAACATATTATTCATACAACAAATATTTGAACGAGAACTTGATGGAAAAGTATTTATAATCACCCGGTATAATAACTCGGACTTTACTAAAATGTCTAAAGGAGAATATATGCGAAGCAGCAGAGAATAGATGCTTATTTCTTTGTCGATGTTCAATTTCTCTGCATTTTTACACACAATTTGACGAACTTTCATCATTTATGTTCGTTAATGCCCTTCCCAATCTCTTGTCTTGATATTTTTCTCAGCAAAACTGTTTGCCCACTTGTAAACTGTCGTTTTCTTCACGGCATTGTCGCTATAACGGTGTACTACTAACATCTCTCCAATTCCACTTATACCTTTTCGGAAGTTAACAAGCAATTTAATATTTATCGTTTTCCATTTCGAGCTCTGATATTCTCACGACAATTCATCAACACACACATAAACAAAAACAGCCGTTACAGTTCAACAATAATACGACTGTCAAACGCCACCAAAGCACACAGCCACAACAACCACACGAGTTCACGTATTTTATTGATAGACCTCGTATATCTCCATCTAGCCATTCTAATTCTCTAAGTAAGCGATTTTCTTTGACGTTAGTAATTTTTCCATCCTTTTAACTCGGCCGTTATCGAAGACACGTGCTAAAAGATGATAAAACGCCGACTTAATCAGCTTCCATCTAACAAAGGCGAAATCTGGGAGCTATTTTCATGTTAATCTGATTTTTAAGCTGCAGGCGTCGAGAATGCTTACTCAGCGGTATGCAAAACTGCGTACCTCAGCAAACGGGCGAAAATCTTTCAACCTCTAACCCATATAATAATTTCAGTCCGAAGCCTGACTGGACTCTGGAGACTTTATAACAGCGCGCAATTTAGCCGAAACCCTTTATTTGCGATACCCTTTTAGTTAGCGTCATTACCGTTGGCTGCATTATAGTCCATTTTCTAAACGCTAAAAATTCGTCAAAGTTCTAACTTCGTTGACTCAAAACCGATTTTGAAATATTTTTTTTTATTATTTCGGAAAAAGTTTATAGAAAAGTTCCCCATAGGTGAGAAGGTGTGCTTTTTATTTTTTCAATTGTTATTAACAAATAAGTGTTTTTTAATATACTTTTAATCAAAAAAATGTATAACTTTCCTATTTATTTAAACAATTGCCTGAAATTTGATAACATAAAGTTTTTGGGGTCGCAGATTACAAATCGGTCTAAAAACAAAATTACGGCTACAAGATGGCGTCGAAGGTCAAATTTTTTTATTTTAGTTTTGTTATTTTTATTAGATGTCTGAGGGTTGTTGGGGTCGCTGATTACGAATTTGACGTTAAAACTCAACTAAAACAAAAAATGGAGAATCCAAAATGGCCGAAAGGAGTAAATTTTTTTAATTCGGATTTTATTTCTTAATAATAAAATTTACAACTCTCTTATTTACTTAAACAATTGCCTGACATTTGATAACATAAGGTTTCTGGGTTTGCAGATTACGAACCTGGCCTGAAAATTGGTCTAAAAAAACTGCGGTTACAAAATGGCGTCGAATGTCTAATTTTTAATTTTCTTTTGTTATTATTTTTATTAGATGTCTGGGAGTTTTTGCGGTTGCTGATTAAGAAATTGAAATTAAAACTCAAACTAAAATAATTTTTTTTTTAATTCGGATTTTATTTCTTTTATTCCTAGGGGTTTTTTGGGTGGCTGATCTCAAATTTTATGTTGAAATTTATCAAAAATGGAAAACGGTGTCTGAAAAATGGTGGAGACAAATTATAGAATAGTTAAATGAGTATTAGAGATATTATATTTTAATGGATTTATTAAAATTAACCCAAGATACACTTAAAAGCAAGAAAACAATTATTTAGCTTTAATTTTTTCTTTCTATACTTTTTCCATTAACACTGCCGGTCGTGAATTAAAGCAACTATTTCTTCCACATTCAACACAAGCCGTCGAGCACTAAAGGCCACTTTTCCTACACCCACAAGCTAGGCCGCAACCAGTTTTTGCAGTTGCAAAAAATAATTTTGAAGTTATTTTGTGGAGCTGGTTCTTGTGTCATTAGGATTGGAAAATACTTTCCTGCCTCACATTTTCAACCCCAATCTTCCTTTGAAATATTTTGGTTTCCCAGCCACAACTGTGTTTGCAAATACACGCGGTTTAAATGTTGCTCGCCTGCATCCATCGTAGGGCACAATGATGTTAAATTAACGCCTTAATAAAAGAGTCAAACCTGAAATTCAATGTTTTTATTTAAAAAATATATAAATAATAAAAAACATTCAATCAATTAAACATATCTGTAAGAGTTTAAGCAGTTACTTTTCTTTATACCATACATTGGATGCATACATTTTATACTAGAATTTTTTTATATAAATTTTTGCAGCCTCTTGTAAATCACTGCTATTTTCAAATATTTTGGCAAATTTATTTTTTTCTCTGTTAAAACATGCTGAAGTTGTGTCATATCCAGTTAAAGCATGTACAGAGAGAACATGCTCACTACAATTGGCATATGCAAATTGCAGGCTTTTAAACGAAGATATTTGCCAGAAATATATTCTTGAAGAATCTTTAAAAACCTGTCTCTTTCAAATCAATCATCTGGTGCAGTTTTCGGTTTTAGACATCGGTCTCTTTCAGAAGATTTTATTCCATGTATCTGATAATCGCCAAAAACGTACAACACAATTAATATAGCTATCTAAATATACACCATACTGTCGATCAAGTTGCCATTTGTTTTTATGTAATAACATTCCTCCGCCACTTTAAATACGTTATTTTTCATTTTTGATAAATTTTAACATAAAATTTTAGATCAGCGACCCAAAAAACCCTATAGGTGTACGACATAAAATCCGAATAAAAAATTACGCTTTTCCGCCATTTTGGATCCGCCATTTTGTAATTTAGTTGACTTTTAATGTCAAATTCGTAATCAGCAACCCCAAAAACACCCATACATCTAATAAAAATTAAAAAAAATACAATTTAAAATTAGACCTTTGATGCAATTTTGTAGACGCATTTTTTAGACCAATTTTAAGGCCAGATTCGTAGCCTGTGAACCCAGAAACCTTATGTTATGAAATGTCAGGCAATTGTTTAAGTAAATAAAAGAGTTATAATTTTTTTAAATTAAGAAATAACCGAATTAAAATAATTTACCCCTTTCGGCCATTTTGGATCCGCCATTTTTTATTTTAGTTTGAGTTTTAATGTCAAATTCGTAATCAGCGACCCCAAAAACCCTCAGACATCTAATAAAAATAACAAAAATAAAATTAAAAAATTTACCTTCGACGCCATTTTGTAGCTGCCATTTTGTTTTTAGATCGATTTTGAGGTCAGATTTGTAATCTGCGACCCCAAAAACATTATGTTATCAAATTTCAGGCAATTGTTTAAATAAATAGAAAAGTTATACATTTTTTGATTTAAGAGTATATTAAAAAACATTTATTTGTTAATAACAATTGAAAAAATAAAAGCACACTTTCTCACCTATGGGGAACTTTTCTCTACGCTTTTATCAAAATAATTAAAAAAAAAATTCAAAATCGGTTTTGAGTCAACGAAGTTAGAACTTTTTCTCTTTAGTAAATGGACTATTAGTTAAATTGGACACGTTAAAAGCGTCTGGATTATTTCATTGTAGTAGTTGGAACTCCACTTTGTGCACACAGGTGTCCAACGTGCGACCGAATATCAAATTAAATTAATAAATTGTACGTTCCTGTACGGAATGCTTAAATCTCGTACAGGTAAAAATTTTAATGTCAATACTCAAGTCTACTTTTTACAAATGCAGGAAGCGTTGCATATTTGCAAGTACGTTGCTTGTTTTAACGAATGTTTCAAGAATTATAATTATGGGAACACTAATAACGTTAAACCTATATGTGAAAAAATTCGTACATATTCCATAAATTGCTAACATAGTAAACGCCTTTCATTGACTACTGACATATTTGATGTATCCTACTGGCATTACCAAATATTTCAGCAACGAGCAATGGTATGACCACGGTACTTTAATTTAAAAATTCTTTTAAGTAATCCAACTGTTCCAACACACAATATTGATTATAATCGCCGAATAACGCATGTAACTGTATAAACAAAGTTCTCGCGGTTAAGGTGAAAACCTAGGAATTTTACTTGGAATTGTTAGGTGCGTTGCTAGGTACCCAGAATATTAGAGCAATCGAAAAGTCTGACCTTGGTTTTTCTTCACGTTTAGCCCCAGCGCCAGCGTGTAGGTGGTAGCTCATTTCCCAACCATTTCTGGACTTCACTATTTTGTATTAGGCAAGAAAGCTACTCTCGGTGAATGTTTTTCAATGACTCTGCGAAATTTGGTATCTTAGGTCACAAAGAGACTCATATTTGCTACCTTCTTTTTCTTTATTCAGTCATCGTAGAAGGATTAGCAAATTGTTTTAACACAGAAATATGCTTTTGCGGCTTTGGGCTATACAAGTAACATAAGCCCGGTAGAAATCATTACCAACAGAATGTACCCCAGTCCCAGGTTTATATACTTGAATGAATATAGCATACATGGTATTGCATTTACATAATTTCGAGATAAATTTATTTTCAGAGCTTCCAACGATGTGAAAATACCACAAATGCCAACACTAATCACTGATCTCTATTCTGGCGACACTGCAATTGCACTGTTAGTAATTGGCGTATGTGTAGCTTGATCAGTATGTTTTACAGTAAGAGCTTCTCTCTAAAGTTTGTTGGTGGGCATAGGGATAGGTGGGATCTTATTTCTCTAATTCGAAAGAGTTTGTTGCTAAGAGGTTTTTATTAATTATAGCATTTGTGTTGAAACAGTCCAAACGATGAGCTCATTTTCTACTCTTTTCAGCATAAAATAGTATATGATATATTTAATGTAATGTCCCAAAATTCACAGATGAAAAGTTTACTAACAGAAAACCTCGGTTTCCCCCATGGTTTAATAAAGAAATCGTAGAGTTTCAAAAACAGAAAAACTATTACAACAAGATTAAAAATCTATCTGAACACCACTATGTGCATACAAAGGCATTAGAAGGAGATTGAAATCACTAATCAGTACGGAATATAAAAATTATATCAAATCAACGGAAGATGTTACCCAGAATATTAATACTTTTTGGACTTACGTTCAATATAAGCGCAAGGCCAGTGGCAAGTGGCAATCATACCACACAATTTGAGGCAAATGGTGCTGTTGTACAGAACAATGAGGCAGCTAACGCATTCGGCCATTTTTTCCAGTCCGTCTATGAAACAGATTTATATAATTTTGACACAAATTTTTTAAATGGGGATGGTACTTTAGGTATATTTCATATTCAAACCATCACTATCGACGACTTCAAAATAGCAATCAGGAGGTTGAAACAGAAGGAATCGGCTGGTTTCGATTTTGTTCCCCCGTATGTTTTAAAGGGATGTGCACAATGGCTTGAGTTACCATTGCTACACATTTATAATCTAGCGGTGAACTCTGCAACATTTCCTGATGTATGGAAGGAGTCAATAGTTATACCATTGCATAAAAAAGTAGTAGAACGGATGTTAGTAACTATCGGCCGATTTCTCTGATATCATCTCCTGCTAAAGTGTTCGAGCAAATTATTTATAATAAACTATTTAACCACGTAAAGCCGGTAATATTAGATGCCCAACATGGTTTTGTCCCTCAAAAATCAACAGCAACCAATTTATCCGTATTTACTAATCACATTTATGAAACACTAGAGAAAAAAGAACAAGTAGATACAATTTACACCGATTTCAAAAAAGCTTTCGATAAAGTAAATCACGAAATACTGTTGAATAAGTTGAATCGATGTGGGCTGTCTCATAATATTCTAAGATTCTTGGCGTCGTACTTCAGCTTCCGCAGATTTACAGTTAAATTCAATGGAAATACATCGGGAAAGTTTACAGCAAATTCTGGAGTCCCACAAGGTTTCAACTTAGGGCCTTTGTTATTTTTAATATGTATTAATGACCTACCCGATGTATTAAGTACCGCTAAATCTCTCTTGTACGCAGATGACCAAAAAATGTTTCAAAAAATTAAATCACTCCAAGATTGTTTAAACTTACAAAAAGATATAAATAACTTATGACTGGAGTGTCAAAAATAAACTCCCACTTAATGTAAATAAATGTCGAGTGTTGTCTTTTGCTCGCAATAAAACTCCAATATTATTTGATTATAAAATTGCTGATAATGTACTACAGCGAACCAACTGTATTGAGGATCTTGGTGTAAGGTATGATGACTCTTTGAGTTTCAAAAAACATGCACAATGCATCATTTCTGACTCATATCGAAACTTGGGATTTATATTAAGGCAATCACATAAATTTAGGAATATAAAAACTGTCAAAATACTATATTATACAATAGTAAGACCAAAACTGGAGTACTCATCAACTATCTGGTATCCAAATAATATAGGAGAAATTAAACAAATTGAAAAAATACAAAATAAATTCCTTAGATACCTTTATTACAAAAAAATATCAAAGATATCCAGATTATCATTTTATTAGATGAACAAATCTGTGCCAAGGGTTTGAAATTCAGAGCTTCAGTATCCGTAGAAATATCTTATAATTTACTTTGCGATAGTTATCTATTATCATTGTTTAAAATACGCCTACCACATTTAGAATTCCAATTTTAGTGATGTTTCGATTTCGAAATGAAATATGCTTGTTAAACGACATTGACCTAACCATGAAATATAAAGATTTCTTAAAACTAGTCACAAATTATTACAGCTTCTAATTATGCTTATAATCAATAAAATGTTAGTATTACTATGTCAAACCAATAATTGCACCAGAGTCCTCTATAAAATTCTACAATAATCTGTATGATCTGCATATTAAATAATTAATGAATGTTACTATTTAATAGTTAGTTTTTTGTGCTCTAACTGCATTAATACATAAAATATATTTAAAATTAAGCGATTTATGTAAAAAGGTCTTCGACCTGTTTGAATCTTGATTAATAAATAAATAATTATAAAGACAACATTTAGCATTATTTGCAACCCACCTATTTGAAGACGCCGCCAACTTTTTTCACTGCTGCAACTTGGTGAGGAGAAGTATTGTCACCTCTGCTATGGAACCTCGTGGTGGATGACCTTCTACGGGAACTAGAAGAGAGGGCTTATACACACAGGGCTATGCTGACGACATCACCATCTTCATAAACGGAAAATTTGAGGGCGTAGTATTCGAGAGAATGCAATTGGCCCTCAACATTGTGGAAAGATGGTGTGAAGCCAAGGGACTATCGGCCAACCCGGAAAAGGCCTCGCTTTTGTCAATCACAAGAAGTTAGAAAAACAAGTATAGGAATCTAATACTATACGGAAAAGAATTACAGATGGTGGAGAAGGTCAAATATTGGGGTGTGATTTTAGACACCAAATTGAAATTCAAGCACCACATGGAACATGTTACAAGCAAAGGCTGCAGAGCATTCTGGATCTGCAGAAGAATGTTTGGAAAAACATGGGGACTGTCACAAATAATGGTATACTGGCTCTTCACAACGATAACCTATGCATCCTTGGTATGATGGCACAAGGCAAGCAATATTAAAAACAAGAACACAAAGAATGGCCTGTATTGGAATAACGGTGGCAATGTCAACAACCCTGACAGCCGCGTTAGAAGCCCTGCTGAACCTTCCCCCATTACACCTAAGGGTAGAGGCGGAAGCGAGACTAGGGGCATGTAGGCTGACAATACAAGGGTATGATCGCTATCCTGGACATCGGGGATACCATACCGAAATCTTTAACCTATTACGTGAAAACCTCATCCTGCAGATGAAGTCCGACAAAATAAAGACATCTTACCAGTTCCAAAAACCGTTTGAAGTATATCTTCCAGAGCAGGAAGAGTGGAACGAGGAAGAAGTTCTAACCAAACTGAAGAGGGAAGTCTGGTACACAGATGGGTCAAGAACAGAAAATGAAGCAGGTCTGGGCATTTATGGCACGGGACCAGGAAATGCAATAAGCATAAAACTGGGACAATATGCAACAGTATTCCAGACCGAGGTAACAGCAATTCTAACCTGCGCCCAATTAATGGCGCAGAGATCCTACAAAGGCAGGAGAATACATATCCTGACGGACAGCCAAGCAGCTTTAAAAGCGCTGTCATTCAACCAGTTCAACTCAGAACTGGTATATGAATGCCACAAAAAACTTGTTCAACTGGGATAACACAACAAACTTAGCCTGTTGTGAGTCCCAGGTCACCAGGGAATAATAGGCAACGAAAAAGCAGACAAACTAGCAAAATCAGCCAGTACTATCCAGCTGATAGGACCAGAGCCTACCTGCAACATAGCTTATAGCATGATCAGAGAGCAAACTAGAAGCTGGTTACGAGATAAACATCGCAAATTCTGGCACGACTACCCTAAAGCAAGGCACTCTAGAAACTTCATAGGGGAACCGTCCAAGAAAGGAACGCTGGCACTGCTGGAAAATGAAAGGGAGAAAATAAAACACATAACAAGGATAACTACAGGATACTGTTATATGAACAAACATATGCACACATTAGGAGCGGCAACGAAAATAGACTGTAGATTCTGTGAAGAGGAGGACGAGACTCCAATCCACTGGATATGCGAGTGCGAGGAACTCATAACTCTGCGACATAAACACTTTGGGGAAACAACAATCGAACCCGAACTGCTGATAAACACCTCACTAAACTCACTAGTAAGCTTTTTTAAGGACATCGGAATACCTCTGTGAGGCTAGGTGAAGCACTGGGATGTGCACAATAGGTCTTTTAGGCTTCAGTGCAGAAAGGGGAACTAACCCAACCAGAAGTATATATTATTATTAAAAAGGTCTTCGACCTGTTTGAATCTTGATTAATAAATAAATAATTATAAAGACAACATTTAGCATTATTTTCAACCCATCTATTTGAAGACACCGCCAACTTTTTTCAATACTGCAACTTGGTGAGTGAGTTATCAGCATCAGCAACATGAACTGCATCACATCAAGTTTCCAGTAAAAGGGAATCGGACACAGTAGACCTAACCCTTCTCTTTCGTTCAAGCCTGTCACTAACTATTGTCAATAGTTTTGGCGTTGAATGTACATCAATATTACAAAAATTTGTGTTTTTATCTCATGTAACTCCAATATTAATTGACATAATGCCATTTAAAGTGGAAATGGGAAATGTAGTGAAAACTATTCTTTTAAGTAATAAATACTATGCATTCCTCTAGAAATACACGAAGAATCAATTTTGTTCGTATCGTATCTGATACTCCTTTGTTGTAAAACAATGCTCTAGAACCCTTCGTGGATCTCACCAGAAAATTATCGAGAGAGATGTTAAAAAAATGTTTTGGTTGCTATCCTTCCAAGATAGTTGTTGGTGAGAGGAGTAATATGTTACTAAGTTTCCCTATTTCATACACACAGAAGCTCCTAACTTTGTTTCCTCCATCTCTGTTGTGTGCTATTCGTTGACAATGATATTGCTATTGTCATATTTTTAACCCTTTATTGCTGTCGTTATTCCGGCACACGTTTGGCTCATTGTCTGAGACATTCGTAAAAAATCGATAAAAAAGAAACAAAAGGTATATAAGGCAACTATAGTTGAAAACTGCGGCATTTGCTTAACCCCTTAGTTAAGAAGCAAACTACTAGTTCTTCTTACATTCTGTTTTGTTAAACTCCCCTCGCACACTGCTACAGGCATGAGCTCCCTTTAAAGCTGAATATGGAGATTTCACTTCACAACGCGTTCACCACATGGGATCGTCTTCACAGACATTTATAATTCTAGAAAACATTACTTAAATGTAACACATACGACAATACATACAGAAATATAAGGTGGCAAGAAGTTTAACAGTGAAAACAAACATCACAATCGAGGGATGTAGATGCCTCGTTTCATAGTCTTGGAGAAAACATTAACGGAGCAATGTTAATTTATTCTCAAAAGAACAAAAACACATACTACGTCTCTACCTACCACTTTTTTTAAACTACCACCACGCAAATTGTATTACTAGGCACACGCATCTGGTGCCTTACGGGAGTGCACGTAAATTTAATTGATTATGTTTTTGTTTCCAAAAGCTTTCGTAATGCCATTAAACATATCCAGGTACAGAGGTTTCATGCAACGATAATCTGCTTAAGGACAAATTTAGAGTACAATTACAATTGGCAGAATCAGGCTAAAAAACTCATGTACTAAACATTAGGTAAAAGGGAATCTTAAACAGGCTATGAAAAGAAATTAAGGAGGATGAACCTTTGGAAAAGAACGTCAAAATTAATAAGTTTACTCGTTTGAAAATAGAAAATTTAAGAAGAAAAACTTACATGACCAGAGAAGCACTTACCCTGATGAAGTGCAGCAGAAAACAAGAAAACAAAGAGTTACAACACAACATCAAAATGAAGATTAGAGAAGTAAAGGAGAAGTGGATGTCTGAGGAATGCAGCAAACTTACGAAATATGAAAGAAAGCATTAAGGTCAGAATGACTGCTCCGCAAAGAAATACTTACTTTTCGACTATAAACATAGTAGATCGACTATAAATATGGTAGATGAAGGTGGAAATTTAAAAGTCAGGCCAGAGACAATACTCTAGACTTGAAAATCATATGTTAGGAATCTATTACATAGTGAATATGTAAACAACCCTATGCTGATGAAAATCTTTCAGAGCCAACTATATAAGAATATAGACAGCAGAAGCTTTTTTACGAAAAAATAATGAAGCTCCATGTGCAAACAGTATTTCTGCAGAAATGCTGAAAACGGCTTTTGTGGTCGACTCACAATTTCTTGATAAATAAAATTTATGACATCGGCATCATACCCCAAGACGAGTTACAGCTAATGTTTATTACAAAGCGAAACGTGAAAAGCTTCATTATATCTGTGCTGGAGAAACCTGGTGTTGATAGAAAGGACGTAAGAACTGCAGCATCTGAAATGGAATCAATATAATGATCATTCCGATACATATGTTACAGTCACAGAAGGAATAGCGATTTAGAGGTGTTTGCCACGGTGCGCATTTAAAGTTTACTCAGAGACAATTCCGAAAAGCTTTTGAAGAAACTAACGCAGGAATTAACTATACCGATGAATACTAATCCTCGATATAATCCTTGAAGATTTCCAATATTTAATGAATGAAATATATGCAGTAAGCGAACAACACGGACTGAATTTGAAAATATGAGTAACGAAACAAATTGTGATTAGTAAAGCACAGATACTACACGTACTGTATAAGTTAAACAGCACCCTCATAGAACGAGTAGAGACATATACACATTTATTTGGGGACGACAATGAATCTAAACTGGGATATTTCGTTGGAAATTCGATAAAAGATTGAGAAATCTAAACATTTAAACAATCAGACCATTGTTTATCTATGGAGCTATCTCTGTTTTCCTCTAAAACTAAAAGTGTCACGCTCTTACATGTTTCCTATTTTGTGAGAAGCCGAAACACGAACGAAAACTGATGTAATAATAAAAAATTAAATGCTTGTGTCATTAGAAAAAGTGGAACATTTAACCTTTACCGTAAAAATCTAAAACTTAATAGCTCGCTCACGGTGTGAGGAACAATAAATATCGATTGCTTCCGGCAAGGGAAGCAAATAAGTCCTAGGAAGGTATTACGTGTAAATTATGCTCAATTTAAAGTTTAGTTATTTATCCAGGAGGCAACTTGTGCCAGTTGTTTTCAATTATTATTTATTTGTTGTGGTGTAGCTCTTGTAGCTACTTTTACGTTGCTGTGTGTTTAGTTGCCTAGCTCTATGGTCTATCTTTGTGCAAATATCAAAGATAGATAAATTTTCGCAAATTTTTTAAAAAGATTGCCTAGATATATAAGAGGGGGCAATTTCCGGTAGCCACCTTGGACAGCTTAAGTGATTGGTACTGTGTTTTTTTTTTCGAAGATGCACTTCCGTGGTTTAACATCGTCTGATATCTCGTAAATTTCTCGATCAGCATAGTTGTGTTCAGAGGGAACATAACCTCTGACCGCTCTTCACGCACCGGAAGGTTATTCTACTTTCGCTTTTGCAATCGCTCTACGACGTTGGGATATTTCAGGCCTCTTATTACTACGCTTAATATATTTTCATCTTGAAGCTCTGCTGCCATCACGAGGAGCACATAGAGAAATTATTTATAAGCCGTTTGGGTGTGCCTTTCAGCTACGGTGGAAAAAATTGCCTTCCCCGAAGAACTTTCTCTTCTCCGTTTGTTTTCCTCAAATAAATGAGGGAAAAGCTTTGAAACCCTAATTCTGCAATATCTTGAGGCAGCTTCAGTATCGAGTGCAGAACTAGATTTCCCAGTGGTTTCTTCGTGGTAAGCCGCCTGCAGCCTACCCATGCCAGATACCTGCTTTACTATTCCCTCGTGGTCGAGCCATTTCTAGTACGCGTAGTTGTAGATCTAGAAAAATACTTCTAGGGTATATGCCAAGCTTTTATTGTAGTGTTTTTACTTAAGGACTGCAGTACTATTCTGTGAATATCGCTGTAGAATATATCGCAGTTTCAATCTTTGCAATTATACGGCGAATTAATTTTAGTTATTTTTAGTAATTCTGTAGTGGTTGCTCGTATATATATATCCGGGTTTATACCGCCGGTCGCGGCTTTCCGGTTCTCAAACGCCATAGCTTCCGATCGTGGGCATCTTCATCTTCTAGTTCGTAGGTAGTCATTGCTTCTCTAATTTGGTTGTTCCAAGATCTTCGTGGTCTGCCTCGTTTACGTTTCCCCGCAGGTGTCCAATTAAAGATTCTTTTCGGCCATCTCTGATCATCCATCCTTAACAGATGTCCAAACCACTTCAGTCCCCTTCTATCGATTCTATCTGTAACTTTGTCGTGGGCCTCCATTCTGTTTCGAATTTCCTCATTTGTGACATGTTCTAATCTTGAGATCCTGAGGCTTCTTCTGAGGTAGTCCATTCCCACTGCTTGTAACTTGTATAGGAATTCTTTTTTGATGGTCCATGTCTCACAGCCGTAGCATAGAACCGACTCCACCATTGCTTTTCCAATTTGTTTCTTAACTTTGTTTGAAATATGTCGGTCCCACCAGATTGAGTTCAGACTTCCTATTATTTTCCGGCTACTTTCGATCCTGGATTTTATTTCATCTTGGCCTATACCGTTTCTGGTTATTGTTGTCCCTAGATATTTGAATTTTTCTACTTGCTTTAGTTCTTGGTTGTCACTGATGAGTATTTGAAATTGGGCATCTGTATTTAATGGCAAATACACCGTTTTATCTATGTTTATGGTTAGGCCCCATTTATTATATTCTTCATGGAGTTTTTTGACCATATATTCTAAGTCGTAAGAGTCCTGAGCGATTACTACTTGATCGTCCGCAAAACTTAATGTAAATAGGTGTTTATCATTTACAGGTACTCCCATACCACTTACTTTCTTCTTCCATGCTTGTAAGACTACTTCCAGGTATAAGTTGAAAAGCAGTGGAGAAAGGCTACATCCTTGTCTCAGACCTTTGGTTGGAGTGAAAGGTTCCGACAGTTCGTTACCATTTTTAACGTACGCTTTATTGTCTCGGTACATTTCTTTTATAATATTTAAGAGTTCTTGATCTATATTCATAAGATTTAGTGCTTCCCATAGTTTGTTTTGGGGGACCGAATCGTAAGCCTTTTTTAGGTCAATGAAAGCTAGGTGAATTTCTTCTCCTACTGCAGTTCTTTTCTCTGTCAGTTGTTGTAGCACGAAGATATTGTCAACGCAAGATTTTCCTTTAGTGAACCCACTTTGATCGTCACTGATCTTATTTTGGAGATTTGCTTGTAGTTTTCTGTTTAAAATTTTACCGAATAGTCTGCCGAATGTGCTGTTTATACTCAGTCCTCTATAATTACTGGGGTTTTTTCTTGGTCCTTTTTTGCGAATAGATATAATGTGCGATTCTTTCCACTGGGTGGGTATTTTATTTTTTTGTAGGCAGTTATTAAAGTGAGCTGTCAGTCTTCTGTTTAAGGCCTGACCTCCGTATTTAAGTAATTCGGCTGGTATAGATCCAGGGCCCGGCGCTCTTCCGTTTTTCATTGATTTTAGGACTGATTCCATTTCTTCTTCCGTAACACTGATGTTTGTGTTTGTAATCGACGTAGCATTGTCTACAGCAGAGTACTGCGGTCTGTCTTCTATTAGTAATTCTTTGTAGTGGTTAATCCAACTCGATATAGGGATTAGAGTTCCATTGTCATTACTATCTTTCTTCATGGATTTGAGGCATCGCCATACTTCAGAGGATTGTGACCCGCCTACCATACTATCTATTTCCTGGCATTTGCGCTCCCATGCGGCTATTTTTGAGTTAGCTATTTTTTTCTTAACTTCTCGATTTAATCGTTTGTATTCTTGTAGTGTTTCCCCTGTTCTAAGATTAAGCCACTTATGATACGCTTTGTTCTTCTCTTCGATATGTTCCTGGAGTTCGTCATTCCACCAGTATGGTGTTCGTTTTCCTTTTTTCTGATTAGCTTCCCCTAATGCTTCTTTCGCCGCTTGGTGGATAGCATGAGTTAGGTTGGTATGTTCTATTTCTATATCTTTACTATTGTTGCTTTTTCCTAGTTGTAGTCTTAATCGGTTTTTATATAGCTGCTGTACACTGTCCTCTTTTAGTAGTTGGAGCTTATATTTTAAGGGTGGTTTGGTTTCGGACTCCTTTGAGTGTAGAGCTTTTACCTTTGTCAGATAGGGTGGTATAACTATTTTCGCTGTCACCAAATAGTGGTTGGAGCCACAATTGGCGCCCCTTTTTACTCTCACATCGGTTATGGTGATGTCCTGTTGCTTCCTAGATATTATATAGTCTAAAATAGATTTATGACCTCTAGATGGTCTTTCCCAAGTATACTTGTGTATAGGTTTATGATTAAAAAAGGTGTTCCAAATCTTTAAATTGTATTGTATACATGTATTAATCAGTCGGTCTCCATTGTCGTTGACCGTAATTTCTCCGAATTGGCCCACTACATCGTCATTTTTTCTACTTCCCACGCGGGCGTTAATATCTCCGGCGACAATCAGTTGTTGGTTGCTCGTTACACTATTTTTAGTCTTGCCCAGTTAATTAATGCAGGGCACGTTTAACAAACAACCCTTGTACGCGATAATGACAATTACGGGAGAGTACTGAAGATTTATCTTGTAGCTCGTGGACGGTTAGTACACAGTTTGAAGCGTTGTACAAATAATCAAACGCAAAAGGCCTTAAGAGCTAAACTCATTTCCTAAAGTAAACGAAACTTTACATGCGAATGTCAGTACCCGTAGTCCGTTTTCGCAGGGCCGTCATTTATGGTTGGGGGACGTGTGCTCGTCTGTGAGAGTGCGTAGAATTTTGTTTACTTGCATCTCATTTTGTCAATAGGACTCTGAACATACATAACAATTTGTCATTCGCGGGTAAAGAGATGAAAATTATAATAGTATCAACGTCATGATTACTGCATTTACAACAAAATAAGTGCAGCTGCATATATAGCAAAATATATAAAATTTGAACATTTTCGCTGATGCAACTATCATCTCATGTTTTGGTGCTGATTGTATACAGGGCCGCTATTTATTATGTACCACAACTGCCCTGGTCAAACGGTTTGAGATATGCGTTTTGTATTTGGTATATGTTAATTTGAAGTTATTTTGCATATTATGAAGTAATAAAAAACTTTTTTCATACGGTTTTTAAGTGCGGTCGCCATATTATTTTTTTAAATAGCCACCTGGACTGTGTTATACATAAATAAAAAGCATATTTTTTCTATATTTAGAAATATTAGGCATGTATAGGGGTACATAAGGAAATAATGCATGCTTAATTCGTCGCTGCACATTTAGTGATATCTAGTAACCATTGCATTAACAAAACGTCATAAATAAACAACACACAAACAAACACAAGTAGTAACAGCTTAATAGGTGACAAAATAAATATGACACATTGTTAATTATTCCTGTAGTTGTATTGCCTGGTAAGTCATTTTTAGAATTTTGCAATATGGATCATTTATCAGAAGGCGAACAGATAGAGATTCTCATGATGATTGGTTATGGTGACAGAAGGCGAAAACATGACGAGGTACTTCATTTATTTAGTACGGCACATCCCGATCGGAATCAAATTATTAGATCTATAGTAAAAAGAAAGATTTATTGAAAGTAGAAGCGTAAACGATCGTCCTAAATCTGGTAAACCAAGATCTGCCACAAATAAAGAGAATTCCCTTGAGGTAGCACTGTATGTAGTTGAGTAACATCAAACGCCTGTACGGCAACTTGCCTTAAACTACAATGGCAGTACACCTTCCATTCAAACAGATTTAAAAAGAAATACGTTTTATCGTTACAAAGTACATTTAGTACATGAATTGGCAGAAGATGATTTCGACAGAAGACTCGAGTTTTTTGAGTGGGCAATGGAAGTTATTTCTGGAAATGAAAATTTTTCCAATTCAGTTGTATTCTCGGATGAAGCTACTTTTTGTTTGAGCGGATCTGCAAACAGGCACAGCTGTAGATACTGGTCTGACACCAACCCCCATTGGATGCAAAAAGTTCACATCCAGCGACCCCAGAGTGTTAATGTATGGGCTAGTATTATTGGTCATAACATTATTAAACCATTGTTCATTGAATACAACCTTATGTCGGAGAGATATCTTCAAATTCTGCGGGAAAATATTATTCCTCAAAGTATAGAACTCTTTCCAAGTCATGATAACCCAAATGCAGTCAACGAAAACATCTCGTTTCAGCAGGATGGTGCGCCTCCCCACTATGGACTTGTAGTGAGCAATTATTTAAGCGACATTTTTTATCGGCGTTGGATCGGGAGAAGAGGAACCGTGGAGTGGCCCGCTCGGTCACCAGATTTGTCTCCTTTAGATATTTTTGGGGATACCATTTAAAAAGTCGCTTTTATTTAAATAGACCTGAGAATTTAGAAGAATTAAAAAATCGTATACGTGCTAAAATGGTTGATATTTTTCGCAATTCTTTGCGGGCATCTTAGACAATTTTAAAAAGCGCATTCATTATTGCCAAGAAGTAAAGGGGCTGCAATTTGAACATCTGTTTTAACTACTGTTAATGAATAATTTTGTTGTTTTCATTTGTATTTATGAAATGTTGTATATTATCCTAAATTTTAATTGTTGTTTGTGTTTTGTTTATTTATGACGTTTTGTTAATGCAATGTTTACTAGATTTTACTAAATGTGCAGCGACGAATTAAGCATGCTTCAAATGGTTTTTTATTTATCTGCGTTATTTTTTTATGTACCCCTATACATGTGTAGTATTTCTGAAAAGAGAAAGAAATACGCTTTCTATTGATGTATCACACAGCCTATGTTGCTATTTAAACAATTCAATATGACGACTGCACTTAAAAGTATACGAGAATACAATTTTTTACTTCATAGTATGCAAAATAACCTCAAATTAAGGTATACCAAATATGAAACGAATATCTCAAATTGTTTGACCATTGCAGCTTTGGTCCCATACCTAATAGCGACCCTGTATAATGTAAATAAACATGAGGTTATAGCAATTTCTAATTTTTATTTGTTGCTTAATGAAAAGTCTTGATCATTTATTTTAATTTATAGAAATTCCTCCTGCAGATAAGACTAGCATAACTCTGACTACTTAATTTACGAGAGTTATTTGGATTTACAACGCTATCGCACCTTTCTGCAGACAAGCTTCGAATAAATATATTAATAGGGGACGCTACGAAGAAGCGCATTGTTTTCAATAACTATGTTGTCAGCACAACGAAGGTGATTGAGACGTTCACCATTTCTATTGATTTCCTTGTCTTTCATTTCAGATGTTTAAACGTATCTCCCAACGTAAGCGCGTCTAGTTTTGGCAGATCATTATTAAAGGAATCTCTTTCGATTGGAATTTTACCTGTAGCCTCGACGAGTTTTATCGTTAAGATAGCATTAGTGTAGGTGATCAGCAAAAGCGATATGTTTGTAACCCCTATTAACTGACCTAAATGCCTAAGCTACGGTTGATCGAACCTATATTTCAGATATCACGGTCCTAAAAGTCAAACCCTGCTAATTACCATGCTGAGAACGAGGCCCAAATAAACGACCTAACTGTGACCTATCTTACGTAAATGCGAGGCTAATGTGTTTCTGCTTAACATTTAGCCCATGCGATACGCATCTCCCAATCGATATTGCGTTGCACATCACGCGAACTCGCCTTAAAGGTTAATCTCCTGTTTGTTGCAGAACGGGCTGCCCTCGGCCGAAAATCCGTACGTCTTCAACGGCGACTTCGTTGACCGGGGCAAGAAAGGGTTGGAAGTGCTACTTCTGCTGCTGGCGTGCATGCTGGTGTTCCCCGGTGGAGTTTTTCTCAACAGGGGTAACCACGAAGACCATATTATGAACTCGAGGTAAACGGTGCTTCAGCCCGCGAGACACGGAATAACTAATTAAAATTACAGGTACGGGTTTGTTAGAGAGGTTCAGTCGAAATACAGGGTGAGTATTCTGATGCAGTGGTGCTTTATCGCAGATACTGTAATTGCAGGGATGACTTGAATGTGACTGATTCGAAATTGCGTTTGTTGTAATTCAAATGCATTACTTATTTAGCATTGTTGGCCTTAAGACCGCTACCACTTAGTTCAACCTATTTTACCCAGTTTAGCATGAAATTGATAAAGCAGCTTGAGCATAATCATTAAACGGTTCCTAAAAGCTTAAGGAAAATTTTATAGTTCTGCAGCTTATTGTAACTAATTTCGTATACGTAAGAACGTATTCAACTTAAAAGCAATATTTTAAACATTCAACAACAAGATAATTAAAAACACTATAACCAAAGCTGATGATATACACTAAAATTGCAAGCATCTTTTATTGTAAGTGAGAAAAAAAAATAAAAACACTAAAAGACGTCGGCTTCAAGAAAATTCGAAAGAATTTTCAGTTCGGAGGCAAATAAATACCAACTGTTTTCTGAAATCCCATCTATAGAAAAGAGATATCTATGTTTGCTTTAGAAAGCGTGTAAATTTAATTTGTGATTGTTCAATAGTTATTTATCTAGCAAGGGTAATATAATAGCTATTTATGCAACAAGTGCTAAAAGTTGAGGTTTATGCACGAAGCCGAAGGCTGAGTTTCATAACATATCTCGTGCATAAACCACTTTTAGCACGAGTTGCATACAATAGCTTTTCTACGACCTTAAATTAACTGTTATTAATCCATAAATGTCGATTTAACAAAGGTTTGCATCTACGACAGTTATAATTTATGTCATAATAAACAGTAGACCTTGACACACAGGTGAATGTTTGTGGATCCAGTACTGTCAAAGTCAGTTATCAAAGGTAATTATTAATACTACACATCTGACTGTATTCATTAAATAACGCTTTAATTGTTTAAAAAACACTTTGCCTCTAATGCAAGAAGTGACTAGAATAACTTTACAACTTCACTTCCAGTTCTAAATTGTGGTTTAAAACCTCACTTCACTTTATACCACACATGCGCTAAAAGTAACCAGCTGATCTTCTTAAACACGCTAAATTATAAAAAGTCACTTTTAGTAAAACAAGCTAGTACTAAAAGGCCTACTTTTAGTAATGGTCGTAGAAAATAGCTATTTATGCAACAAGTGCTAAAAGTCGCTCGCGTTGCATACAATATTTTATCTACGACCTTAATTTTACCGTTATTAATCCATAAATATCGATTTAACAAAGGTTTGCATCTACGACACTTCTAATTTATGTCATAATAAACAGTAGACCTTGACGCTGGCGAATGTTTGCGAAGCCAGTGCTGTCAAGATCAGTTACCAAATGTAATTATTAATACTCCACATCTGACTATATTCATTACATAACGCTTTAATTATTTCAAAAACATTTTACCTGTAACGCAAGAAGCAACTAAAATAACTTTACAACTTGACTTCCAGTTCGAAATTGTAGTTTTATAACCTCACTTCACTTTTAGCACCTGGGCTAAAAGTAAACAGCTGATTTCTTTAAACACGGTAAACTATAAAACGTCACTTTTAGTAAAACAAGCCAGCGCTAAAAGGCCTACTTTTAGTAGTGGTCGTAGATAAAGATGTTTAAGCCCACTCGAGAACGACGACGTTTGCAAACCGAGGATTTGTAAGTCGCCCGAGAGCATAAACATCAAATAGTGCTCATGGCGAATAAAAAATGTTATGTCTGAATAGCGTTTTTTAATAACCTAAGTAATGGACTAGAAAGATTATATTGGATGTTCAACTATAGCTCTGAACACATAGACACATCGAGGTACGCAATTGGTAAGAAATTTAACGCTAGCGATAAGTGGGCGCTATACATAATATTGCCCCCATTTGCGGGTGTTATGAATTATAATGATGGCATATGCCGGGGTTATGAATTATAGCTCGCAATGCCTGCATGATCGGGCGATGTAAATTATAATGTCCGCTCATCATGCCCTGGTTGTTATGGACGTATTTATACAGTGTGGAAATTAATTATGTACAAATTCAGTTCGCTTTCAGGAAAAAGTCGTAGAGGGGTGCAGCGATTTAAATTGCAGCGCTTTGTCAAAAACAGTTTCAGATTGTTATATAATTTCTACTTCCTTTTACAATAAAGGAAGTATTGGATTTACCCCAAAAATTCTAAATTGAGTTTTCAACAGATCTTCACGTCTTCGAGTCTCCTGAACCCAAAAAACATATTTTTTCATTGGTCTGTCTGTGTGGTTTTGTGCAGACAGTGTGTATCTGTCTGTAAACAGAATATCTCAAAAAAGAAAAGAGGTATGGCGTTGAAACTTCATATATAAGCTTTGTGTACTATGTACATGCGCCAGCAAGCTTTTGAAGAAAATCGCATAGCCAGAAGTAGGTGTTTACTCTATTGATTTTTCAGTTTTTTTCGATTTTTTCAAAAACGGCTATAACGCTTTTTTTCAAACTTCACATTTGTATTACATTTTTAATGTGTATTGATGTGATATAGGTGATTTTCCTGTTGAATACTTCTAAAATGGGTTTCTTTTGTGTGTTTTTTTAATTTTTTTTATTAACTCCTATTTTTAATACAGCACCCCGCATATTATTACATTTTTGAACTCAGCTTAAAATTCTAGAGAAAATTTGTCTCTTCAACTAACGCTCTATTTTGTACCGTTTTTGTAGAATTTGTAATTTTAGAAAATTTTTGACAAATGCTTAAAAATTTAAAATTAAATTTTGGTTAATTATAAGACCACTGTAAAAGGAAGTTGTGTGCGTATATCAAACCAGATTTTTAATGTTATGACGCCATGGATAATTTGATTTGATACCGTTGAAAATAGATTGAAACTTGCTACAGAAATAAATGAAATAATATGTATAGGTTGTCATTTAAAAAACTATTGATGACGTCATAATATTTAAAAAGTGATATAAAAATTTGAGAGGATTTTAACATATGTTCTGTAATTTGAATCGCTACACCGTTTTGAGATATTTTCCAGAAAATTAACATTAATGCAGTTACAGAATTTATGCGTTACTTAATTTCCACACTGTATATTCACAGGTATTACAGCTTTAAACAACAGATAATGTACATAAAGAAATTAATAGCATCAAAGAAAACTTAGAAAAACTAGTAAAAGAAATAATAAGACACAACGTTATACTTACTCGTTTAAGCATACAAGGTTATTCACGTAAGATGACGAGCCTGACCAGGTAAAAATGCAACCCAAAATACAATTTATAAAGCTAACTGGATCCCTATTGCATTAGCATAATGCACACAAAACATAGATAGATTTTAACGTCAGCCTCATAGACGTGTGCGTAGTAAAACGTATTTTGTGTTGCATTTTTACCTGGTCAGGCTTGTCATCTTACGTGAATAACTTTGTATACTTAGATAACAGAAATAATTTGAAAATCAGAAGGAAGATAGCTTACGATAAAAGCAAACAAACGATACAAACACAATTATACACATATAAATAATAAATAAAGTTTGCTAAAAAATAACTTGGGATATAGCAAGAACGGGAAAAAAGAAAGTCGCTATATAATATAGAAGGTGGAAATAGGATCAGACGAAAGAAAAATGAGAGACAAAAACGTGAAAATTTTGACGCGAGAATTTATAATGGCACGGTCAGCCGTAGACGAACATACATTGTGACAATAATGATCGGTGTATGCAATACAGGAAAATTTATATTGTATATGTAATATACATACGAGAGATTCCTAATCACGCAGATAAAATAAAAAAAAAACTAAAAGTTAAAATACTATCGTAGTGATATATGCGTCCAGTTAAAATTCAGAAAAGGAAGAACAAATTTGTTCTATGAAATATACCCCATTGTCGATTACTTTCTTGTAAACGTAGAAGTATGGACCAGGATTAGGGATATAAAAGTCAAAGGGAATGCAAAAGTAGGAAGCGATCACTATATGTTGAAAAATAAAGTGAATACGAATACAGAAAAAGAAGACGAGAGAAAATGGAATATGATGAAAAGGTTATACAAACTAGGAAATCAGGAAATCAGACAGACATTGCTCGAAACAATAGAGAAGAATTATATGAAATGCTAAAACGGTTCGGGAGTGAAAAAGGGGTCTGTAAAACCGACAAAGTAGGAAACCTCAAAAGAAAAAAGACACTCTCTAATAAGAAAATACGTAAATGGAACGAATACTTTATTATCAGAAATATAAGAAATGATGACAAATATAAATGAGAAAAAATAGAATCAGAAGGAATTGGAAAAAACAAGGTACATGGACAAAGTTTGGAATAAAACTGGCTAAAACACATACAGAAAACGAAGTTATTCAATGAAGCAACAAAATACATAAAAAAGGTACCATTCTAAAAAAATATGAAGAGTAAACAATGAATGACTGGAAGAACATAACGGAGAAAAAAATGAAATAAAAAATACCAAGAATATGGAGTGTAGAAAACGCCAGAGTCACAGGAAATGATAACATAATAATGGGGTGAGTAAAATAAGGAGGAAGAAAACCTATATGAACAATTATATACATTAACATGCCAAATATCGCAACAAGAACAAATACCACGAGAATATACCACTCCACAAGAGAAGAAATAACTAGATCTGCGAAAACAATAGGAGCACCACATTACTGAATACAAAGCCAAGGCAAAAATCACACAGAAAAGGATATAAGAATATGCAGAAAATATAATTGGGTACTACCAGCAAGGTCTTAGGCCAGACAGATTATCAATAGATACAATACATGTATTTTAACAAATTCTAGAAAAACCCCAAAAAAATTATATTCATTTATACAGGGTGTCCAGTAAAGTTGTTCAGTAAATTTAGATATAGATTCAGCGATGAAAACCAAGCATAAAAGTTCATATAAGCATGGGGGGGTTGAATGCCTCTTTAAGAAGACATTTAACATTTTACTTTTTTCGTTTTTCACGTAATTTTTTAAACAGACTGTTGCAAAGGTAATTCAATACAACAAAAATAAACTACCAACAATAAAATACTCTAACAATTGTTCAAAGTGACTCCCTTCTACTTGAATACACGTATGTACTCCTTGTTCCAAACTCCGACAAACTCTCTCTAATACTTCAGGTGTTCTTCTAATAGTTTCACATGCGTTACGTATTCTTTGCAGAAGTTCTTCTCTAGTGTCCACTGTGCGAACATAAATTATATTTCTTAAATGACCCCAGAGATAATAATCGAGTGGATTTAAATCGGCCGATCTTGGGGGCCATGAGACCGGCCATCCTCTTCCAATCCATTTTTGGGATCAATAATTATTTAAAAACTGTCATATATTTAACGCAAAATGGGCAGGAGCCCCATCTTGCACAAATCAGCAATCACGTCTTGTAGCCAGAAGTACATTTTCTAATGATTCTTGGAAGAAACGTTCGTATACGTTACCATTCAATCTACGTAGTAGGCAGTTCAAACGGTCCCAAAAGTTTATTTCCAATCATGCCGCACCAATTATTGATAGAAAATGTTTGCTGGCGTCTTAAGGAAATTACAGAATTTGGATTTTCATCACACCATGTGTGGGAATTGTGGAAATTGAAAAAACCGTCCCTAGTGAAACATGCTTCGTCTGTAAAAATAATCTTCAAAGTAAACTCCAGGTCTTGAATGAGTTGCTGCACAAGAAATTGGGCAAATAAAAGACGCTTGTTGTTCTCAACTGGTTCTACAAGAGCTTGAACTTTTTGAAAGTGAAATGAATAAAGTTACTGCTCATGTAACACGTTCCATATTGAGGATTTTGCAACTCGCAGTAAACTTGTTTCAGCATCTTCATCAACGATATTTAGCATGTCATCTTCAACATCTGGATTTCTGCGAACATTACGGCCCCGTCAGAAGAACGAAGTTTGAACGAACCATCATCTAGTAGTCTCCTATCTACACTCAAAAACGTTTTAGCGCACGGTAAACGTCTGTTTGGATACCTTTCGCTGTATAATCTAACTGTTGGAGCAGCATTTTTTTTGGACTTTCCCAAAACTAGATGCATATCTGCATAATCTTCAAAAGAATAAAAAGGAACATCATTATGAAACAGTTAAGAAGGGTGGGACTGCCAAATAAGTTAGTGAAACTTGTGAGCATAAACTTGAAGAATACTGGATCAGTGATAACAATGCAAGTAAGGACAAAATTCAAATAACTAAAGGTATGAAACAAGAGGTTTCATTATCACCAATTCATTTTAATCTAGTTTCGAAAGCAGTAATATGAAAATTAGGTACAATTATGAATGAAGGGACACAATCGATAGCATTAACTGACGCCTTGGCACTAAAGCACGAAATAAGAAAGAATTGATAGATAAAGTGAGAAGGCTTGGCGAAGAAGCAAAATAATTAATTAAGGAGAAACAAGATACATGAAATTTATAAGAAAGGCTAAAAAACAAGAGCAACTGCAAGCAAGTCAATGTAAACTTCAAGGAACAAGAACGTCAACAAAAAAGTACCTAGAAACCTTAATTACCAAGCCGGAGAAAATACAAACAAAGCTGAAAGAAACTATACATAATGGAAATAAAGCCTAATATACCCCTAAGAAACGGCTAAAACATAAAAGCATTAGCAAACAAACGAAACTTAACTTATATAAAACATTAAACGGCCAATAACTATGTATGTAGCAGAACATGGGCACTAACACAGATAGAAGAAGAGGAAATTAAAAGATTTGAAACTAAATGTTCTGAATTATATTAGGTCCAACTAGAAGTGATGACAATACAATAAAAAGCAGAGTGAATTACGAATTACTAGATGAGATAAATCAGGAGAACATCATCAAATATAATCAGATAATGCGAAAGAATCAAAACTGAATAATTAAGGAAATAAGAAAATGATAACTATATGGAAATAAAATAAGCGGAAGGCCAAGAGCCAGGTGGTGGTACAATATAATAGAAGCTCTAGATGAAATGATAGCTTTATATTAAAGACTCTAGTGTGCCGATAAGAAAGTATAGAAGATGATTGTGGAGAATGCTAAGTCACAGAGAAATTTATAATAAACGAGAAGCGAATTGTGGTTTAATCAAATACAAAAGAAAAGACTTAAGAAATCCATATTTCGAGTGCAACTATAATCTACAAGGATTTTCGTGCCAGGAAGAAGAAGGATTAGCTATTTCGAGGTGCGTAATGAAAATGCATGAGGATCACTGTATGCGATTATTTTGTAACCCAACTTTATAGATACGTACCTGTGAATGTTTTCAACAGTATTAAAAGTTCGTTAATTTGTGTCTACTCTCACGTGAAACAGCTTTGCTTCCCAGAATTAAATAAGTTTTGGATTGCTATTAACCGACGAGCTGTAGTGACAGAAGGACATACAACTCAAATTTCGTTGGAGTATCTTCTAGCAATAATAATCAGAATAAGAAATTATAATGCGGCATTTCTGTAAAGCATTCTATGACATTGCTTTAATTTTCCATGGCCGACCCTGACGTATTTTATCTTCAGAAAAGATCTCGATTATGTTTGTACACATGGTACTGAGAACTAGTCTAAAAACGTGAAAAACGTTAAACAGCAAACCGATAAATACTCAAAGCTTCACTCTAGATCGAAGTTAAGATGCTTTTGTAAAGAATCTTAAAGTTCATCTTGATAAAGATAGAAGTAAGCCTTCGCAACCTTTCTGAAAAACACGATTGGAAAGACTATCAAATCATAGGTCTCATAAACCACACCTTAAAGCTTTTCCTCCATATCATCCATGCTAGGATGTGTGGGTGGATAGAAGAGGATCCTAATAGAGCTATACTGCGATGTCATTTATAATGTCTTTATCTATAGTTCTAGAAGGCATCTGAGACAGTTTGGCACGAGAAGATGATTTAGATGGTGAAGCTCACGAGCATATACAATACAGCTCTACGCTTCGTAGCCAATCTCTACTGGCAGCAGAGAGCCACGTCAGGGTCGATAGCTTCAGAACAGAAAAGGACGGGATATGAGTAGGACCAGGATGCATATCTCCCCTGTTATTTAACTTCTACACGTTTACTGAAGCTTTTCATGAAACAGAAGACGACATGAGCATAAACAGAGTGCTGATCAACCACATCCGATATGCAGAAGACATAGTTTCGCTTCCTGATGGATAAGAGAAATGCAATTACTCCTAGATCGTGACTTAACGTTAAGAAGACCAAGTATATGGTAATACCTAATGCCACAAAGCTGATCTTGGTGTAAAAGTTAGAAGTCAAGATCTGCGTTCTTCAAGCTCAAGTTTTCAAAAACCGAAGCGTTAACCTTGTTTAAATTTGATTTAAACACACATACATTTTAATAACAAAATTTAGGAAATCCAGTCAGAAGTTCTAAATGTACTTCTGATTTCATAAACAAGCAGTTGTAACATCCAGTTTTACTTCATAATTTCGCCAGTTTATATTTAATTCAGATCTGTTTAATCTTGAATTAAACAGGCAAATTTCAGTTCACATTTACGAAATATTAAAAACCAATCTTGTTTGGCAAGCATCGAGTTTAAAGACCGGAGCAAACTGCAACTTAGCATTTCACGCCGTAAGCGACCTACTAAACACAAGTTCACCGCTCTGGCCTGCAAACACACACGGAAATGCAATTCGCTTACAGTGCTGAATTGCTACTTCGTACCTTCAAACGCACTCTAGTAATCTACACAATAATTGAACTTTCATATGTTACTTAGTTAAGCATTCTTGTTTTGTATAAATAGAACGTTTATTTTCGTAATAAAGCAATCTGCATCTAATGTCTGATTCATTCACTACGTCGCTACCTTGATACCAAGCCATAATATTATTGGGACGTGAGGCTGCGTCCCTCAGGGTAGTTTACTGTCGTCCCTTTTAAGTACCATTGACTACATTGGTTTAAAACATAAATGCAGTCTCATTTATGTGCTTAAGGGATAGAACCCTCGCAAAGCAACGAAAACCTGATCAGCCTCCAGGCAATTCTGTTCAACCTAGACCTTACAGTTCGCGTTATCCGCTGTTACGTCTTCTCAGATCTTCTGGACGGTCCAGAAACATAGAGCCTTACGGAAGCCACGCTGAGAAAGTAGAAGCGTTCGAAATGTGATACTATCGCATATCAGTCAGATGGAACATGTACTCAACGAAGAAGTTGTAAGGAAGACAGGGAAAAATAAGGAAACCGTTACTACAATCAGAAAAATATAATTTTTGTTTGCCCCATCATGCAGGAAACGCCAGCTGCAGGTGTGGCCCAGGCTGAAGAAGAATTTCCTGGTTGAACTACCTACGTCAGTGACAGTGATTATTACACACAACTGTCACATGACTGACATCAGCCAATTAAAACCATGTATTTTTTGAAAATCGACCAATCCCGAACTGATTACCTGATAAGCGCCCGTGGGCTGCTTACCAAGTGATAAGCGCCCTAGGGATGATTATCGACTCCGTAGATGGCGTCATAATTAGAAATAGAAATGCAAGAAACAAGCAATTTGAGTTTTTTGGCATTGTTAGATCAATTTTAAATCATAATTCGTATACGGGTTTCGCGTAATAATCTCCAAAATATAAACGCGGGCAACACATTTACATATAATTTTGCCCGTGCCAAGCGTCATCATGCTGGTTGCCCTTAGAAAACTGCCCTCGGGCAAGCCCTCGGGACAGTTTTCATTGCAACCAGCACTCGACCCTTGGCGTGTGCAAAATTATCGGTAAGTATGTCTCGCCCTTGTTATATTACTATTGAATATTGTAGCCAACGTCCGGTAACGGATATGATATCGGAAGAAGAAGAAATGTAGTCCTAACTTGCAAAAATCTTCTAATTGTGTGAACGTAAGATATTCAAACTAGGCACCTTTACAAAGTTATCGCATGGGATATATCAGGAAGTTCTCTACACAAATTATCCACAAAAGATGAAATTGTATTGCATGTAAATGCGACAAATTTACTAGCTTTCCAGGTACTTATCTATTAGATGCTTGAAAAGGATATTATTTTGTTCTCTCTAAATTAAACAAATTATTGTCAAATAGTTCAAGTAGTTAACGATACTATTCTTTGTCCAGTTGAAGATATAACCATAGACATTCAGAAACAACTTTATTGTTTCATAGGAAATCAGCTAAACCGCCTCAGTTTGGAAGATGGTGGTGTCAGTTTGAAGATATACACTTAGATCGAAGTTCAAGTCATGAAAACTATTCCTGATATGGAGGCTTCAGATATTATTTTCCAGCTTCAATATGGATATCTCAGGTCTAGAATCTTACCACCGAAGTAGCCTATTTCCATCAAATAAATAGTACCTACATGGAGTAAATTGTCACAATATGAAAGCGAAATACAAAAAATGTCTGACTGTCGCAGATTATAGTAAAAAACTTATTTTGAATTAGTTCTTTGTTATGTATGTCTATATTATCTACAATTTTTCGTCGGGTGCACTGTATTATTATATGTACTATATTATATTACGCCAGGTTATTGCTATCCAATTTGAACTAACTCAGGCGAACGATTGTGGCTAGAGTAATTTCCAATTAAATTAGCATGTCAGTTCTAAATCGTACTCGTGCAGCTGCACTACTGAAAATCTTTTGAAATTGATTGCCTAGTAGTTTTTACAACAGCAGAAATTAAATTTTAACGGAAGATTGCAAAGCAACTACGAATTATTTTAAATTAAACAGGTACGGTAGGTACTGTAAAAGATGCAGTTCTATAATTTGTGGGGAGGTAAAGAGTAGGTTAACTGAATATGAGAAAAGGACGACTTTGTCTAAATTCCCTCCGTTGTTACCTTCGCAACTTTTGTAATTTAAGTCGACAAGTGATCCAATTACGCAAAGTCAACATTTGTCATCCTTGTAATTAGTTTTACAAAGCTTTTTTAGCACTTTTATCGGGATGGATCTTCCGCTTTTAAGGCTGCTCCCTCGGTATCAATTTCTATATAAATGCAAAGCTATGTCGCAGCGTAGCAAGGTCGAGTTTCTGAACGAAAAATATGGCACTTTGTTCCCCTGCTTTATTTCCACCTCGTTTCTTCTGCTAAGCCGCTCGTTATTTATAAATTATTAACAGTGGCTAACAGGGAGCAGCCTTAAACCACGAAGATCCGTGTGATCATTTAAATTTTGTATCAGGTGTGCATGGTATGATATAAAATTCAAAAGCCATTCTAAAGTTTGATTTGTGAAAATGATCTTAACAGTTTACCAAAATTTCATTGGAAAAGTATTTTGGAAGTGAGGTAGCAGAATGTAGAATAAAAATATTTGCCGATTCTGGGACTTTCAAGAAAATACCCCCCAGCTGCTAATTATTACATTTGTAACGGCTTGTGCAAAACACGTAATGAAACACGAATCGTTGAAACATACAAGCACAAGCACTGTTTGGCACACAATTCAAACTTTGTCGATTTATACCAATTCTAACTAAAACCCTTTACTAGTCGGTAAGCAGACACCCCGAAAGCATTTCTTCAGGGCGTCTGTTGGAGTCCAATTCTCTTTTTTCTTTTCTTACCTAGCCTAGGTGGCTACTACCGCTCAACAGTATCTTTGGTGTCCACTATTACTCGCAGTCATCTGCTTATGTGCGTCCAGTTCTACTTTGTTTGAAGTATACATGGTACGAGATTACCCGGTGTAATGGTTTCTCTCACTGATAGCTTTATTTCCAATCTTTGCTGGTTTCATCTTGTGCATTGGAAGACAGTGTGCTTCGCGGTATCGATTTTCCCACCATAATGGCAACTTTCATCATCTTGAATTCTCATTATCCTAAGGTATGCCGTGAAATACCCTTTTATGTTGTTCTCGATGCCCTGCAGATCTTGATGGGGAACCGTCTCTGTACCTTTTCTTCTATATCTTTATATATCTTTTCTTTATTACCACATCAGGTTTCAAATAGAACAATGGAGTACACTACCGATGCCAAGACTCACATTCTCTCTCTCCTCCCTCCACCTACGGTTGACATAATTTTTGATAAGGATGTCACAATGTTAATTGCTTTCCCTGACATTTCTGCTACATATATCGCAATGGTCATGCTGCAATTGAAAATTATGCTAAGCTATTTCAACGTCTCTATAGTTTTAATTTCAATGTTTTCCACCTCGACGGCGCGTTTTCTAGTGCTCCTTGTCGTCACCAGTACCATCGCTTCGGTAATGTGTGATGATAGCGTAAATTCCCTTTGTCTCACCTGCTTACTATTAATCGGCAGGCATCTGCCGTCCTTACTTTTGCGAGTAATACGAGTTTTACATCATGAGGTACCGCTACCTTTAGAATTGGATCATAATAGTATTCCGCAGTATCTGTCCAAGAACAGATCCCTGCGGAACTCCACTCACTTGGTCGATCTTGTTATTTTCGCTGATCGATCCTATCAGTGAAATAGCTATACACCATCCTTGTCAGGTATCTGCTTATGAATTTTTTTAGTTTTTCCACCACCCTCTTCCATGGGACCGTATTGGAAACATTAATCACATCTAGCTTTAACATTACACAGACATTTTTCCTCCAGTGCGTTCTCATGTTTGTGTTCTTTGGGAACCTTTCTCTTAACCTCAATTTGTTTGACTATTCTATCCCGTATCAATCTTTTCATGGGCTCTCCTAATGTGTTGAACATGCAGAAGGGTCTGTGCTTTGTAGGAGCGTCTTCTTACCTTTTTCGTTTTTCCAGGACCATCAATCTAGGCTCCTTCCAGATTTTGTAAAAGTTTCCTTCTTTCTGTAGTTTGTCTTCAGGCAGTATTGGGGATATAGTTCCGCAATCACTTTTACTGTTTTCGATGTTATTCTATCTATTCTTGGGGATTTACCATTTTTCAAGTTACTTGCTGCTTCTTTCAGTTTTTCTTCTGAAAATGGCGGTCCTTCGTTACCTTCTTGTGTTTGTACCTGTTGGTGTCAGTTTATGACCTCATTCTTTGGTAGCATCATTTACGTTTCTCTTATTGCCGCTATTATATATGACCACCAGTATATGGCCTTTTTGTGCTAGTGTTTGCTTCTTCTGAACTTTGTTATGTTTATTCTTTGCTCTTTCCTCTAATAGATATTTGGCTGCTTTTTTGTATCGTTTTGAGTCGATCCCCCATATTGACGATTTAGAATTGACATCGCCTCCAGTCATTATTTTTTCTCACCTATGTGCTTTTATACTGTCCCTCAGCTCTCTCAAATATGATTGGTAGATTTATACCGATGTGTTGGGAGAAATAGCATCCATATACCACTACGTATCTTGTTTTCACACAAAGTTTTACCTTTCGTTTCCATCTATCTTCGACTGCCTGCTGATGACCCTTATTGTCACATTGCCTCGGTTATCTGTGAACCATGAATTTTTCTTGGTCAGTCGGATATTCTGACTGCATGTATATTAAGTTCTTGCACGGTTTTGTGTAATAACTCCTAAACAGCCGCCGATCTCATGACCTTGGCTTGTAGGATAATTTTTATTGTTCGCTTCCCTTTCTGGTCATCTCCTATACTTGACGGGGATCTCTGTTTCCTGTCCTTCCTTACTATCTCTGGTTCATTATTTTGGTCTCACCTGTTTTGAAGATTTAAACGTCCTAGATCTCTTCTTTTTTCATTTTTTTTACTGCCTATTTAAAGCTAACACAGCCCATGCTGTCCTCTTAATGTTTCCCTTGTTGACATCCATCGCAGTAGGGTGTATAGCTTCATTCGCGCCTCTTGTGCTCCTCTTTTCGCACTTTATCTAAGTGTTTTCGATTTCATCTGTCTCACACTTTATGTCTATGTACCCGTACTCATGACATTTGTAGCACCTAGCAAGGTTTAGCATTTGGTGTACCCCACATCTCTTCCATTCTATCTTTATTAGTAAATTATTAAGCAGTTTCTTGCGTGTACTTTGTTAACTTTTTTTGTTACCTCCTGTTTGCTTGCTCTACAATTTTGTTCACCTTCATCCATTTTAACAGTATCCCTAGTGTTTTCTTAATAGCTTCTTTTATTTCTGTTTAGCTATACTAGGGTATATGTCTCTTATAACTGCGGTTTGTCTTTCCTTCTTTCTTTCTGTATCTATCGTAGCCACATTTCCTAGTTCTTGTTTGGTTGTTTCTCCAAATGCTCTACTCGCACCGATTTGATGTTTCATGAAAACTTCCCTTTTTTACGTTTTCGGTTTTTCCGCTTTACGCTTAACTCAAGTCGCCAATTATCTTTTCATTTTTCTGAATAACATTGTTTAGATCCACTCTAATCATTATGTGTCTGTAAAAAAGACTCGCATATGTCATACTGAGTTCTTCCTATCTTTTCCACCGATTGTTATTGTTTTTATTCCATTTAGAATCACCATTTCTGTTCTGTGAAGTGCTACAGTTGTTCTTTTTTATTTCCTCAACTAACTTATATAAAGCCGTTGAAGCCTCATCAATAGCCCTACTGTTTTGGCTGCCGCAATGATTGCCACGTTGTCAGCATAACATAGCAACTGTGCATTTTTCGGTATTTTATTTTCGAAGAATGACATCACACTTTACGCTCCAAAGCAGGAGAGCCAATATCGACCCCTACGGAACACCACACGTTACTTTCACATTAATATTATCTTCGGGTATCATTGTTAGGGTTTTCAAGCAAATCAAGATGATTTGGATGAGATATTCTCTAATTCCCCTTCGCGCCATTCTTCCATCCCATAGTGCGGACTTAAAGGTATTCCTTATATCTACCATTATTAGGTGGCAGAACTTCCTATGTTGATACGCTTGTTTCCGGGTGTCTTCAACTCTGTCCACTGTTTCTTTCCATGGGGTTCATTGTTGTCCTACCTGTTCCAGTATCTGCTTTTTTGTTATTTTTTCCCCGTCATCTATTTCTCGGAGAATCTAATATGACCTGGCTTGACATGACCTAAGTTAATCTGACGTAAAAATTTTTATATTTCGTTGAACGAAAAAAAAAGTCAATACAACCTTTTGGTTCTGCCGGACACACCGACTAAAATCCAGTTAGGATCGCCTCCTTTTCTTCCTATCATTCTTCTGTCTTTTGTGCGTTTCTCCTGGTTTAGTTATTATGTGTTTAATATTTGTGTCAGGATTATATAGTTCCTTTGATGCCTGATTTTCCCTTGGACCTCCTAATTTTCTTTTTTCTGATCTTTCTCTTTGATTTTCATTATGCTATTTATATACTACGTTTTTGACAATATTCCTATACACTCGCTTTGAAGCATCTAAGGGGAAGATTGTCATCAGTCAGATCGTTTCCTGTGCTTCTTTCCGCTGAAAGCGGCACTGGAAGATAGTGTGCAGCTTAAATCTGTCCAATGTTTTTCCGAAGCACCGAATACTTATGTTAACTGGTATCCCACTTCGTCAAATATCCGGTTTTTCATTCCTTTAGATGCGTAATCTATACCGCTTTTCCTGCATTCTGACTTCTTTCGTGGTTTCTAGTGTTGCCTTCTTTGTACATCGTTATGTTTTGCTCTATAATATATCTGTCGGTGTTGCTCCTGCTATCGTTTGTATATCTGCTGTTGATATCGTCCTCCACTCTTTATTCTTATAGCAATATTTATTTATGTAGTTATTACCCTTTGCATGTGGATCTTGTTCTCTGTCTCCGCTACAGGTTAGCACTGTATATGGGGACACTGACTTCACAAACTACGTCAGTTATCCCACTGAACTTCGGCCCGTCTATATTTGGCAATATTTTGCTGAGTGCTGCTACCGTTTTCTCTACTTTATTAACGGTTTCCCCATTCTCTCCCATACTGAAATTCCTTCAGTATGTTATCCCAAGGTACTTGCCGTCGTCCATGGTGCCTACCTTCTCCTCCTCCACTTTTAGCTTTATGTGTTTCACCTTTCTTCTCCAATATAGAACAATTTTCCCTGTCTTCTGTGGAGCGAATCTTAGCGGCTTTTTCTATATCGCTCGCGCTAGCATCTCTGTTGTCTCGTTCGTCTTGCTCTTAGATCTGATATATTCTTATGCCTCGTAATTCTTGCCATCTCATCCGTGAAACATGTCGTCTGTACCACCTGTGTTATTTTAAACCTTAGTACGGTTTGGGCCTTGCGCTGAACCTTGTGGGACCCCGGACAAAGTTCTCATCCTTTTTCCTTTCCTGTAATCTAGAAACCCGTCTTGCAGATAGCTTTTTCTTTGGTTTTAGTTATTGCTGTCACTCGTTTCTTTTTACACTCCCACTTGTAACATGACTGCTGCTAAATTTTCCGGTGTTAGTGTTTGGCCCATTTCTTTCTTTATGTTGTTCCTACGTTCCCTTTATGTTTCACATCTAAATGTAGTATAATCTACCGTTTCCTGTTCTGCAACACCAGTAGACTACGCTATGTTGTAGCTGGAATCGCTTAATGTATTTAGCGAAGCAGCCATGCCCTGTTAGTGTCTGGGGAATACAGGAATCGATTCGAAATTGTATCATATAAATTGCCATTTTTTTATTGTTTGACCCTTACTGTATTCAACTGTCCCCTTCTCTTTCATTAAGCATTAGACTTTTTTCATTTGCCATTAGATTTAATGGTGAGCTTCTCGTCACCACCTGTAGCGTTCTGTAGAAGCGGTTCAGTATGTACAGTACACTCTAATCAAGACCTTTCTTTAAGTTCGTTGTATCATGTTTCTGTATTTTTAATTCCCAGAGCTCTTTTCCATATTGAGGCCAAATATAGCGAGATCGAGTAGATAACTAACGCGAAAAGTCATCTCTGGCTATCTCGGTTCATTTTGCAAAATTCGTCTTAAGCTTGTGACTTCTTTCGTTTTTTTGTGAATACTTCGACGTGTCTCTCCACGTTCATGTTTCTACTAAATGTCACCACCAGATATTTTAGTTCGTCCACTTGGTACATCTCCTGTTTCTATGGTTACCTCCGTTATTCCTTGTTCCCACTAATAAAGCTGATTTTCATACACTGACTAACTTTTAGTACGAGCGGGTTTTTTAACCTCTTGCAGTTATTGGAAGATCATCGGAGTATTCTACCAGGGTAACTCCTTGGGGTATTTCCATTATCAGAGCTGGATTATAGTACATATTTTACAGGAGAGACTCCAAAGCAGACGCTTGTGGTACCTCAGACGTTATTGGCATGCTACTGTTTTCAAAATTAGTCTCTGTTTAGTGAAGTAACTGCAAACTTTCCTAGTTAGATATTACTCCATATTCCGCCCAATAGTCTAAAATCCGGTTGCAATATGACCTCTGTCATAAAGAAGAAAAGTGAATCATACCTGAAACGAAAGGTTGTTTCGAAATGAACACGAAACGACAATTGTGCCTGGAATTTTCCGTTGAGAAATGAAAAGAAAACGCTCATTTCAATTTTTTTTAAGTATTTTCACATGATAGGGAAGACAAATGCAAGGACAATCGTCGGACAGAGGACAAATCATACTAACGAAATCTTTTATTGTGCCAACCGCCAATCGACGAATAATCGGCCTACAGGATTATTATTATTACTTTTATTGGATCCCATCCTTCATGAAGAAGTTTATTTATTTATTTATTTACTGATACTAACCTTTACAGAAAAAAATATCCAATTATGAAAGTTAGATAGATACATATCTTAAATAACGTCGAGTTACGAAATCTACGAAATCTAAATATACAAACATAATGGCATTATTGAAAAAGAAGAAGCACGAAGTCCTGATGACGATTAAATAAAAAAAAATAATAATCTTACTGCTTCCGTAAACATAAATTTAAACTTATTCTAACAATTATTTCCGTATTTAATATATCGCAATATATTAAATTAAAATAAATTAAATCAGCTTACTTCGTTGATAAGCCGGTGAAAAAAGAAACAAATCTAAAGTTCAGACCCATACCCAACATCAACCAAACAAACCAATACACCAAACACAAAAATCTTGAATTTTCAGTAAATGCGCCCTGATAATGACAGTTAATTAAAGAGAGTGCCAATTAAATGCTTAAAGCTTCCTTTTAAGAAAATATCGTGGTGCCAGATATTAACCACCCAATAGTAACATTTATGTAATTAAGTAGGAAATACAATTAACAGGAGAAGAACTCTATAACAAACCAATAAGGACAACAACTACAAAGAATACTGAAAACGCAAGTAATTGACAATGCAATGCAGTTTGAGAACTTACATATATACATGCTAGATTTACACTAGGCAATCGATTCAGAGCAACTAAATTATGTAAGTTCACTATTAAGAAAACATAAAATTTACTCCAAAAAATCTATTGAAAGCACTGCAAGCGTATACACAATTAATAAAATGCATAATTTAAGAGATACTAAATAGAATAAATTAGAGCACAGTTTCGTACTCTAATGCTTGATATAGTTAAAAAAAACATGGACCTAGTCGTCTTAGCCTTTACGTTCCCACACATTTTGTTTTGTTGTCGATTATAAAGTAACTCAAAAACAAACTATCTTGACGTTAGTAGAACATTTTTTAAAAGATATTTCAAATATAATTTTGTATTTTTATTTGTTTTTATAATTTTCGAGATATTGATACCAACTGTCTAATTTTAAACCTAAATCAGGGATGACAATGACACTATCAAGTAGAACTTATTTTCGTCTGCAAAAACAATTAAAAAGATCTGTGAAATGCTTTACCCAGGACTTCCCTTTTCGATATTGTGACACTATATAATTTTAAAAATCAAATTAAGTTAGGAATAAAATTATCTTCATGTTTCTAATAAACTAAATAAATTTTTAAATAATAAAAATGTTACCGGTGGTCGAATTCGAAAAACAGGCAGACCGCGCATGCAGTCCCAACGTTTTGTGGGATATTGCAAGGGAACGGGCTATTTCTACCTGAGCTACGGAGCACCGACCCTGCGTTGTAGCTGTAATAAGTAACGCACTAATTTGTTGCTCCATTTTGTATCGTACAAAATTTATTCTGTATCTATTGGGACCCATTTTTGGTAAGAATAAAGCCTGCGCCACCATGTACCAATTATTACTTGTATTTATTGATAAGTTAAATAAAAAATTTCCAAAAATTTGTTTTGAAGGTGCTCACCCTGTATATATTTATCTGAAATTTTCTCGGTTTCATGCCAGGTAGATAGATATACAGTCTGTTCAACAAAAAAGCCCCGCCCTCTAGCTACTTTATTATTTATTTTAGACCCAATAAACCTTATATCAAATCAAATGACACATAAAAACCTACATTTTAACACAATCAACAAATTTTTATATTCAATTGTTTCAGAGTGGTGACGTCACATGCAATTTTTTTAAATGACACTATATATTTTTTGACATTTTCTGGTAAAGGTTTTTTTTCTTTTTTCACCAATATAAATACTTCATGCACTTGCATAAAAAAAAATTCGTGAAAAATTACAAACACTTTTTCACAGTGGGAGGCCATGATATAAAACTGTAAACAAAAGTGTAACTCCGAAAAACAAAAGAAATAGTAACCAAACGCTTTAACTATCAGATTTCAGACTAATCTAAAGTGTTTATTGTTTTGTTTTTCTGAGTTACACTTTTGTTTATAGTTTTGTATCGTGGCCTCCCACCCATAAAAAAGTTTTTCAATTTTTCTCGAAAATTTTCTTATGTAAGGACATAAAATATTCATATGGTTGAAAAGAGAAGAAAAACCTCTACCAGAAAATGTAAAAAATATATACAGTGTCATTTAAAAAACTTGCATGTGACGTCACCACTCTGAAACAATTGAAGATAAAAAATTTTTGATAGTGTTAAAATGTAGGTTTTTATGTGCCATTTGATTTCATATAAGGTATATTGGGTCTAAAATAAATAATAAAGTAGCTAGAAGGCGGGGCCTTTTTTGTGGAACAGACTGTATAATGTGTATACAAAATATTGTCTTCCTTCGACAAATAGTTTTGAGTTATACCGCCAACAGGCAGACAAACAGGCAGACAGACAGACAGACAGACACAGATGTAGACAGACATACAGACAGACAGACAGGCAGACAGACCGAATTGAGAGAACCTGTTTTTCGTCATCTAGGAACCCTGGAGAGATAAGATCTGGAGAAATCTCGAAAGGTGATTTTTTCGCGATTACAATACTTTCTTCGTCTTTTAGACGAGGGAAGTAAAAAGCATGATCAAAGTGCCAATTGAAGCTTTCATTTGTTTTGTGGTTAATTACTGCCTACTATCAAAAGTCTTCTTTTTTCGACATCTCGGTTGTTTATTACTAAAGGAAGGAAAATATTGTCTTCTCAACAGTGCCACAGCCATTCGTGATGTATGTACATCTAATCAAGATAATTTTCTTCTAAGTAACCTAATAATGGACTTGTAACAAGAAAAATGAGAACCTTAATTGCTTTTTCTGTTTATAACTCAGAAACTAAGACTTCTAGTTCAATTTCTTTATTTAAAATTATTCAACATTGGAATATGTAACTTTTATCTCATTTAACCGAATTTGTATTTATTTAAGACAGCCGAGATCCATATATTTAAGTTCGAAAAACGAACACCCTGTATAGCAGACGTTATGTAGTGTACAGTCTATACCATGGAAAGATATTCAGAAAATAATTTACAAATATTATGGCACAAGATGGTTAATTCACTTGAAAAGTAAAATTCAAGGAAAGAAAATGTATGGCAAGCATTTGTTAGACGCGAGGTAGAAATAAGAGCCAATATTATCGAATATGATGTAGCTATCATTGAGTCAATATAAGGAATAAATAAGGGAGTCGCAGGAGAACAACTGTAAGAGTAAACAGGAAAATTTTCGCGAGTTACTATATATTTTAACGATCTTAGATGGAAGTGAATGGTGAAATCCACAAGTAGTGATATAAGTAAAACAATGTCAATAATTAAAACAATAAAAATTAAGTAGATTGGGACGCACCTATATGAAGAACGGGAGGAGAAGACAGGATATTACAGATCACTCTACAAAAACAAGACGAATGGAAACAGCAATAGACTTGGAAAAATAAAATAAGGATTAGAAGGGCAACAGAACAGAAATTTAAAAAAATGCATACTTTGAATGCGTTATGAACAGCTCTGCTGACAGTTAGTGAATAAATCGCTCCTTATTATTTAGTTCAAGTTGTCAGGAATCTGAGGAGACGTTTAGCTTTGTACCTCAAAATAATCACATTATTTTCAATATGTTTGTCAATCCAATGACGGAATTGAGTGCCGGCGGCTGCTCAACCATTTTTTTTAATTATCCATCTGTGAGACGTTGAAAGAGTAAAAAAAAATACAGTGGAATGAGATTTGAAATTAGTGACGATTAACTGTGTACACAATTATATGTAGTTAATACATTTATAGCCACCTATAAATATGGAGGGAAAGCTACAAAAAGCACAATTTTTGGAGTAGATTCGACGTACCTACTACAAAGCTACCAACTATTTCGTATTACAAGTAAAAAGGAAGAACTCAATATAGATATAGCAGGCGAAAAAATAAACACACAAAACGAAGTAGTAGCGCAGAAAAGTTTACTATATTGTGCGAAAATTAGAAGAAAACAATAGACAGAGATTAGGCTCAATGGAAAATATGTAAAGAACAGTTTTAGAATGAATTCGACTATGTGAAACAACCAGTGGCGAGAACTTATAAAAAGAGCACCCCGGATTTTTAGTTCCTTTAACCACACAGCTGTTATTAAAACTGTAGTAAAATTTGGATTTTTACTCAAGCTCTGTTGTTTATTTCCAGTTAATTTCAAGAACCATTTAACCTATTAAATCACTTCTACAAGTTAGTTACTTTTATTTAAATGATATCCGGTCTTTTGCTGCTCTTGTACGATTTCATTTACGAAACTCCCAATATCCACGCAAGCTTGATAGGAAATTTAATGATGGCACTGCACAGGGTATTCCATTCGCAAAGGAATTAAATGGCCATATGCACTATTATTGGAGCTAAAACAAGTTACCTTACGTATTGTAGGTCAACTCTTCCAGAGCAATTTCACAGAGAAATCAAAAATCTGATATTTCTTATGATTTTCGAGCTGCTGTTGGAAAATGAAAATTGCATTTCAATTCGTTTTAGGAAATTAAGCATATTGGGGATACGTAATGCACTTTTTTACGTAGCCTAACATTACCTAGTCGTAACTGAAGTCCCACTTCTCTATTTGAGTTACTAAATTAGCTGTATTTGACACCTATAAACAGTATGACTGCAAAGAGTTATAAAAGTCCATTCTTATATGTTGCTTTCAATTTATTTTTTAATTTAAAAAATGTTATGATTACTGTGCTGCTAAATTGGATAGGTTTTATGATGCTTATTTAAAATAATGTTACAAATAAATAGAACAGCTACAAAGCCATTCATTTTACAAGAAAGTAGGATAGGGGCCCCAGTTATTAATAGTTTCCATTTATAGTTGAGATAATAAGAGTTTTGGTACTTTCTGAGATATACAGGGTGAGGCACATAAAGTGTTACAGAGCAATAGCACTCAAACTATTGATCATATCCAAAAATGTTTCAGACAAAAGTTTCGGTGTTCGAGAAGGCCGTCATACTGGACCACCCTACTTTTTTATCGGTGGAGGCGCTGAAGCTACGTCAAGGTCAACTCCAGATTTTTAAATGGAACTATGTATTTTTTTTCGATGACATTATTACCGATTTTAAGACAAATTCAGCTACCTGCAACACAAGGTCATTCTAGTTAGCAAAGTATGAAGATAGTCAAAAAATCGAAAAATATCGAAATAATCACTTTCAAAGGATCCACTAACCTTGGTTTGGTTCTACCTACAGAAGATGCTCGAAGTGATGACCCTCGACTTGTAAGCACTTGTTAATTCGCTGATGGAAAGACCGTCTAACTTCAGCTAACATTTGTGGTGTAATTTCGGTACATGCTCGTCGTATTCTGTCTTTCATGTCGTCAGGCGTGGTAGGTGCTACCGCTATTGCGCGATCTTTGACAAAACCCCATAAAAAGTAATCTGCTCATGTTAGATCTAGCGATCGAGGTGGCCAAGCTACAGGACCGCCTCGTCCTATCCACTTTTCGCCAAAAATCTCATTCATCACTTGTCTTAAACACATAGCATAATGGGATGGTGCACCGTCGTGTTGACTCGTGTTTGTTGTACTGTTGCATTTTTAGATTTTTCGACTATTTTCATATTTTGCGTGACTAGAATGACCTTGTGTTTCAGGTCGCTGAATTTGTCTTCAAATCGGTAATAATGTCATCGAAAAAAAATACATGGTTCTATTTAAAAAAGTGGAGTTGACCTTGACGTAGTTTCAGCATCTCCAACGATAAAAAATAGGGTGGTCCAGTATAACGGCCTTCTCGAACACTGAAACTTTTGTCTGAAACATTTTTGGATGTGATCAATAGTTTGAGTGCTATTGCTCTGTAACACTTTATGTGCCTCACCCTGTATACAGATTGGGGGTGGAAAATGTGAATATAGGTAATCAAATTTGCTAGAGTATAGCTTATGAACTTGTTTGCGTTAGACAGAAATAGACTAACTTGCGATTAACATCTAGTATCTGCAGAATCAAGTTGTTTGTTTTTACAAAAAAAATCAAGAATACTAGATTTTAAGTCATGTCTATTTCTATCTAACGGGTATAAATCCCATAAACCGTATTCTAACTCATTTGACTGTCTATGTTCACATTATCCACTACCAATCTCTATATCTATTGCTAATGTAATCTGATATATCTGGATGACAACGTTTATTTCGATTTGAATGTATAAATATTGTCTGAAAACTTGCCGATATGTCGAACAGCGCCTGGAGTGAAGTTTCTTCTACACGTGTTGATGTGGTTCTTAAATGAGCAGCAAGGAGGCTTCGAATTGTTAAGGGGCAGCGTTCACACAGCTCACGCACTTTTGTACACACTCGTTGTAAGCAGACTGCTTGAGTTTTCGTATCTACCTTAGATGGACATCTCCTGTGTTACATAATGCTGCTGCAGAAATTAAATCAGCCTTATTGTATTAATGCACCTTTAGCTTAGATGTTAGAATCGACAGAAGAATAAAGAAAACATAAAGAGGGACAAAGCAAACGTGTATAACGCAGTATTGCAATAATACCGCCAAGAGCATGTTTACGTATTAGAGAATAAAGTTTAAGATTTGAATTCAGCTAAGGGAACACCAATATTTGTAAAAGGAGGAAGAAGTTAATTTATAACTGATGATGTAACTCAAATATGTTTCCAGTTACTAACACAGCTTTATTTAATATCATGCTAAAACGAAGAACAACCCCATTTGAAGAAAAATAGTTTTATAGGTTTTTAACCCCTAAGATCTTTCTTAACACATTTAGAAAAGCAACAAAATTGATTTTCATAAGTTTTATCTTATAGAAAGGAAAGCCGGGATGAAGACTGTAACACGGTGTTTTACCTAGCCCTATACTCTACTGTACTGTTACTTTGTATTGCCCTGGGTCGCTAACTTATTCAGTTGGAGAAGTATCAGACTCTATTAATATCGTCAGAGCTGGCAAGGGGAAGCTAATATGGTTTTGGGGTAGCTTTTTGTCACCTGGAATGTTGAACTTACACATGCAAACACTACCAGCAATAAAAACCCAACAGTTTACATAAACAACATATAATCTGTAAGAAAAACACAAACACAAGAAAATACATATAAAAAATACACAATAAAAAGGTTGTACGCTACATGTATGACAATATCTTAAATAAGCCGCTAAAGTTCAGCTATCAACGCAAAACCAAATGCCACTAGCGCGAAATGGAATTGAATTCCGAGCACAAATAAACTCGCGTGAAGCTGTCTATTCTTGAAATGCGCTGGTACTAGAAGCGTTGGAATACAAAGTAACGTGGAAGCGTTCAAATGACGTAACCAGAAGGTACTGGTTGCATGGAATTTCCCGTGCTCTCAAACTCGAGAACGATGGCCCCAGATGTCGCAATAATATCTCACATTGCACGGTGGTTATAGCTAGCAACTAACCTGGCTTTTGGTTGTTCCCAAATGTTCTGGTAGTAACACAAGAAGGGCGCTACTTCTATGCCGTCACAATGATATCCTCCTTCTAGCAGCGGCGCCGGCGGCAGCCTTTGCCGCTGATGCAACAGGATATGGCTGCTTTCGGACGCTGGGTCACACTCAGAATTTCCTGAATGACGGTGGCGAATAATGCAAGCCCCAACACACTACACAGAGCACTTTTATTACTCTTATTAGCACGTTTGGCACCTCTGTTGATTCAATCGCACGAGTCGTTTGCCTGCTTACGACTCGCACTTTTTACTGGTTTGGGTGCGAATGAATCTCCAGCGGAAACTCACGGCATTGTTGCAATTCTACTTATCACTCTGCTACCTAGAATTATGCTGCTGTATACGCGAATTCACTCACGTTCGCACTCGTGATTTCGCGTACAAATGCTTATAATACGTGGCCGATTATGCATCGTTTCGGCTTATACTACGCAGTTACTTGGTTAAGGAAGAGTGAACCATACGGTTAAGCTTTATTGCTAACAGTGTATATAAGAAAAAGGTATGAAATATATGAATACAGGTGGCATGAATTGGCCCGTTTCAAGACATATTACACAATGAAGATACAATATTCAATATTGATAACACAAATATAAATGACGTCATTACTTCCAAAAATAAAAAAATTCAAATGGCTAACTACGTTGCATGTCCAATATTTTCAGAGTGTGTAAATAGATTTTTCTGACATCTTGTGTGAAGACTGTAAGAATACAAATGGAAGGAATGAATGGTAAGATATTTAGTAACAATAAATATACGAATTTTACATACAAATAGGCATTTGTTCGAGTCAGTTTTGATTTTGTAGCCTTCGTAATTTACAAATTCTGTGATACTATCAAATAAAATCCAAAACTCACCCAAAAATTTTTATTTTATATACTGTCCAGAACTGGTAGGTTTAGTTTCCATATTAAGCAGCCATAGTGTCGAATACTGGGCTAACAACAGTCGTCTGTTTAGAAATATTCTTGTTTTTAATATTGTGATACATTTTATAGCTTATTGTGGCAGAATCTCTAATTTATGTCTTAGGCGAAAACAGGAAAATACATAATGAGGGTATACAAAATTAATGGCTGTTTATTTTATGTTCTTAATTTTAGATTATTACAAATTCTCATTAAACGACTGACTGCTTTTTTTAAATCTAAGAAATTTTAAATAATATTGATATTTAATAGATTCAATATTAATAAATGTAAGAAGACAGAATAATAGGTGAAGTACGAATAATAGAAGGGGGTTATTAAATGGATAATTAAGAATGTATCGGGAAAATAGATGACCAAATGTTTAACAATTTGAAAAGAGCCTGCAAGGTGTAAATTGAAAGTTTTCAATAAAATATCGAACAAACACCACTGCCAAAATATGTAGGTGTCGCTATAGCCAGTGGTGGTAATGTAAATCGAGAAACTTCAACTACACATCAATAAATTAACGTAAGAAGAAGAAAAGTGATGAATCGTTAACTTATTGTATTTTGGTTCGTTTTCATTCAGTTGGAAGAGAGTTACTTTTAGTAACAGATTTTTTTGTGTTCTTTTTCTTTGGGTATAGCCATGGTTTATGTATACCAGACAGTTCACTCGAAAAACAACATAAACGTTATAACCGGCGCGGCATCTAAATACGTTTCTTAATTTTGGGTAAACATCTTTGTAGATCTTGACACGTGGAATGAAGAAGTAACAATACGAAGGCAGTTACAAAATTTGAATCGTCAAGCATCCCTAAGAAAAAAACGTGTTTTTGAAAGATATCACGTCCTGGATGCTATATTTGTCATGCCAATTGGACTCTAAAAAGGTGTAACGATCGTTTGTCGTTAATCAAAACTGTTCTAAAGGGCTTAAAATATTTTGCAAATTCCTGGTATGTATGTGCGTTTGTAGGTATCAAATGTATGAGACCGGACGGTATGTTATCTTCGTGACCATATGGAGGACTCATTCGAACGCCGCACTCCACCACGGCTGCACGCTTTTTAGCGGATTTCAAATTTGCCTTGTGAACAATTTCTAACTTCGTTTAAATAACTATTCTAATGGTTAATTCAAAATTGGATGATGGTATTATTTGTGCGTAAGTTTCCAGAAGCTGTTTAGGTTATTCCACAATTGAAAATTCATTTTAAAAGGGTTCATTAAAACTAGTGATGGGCTTATTCGAATGAAAAATAACCGGTTATCCGGTTATTGAAATAACCTATGTAACTCGGTTTTCGTTCCAAGTATTCGAATGAAAAATAACCTCATGCTGATACGTACTACGCTTTCAATATAAAACCTCTATTCAAAGGTACTACGTGCCATATCTCGGCGACCTACGCAGTGCTCAAAATTCTGTAAATATAAATACGTCATAATTCATAAACAAAGCAGGTTCTACCGAAAACACCATTTGGCTATCGCGTACCTACCTCCTATCATAAAAAATATCAAATTATCAAATTCTGGGGACCTGAAACCTGAACGCCTAAAAACTGCAAACGCATCAAGCTATAAAACAATTTTTTATTTGCTTACATCTCTAAAGGTTCAAAACAAGCCCGATCGATAAAGATAAACGTTTTACCACTGTTTTTATTGCGATTAGCGAGCAGTCCGGCATATTTCTTTCTTTTTACACTTCTTAATAAATACCTCTTAATTTCCAATACATAACACATAATGTACGGTCGGCGCCTTAGAAATCGGGCCAATAAAACTGCACTCACAGATCACACTATAGAAACTTTCCATAACTTCAATTTTTCAACACCTAAAATTTTATATAAAGAAACTAACACTCGTAAAAGAAAGTGCTTAGAAATGATCGAAATTAAAAAAAGCCCAAGTGCTATCAATTATAAAACAGACATTGAAAATATAAGCACTATTTACCATAACTTATTTAAATAATTCCATCCTTACGATTCAGCATATATTTATTTGAGTAAAACTGTTCGAATTTTTCTTTACAATTTTATAGTTGCCCCTAAAATTTTATTTTAATAACTTCGTCTCATCAATTTTTCCGAAATACGGACCTGACCTTAAGTTAAATATGCGTACGCATACTTTTGACATCTTGCACTTTTCCTTATTCTGGCAGCTTGTTTCATCAAAACAAGATGTCTTTCACTATATAAAACGTTTATTTATTTAATTACATTGACTAATTTGTAGTTAATGTTTAACCTCAATCAATAATGATTGTTTAAAATTTTCATCATTTTATCTTTTTGACATCGTATACTTGCAATGTGGCTTATTTAGTCACTTGCAAAATTTGTTACTAATTATTATAAACTTTCCTGGAAGCCATTTTGGTAAGCCTTGAAAAATTTTTGTGTATTCACTTAATCTAATTTTTTTACCCTTGTATTTTAGTTATAACACCTCTTAATCATTTCTGATGAAGCCATCTAAAGTGGCGAAACGTCAAATAATTTATCAACTTATATATGTGTGACTTTAGGACCATAAGGAACAACAACATATTTTTTTTTATACTTCAATAAAGGTTTTGGCTAACTATCTCCCACAACTGTATTATTAATCGATTCAGCCAAATTTCTTTTAAGATAATCTCTGAAACTTCTTTGTGGCGTGAATTCATAATTCATATTCTTATATGGGTATTTCGCCAGTCTGCAAAATACCCATATAAGAATATGAACTACAAATTTCTTTTACCTATTATTCAGAATTCAGGGATAAAATCCTATAATGCAGCAATTTAGAAATGCAATGCACGAACAGTATATAAAATTGATTGTTTTGACTGTACGGAATTTTACTTGAGTCAAACATCTAAACAATTAAAAATAGAATAACACAACACAACGCTAGAATAAAACCTAAAGACAAGTCAAGCGCTGTCGCACTCCATGTTCATTTAACTAAACATAACATGGATTTCAAAATCATTATGGACACTAGACAATTATAACAAACGTACTTTCCTTGAAATGTGTCACGTAAAAAATCAGAATAGTATCAATGTTAGAACTGATGTAAAAATCTAAGCAATATTATACATATCTCATTAACCACGGTTTGCTGTGGTTAATATTTGCTTGATGAGTTATCTTTCTTTGAAGTTCCCCTGTATAGGATTTTTCAATAGTTAACCGCACCTTTGGTGATTAAGTAGCTGTTTTGTTACCATCCAAATTGCATCGCCAAATGTTCACATGTTTTGTAATGCTCTAGTTAAATTATCAAACAAATTAATCTGATTATGTCTTACGAATCAATTAACTATGATGTCAAGCTAGGTTTGCAATAATCAAGTCCTCGGTTGGAACCCCCCTCGGGTGCTGGGATTTTTCCGCAGCTTTGGCGATTGGAATCGAGCTCTGTGAGACCATTCACAGTTGGACGCCAAATTAACTGTGATCTACTCAGAATTACAGACCTAAGAGATAGAGTAACAAGGTCAACATCACCGAAACACACATCTCACACAATAGTTGCTGCGCAAGCACCAAAGGCGCGATTCAACTCTGTAACCCGAATCCGGGGCCAGTTGAGCATTGCACCGCCAGACGCAAGCGTATAAAGAACCAGCCTCTACACCGCAAGGTAAAATGAGGTTACAGATTATACATACATACATTATTATTATTAAAATCAGCTGCCATTAAGAATTTTTTTATAAATCGGATTATAATGAATCCAGTGAAGAGTAAATATGTACATATATACTACTGGAGACAAATTGTAGCCATTTTGAGGTGATACCATTCTGAAAGTGACACCAAGGCATTTTACTATTCCCTCCACGTACATAGAAACAGTGAAAAAGGTGCCCTGTTTTCTTCACAAAAGAACAAACGAGATACCCAATGGCCAGTGACTTTATATGAAGGGCTCAAAAATATGCTAGTATTTGAAGGTGTCAAATTCAACCACGACTAGCGTAACTCACAAAACAACAAGCAGTACGTCAACTTTAAATAGATTATATAAAAATCTGGTGTGATACACTCACACAACTTCCTTTTACAGTAATCTTATAATTAGTCAAAAATTTCATTTTGAATTTTTAACCATTTGTTAAAAATTTTCAAAAATTACAAATTCTACAAAAACGGTACAAAATCGAGTGTTAGTTGAAGAGACAAATTTTCTCTAGAAGTTTAAGGAGAATTCAAAAATGTAATAATATACGGGGTGTTTTATTTAAAATAGGAGTTATTAAAAAAATAAGAAAAAAAAACAAAAGAAACCCATTTTAGAGTTATTCAACTGGAAAATCACCTATCTCACATCAATACACATTAAAAATGTAATAAAAATGTAAAGTTTGAAAAAAATCGTTAGAGCCGTTTTTGAAAAAATTGAAAAAAACTGAAAAATCATAAGAGTAAACACCTACTTCCGGTTAAGCAATTTTCTTCAAAAGCTTGATGTCGCATCCAGATAGTACACAAAACTTATATATGAAGTTTCAATGCCATACCTCTTTTCGTTTTTGAGATATTCTGTTCACAGACAGACACACACACACACAGACACACACACACACACAGACAGACCAATGAAAAAAAATATGTTTTTTTGGGATCAGGGGACTCTAAAACGTGAAGATCCGTTGAAAACTCAATTTCGAATTTTTGGGGTGAATCCAATACTTCCTTTATAGTAAAAGGAAGTAAAAAATGTGCATTGAGAATCTTTAACTTAAAAATGCAATGTTTTTATAGTCGAATTGCGTAAAATGTAGAACTTTTCATTGTTCAACTGTGGCACGAAAACCAAACGTGCCATTCGATTTCCGTTTTCTCTAATGCATTACTCTAGAAATTTGACTACGTAAGTGCAAACTAATTATGCTCGAATAATAACGTAGATTCCATTCAATTCCATCCAACATAAGAGACTGTACTAAGCTGCCAGTTTTCTCCCAGAGATTTATTTAAGAATTGGCGTGTTGCAGAACAACGCCGAGAAGCTGCTGAGGTTGATCGAGGGGGTGTATCGCTGGCTGCCCCTAGGCACGATCGTCAACAACAAAGTTTTGATCGTCCACGGCGGCATCTCCGACACGACGGACCTGGACTTGATCAAGAGTCTCGACAGGGGCAAGGTATGTAACGCACGTCAGCAAATTCGTGCCGCTAATTGAATTCCGGTAGGCGCGACTTTTATGCATAAAATTCCAGCGGAAATTAACTTAATGCGAATATTAGACAGGAAATAATTTAAATTTAAATCGTTTAATTAGGGCGCTGTGCGGATATTCGGCGTCTGGTGGGGCTGCCACTATATCTTCGCCTTTCCAGGAATACTGTACGCCTAGTAAGAGTTTTGATGGTGGATATTTAATAATCGGCTGGTCTTAAAATAGCAAACCATCGAAATGTTAATATAAAACTACATACGCCACAATAAAAGGGGTTATATCTTATATGCAATATCCCTACCCCTCAGTCGCGGTTTTTATTTAAACTGTTCATGTAATGTTGTAAGGAAATTGAATGAGTCATTTAACCTTGAATTATATTGTGTTTTAGTGTTTATTGTATAGCTTTATTATAGCTTCAAATTAACTAATATGCAAGGTTAAGTTAAAGAATAGAAATTCCTTTATTGAGATCACCTGTATGAATAAATTGTGTTTTACACAGAGGACATCCTTTCATTTCAACTCACTAAACGTTGATTACTATTATTTTCCAATGGAAGAAACGCAATATCACTCGATGGGAAAGAGAGATTTTCGTTGCCATTTTTTAACGACCTTACTGTCAACATGGCCTTTTACAAAACGTTACTGAAGTTTTAAACAGCTGCGTTGCTAACAGGTTTCTGTTCAGGATGATCATATAAAGCATCACCTCAGCTCAACCTCGTCCAGTATCCGCATCCTCCACTACTAAAATATCTGTTTGATCTATTTGATATGAGGCAATTGTTACAAATTATTTTTTAAGTAGAGGGGCAAACGATTACAAACTTCATTACACAGACGTTTTGTAACAGCAAGCTGTGTTTTGGGCAGTAGCAGCATAATTGGCTGCCAAATTGGCGTATCGATATTGTTGGATTAACAGACTGGGCCCAATGAGCTCACTCTCGAATTGCCTTTCAATTACTGCATCTCTCGAGATAATCCCCAAGCTCCAAGTACCAGTCCTCTCCAACGTGTTGATATGTGCATGACTGGAATATTCATCATCATAGTTGCCTTTAAATTTCGAAAACGTTAAAAATTTAGTTCTCCGTGTTGTTTTTATTTTTTTATATAATTTAGGTTGCCTTAGAAGCCATTCAAGATGTAAGCTGTAGGTTGCACCGGAGTACACAATTTATGTTCCGTCAGTTTTGACACAGACTGACGCAAAACCTAACCTGCTAACCTCGAATTCGACATAGAGTTACAGTGCCACCAACATATTATTCATACGTTTGAATTTCCATAGCCGCCCAGGACGTAAAGACTTTTTGAACACCCGTTATATTGAGGTGCACCTGGTATTTATGTATATTTATTGAATAATCCTATGTATAGGGTGTCCCATTTTCGATGATATTATGGGGTATCTCACTTACGAGTAAAGGTAGAGAGTTGCGGTTTTCGCAATACTGTGCTACTTTTTTGTGAAAACAAAGATGGTCTAAACAAAATTTTCATAGCCCGCTTCGTTTTTGAGATACAGGGCGAAATTGAAAATATTGCATTTTGGGACCCTCTCGTATCTCCTTTATCCTTTAACATATATTAAAGCTAAAAACTGGATCTCATACAGTTTTTTACGTAGAATCCAGTGGCGTAGTCAGATTTTTGCTGTGAGCCGTCAATTTTTAGTTATAAATTAAACTTATGTTTTTTTAACGAAACACTCTGTATATATTTTTGTAAAGCTTATAAAATTTCCAATCAAATAAAAGAAAAATATACAGGGTGTCCCGTTTAAAAAACATATGTTTGATTTATAGCTAAAAATTGACAGCTCACAGCAAAAATCTGACTACGCCACTGGATTCTACGTAAAAAACTGTATGAGAGCCAGTTTTTAGATTTAATATATGTTAAAGGATAACGGAGATACGAGGGGGGTCCCAAAATACAATATTTTCAATTTCGCCCTGTATCTCAGAAACGAAGCGGGCTATGAAAATTTTGTTTAGACCATCTTTGTTTTCACAAAAAAGTAGCACAGTATTGCGAAAACCGCAACTCTCTATCTTTACTCGTAAGTGAGATACCCCGTAATATCATCGAAAATGGGACACCCTGTACAGCTGGACACGGTGCTGGCTTTGTATACAATTTATTATCTGTGATCACTATACATTGTTATGATTACGTCATCTTATTTATGTTACTTCTACCTAGTTTTGTGTGGTTTTTTCAGAGTATTGTGCTTTTGTGACTACTTTTGAGTTTAGAATTTCTTGGTGATATCTCCATACACTTGTCGTAATTAAAAGATTCGTTGGCGTCCTTGATTGCTATTTCACTAAATTCAATCATTTATGTTGAACTGTATACCGTCCTGACTGAGGTAGCCAGGCGGCAACTGTATCCACGTAGTCACTCGATTTTGAGAGAATACGAAACGAATACGAAACTAAATTTGGTATCAAATTGTAGTATAATTTTCGCAGTTGGCATAGAGTGAGTATGCGGGTATATCTAACCTACTAGGCTATTCTTTCGTAAATTTTTCAATGAGCTATAATAATCAATAATATCTAGGTACAGTGATTGTATTCGTTAGATTTCGCTATTAGCGCCCATATCGTTAGTAGATAGTCTCAAGTACTGTATCTCTGGCGGAAACCTACTTGCTCTATGGGTTGGTTGTATTATAGTTTGTTACAAAGTTTAGTAATTATGTCTGTCATTAGCTTGCATAACTTTGATAAGAATGATAAGAGTAGAGTAATTTTCCAGCCTTTTTTGTATACAAGTACTGGTAGTGAGACATATCAATCATCCGACATTTTGCCTTCTTCTAAATATTTATTCAATATTTTTTCAAATTTAAAGCTTTTTTGTATTGCTTGAACTTATTCTGATACAATTTCATCCGCTCCTGGTGCCTTATTTTTCTTCATCCCTATCAAAGCTTGCAAGATTTCTTCATCTTCATCTGGTATATGTTTGAATTATATACTTTTTAATTGTTCTTTTATTTATTGGGACATCTTTTTGTTGATATAAATATTTGTAGAATCGTCCACCACTTTTATAATCTTTCTATCATCTATTTTGTTGTTGATGGCGTATTTAGTTTCGTTTGTCTGCAGTCTTTTATGTTCTTGTTTTCTTCTATTACTTCTCATATTTCTTCTATCAATTCTTTCTTTCGTTCTTTTCATATATTTTTTAAAAGTCTTTTATTAAGTGTGGGTTTATCGGACTATTCGATTCAACTGCCGTCTATCAAAAGTGGAACAATAAGAAGGCCAGATTTTGCATTCCATAGCCAACCAAAATAAATTGTGATTATTGCAGTACTACCGAATTGAAGTGAACATTGTACTACTATTCAAGTTCGTGACTATTTTGAACAAATGAAAATCTTATTGAAAAATTACAAAAATTACTTTTTGACATGTCTTCCTAAAATTTGTGCCCCTGTACTTTGAAAATTGGGTAAGTACACTTCGTAGTAAAAGATAAGAAAGGAATGTTTTTGGAATGGTATCACTCATGTCGATTGTGTCATTCGGGGTACCTACAACCCCAAAAATAGCAGCCGTAACTTTGACTACTTATAGTATGTTAAATTATAAAGGAATTAAAACCAGATTGAATTAACAAAAGACATATAATCGCCGAAAAATGAATACAGATTACTTCAAAGGTTATTTTAGCTTCGAAGCGCAGCTGTTCGAATGCTGGCAGCGAATGTGCCCGTCTCGCTCATGTCCTCTCCAAGGGCCGCTTCCATGCACTTGTAGATCACGTAACAGGGCCCAATTGTTCTCGCCTTGGCGCCATTCCGGGTGACTGCCACTGCACCCCATTAGCGCGGGGAAGGAATTTTGGGACCAGCTCGCGGGTCAGAAACGTGCTCAGTAACGAATTCTTAACACTGCCTTTCCGTCAGGAACTGAGTGTCCTCACTCGGGTAACACGGCACGGAAGTCTGAAACTCGTACAGAATGTCTGAGACAGAGCACCTTGACAAATAAAATAGAATAAAAAAATGAACACGGCAGGTTGCACTCCTTAGGTAACAGCAATCCAACCTATACCCTAATAAGAATACAATACACTGGGCCCAGTTTATTATTAATTAATAAAAAGTTGAAAAAGTAAAATATCTACATATAATAATTAAAAATTTGGTCACGTCACCAGTAGCCTTGCGCCCGCATACCTCAGTGACCCCAGGCATATGATGTGAATACCACTACCATTCGACCACAATGTGTTCCCGCCAAAACAGAACTATGTGTTACCTGTACTTGACCACAAAGTGTTACCGCCGAAGCCCATAGCAAGATAATCACAAAATACCCCTGACCCTTACCATCACCCTCCATTATCACCCGACTCTCCTACTCGAATCGGATCCATGGCCTGATGTTATCCACACCAGCCACGCTGTGATACCTCAACTGAGAGCGACTACTGCCTGGGATGTCTGACACTTCATATCGGTCGTTTCCCAACACCTTTGAAATCCGGAAAGGACCTCGCCATCTCGGTTGTAGCTTATGGCTTGTCCCCGTAGCAGGAGTACTCGTAATTCGCAGCAGTACCAGTTCCCCTACGAGGTACGGACGAGACTGACTCCTTTTCTGGTCAAACCTCCGCTTTTGTTCGTCCTGATAGCGATTCATGTGTCCTTCCATTCGTGCTCGGATTTCGGTCACGTCGACCACCTCCTCTGTGTTAGTCACAAGTTATGCCTGTGAAATAACTCTATACCCCATTAAAGCTTCGCTTGGCGTCACGCCAATCGCCTGATTAAGTGTACCATTTAACCCTATCTGAATATTATTAATTTTCTCGTCCCATTTCTCTTCAGCTTTATTTGCTCCCATGGTAGCTAACGAGTCAGTTATAGTTTTGTTATAGCGCTCAACCTGACCGTTTCCGCGAGGCATAGCCACTGCATTTAAATGATGTTTAATTCCAACTTTCAAACAGAAATCTTTGAATTCATTACTCGTGAATGAGGTTCCTCTATCACTTATCAGCCTATTGGGGACTCCGAACACTTTAATCATATCATTGAGAACCCTTATTGTAGATTTAGAGTTAGTGTTTTTTACTGCATAGATTAGGATAAATTTTGTAAAGGCGTCAATTATAACAAGAACATGTGTATTACCTGTCGTGCTCCTGATAAAAGGCCCTAAATGATCGATGTGAATAGTGTGAAATGGTTTTGGGATTTTTTTAAAAGGGTGCAATTCTCCCTGCGGTTTACCTGAAGGTGATTTAAAATATAAACAATTTAAGCAGTTTTTCACATACTTCTTAATAAATCTACGCATCTTCGGAAACCAATATTGACTTGCGACCAACTCATAAGTTTTTGCAAAAGCAAAATGGCCATTTCTACATATAAATTTTGCTGCTACTTGTTAATTTAGTGGTAGCATTCCACAAATTGTTCTAATCGCAATTGCTTTACTATGGGTACAGTTATTGTAATTACATTAATTGCGAGCTACAGTGGCGTAACGCTTCATGAACCAATTTCAATTAAATTGACGCCATTATAAAAAGAAATGAAATAATTGGCATTCAATTATTCATTTAAGACAATTGTATTTAGGTATGTAGGCACATATTTTCGGTGCCCTGGGCTAATTTATTTTTCCAGGATTCAGATCGGTCACTTGCATAAATTTCACAAGAACTGGCGACTTACCAGAAATTCCATAACGCCCCTGCAGTCTGGGTTGTAAATCAGAAACATGATACTAGGAGTGCAAGGCGAACAGCGAGTCCTTTCATATAGCAGGTGGTTGGACGTACATATGATTACGCAATTTTATTTAAGTAGCGACCTGTTACGGAGCACATCCGTAAACACCACAAGCAAATACTCCAAGCACACAAATGTAAACAAATACGAATTATTAATTTCTTATAATTATGTACATCGTTCAATATCGACATTAAACACACATTTTCGCTTGTTTCGGGGCTACCCATCGTAACCCGTGCGAAGTAATTTTGTACACTATTCCCCCTTTTAATGCATAGTTTTGAAATACATCTTTATTAGGTGTAACATTTCCAGTCTCAAGAGTTGATTTAATGTAATAATATGTTGAGTACTTTTGTCATATTGTTGAGCTTCAACAACAGGTCTATCAGAAGTTAATGTGATTTTCATTTCGGTTTTTCGTGTGACTCCAATCTCAGATAAATTTTTAGCTGTACATTCGGAAAATTCATTTAAGATATCCAAAAGTGTCTGTATTATTTCTGGTTGTTCGATACCTACATTAACCACAATATTATTAGTAGAATTAATAACAAAATTACAGGTGTTATTGTCTTGAAAAAGTAAAGTGTTGCCAGTTTTCGAATAACACACATCATATAATTCAGTAAAATTTTGTCCAATCAAAACCTCTACACCTATTACACATTCTTCGATTATGTATAATTCGATTTCCCTAATGACGCCATCGATTTTTATTTCTGTACGTATGAACAAAGTAGGTTTTAGTTGTTGACCGAAAGCAGTGGACAAAACAATTACGCAATCGAGTGGCTTTAAAGTTAACAAGAATTTTTCGGCGGTACGTTTTGTAATGAGGGAACACTCGCTCCCGAAATCTACGTAAGATTTTATGCAAAATCCATTAAGGAAGCATTCTTGTAAAATTTTGCGTTACTATCTTGTCCTGATCTTATAACATTTACGTACCTATATTCAATTGATTTTTGACGTAAAGTTCCCTGCGGACAGCTTTTAAAATGACCGCCCTGTCCACATTGATAACATGTTCTTAAATTACTTTTCCCTTTGTCCCTTTTAGATACGCCTACCTCATTCTTTTTATCATCTCAAGTTTTGAAGTGGCTCGCTAATACTGCAGGATCTCGAATTCCCGCCGTTTCTACAGAAAATTTGATTTGTTCGCCACTTATTCCGCCCATAATCAAATTAACTTTATCATCATCCGAAATGCCCAATTTTAGTTTATGAATTAATGCTAAGATAAATATAGGCACATTCTTCGACAGATTCTAACCACTCGGTAACATTTTGGGTAAGTGGATTAAATTCGTCGATTAAATTAGCTGTAAGCGTATTGCTACTTGAGAATTGGTTTTTATCTTTTACCTGAAGCTGGCGTGCAAACTTGGCCATACCTTCAACGATGGCATCGCCTAATTGTGACACTGTTGTCACACTTTCCGGCGACCTCCCCATCCGTGCTTGACCTTCGCCGCAAAAGCGCCTCGATACCTCCAGGTGTCCCGAGGTCTCCGATCGACGGGATGACGACCCAGCACCACCTGCCTGAGAACGTCCAGCGACCATATAATATATAATACACATATATTGCTAGTAGGGCCTGGAAACGTCAGAAAACATTACGGCGCCGACATAGTCTCACTTAGAGTATAACGCGTCTCGTGCGCATGCGTGAGAATTCGAACTCTGCCTTTAAAAGCGAATTTTAAACTTGCCCACTTCCCCATTGGCCGGACGACGCCGCCGCGCTTGCACACAGCTCATCATTATACATTGAAGAGTTGGTTGTCTGTCTCACTTCCTTGGTCAGTTTCCCACTCATAGCCGCTAGCAATATAGTAAGTATTAGATATATGCCAGCGACCCACCGCTCCGAAGAGGCCCTTCGCCGCTTTCCAAGATCAGCTCCTGGACTTCGGGTTCGGGGTCGGCGAGCCCGGTGCTGTCGCTCCACAGAACGCCGCCGGCTGGTCGACCGCCGCGTACCGGAACGCCGCTCCTCTCCATTTACGACGGCCCTTTATGGTTCAGCCATAATTCACTATCTCACTAATTAATTATCGCGCGCGCAAACAAATACGACTGCTACCTAAGCAGATAGGATCTTGATCCCACTTCTGATGTTAAATTATAAAGGAATTAAAACCAGATTGAATTAACAAAAGACATATAATTGCCGAAAAATGAATACAGATTACTTCAAAGGTTATTTTAGCTTCGAAGCGCCGCTGTTCGAATGCTGGCAGCGAATGTGCCCGTCTCGCTCATGTCCTCTCCAAGGGCCGCTTCTATGCACGTGTAGATCCCGTAACAGGGCCCAATTGTTCTCGCCTTGGCGCCATTCCGGGTGACTGCCACTGCACCCCATTAGCGCCGGGAAGGAATTTTGGGACCAGCTCGCGGGTCAGAAACGGGGTCAGAAACGTGCTCAGTAACGAATTCTTAACAAGTATTATAAGTGATTATTTATTAATTATTTTGTACTTTCTTTAATCAACTTTGCAATTTTCTTACGCCGTTTTTTCTTAATGTTTCTTCGCTTTTGCTACTTTCTAGTTTGCTATTATCAGTATTATCACCACTACCTCTTTCATTATGGTCTCAGTTTCGCCTCTGGCAATGGGTTGCACGTTGAGTTACCGTGCTCTTTTGCTTTTGCTCCTGATAAAGCCCCTTACGAAAGTAGGCGAAACGTTGAGCTCTTCGACCTCAATAATGACACGATCCAATCTCGGAAGTCGTTTGTTACATAATGAAACTGGTCGTGAAAACTTCCGAAATCAACTATTGCTTTATTTGTCGCTAATTTATAGTTCTATTCGCTATCATCTGATGAACACATTATGTCCTGAGCTAATTTTCGCTAAAGCCTAGTGTGTAAGTGTTTTTGACCTGTGTTATAAAATACCGCATTGTAATATTTGCGCATGCTTTAAAAAAATTATCTACAACAGTGTGTAAAATCGACTTTTAGTTGACAGTTTTAAGTTTGTAAAACGACTGTTTAATAACATGTTTTCATTAGTTCACGTCGTCAGTAGGAACGTGTTTAAAATGATTTCATTAGTCACGTCGTCTGTAGCAACGTGTCTTAAAATTTTTAACCATACAAAGATGCGGCCGGTTGCTAGTAATCATAATTTACATTTAAAATATTTTTTTATATTCACCCAGTTTTCTAGATTCTATCGTAGGTAAAATATTGTACGATACACATGCGTAAAGCATTTTTAGTCATTCGTGGGGCTTTAGACTAGCTTTACGCACTTGTATCGTAAATTACTATTTATCCGTATGTCTTATATGTGCTCTATAGTTGGCACATTCAGTTCAGCATGAATCTGTTGGTTTCTAATTTACCAAGAGCGTTCACTATTATCCTTAACACTTTATTTCTCACTACTTGTATTTTTTTTATTTGTGATTTTGGGGCACTACACCATACCGCACAGCAATAAGTTCTTATAGATATAATTTTTGTGTACAGGGTCCTTCACGACGAGCTGAGTCGATATATATATAAATGAGAAATTACTGGGACTATTTTTTTTAAATTTGCATACGGAGATTTTCTGAAGAGCTCGTTTGACCTAAAATATTTTCAGTTTTCTGCAACTTTCGGTAATACTGGAAATTGACCCCAACTTTGTTATTTTAAATGGAATGTCCCAATTTTTATTACATTTTTGGGATCTACACTAAATTTCAATATAATTTCGTATAGAACATCATATGTGTAAAGCCGGCAGTTTTGTTTTATTTCAGTTTTTTAGAAATTTTGGCAGATGCAGCCCCTTACAGAAAAAATATTTTTTGAAATCCAAGCAAGTCAGACCAAATATTTTTAGGATCTGCACAAATGAGACCTATAGCTACCCAAATAATTAAAAACTTTTCCAAAAAATAATACAGGGTGCTCAAAAATTGACGCCAGAGTTTTGCTATTTAAAGAATTCGGAAAAAAATTTTTTTTTAATAGCAACCCCACTTTTTCTCTTTACCAGTGGATTCTACTAAAAAAAGTAGGGGAAATTTGTCATTACATCCCTATGTCTAAAATTAACGGTTTTGTAGAAACTTTAAAATACCGAAATTTTCGTGGTTATTGGAGAATTTCAAATTATTAGTTGGCTTGGGTTTGAAGGTGCTAAGGAAACAAAAGCTAAAGTGTCAACAAACAAGAATTGCAATTAATTTGACTTTTAGGAGTCGCAAAAGTGTTAATCATGTCCCGTTTCGGATTTAGTAATGAAGATTTCTTCAATTTGTTAGTGATATACGGGGAATGTAACAAGATAATCAAAAGAGCCTGCGAAACCTTCTGTGTGCGATATCCGGATAGACCAAAGCCGACCCATGACACGCTCATGCGGCTGATTCATAATGGCAGAACCCAAGGGCAGTTTATTGGAAAGCACGAAAAAATAAAACCTGTCGTAGACAATGAAGTAAATGAAGTTACAGTATTGGGATACTTCAGAGCGCATCCTGGAAATTCCTTAATAGATGCGGAAAGAGATTTAGGAATAGCGAGGAAAATGAAAGCTTTTACGCAACTTTAGAAAGGCACATGGATAACATAGTGAATCATAATATTAAAATTGTGTTAGGCGACCTAAATGCGAAAGTGGGAAGAGAAGCGGTGTTCTAAAGGGTAGCAGGCAAACACAGTTCACACGAGAAATGACAATGGAAGGAGGCTGATAGACTTTGCAACAGGGAGAAGGATGATAATTCGCAGTACGAGATTCCAGCATAAAAACATTCACAAAGAAACGTGGATATCCCCGGACACAAGAACGAGAAACCAAATAGACCATATACTGATAGATGGCAGACATTCATCAGATATACTAGATAGCAGAAGCTATAGGGGCGCAGACATTAAATCTGACCACTTTATGGTGATAGCAAAGATAAGACAAAGAATATCAAAAGAAAGAAGTGAAAATGGGACACAGCAAATACAATATAATACCGAGAAATTAATTGCTAATACAGAAAAGAGAAGAGAATATCAGAGAGCCCTAGAAACAGGAATAGAAATGAAAAAGGAGACGAACCGGGAGATGTCGAAGAAAGGTGGAAACAAGTGAGCACAGCAATAACAATAACACTAAAAGAAACTGTGGGAGAAAAGAAAAAACGAAAAGACAAGAAATGGTACTACGAAGACTGTAAACAAGCAGTGCAGGAACGAAATAAGGTCAGGTTAGAGATTTTGAGGGACAATACGGAGGAAAAGATAAATCAATTTACTATCAAAAGAAAAGCAGCAACGAAGCCTTTCAGAGCAAAAAAGAGACTGTACGAGCAATAAACAATTGGAAAAAATGGAAGAGTATGGACAAAGTAGAAATATAAGACAATTTTATAAGGAAGTAAATAATCAAAAGAGAGGTTTTCAGCCAAGAACAATGTTATGTAGAGATAAGGATGTACGTTTGTTAGGCAGCAAAGAGGCGGTTATTCAAAGATGGAGGAACTATTTCGTTGAGCTATTGGGTACACAAAATAACAGTGAACAGAATGCGGAAAGGGCGTTGGAACAAGAAGAGAATATCGAAAGAAAAGCACCAACATATGAAGAACTAGAAGAAACCATAATGAAAATGAAGAACTATAAGGCACCAGGGCAGGACAGTATAACGATAGAGATGATAAAATACAGAGGTCTACTAATTACAAGAAAACTATACGACATCAAGAAATTCCAGAAGAATGCAAGGTTGCCATCATATGTCCACTACACAAAAAGGGGGATAAGACGAGATGCGAGAACTACAGGGGCATATCACTATTGAACGTTGGGTACAAAATATTTAGTAAATTACTTGAGTAAAAATTAAGTGTTTATATGGAAAAGTCGGTAGGAGATTATCAGTGTGGGTTCCGAAAAAAACGATCGACCATTGATCAGATCTTTACAACAAGACACACTTTAGAAAGATTCTATGAATTTAATACCGACTTACTCCATATGTTTATTGATTTTAAGCAAGCGTACGACTCCATAATAAGAAGCGAATTATACAAAGGGTTACAAGAGTTTAAAATACCGCCGAAGTTAATTAACCTAGCGAAAATGTGCTCAGCAGATACTAAAGCAAAAGTGAGAATTCAGGACCAACTTTCAGAAGAATTCAAAGTAGATGTGGGGTTGAGACAAGGAGACGCTCTCTCAACAACACTTTTCAATTTTGTGCTAGAAAGGGTTGTACGGAGCCTACCAATAAACCATGGAGGCACAATCTTCAACAGGTACTAGCATATGCGGATGATATAGATCTCATTAGCAGAAACAGGAAAGAGCTAGAAGAAATGTATAAATATTTCGAGGAAGTAGCGACAGTAGAGGGTTTAAGGGTATATGCCACAAAAACTAAGTACATGATAACAACAAGGAACACTGGGAAGTTCGAAAATATTACAAATATAAGCATAAACGGGCAATGTTTCGAGAAAGTCGAGTGCTTGAGATATTTAGGGGCGTTGATTGCGGGGGGAAATGAAATACGGGAAGATGTGAATGCTCGCGTAATGCAAGGAAATAAGTGCTTCCACGAGCTACAAAATGTGCTAAAGTCAAAAACGCTGTCAACAAACTCTAAAATAAAAGTGTACAAAACGGTAATTAGACCCGTAGTGTTATACGCAGCAGAATAATGGAGCCTCACAAGAAAAGAAGAACAGATGTTGGAGACATGGGAGCTGAAGATCTTGCGGAAAATATACGGTCCGGTACAAGAGAATGACGGGTGGAGAGTAAGAATGAACCATGAACTCAAACTAATGTTTAATGGACCGAGTATTACCAGTGAAATTCGAAGCAGACGTTTTAGTTGGGCAGGACACTTGCAACGCATGGATATGCGAAGTGCAAAAAAGACTCTAACGGGAAAAATTGGGCACAAGCAAGACCCAGAAGTAGATGGACTGACAATTCAGAAAGGGACCAACTACAAGAGCTCGGAAGAAGAAAGCGAAAAACAGAAAGGAGTGGGCAGGGATTGTAAGAGATGCGAAAGAAAAACTGCAACAGCATACATAATGATAACAACAACAGACTGCGACAAACAGCGATCAGATGAACAGGCAGCCTTGCTGACTATAACAGCAGGGTTGGGGTGCGGGCAGCCGCCGCTTCCTGTAAAAGACCAGGCTCCGTAAACCGAGAGGGAAGCTCCTTTAAGGACTAATGAAGCCAAGGAGTAAAGTAAAGAGTAAAGTTCTATCCTTATTCATGGTCATTAGTACAAAATATGAAGCCAGGTGACGATTAAAAAAGAATGGCTTTTTGTGAATTTATATTAACTAAAGCTCAGGAAGACGAAGAATTTTAACAAAAGTTGATTTGGACGGATGAGACGAAATTTCAGAAGAATGGAATGTTTAACCGGCATAACTACCATTATTGGAGTAACACTAATCCCCATATATTACGTGAAAGACAGTTTCAAGGTTACTGGAGTTTCAATGATTTTGCTGCAATAAAAAATTACGGTGTGCTAGTGGTACATTTTTATGATGAAAATTTGAATTGTAAGCTTATTGGAGATTGGAGGGGAAATTTTGTATCAAATTCTTGTTTATTTCAGGCGAAAGATATGTCGATATTTTACAAAATCATTTACATCCACTAAATCTGAACTGGAATCAGCTGTGGTACCAACACGACGGAGACACACCTCATAGTAGTGCGCTTGTGAATATGTTCTTACAGAATCACTTCGAAGATCGTTGGATAACAAACAATGGACCCCATCAATGGCCTCCCCGTTCGCCCGATATTACTCCATTAGATTTCTTTGTTTGGAGTTCATAAAAGATCTTGTGTATGCTTCGCCGCTCACAACAAAAGAAGATTGCCAGGAAAAAGTTCGTAATGCATTTCGATCTCTCTCTTCGCAAGAAATCCGGAGTGCCACTCATGTCGGGTTTTTAAGAAAAGTTCATAAATGTTTGGAAGTTGGAGGCAACCAGTTTGAACATTTACTAAAGTTTAATCAATTTTTCAGTTTTGTTTTTCTTATTTCTTGCATATATTGTTGAATTATTCTTAATTTATCTTCACCTGTTGTAATTTTTTATCAATTACAAAAATTACAAAACGTGCGTGGAGGTCGAGTTTTGACAAACATTTTTAAATGCAGACCCCAGTCATGGGCTGTAGCGTGGAGAATAGCAAACTCGTCTGTTTTTACTGCAATCCAATGCCAACTGATAATAATTATTAGAAATTCCCAAATAACTACGAAAATTTCGGTATTTTCAAGTTTCTACAAAAAGCGATCATTTTAGATATAGAGATGTAATCACAAAGTCCCCATTTTCAGCGAAGAATCCACTAGTGAAGAAAAAAAGCAAGTTGCTATTTAAAAAAATTAAGTTTTCGATTTTTTTAAATAGCAAAAAATCGGCGCCAATTTCTGAGCACCCTGTAAATTTTTTTTGACAAGTTTTTAAATATTTACATAGCTATAGGTCTCATTTGTGCAGGCCCAGAAAATATTTGGCCTGACTCTCTTGGATTTCGAAAAAAAAAATTGTAGGGTTCTACATCTGCTAAAAATTTCCAAAAAACTGGAATAACTCAAAAAAGGCGCACTCTAGGCGTATAATTTCCATATTAAGTTAGATTGAAATTCTACGTAGATTTGAAAACTTCAATAAAAATTCTAATATTCCACTTAAAATAACGAAGTTGGGGTCCATTTCCGGTAGTACTGGAAACTGAAAGTATTTTAGTTGAAACGAGCGCTTGGAAACACTCCGTATACAAATTTTCAAAAAACTACTCCCAGTAATTTCCCATATACATACAGACTCAGCTCGTGGTGAAGGACCTTGTATATCCAAATACACTCCTAACTATCTCTTAATTTATTGTCGTGTATGGTTTCTTATTCTTCGAAGGGTAAATATTTTCGCTTCACAATTGTTGAGTTTAGTACAATTCGTGATTTGCAAAACCTTTGTGATAATTTATTTATGGACTAATCGTGGAAGTAATGAAATGGCTGCGTTTACACCGTGATATTGAGTTAAGACGGCGATGTAATCTGAGAATAGAGCTGTTTTTCTATGTATTGCTTCCGGTATATCATGGATGTATATGTTGAATAATAAAGGTTCCAAAAGGATTTCTTGGGGGAAATCTGCATTGTCATTTCTTTCTGTAGAAAAGGTAGAATTTATTCTTACTACGAACGTTCTTTCTTGAAGAAATGAAGCTAAAATTGGAATTAGGTATCAGTTGTTATAATTTATAGAGAAATCCGATTATCCAGACTTTAACAAATCCTTGTTGAAGTTCCAAGAAAGCAATGTTTGTGTAATTTTTCTCTTTGTAGCAACTGTAGCTTTTCTTGAAACCCGGACTGAAAAAGTGGCAATGCCTGTTGTTGACGAAAGACTGATAGGCCTGTAATTTTTTGGATTTCGTTTGTCTTAGCCAAGTTTATGGATTGGCAAAATGTGAGAGTGTCTCCACTGTTTAGGGTAATAACTAAGACGCATGCAAACATTAAAAATATTTGCTAAAAAACAAGCGAGGTTCTTTAGAGATATATTAGGAATTAGATCAAGTCCAGGTGACCTTTTCAGTTTAAGTTTTTTAATATACTCTTGTAATTCCTTGGGAGATGTAGGCTTGAATTGTCGTATTTTTGGTGGAATATGATTTTGTACACAGTTTGATATTTCCTCAATCTGGACGACATTCCCCATAGTGAAATCTGCTGGTGTACAATTTTGTTCAGTTTGCATGGCTAGAATGTCAGTTTTTTCGTGATCGGAGATCAATGGTGGTATTAAAATAAGGATCTACTGCTTATTCATTTGCAAGGTTACCAGCAGATTTTATGTTGGCATTCAATTCATCTTGAAATAGTTTCCAATCTACTATGCAATTTATTAGTCTTGGTAGTACTAGTTTGTAATATAGGTTTCATAAAATGATATTAAAACGGGCAAATGAACAGAATCTAGTTCAGTAAGAACTAACTGATAAATAGGTTTGGAGAAATTTTTATACAACATTACTTTCAATATATCAGGATGTTGGTCTCTGCGACAAGGGTAGTATGTACAGTTCAAGGGTGCAAGGTCTTGAATTCCTAAAATGGTTGTAAAATTATTTAATTTAATGCCATTTGGATTGTTTATTCTGCAGCCCCACACTGTATTTTTGCAATCTAAGTTCTTCAATGGGTAATGCGCATTCATTGCTTTGTAACAGATCGATCAGCTCTTGCTCATCTGCTCTTCGATTTGGTTGTTTGTAGGCTGCTATTACATTGACATTCAGGCTATTCAGGTTTAGTTTTGATAGTTGAGAATGACCAGGCTATTTCCTAATAATGTCGGCTACTCCTACGGAGACTATGAGACCAACTCGATCTTTTCCATATACTATGTAACCCGGTCTTTTAAAAGTCTCTATTAGGTGCGTTTCAGAAACACAGGCAATATGTCGACATTGTGTCTAGAAAGGAAATTAATAAACGCACATTTTTGAGTCTTAATTCCATTGACGTTCCAATTTATTACGGTTATGTTGTCTATTGTTATTTTTCTATATGGAGACATGTTGAATTATTGTTGGTAATAATGTTAAGAGAAATTATTTTATTTTTTCTGGATGTGGTAAGATGGCATCTATTATGGCTTTGATAATTGTCACTATTATGTCTGTAGTGCTACTATTTTGGTTTGTGATGGCATTGCTTGCACCTACAGTAACATCCCTATATGTTCTATTGGTTGCTAATTTAAGTAAAGGTATTCTTCGTGACTGTCGTTTGGTATTATTATTGTGTATTTTCGTTGGTTGCTAATGTTGTGAGTTTGTGTGGGCTGTGCAGATTTGCCGCTAATTTTGGTAAATTAGCTACACCCTTTGTAGTTGGCGGGATTTTCTTCTCCACAGTTTACACACTGGCTTGTCGTCGAATCTTTTTGGGCATTTACTGAATAAGTGATTCTCTGTATTTTACGCAACGGTTCAAGGTTCCAATAGCTTTGCCTGTGGCAGTACTGCTGACACCTTTTGCTTTGAGGTATTTCTTCTGATTTTATATGCGGTTCCACAGATATTATGCAGTGAGTACATTTTTTAAATCAAACATTTTCACAGTTTTTCATCTTTAATGAGATCTACTGTGCACAAGAGCATCGAAAATTTACTTTTCTTACAAAGTCTCACCACTTTGGTGGCTGGGAAACCCATACTAATTAATTCGGCCATAATTTCTGCTTCTGGTACAGAGATCGGTATATTTATTAATATTACAGATAGATTGAGCTGTGCTTTTTCAGAATTTCTAAAAGTATGGATCTTCAATTGATGTTCTGTGTAGAATTTTATCAGAGTACGAAAATAATCAGCGCAGGCTAAATTGATTCTTATAAACTGACCCTTAGTAACTGTTGAAATTCAAGTTTAATAATTTGCTTGATATCGTTTCAAACTTCTTGATAATTACTGGCATTGAGTAGATAAATGGGAGGTATTTTGGGTTTGTTTGCTGTTTTTACCTACTCAGATTAGTCAACACACATGTCTTGCATTTGAAAATTTTGTCCTTGATCGTCAGTTTTATTTGCATTAATTAAAATGTGGTTTGGCAGATAATATTTATTGGCCGTTATTAAGACTGCTTTCAAATAAATACATTTTACTGGGCTCTACTAAGGGTGGCGGTGTAAGATTGGAACTATCCCTTTTGTTAGATGCGGCTCACGTGTTACTTCTCTACCGTAATACGTTATTTGAGTAAGCACTGGTGGGAAAAATGGCTGAATTAAATTCTATTTCCTAATCGCACTGGTCGCTTTAGTGGAAACAATAAATTGCAAAACTACGCTATCACATCCGTTCGCAACGGCTGATGGCAGGAGTCTCCCAATATTGGTTAGAATGTATACAAACTAAAATAGTATATTAAAGTATGTGTGGATAACGTCTTTATAACACGCGCGAGTTTTCGAGCACGACGGCGTAGCCGGAGTGCTCGAAATAGTTATAATGCTACTTATATACCTTGTTTCCTTGACAAACTTTAAAGCTCGGCGTGCTTTAATCGCCTGTTTTCGCACGCTCAGGCGTGCTTTAAACGGCGATTCTGATGCAGGCATAATAAAAATTATATAAGGGGTTTGCTCTATTAAGTAAAATGCAACGTAAATGTGCATTTACAGCAATGTTTTGTTATCCACAAGAACTGTCTTAGAAATACTAATTGTGTTACAAGTATTTATATCAGCAAGTGGAGAAACACTGCTTGCGTGTGATGCACTATCTGAGACATAAATATGTACGTTTTCCTTCTTTTGGAACTGCCACGGACCATTGTCGGGTTTCCTTACTAGTTTTATATACGTAACCACTCGATACGGAGCATCCTCTCCATCTCTAAGTTCCAAACACTCGACAAAGGATTTTCGCTTTAGTCAAATATTTATCTGTAAAACATAACTCTTTAGTTTTCCGAGCGATTCTGTCTCTAGCTAAATGTAACAAGTTTTTTACTGCTTGCACGATACATTTCCATTTTACTTGCCTGAATATACTCAGTTTGATTATGTAGAAGAATATTATTTTATTTATGAAAAAATAATCCAAAATTGTGGTTTATTTCCTTTAAGATATGTTGAGTATAGTGTGTGTATAGTATATGAAAGATGTTTTTAATGAATTATTGATACCAGCAATTTCAAAACGCTAAGCAGTCACATTCGAACATCGTAAGTACCTAGTAATAAAATAAGAAACATAAAGGAGTAGATCTAAGACTTTACCAGTAACATGAGTATTTACTATTCCATCAATTACATACATTTTTCCATCGCTGGATTTATTTCTATGGTATCAAAATTTGTATTTTTCTCGTTGTGTTAGTTTTCTAACTTACGACACTATATTTCGTTTGCATCCACAAGCATTCTATTCAGAGATAAGTTTCTTATTTTTAAATTATTTCACTTAAGTGGCGCCCTATAATATGCTAATTTCTTAATATGTGGCAGGCAGCTGCTGCTTGTCAGATTGACATTTGTGAAGGTGGTTACCAACATTGTAAATGGGTTGCCTATATTACAAGGTCACGTAATATTCAATCTTTTACAAGTTTTCTATAGCATTTTTATTATGAAGCATTCATTCCAATTAAGAAGAGCGAAGACGGAAGCCCGTAAAAATTCTTTTGTGTGATGTGCGGTATGCCGTGAAGCATTGTCATGGTGTGATCGATCTCACGTCTTGGACTCTGTAAAGGAGCTATTTGAATAACGTCCGGCAGGCATACTGTTGTGTGCCATTCTTCGATAACCGTACGTTTATTTTCAAGTACGGCAGTTGTGATAAGTCCTGATTTTAAAAAGAAGTAAGCAATTATTTTCTTACCAAGAGACACCAATTGTGCAGACTGCTGCTTAGATTCGCGTTCAGATGCATATATTCAGCTTTCGTCACTAGTTATGATATGGTAAACTGCTTTAGCCTTAGCTTCATCATATTTATTAAGTGTTTTTACACCATTCCATACGCTGCTGTTTTTGTGATCCTGTTAAACTGTGTGGTATCCACCTACAATAGACTTTTCTTACGCCTAATTGATTATGTATAATCTTGGTTATTGCAGCCATACCAATGCCCAAAGTGCTGCTTATAATTGTATATGTAACTCGATTGTTCTTCTGAATCATTCTTCGCACGAAGTTTATATTTGCTTCGGTAGCTGCTGAATTTGGTCTTTATTCGCGAAAATCGTCACTGAGTGAATTTTTTTCAAATTCAAGTTCTATGCGAAGGCGCTTGGTCACCAGCTGCAGCACGAAGTCGTTCAAAGCTTTCTTTCAGAAGTCATAGTAAACCATGGCTCTAAAATTTTCTCTCGTTAAGTTAATTTTTTCTGCACAACTTTTATTTCAAAATTAACTTTTATATAACTGTTGTAATTATCACAACTAAATGCGAACTGTCAAACTCGAAAACAACAAACATTTGTTTGTTGGGAAGTTTGATTTCCATGATGCACTTGATCTATTAGTTTGCAGTAATTATGGGGGCTACCTTCCTATCTAAAGGGTTTAGCAATTCGAAACTTTTTGTACATCTTAAAGTAAAAATTCTATAATGATTGCTATGTTTTTATTTGCACAAAGCGCAAAAGTATTTAGTATAACAATGTAAAAAGGAATTTCCGATATTTGTCCGTGATGAAGAAGGAAAAACTTTTACGAAACAATGTTGGAAGGACGAAACGCGATTAAATGAGAAAAAAGGTTACCATAATGCCGAATCTGGTATGTAAGACGAAAAGCACTTTAGTTTAGATCCAATAAATTCTTAACAATATATTTTGTGTGTAGTCGAATTTTGAATATAGTCGCTGTTATGTAGTTTTTTTTAATGCTGAGAAGTTACGTTATCCTCTATTTTAATCATTATGCAGCTGCCCACTTAGAATTAGAAAATTACAATATGAAATATTCAACTTATCGATATGCTGGTTAATTTGGTGGCTGCAATTTTATGTTCCAAATGGGATAAGCTGTACGCCACCTTTAATCTTACGGAATGAGTCAAACAACTTTCGGCTTCTGCTTATTATATAAATTTAAACTCCTGGAAATCGCGGTATGTTTTTGTAAGCTAAAAGAATTAAATATTAAATTAATTTTCTTTACGTTAGTGTGTAAAATTATACTAAAGTGCATGTTTGATGGGGAATTCTTGAATTTCATAATTTTTAATAATATAATGTTTCTGTGATATGGCGTTCATAGACTTATTTGGTTTAAGTATAGTTTCATACACACAGTTCAGTTAAAATGCCATTTTAATAAAAGCAGTCTATGTGTAACTAAGTAATTAAAATAAATAGTAAAACTGTTAACTTAAATTACTAAAGGAAATTGTCAGTAATAATGTATTAAGGGCAAATGCTTTTGCCGGTAAAAATGTTTTACGAGAGTATTTTGTTTTGGCAATGTCACAAGACAAACTAACTTGATCAAATTCCCGAGCCGAAGGCGAGGGAATTTGTCAAAGTTAGTTTGTCGAGGGGCATTGCCAAAAAAACAACAAATCTTAAGTAAAACATTTTCCGAGCAAAATCATGAGCCCGAAATACATTTTGTGGACTATTTCTCAAATATCGGTTCATTTTGACATTTGTACTGATGCGCAATGACAGTTTAAATGACGTTTCTTAAATACCACCTTGATTAAAGCAACATATTTGGTGGTTGCCGTGGATGCAAGTGGCAAAAGAAACTGACAAAATTCCAAGGGAAAATTTCGATTTTTTGCCACTACAAAAACACACGATTGGTTGAATTTTGAAAAAGCATGGCTTTTCATTGGATAATAAGAGATGTGGGAAATAGTCAAAGTAGTTGCTGCAATAATGCAAAAAATATAAACATCTTCAATAAGCGAATTTTACTCACATGATTTTTGTTTAATTGAAACTGTTGAACGCAATTCGCAATCGAATAAATGTATACATACATGGCATGTTACCAAATGATGTAAACACTGTGTGAGCCTGCTCGATACTGGATTTAATTTAAATTTGAATACATTGCACTCATGCTGATGAAAAAAGAGAAAACGTAATCAGCCGTCAGGTACGAACCGTTCTAGTGGAGATTACTGTAGTGGATATTTAATTAAAATTGGATCAGTTAATAGTTCCGCAATATGAAATCCACAGCTACGTGAATAATAAATTCAGAAAATCTGTAAAAGGCTTTACGCAGAACTTCCCTCGTCGACATTGTGACAATAATAGATTTTAAGAATCAAATCAAGTTAGGAGTAAAAATATCTTCACGTTTCTACTAAATTAAATAAATTTTCAAATAAAAAAGAATCCGTTACCGGAAGGATTTAAACCGCGGTGCTTCCGATTGCGAACAAATACCTCACTAGTCTACGGAGAACTGTTAGTATCATCGGGTTTTAGCTGGCTTAACTTTACACCCGGCATGTCTTATAATAATAATGGTGAGGCCCTAACACCCCATGAAGGAGCTTGGCCTGCAAGGCGGAAGGTTAGAGCTTCCGTATATCCTCGCACTCAAACCCGGCATGTCTTAAGAAAATTAATTATATTTTTTACATCAAGAAACCTATGCAGATAATTCTTTCACTAAACATTTCTTTATTCATTTTTAAACATATAATACGCAGGACGTATATATTTATGTGCAATACTTTTTACGATATACGTTGATGCCTGAGCCCAAATATGCGTTTCCCGTCTATTTCAAGGTTTGGAATTTACGCATTTATGCGGCTTGCGGCCTAAACATCACAGGAAAATTAATACAGGTAACAATATCTTAACACATGCTTATGCAAATTAAAACAATTATCAAATTTAAAAATTACTGGGGAGGGATTCGATCAACATCATCTACGGATACAATCGTTGATAGTTTGATAGATTTAACTGCGCTGTATGCAAAATATAATTTTTCTCCGACAAATACTTGAGCTATACTGCCAACAGACAGACAGACAGACAGATGGAATTGAGAAAACCTGTTTTTCGTCATCTAGGCACACTGAAACGTGAAGATCTGAAGAAATCTCGGAAGGTGATTTTTTCGCGATTACAATACTTCCTTAGTCTTTTAGACGAGGGAAGTAAAAAAAGGAAAACGCAAAATAGATTGTATGCAGTTTTCAAAGAATAATATTGTAATTTATATTGTTTAGATATGTACTTTTTTCATAAATTAATGAAAACTATAAACGCACAAGATAATTTAATTGTACGTACGAAGAACCGTCTCTAGGGGGTTTACGGAAAACTGTATTTTAAAATTTAAATAAAAATTTTATAATAGTAATTTATGTAACTAGTCCTCAAAGCAAGGCTTTCGGGGACGAGTCGTAATATGAAGATGAGTCCTCTAAAGCCATTTGAGGACGTGTTGCATACAACGTTTTTTTGTATTAGCTCTCCAAGCATTATAATATGAAGTTTCAATTACCATTAATGCGGCATTATATTAGGAGGCCGCGCGAAAATGTATTTTTCGCTCCCCAAACTGGTTACTTTGGAAACTGTCTAGGATCCTCAAAATGGCCATTTAGAGGCCTTGTACTTAAAGTCGTCGTGGCAACTAATCTTTGAGTCCGCTAAAATGTTGCCATGACGACTTTAAGTACAAGGCCTCTAAATGGCCATTTTGAGGATCCTAGACAGTTTCCAAAGTAACCAGTTTGGGGAGCGAATACAAAAAACGTATTAAACCCATATTTCATGTAAATTAGCATTAAATATTGCCGATTCTGTGTTGCAAGGCATATTATGCAATATCTAATATTATCCGTACATTTCAGAAAAAATTGCTTTTTTTTATTATAATCAAATCAGATCAGCATTGGGTATGCTATACATGACTCTGTTATATGTGTACAATAATAACTATTACTAATAGATTGAGGACATCGTTAAATTCCTCAGAAAATACCTAGGTATACAATAGTTAGAACTAAAGCACAATTAGTTGTTTTTTAATTATAGTATATAACTTTCACTCAGATTCAGATGAAATAGGTACAATATTTAAAACGGAAGCACAATTAGTTATTTGTTAATTACTGTTTATTAAAAAACTGCTATTAGCGCTTAGGAAAGTCTTGATTTTTAGCTCGTTATATAAGTAACATTTTCCATTATTGACAAGAGGATTGTTTTTATTATAGTGGCACTGGAAAACCATAGCAGCTACATATGCTTCATTTCAACGTTCTTGACAGCTATTAAATTTTGAAACGATGTTGTAATTGATCCAACTATATTTTTGAGTAGTTATTTCTGAGATTTTATTGGTAGTGCAATTTGTACATCGATGAGCATTGGTGGTTTAAATACTATAAGAAGAAATTTAATATTTCAAAATACAGTATTCGATAGCTATGGTACGAAATGGTCTGCCCATTAGTCAAACTACATTAACCTGCAGTTTAAAAGTGTTCTTTCTGTGGAAGCGATTGACCCTCGAATACCAAAATGCGGTGAAAAATTACCCCAAGTTTACATTCTTAGTAATTCATGAATTACATTTCGTGAGCGTCCGCCTATTTGCCTTTTTTGAAATATACGTATTAGGGTATAGTATACTTACATACATTTTATATAAAAGTGTATAAATTAATACCACAACTTTTACCCAATTTTGTGGATCTGTGTTACAGCATTATAGTGTAATTATGGTGGTTTATCCTTGGTATTTCTATTATACTTTCCCCAGCAATCATTTTAAAAATAAATTTGTAAACATAAAGGTTCTCGTTACTTAATATAAGTTGTTATTTCAATTAAACAAAGAATTATCTGTAAGTTGCTCTGCTTGTTTTTTTAAGGTATGAGGGTCCGACAATGATGCGGGGGTGGAAGATATTTCTAAAACTATGAGAAATGCAATACGCATATTTGATAGTCGGATTTAGGGGTATGAAGTTACACATCAAAATCCAGCTCATTAAAAGGACTTTTCAAAAATATAAAAATATACAGCGCGTTCTATTTAAAAAAAAAATAAAAAAATGAATAAATTTGCAAATGTCGATCTCCCTGTATAGCAGTAATACCCACAGCCACAATTTTACACTTTAAAGGTAACTCAATGAAAAGAAAATTTTTTGGTAACGCTATCCTTCATTCAATTCTGTTACTTACAGCAACCGACTAAAATTCAGCATGTTTTTGCATAAAACTGTTAATATCACCAAAACAGTTAACGTTAAATCCATACAACTTTATATCAAAATGATTAGTATTTTAATTCAGAACTTTTAACCTACCGAAATATAGGTCATTCCATTAAAAAAAGTAAATTTGACTTACCACACTTTTTTCAAACAATTTGTATAATTAAAACTAGTTTAGTGCACCATCTTCGTACCTAGAACTCCCCCATCGTTGCCGGACCCTGTAGGTAGATTAATTTAGAGACAAGAATCTTTACTAAAATAAGTTTGATAACTCATCCAAAATATTAATCAAGGTTGGGATCAAATTTGGCCCGATTTTGGGATGAAAAATGTATTGGGCATCCGAGGGTTAAAAAGCAAGCGGACATTTTAACTCGATAGTTTTTACAGCAGAAAGCGACGCCGACGTTCTCAAACCTTACGATTATGGATTGTAGCGTTCTTAAATTTGATACGTCCCAGAGATTTTGTTGTCACCATATTTTGCATTGCTTTTATAGAATTCTCAATTTATTGACTTAATTTTTATAACTGTGTGTCAGAGGTATTCATTTCATCATTACCTAAAGATTCAAAGCGATTGTGACATATTAAATTCACTTTTTATGGACATTTTTAATTTGAAGTCAAGTATTTTATAAAATATCCATGTCGCAGTAAAGGAATATTACCGTACACAGTATGGTAATGGTTTCCGTGTACGGTAAAGGACTATTACCGTACAGATACAGTTATGAATTAGTTACCAGCCTACTTTTTGTATATGTAAACAAATGTCTAATATCCTAAAACCGATAAAAACTATTAAATGGCGAATGTTTCGAGGGATAATCTGATCTCGTTATCAACGAATTACCGATAAAAACTAAAAATGATCAAGCAGAAGTTCCAGTTGGGGTCTCTCAGTCCAGCAAAAAGTTAAGTTAGTTAAGTTTTTCCTGGTTATTTTTCGTTTTAATTGTTAATTCGTTGATAACAAGGATAGATTGGCCCCTTTGAACTATCCCCAGAATTATCCTTTATTTTCTGTCCTATTTTATCATTTATGTCGTCTGTGTCTACATCGTCTTTCAGCAGCTTCTCGAAGTATTTTGCCTATCTTTCCAATGCCTCTTAATTTTTTGCTGAAAATCTTACTTTTTCATGTTTTATGTCTTTTGCTTTTTATGTCGGAACTTTCAAAACTCTGATATTCGCAAAGAAAAACTGTCAAGCACTATGTCATTGAAATCATCTTAAACATTTATTTAAAAAGCGAACTTAAAGTAATTATCTGCATAAAAATTTCTTTAATAATGATAATCCCAACGCCATCGTTGATAGCTGAATTTATACACAAAATTAAACAGGTATTAAAGTAGAACTTGGGATGCTGCCCATTTTGCAATTTATGTGAGTATTATCTCTTACCGTTGCGTTGGTGAGATCGCAGCTATTTTGAACACATTGCAGTCCTTTAAATTAGCTATTCGTTTTTACAATCTTTCTTTTCACCGATACCATCAAAATGAGCAGCCACGCCGCAAAAATCAACAGAATGGTCCCTTCTGTGTCCTCCTTGGACTGGCAGATCCATCAAATATTAATGCTGCATCGCCCCAGTATTATTATCCAATCACTTGCGCCGAAGAGAACCTTTACTTGTCACGCTTCATCAAACACAAGCCCGTTATCTATGGATCTTTATTGAAAAATGGATCAACGTCGTTGTACAACAGACTAATGACGTATTGGGAGAATTTAATATTTCACTGCCTAGTTTCGCCCAAATTTGAGAGGTTGTAAGTAGACAGGATGCACCCACAAGCTAGTATTAAAATTCGACGTTCAAAGCTTTTAGGAAGCGCGACAGGGGAATTTCCTGCAGGAGTTTTTCCCCAGGGCTCAAACGATGTTGTTTGTATCGGGAAGCCACCATTAATATGCTGATTACAGGCGACCCCTGACCTTCAGATGCTGATGTATGTTTTCCATCATAATTTCCGACCTGCTAATCTGATATAACCATTAATGAAGTGCTAGACACGTCAGTGAATCACGATAACGTATTGTTGCTGTGTTAACTGTGGGAGCAGACGCGTAAATGTCACGCTTTCATTTCGAAAATGCCCGCTTATCGATTACGTTCGTGATTTACGATGCTCGGCTGTAGGGTCTGATGAATGCCCAGCCAATTAAGGACGTAAAATTTTTGGGTTTCGAGCAGTCATACAGCATATTACGTTAGACGCCTTCTGTCCTGCCTAATCGAGTTTCCGAAAATAGACCTAAAACAATGCGAGTTCGATCCGAATACTGGTTCCGCTTCTGTGAAATATTAATTTTGAGATTAGAGTTTGCCGAAGGCCAGCTAAGCGGATTTTATTACGGGAGATTTCTTGCGTGCTTTAAATGTTCTAGGAAACACCTGCAAACGCAGCTTGTAGACACAAAGGCAGCGAATTCACTTGGAACCATTGTTCTGTAGTACGTAAGTCGTCGATACGTAGCTGTCAAATGCTATTTTTGGAAGAAGCGATTTCTGTGCGGGCATAGAGTTCGTCCGTTAGGATATTTTGATAAATATATGGATATACTACCCCCTCTCTTAATGTTTCGAAGAATAAAAATTTTGCTTGATCTGAGCCATACCATTTAGTTATTAAAATTTATATATTGATAAGGTTGCTTTAGAAATCAAACATCTTTATTTTTGCTATCGAAATTTGTATTTGATACCAAAAATGTGCGAAAATAATTCTCAAACTATCGTGACTAAATGGGAATATGCGAGGACCAACCAGCTACAGTGAAGACGGCATGGGTTCCTTATAAAATACTAAATTCGTTAATCATGCAAAAGGGCGGCTATGACTTTTGACTATAATAAAAATGCTCAGATAAAACAAGAATTTTAGAAAACCCAAAAGCTTAGCCAAAATCTCAAATGCATAACAAAGAGGTCATAGATACATCTGCAGTAAATAAAACACACATATCAATAATTACATATTAGAACGCTTTTGAATATCTGCGGCCAAAGTTTGAAAATTTAACCTCGCGAACGGCCATCTTAACGCTAGCCAACGAACGAACGTACAAAGCGAGAATTACGGCGCAAAAAAATCGAAAGGTACTCAGTGTAACCACAGATCTAAAAAACTAGTTTTTTTTTCCAGAACATTTAGTAACATTAATATTCTGCTTTGAAATGTTGACAAATGCTTTAGCACAAGAAATAGGTGAAACTATTTCAGCAAAAATACATATATACATAGACAGTTCGAATCTTGCGCTCGAAGATATAGAGGTACTTGTTTTCTATTATTGATACTTGTCAACCCATTCCTACTGTTTTGCAGAATGGGTAAAGCGCTGTTATTTCAAGTTAATCTGGACGCCTTTCTTCTATGTTTACCTCCTTGATTTTAACCTGCCTGTGTACTAAGTGTACAAACCATTTTAACTAATTTTCTCACACAGCGCTCAGGTTGTAATGGTACTTTTCCTTGTGCCCTATACTACTTGACTATGACTTTTAATTGCCTTTGTTTGCTAGTTAGCCCAGCCCTGGAAGCACAAGACCATCTCTTACTTCAGTGCAGCTAAGTGAAATGTCAATATAGATAGTTACGGCCTGCCCGTTGTCCGCTATAACTCTGTAATCATACATGAAAATCATGCCAAAAATTGTCTTGTTTTAATACATTTGTAAAGTATTCTACCCTTTGCTACTTTGTTATTGTTCACGTTTCTACAAGTTCCCTCGTTTCCGTTCGTTGTGATCTTATCTTTCACCACATCTGCTTCTGCAATCCGTAAAAGTCGTGTGTCATCTGTTGCAAGAATTGATCCCATTAGTTGGCCTTGTATTTCTGAATTTATGTGGTTTCTTATTTGTTTATATTTCTGATAACTTTTCGGGGTTGGTCTGCACTTATATTTTAAGCATGCTCTTGTTTTGTTTGGCCAATTCCTTCACCGAATGCAAAACCACGGCTTTTTATTGCATTAATCTTTGTTATTTAATTTAATTGTTGTTTGCCTAAGCTTGCCGGGCTGCGTCTCATGTTATTTTTTAGTTTCATCCAGCTAGTGTTTATATTCTCTTCGTCTTGTATGATGTTGTTTGCTGCTTTTTGAGGGAGTCGTTTTTGGTATAGTGTTTTTATGGACTCATTTAAGAGCAATTCTATGATAATCTTGGTTTGATTTGCTGCTGCTTGTTTTCTTTTATTTGTTATGTTTCCCATAACGAATAATCACTTCCTATAGCTGCTGAGTTCAGACTCCTAATATTGAGGATTTGTGATGCGTATGTTTATATTAACAAAAAATACTCCACAGAGGAAGCAAACACAGTTCTTCAAATACGAAAAATTCTAAAACAAGCAATCCAAGCTTAAACTCAAATAATACGAAGGTACAAAAAGAGACTAGACCAATAATATGAAGACAGATGCTGTAAAATGTGGCATGCATCAATTTTATCGAACATTAAATGATAAAAAATGTGGGCGAAGTTCAGATGCAGGAAGTTCAATAATTCAATAAGGAGGCACAGAAAGAACGCATAATCGCTTAAGCGAGTGAAGAAATGCTTTTCATAGACAGCAAATGATTTAGAAACAAAAAACCATTAACAAAATAAAACACTACTGGAGCCTTTCGGTCAGACAGTATAAATAGATGTAAAATGCGCGCACATCCCCCACTTCCATTTGTGATTTGGTCACGAGTACTTCGTTGCTTTTACGCTGTGTAAGTTTTTCGTAGCTACCGATGATGACAGCGTGGCTGTCGAAATACGTATTTAGCAGATGTTAAATATTTGTGTGGTGAGGTGTTTTAATGAAATTGTGATATTAACAAAATGCCAAACTGGAAGATACCGATTCCAGACAAATGTGCCACTTCTGGATGAGGAAACTAAAATCATTCTATGATCATTCGAAGATAATATAGAAAACCCACAGACTGCTCTAAAATGGTTAACTAGGGTAGCGATACCCATACGTCATATGCTTTACATGGTTGACTTAAAAGTATTTGGCCTTCGTTGGATCGAGACACGGCCGCAGTAGCCTACCTCTCTAAATACTTACAGTAAAATAAAAAATATGAACTTCTGAAACAATTAGGAGCAGCTCAAGAAACTACCCATAACAGAAAACAATAAATAAGTGAAATAAGTGAAGAATAACATAGAGAAGAAAAGGGAAGAAGAGAGAGAACCCAGGGAATAAATTAGTGTACGGACACTATCTTAGAACAACTTGGCAACAATTGGAATGGTGTCTCAAGCGTTTTCTTTTCCTTTATAACAATTTGTTTTACTGCTCAAGTAGGAGAAAGGCACAGTAACAAGAATAAGCGACAGGCAGAAAGCTATCATCCACTGGGGGAGCTAGGTTCTCAATTGCAACAATGAATGAAGTACAAGATGACTTATCTCAAATGCTGCAAATAGCCGTCGTTGGTAGCATCTTATTTGCAGTATCTCAGCAAGTCTAATATCCAAAAGGGCTTTTGTTACTGGAAGTGCTGGAAGAACAAAAGCGCACAGAAAGCAACGTATGCTGACGTACGCGGTGGAGATGAAAAATTATGAATTATAACCCAAATGTCCGACGGCGAATCGAGAGCTGTCTTTAGTTCAAGGGATCGTCTAGGTTTCAAAATTTTGTATTCAAAGTCCTAGTTGTCAAATCTAACAAAAATCGAAATACCAAGGAACCGACCATTACTGACCCAGGGCGGCTACACCACCCTGTCTGCTAAAAGTCTTTGAACTAGCATGCCCTTCTCCTGCATGTCCCTTGCCTCAAATTTTGAAGAAGTTGCTATAGCATCGAAACCTCCTGCACGCGTATATGCTCGAGAATATATATAACGAAAAAGCCTGTCGCTGTTAGATGGAAGCATATAATTCAATACGAGATAAAAAAAGTCACATTCCATATTACTTAAATGATTTAAGTAAGTTTCGTTCAAGCTTCCTGTCATAAGATAGAATTGTGTAATAGGCAATGAATAAATCAATATACAATAAAGATAAAGCATTTATTGATCGTTCATTGTACTTGTATTAATACCCTGAAACTGGTGTATGCATTGTAAAATTCTTTGTTCTTAGAATTATTCAATTATCTTAATATTGTTTTGATGAAAATAACTTAATAGATTGAATAGAATAAATAGCAACGATCTGAGACAATGGATCAGCTGCTTCTGATGGCTCGCAACACAGATATTACACAATTTAATGAAATCGTTATAAATGGTATTTTACGTGTCACAATAGCAGTCATGCTGCTTTCAGTAAATACTCGTTTTATCCCAACCCTTTTTCTTACATATCGTTATCGACTCGTCTTCTCAATTTATTGCTCCAACGCAGCTTCTATAATAAGTAAGAGCCGCCAGTGTCCACCGAATTTTAAAAGTATTTGCATGGCTATCAAAGCTGACGGTGACATTTCGCAATACTATGAAATCAGGATTAAATAGGAGTCAATGGCACTGTTCTAGCCTTATTGAGGTTAAGTGAATTCACGTTGCTATCGTGGCGATACGTGACCAAGTAGCTGTATGTGGAGATATTATACGTGGAAGTCAAAAAGAAAAGAATTATTCTCTGATTTTGTTCTAATAAATTGTTTTGTAAAGTACAAGATGCAGGATAAGAGTTGCAAATGTAAAAAAATTAAAGCTAAGCTCAGTAGAAAACGTTCCTCAATAAACGACAACCCTCACATTTGTTTTTCTGTTCCAGTACGTTTCCCTGCTGCGACCTCCTATCACAGAAAGCACAGCTCCAGGGGCCGAACTTATCGATAAAGTTGAGTGGAAGCAGGTAAGTCTCAGATCTAATCAAACTTGTATCCTTCTAGATTGGATATTTCTTTGAATAGTAGGGCACAACGCGTTTACAAGCAATTTATATCCTTTATATCGGGATAACGCAGCCCTGACGACTGGCGCAAAACCCTTGAAACTATTAGCGAGACTTGCAAAAGCGCCGAACTTTTGCGCGCGTCCCTTCGGCTCGCAATCATTCCGGTTGCTGATAGAAAAACAAAGTAGTATTTTGCTGTGGAAATAATAATGCCTTAGTTTATGAAAGCACGAGTCACAGGATGGCAAGGTCGACGCCAGACAGGCATAAAAAATAATGAGATTCGAGTACACGTGAGCAACTTTTATGTTCTTTATTGTCGAGCAGGCGACGCCGAATGTTTTGATACCTTTCGCTACGCATTTTAAATGGTTTTGCGCAGTTGAGACCAGACGCAGTGCTCTAATATAACCTATGATTTTCATTTTTAATTTAAACTTCGCATGTTGCTTTCGGTAATAGAACAGAAAACCACCTTCCTTTAGACATTTTGCTTATATAGCAGCATTATTATCCGTTTCCATGATTTTTTAATTTCAACATCCAGTAAAGAAGTTGTCACACGTCAAAACTAGTAACCGTACAATTTCGAAAATACTACTTTAACACGTTCCATGCAGGTGACCACCATGTCATGTTTTGATTTAATGTTATTATCCTTCAAAACCATCACAGTTTGAATATTTTACAATGAACAAATTGCTTGATACTAGCTGGGAATAGGGAAGCTTGTAGATAGCTCAGAAGATGAATTTCGGCATGCAGTGCAGTTCTATATTTCTTAATTACTTACAGGTTTTCGACATTTTGTGGAGCGACCCTCAGCCCTGCGATGGGTGCATTCCAAATGGATTGAGAGGGGCCGGGACGTACTTCGGCCCCGACGTGTCCAAAAGGTTTTTGAAGAGGAACAAGATGATGTACTTGATTCGATCGCATGAGTGCAAGCCGGAGGGTTATGAAATTAGCCACAATAACAAAGTTAGTTTGTAGTTTTTCTATTTTCATAGTTACTCTTATTTACCTAAGAAACAGCAATACTTCGCATTTTACTACTACACTACTATTTTGATTTATATGTTAGGCCATTGCTATCCCAATTTATGTTCCAACAAATTGCAGACATGCGTTTTTGATAAATAGGGATATTTTATTCGGTGCAGCATTTGAGTAAATAATTATAATCAAATATTTATCATGCACTCGTATGCTCTCACTGAGAAATTAGTAAGTTACAATTTCGATATTATCAGCAGGAAATTAACATATATGAATAATAGTATGGCTGTCTGAAGTCTTCTAACATTATATTTTAGGAAGTAAGTCAGAAAACGCAATTTCTTAATTGAGAGAACCAGGATTGGAGTAAATTATGTGAGCAAGAAGGCCAGGTCAAACCCTCTCGTTGTTATCAATTGCAGACTAGGTTAACTCACATAGAAATGAACACAACAGAAATTCTGTTTCTTTACGTTATCTCAAGTTCAATATGTAAGCGTAAATTGCTATTTTTCGGTTTTTGTTAATTCAGCGTGACCCTTTGCGCTGGTGTTTATCTTCAAGCGCTGTGTACACGTAAATCTATATGTACTATTACAAATACAGTCACGATATTGCAGCTCGACCTAATAACATTGCTTAAGAAATGCTATGTTTACATGAAAGTATTTCGCAGCAGTTACAAACTCTAAACTAAGTGTTACATATTGTCTTAAAAAAATTACGCAAATTACATATGGCTAAAAACATTGTAAAAAGGAAAATTCTAAAAGACTAGTAATTTGGCAAGAAAAATTAGACAACTCTCAGTTGTTTTTATTTACTAATAAATTATTTTACTAAACCTTCGGCAGCTATAGGCCCAGGATGATAATAAACTCTATGTTACTGTAAAAGTAATTCTTGAATTTGTTGATACGGTATATAACATTTCATCTCATTCAGCGTTGAAACTCAACACCTATAGTTCATAAAGAAGTAACAACCTACAATACTGGATTAATGATACCACGAATAGTCGTTACTAGCTTTAATGCATCGTATGGGTTTGGATAGTCTCGATCACCAATCTAGACACATTCGCATGCACACATTGGTGAGAAACCATATCACGGCTGCCTCTTTGGCAAACATTTTTATCGAAAAAGACAGTCTGAAGTTCTTATGGGAACTTATAACTTAAACACCTTTGTTTGTTATTTTGAGCATCTCTGTATCAATACAGTCTAATCGTTCTCTTCAGATCATCTGACCATCGCAGCATTGATCTTCCTCTACTTCTAGTAATAATTAATACATATGTAGCTGGCTAATGTTTAATTTCTAAACATCTTAAGGACAATTAGCAGCTATTTACTATTTTTGTTAAGTGTTTCATAGATTTTGCCGCTTCGCTTGTAGTTGTGCGTTTTACTATGCGCATTTCAGAACTCTTGGAGCGTACCTCCCCGCGCCACTTAAGCTCCGTCTGTCAAACTGACTGCACGCGGGCAGGTCCACTCCGAGAAACGCTAATTCTTTGTTTAAACTTTCAAATGTTTGTGTGCTAATTTATTGCGAATAAATTACCTACTTTGCTTTCAACGAGTGTATAATTTAGTGAAGAATAAATCAATACAGTCCATTACAGTCCAAGGCGAGCTAGCAACCAGGAATTTTCCAAACATAACGGAAAACTGGGAAGCTCCCCAACAATTTTATTGATAATGTTCTTAATACATTTAAATTACAGATTCTCATTCCAAATAAGCAGAAACCTTTTCTGATTTTTTATCTCATTTTGCGACATTTTAAATAAATAGGTAGGAAAATGATATATTTCTTGATGTAACAACTGTCCTTTTAAATCTTGCAAGGTAAAAATAGAGACTTGAGAAAATTATGTTTGTTCACTAACCTATTTTTTCTCTTACAGATTTTAACGTGTTGTTTTTAACCATTTTATGCTATGTAGACTGAAAAAGGCACTAGATTGCTGAAATATATTTCTACTTTACAATTTTGACCTGGATTTCTACTGTAAATAGCTGCTAATTGTCCTTAACATGTTTGAACATCTACTTCTAGTATTTCCCTAAGGTCTGCATTCTATTATCTCATTGCACCAGTCTGTATCCTGTCGTACTGCATGGTGAGCCCATAGAGTAAGAAATAAAGGTGAGCGGTTAAATAATTTAAGATTTGTGGTCGATATAGTTCCCACGGCACAGACAAAGAAAGAACTGGAAATGATGCAATGAACTACATACAGCAGCGAACATAGTAGAGCTCGAAATAAACAAGACATTCAGATAGAGTGTAAAAGAATTTCGACAGGTTCCACCTATCTTGGACAAGTGGTAACCACTGGATAGGACAATCAAATGGCTTAAATGGAAAGAGGAACAAGACTAGGTTGGGCACCGTACGGAAAAGTTAAAGATATCATGCCGATATCATTACTAATGTCCCTAAAAAGCAGACCTTACAACAAATGCATACTACCAGTCATAACGTATGGTTCAGAAACATGAATCTTTACTAAGAACAACTTCAATAAACTAAGCATTAATCAAAGGGCAATGGAAAGGAGGGTGCTGGATATAAGCTTAAAACACAACAAAACTAGCGAGTAAATTCGTGACAAATCAAAAATGGTAGATGCTGTGGAAAGAGTGGGCAGATTAAAGTGGAGCCAATTACATAAATCATGCCAATTAGCTGAAAACATCAGAGGAGCATTACTCTGCAAATTTCTTTACAACGACGGCTCCGTTCAGCAGCTAGTGGCAAGTTTTTATCATACGGAAGACAGTGAGTTGAGGCTGTAGCTTTCAATAGGCGACAAGAAACGCTGTCGACAGACAAATTTGAAGTATCGTAAGTTGAAGCTAAAGTGCTTCACAGGATAATCTAGTTAAGACACTTCGAAACCCAACATGGTCGAAAGGGTGTGGTCTGCGCGACTCAATTGGCGGAATTTAGGGACCTAGAACGCAAGGTCTGCCAGAGAGATTGAGTATAAATCACTTTCTAATTGGAAGAAACGAGTCGCTACCACGGCAAGAGTTCCGATTTTCAAAAATGCATTCACTTCTAAATCTTATAAAATTCATATCGTCCGGGGTAGTACCGCATTTTCACAGAATTAAAAAACTACAGATGAAGTAAGTCAAGTAACCTGGATGGCTATGTTATAGGATTCCGGTTGGCAAGGTTATTATATTGCAACTAGCAACCAGTGAGACAAATGTCTCATTTAATAAAACAAAAAAGACCGTTTTTCAAATAGAACGCGTATTAAATAAAAACAATAATATATTTTAAAATATTATATTTTCTCGAAAACCGAAAGTGTCACGTGACTGAAATTCGGTTCCTGACCTGACATGACCATTCCAAACATATAACTTTAATAACTTTTTTCTCTATCTCTTACGGTTTGGCTGCTGAAACAGCGTCCCGGACGGACCAGCGTCCCGGACGGACGGAAATCACGTGATATATCGAAAACCGGAAGTGTCACGTGACTGAAATTAGGTTCCTCACCTGAAATGACCATTCCAAACATATAACTTTCATAACTTTTTTCTCTATCTCTTACGGTTTGGCTGCTGAAACAGCGTCCCGGACGGACCAGCGTCCGGACGGACGGAAATCACGTGATTTCTCGAAAACTGGAAGTGTCACGTGACTGAAATTGGGTTCCTCACCTGACATGACCATTCCAAACATATAACTTTCATAACTTTTTTTCTATCTCTTACCGTTTGGCTGCTGAAACAGCGTCCCGGACGGACCAGCGTCCCGGACGGACGGAAATCACGTGATTTATCGAAAACCGGAAGTGTCACGTGACTGAAATTGGGTTCCTCACCTGAAATGACCATTCCAAACATATAACTTTCATACCTTTTTTTTCTATCTCTTACCGTTTGGCTGCTGAAACAGCGTCCCGGACGGACCAGCGTCCCGGACGGACGGAAATCACGTGATTTATCGAAAACCGGAAGTGTCACGTGACTGAAATTGGGTTCCTCACCTGACATGACCATTCCAAACATATAACTTTCATAACTTTTTTTTCTATCTCTTACCGTTTGGCTGCTGAAACAGCGTCCCGGACGGACCAGCGTCCCGGACGGACGGAAATCACGTGATTTATCGAAAACCGGAAGTGTCACGTGACTGAAATTAGGTTCCTCACCTGACATGACCATTCCAAACATATAACTTTCATAACTTTTTTTTCTATCTCTTACCGTTTGGCTGCTGAAACAGCGTCCCGGACGGACCAGCGTCCCGGACGGACGGAAATCACGTGATTTATCGAAAACCGGAAGTGTCACGTGACTGAAATTGGGTTCCTCACCTGACATGACCATTCCAAACATATAACTTTCATAACTTTTTTTTCTATCTCTTACGGTTTGGCTGCTGAAACAGCGTCCCGGACGGACCAGCGTCCCGGACGGACGGAAATCACGTGATTTCTCGAAAACCGGAAGTGTCACGTGATTGAAATTGGGTTCCTCACCTGAAATGACCATTCCAAACATATAACTTTCATAACTTTTTTTCTATCTCTTACCGTTTGGCTGCTGAAACAGCGTCCCGGACGGACCAGCGTCCCGGACGGACGGAAATCACGTGATTTATCGAAAACCGGAAGTGTCACGTGACTGAAATTGGGTTCCTCACCTGACATGACCATTCCAAACATATAACTTTCATAACTTTTTTTTCTATCTCTTACCGTTTGGCTGCTGAAACAGCGTCCCGGACGGACCAGCGTCCCGGACGGACGGAAATCACGTGATTTATCGAAAACCGGAAGTGTCACGTGACTGAAATTGGGTTCCTCACCTGACATGACCATTCCAAACATATAACTTTCATAACTTTTTTTCTATCTCTTACGGTTTGGCTGCTGAAACAGCGTCCCGGACGGACCAGCGTCCCGGACGGACGGAAATCACGTGATTTCTCGAAAACCGGAAGTGTCACGTGACTGAAATTGGGTTCCTCACCTGACATGACCATTCCAAACATATAACTTTCATAACTTTTTTTTCTATCTCTTACGGTTTGGCTGCTGAAACAGCGTCCCGGACGGACCAGCGTCCCGGACGGACGGAAATCACGTGATTTCTCGAAAACCGGAAGTGTCACGTGACTGAAATTGGGTTCCTGACCTGACATGACCATTGCAAACATATAACTTTCATAACTTTTTTCTCTATCTCTTACGGTTTGGCTGCTGAAACAGCGTCCCGGACGGACCAGCGTCCCGGACGGACGGAAATCACGTGATTTATCGAAAACCGGAAGTGTCACGTGACTGAAATTGGGTTCCTCACCTGAAATGACCATTCCAAACATATAACTTTCATAACTTTTTTCTCTATCTTTTACGGTTTGGCTGCTGAAACAGCGTCCCGGACGGACCAGCGTCCCGGACGGACGGAAATCACGTGATTTCTCGAAAACCGGAAGTGTCACGTGACTGAAATTGGGTTCCTCACCTGACATGACCATTCCAAACATATAACTTTCATAACTTTTTTTTCTATCTCTTACCGTTTGGCTGCTGAAACAGCGTCCCGGACAGACAAAACAGCGTCCCGGACAGACAAGTCTATTAGATAAAGGATTATGATATCACAGGCTTCCTTTTAGATCCGTCGTTAAGCCATAAAAATATTCCATAAAATCTTTTCAGAGCAATTTAAAAAAAACCGTAAAGGGATCCACTCAGAACTTCTCTCGCAAGTGGAAGTTGTACCAACAAATGTTTAAAAAAAGAAATGGAGCTAGGGGTAAAAATATATGAATGTTCCTAGTAATACTGATACAATAAAGCGCTTTTCGATCTCATCCCACCTGGGAGCTGTGCATCGGGTCGCCGCGTCATGGCTTCATTAATTCAACATTTACCTTCACCTGCTGGATTCCACTGTAAAGCCTGAGCTATGTGCAAATTATTACTCAGCCAAAGCAAAAATACACAAAGTTTTATTTTTTAAATGGGCTCACCCTATATATATATTTGACCGAAATTTTCTCGGTTTTATGCCAGGTAGACATATAATCCTCATGCAAAATATCGTCATCCTTCAACAAATACTTTGTAAGTTATATCGGAAACAGACAAACAGGCAAACAGAAAGACAAATGGAATTGAGAACAACGGTTTTTCGTCATCTAGGGACCCTGAAAGGTGGTGATCTGAATAAATCTTGAAATATTACAATAATGATATCACTCAGAATCTCCACACGTAATTGTAAAAACGAAGAATATTCTGACCTTGATATGAGTAGTCACAAAACAAACTAAAGGAAAACTGAAGTATACAGACACGCATATGTGTGATATGGGTCATTACTAATTCTATACCAGCCATACCACTGGTTTTGCTTGCACAGATATATTGATAGGATTATTAGAAAGTAATAGAGTGCGCCATTATTCTCAACATAATCCGTTAATGGAAGGTTTTGAAAAACATACGTTCTTAAATAAATAATTATATTAGTTTACGAGCATAGGGCGCTTATTTCCATTATTCGTACTTAATAGACTATGCCCAGTAGCAGAATGGATCTGATAAACTACTCTGGATTCCAAGTCTTTTGTATTAAATTATCTACGAGAACTTCCGGAAGTTCCTCTAAGTTTTGTAACTACGGGCGTTGCAGAACTCTGAAACTATTTCCTGATACGTCAACGGCTGAAAGCAAATAAAGAAATACCGTTCGCTGAATAGTTTGTATTTTGTAGTAATTTCTACAGTCGGTTGCTTTGTTCTCAAATGAAATATACAGGATTTAGTTGTACTTCTTTGTAGGGGATGTCTGTGGTCTACTCTAAGCCGTTGAGGATTAAAATATATTCACTTGGAATGATAATAAATACTTCTAATATATCAAAGGGAGTATAAAATGTATTCGCAAGCTAGTTACGTGATGTAGTTTACGTAAAAACTATTATTGAGTGCTGTTTCCTTTGTGGTTTTGCATACTTTAATTAACGCGTATATTAGATTATGACTTTATTAGCACGTGGTTGGGTTTCATTTGTATAATTATTTGCCCTTTTATTGACGGCTGGCTTCGTTTACAACTACATAACTTACAAATTTTTCCTACTCGAGATTACGAATACTAAATGCAACAAAGTTCCGAAAGTTGACCCATTATTTCTCAATACCCAAATGGCAATACAAAAATATATAGGCTCCAACTACACACATAAGACAAGGAAGCAAATAGAAGTACACATATAGTAAATGGCGTCTGCTAAACCAAACGGTATAAATTAATATAAAATTACGAGAATTTGCATTTAATAGTTAGCAAAAAGTAGAATAACCATGACTGATATTCATCTGTAATTAAAAGATATCAAAAGGAAACCCCAGGAAGCGTTTTATACGAGCACGTCTAATCGCAGAAAAGACTTTCTTGTATGAAATCCGGTCCTACCGTGGTATTTCACCGGGTTTTGCGCTGTAATTGGATACTCTAGCGATGAGTTGGCGCTTGACATTACAAAGTGCTAGTATCGCCTACGGCCGATCCAAAAAATTAGTTTCAAACTACTAATTATACGAAATTTCAAATGGGAAAATCTCCCATTTTTATTAATTGCTCATGGGTACGCAAACAAATTACTTGTAAATTGACTACTTATTAATTAGTACTCTTATTGCGATTAGGTGTAGCTGGGCGAAGTACCACTTAACTACTAAAATTTATTAAGCTTATTTCGACTCTCTTACATCTCTCGCACATTTTATTTGAATTGACTTCGTGATGTGATGTGAATACTACTTTACGCTGCACTTTATCTGCACGACAAATATTTTTACTAAAATTACTTCTCATTCTGAGTATTTGGCCTCTACATGTTGTGCTCCATTCTAAACAGCTTTCTCTTTTTATTTAATTATAAGGAACTGCACGAAAGAAAAAAATCTCAATTTTTGGTTAGGTTGGTTAGCATGAATAATATATGTAGCTCGTTTTATGACGCTACCAAAGCGACATCTATCAAAAATTTTATTAAAAATGCAGCGCTATGATGAGAAAGCTCAAAATCTTAGTTTTACGATAGAGATTGGATTGAAATAGTGCTAAAACGTCTTGGTATGAATAATATGCGATTTAAAATATCCCTAGCCATAAAAGGTTATACATCAAATTATTTCTTGTTATCTATGTTTCTTTGAAATTCCACTTTAATATAAAACAGACATTTTCAACGCTATGTTTTGTTATTTATGACCTTACTCAAAAAGAGTTGTGTAGACTTTACTAAATACAAACATTATGGGTGCTAACTGCCACGAGTAACAACAATAAACTCGATCTAACTAGTAGTCGACACAAATGGTATCGGTAGATTATATAAAAGAAAATATCAAAAGTGCAATTCAAATACCAAGGCTTTAACAAAATCAACCACCAATTCGCTTAAATACCACTATAAATGTGAACGGCAGACGTTAAAATCATTCAAAAACAACGACAGCTAACAAGATGAAATCAAATTTCCAATTAAACAAATAACGCAATAGAAATTGTCTTCGAAGGTTACTCAGAAGTCCTATTCGAGTACGTCTAGCGAATATACAACTTCAGGTTGTTAGCGCTGCTAGTTAAGCTAGGCGATTTCAAACTATTGGCATCCTCTTCTGCATTACTGGTTTGCTCGCAGCAAAATGAACACGTATATAGTTAAGAGTGTTCATGATGCTATTTCTTTTTGACTTATTTCTTTGACAGAGGTAGAGAATTACCGGCTTGTACTTCAAACTTGTTTTGCCAGTTCATATAAGATCCACCACGGTTCTTTTTCTCGTCAACGTGTAATCTACGGCGAGGCATTTTTGTTACTACTCAATGTGTTTGGCAAAACTAATTATTTATGAGGTGGTAAATGCAGTGGTGGAAACGAAAAGCAGCGCAGTGCATAATTTAGTCTAATAACCGAGGCACTTCGAACCTAAACTTATTGCAATGGAATTTTAAGCGCTAGAATTGTATATTCCCTAGACGTATTCCATATCGAAACAACCCTGAAATTAAAGTTACTAATATATAAAGATTCCTACTGTGTTTTTATATTAAAAAGAACAAAGAAAGTTACTGTGGTTTTGGTTGTATTCAAAAGGAACCCAAACAGTTATTTTAAAGAAATATAGAAATTCTACCTCGTTTGTAAAATTTAAAAAACCGAAACTTAAAGGTTAAATTATTGAATTATCAAGTACACGTTGACGAACAAATACATGATATTAAATAGTATGCAGTGTTAAATAAATAAATGAAACAACTGAATCATTCGCCTCAATCAGAAAATCCAAGATAACCTTAATTAAACTCGTTCCTTCGAGCACTCCAAAAAGCTATATCCTTTAACATAATTCGTATACGTGACATGTATCGCAAAAACCTTTGAAGAACGCAGAGCATTATAATACACAAAATCAAACTTATCCAGAAGAAAACAACTGTCTTTACTCAACGTTATGGGCGTGAAGATCATTTTAGTTTCGTACACGACTTTAACATACAATAAATTGCAGAAGCCTAATGAATTCCAAAAGTAATTAATATATTAAACTAAGAATAAGCAGCAAATGTTGTTTACTATTGACAGCAAATTGCACATTTAAAAACTGAAAATATTAAGCAAATTTAATGAACCAGTGCTAGAACCATGTTATATCAAAATCATTCCAACTGCTCGCCAGTGTCTTCCCTGCATTCTAACCGCCCGGTGGTTTGGTGGTCTGACGGAAAAACGCATGGTTATCAAGAATTATTGCTAAGACGCAGCAACGCCACAAAAAACTGACCTTGTGTTATTCCAAAGCTTAGGTCGGATAACGGCTCTATGAACCTAGATACCTCTCGAGCGAGAAGGCTCTTTCAGGTTCAGAAAACAGATGTGAAGCGCTTATGAGATTGCTTCAAATAATGGTTTGATCAGTGAAGAGTGTAGAAAGCCGAGGGCACAGAAAAATAAACCTGCAGGTGGACATCGGCCGTAGATGAAAGCCGTATGCGTCTTCCGCCCAAAACTACCTAGATGACTGGTGGATAAAGAGGGCAGTATTATCATAGACAAGTGTAAATGCCCGAAAGCATGGAAAAGTACATAAGCAATTTATTGAAAGGCACTAAATAAATTATGATGTTCAAAATGTGTAAATATTTCTTTTTTTCCTTTTTAAATAAAATATTCTAGTTGTTACTGAAGACGCCACCAAAGTAGCGAAACTTAAAAATATTTTTAAAATTTAAACCACTTTTAATTTTTAAAATAAAAACTTGGATGCCACTTCTTCACGAGGAAAACCAAAGTGTTTTTTCTGTCCAACAAATTAAACCTCCAGCAGTACATTCACATATCAAAGAATCTTAAAATTATTCCGACCTTTTACTAGAACCAAACTGCGGTTATAAGAAATTTTTAAGGATTTATATTGATCATCGGCAAACAGCTGAACAATCTACGATATGCTGATACGTTGAAACACTTAAAGCTTACAAATACTGTTTGATAATATAGATATTAGCGTATAAGTTACCGCACTGAGGCAATAAACGAGACTATTCTTGCATGCCCAAATAAGGCACCTGCAGTGATGTATGCGGAATACCAGTTGTGTAACACCTGAGTGGGATCCGCAGCTATGCACGGTGATACCTTTATAATTGCGTTACTCTACGCAGCTACTGCTTTCTTTGTAGTCTCACTGGCGCCAGTTCGTCAGATTTCACCGTCTCCAGGACTTTGCACTTGCTCTATGTCATTTGCGGGTTGCTATTTTCACGCTTCTCTGCCCACGTAGTTTCCCAGAACTTGTAGGAATTTTGATCACTTGTTCCCGCAAACAAACCCACTTTTTTCGCCGAGTACCGGCAAACCTCTGACTCTCCCGGCCAAAATCAACTCCGCTCCTCTGCATTCCCTAACACCAAGCGCCTGCATTTTGGTTCGAAATCCCCACAAAAAATTGATGCTTATTTAAATTTTTACTAGCGTTGCTCAAACCAATTCTTAGACTCTACGAATCAATAGTAAAATACATATATGTAAAAATAGGCTGTGTATCGATATTATTCCAACCAAACACAGGTGATTCAAACCAAGTTCCCGTTTCAAGTATTAGTAAGTTGTACGGGATCCAAAAAATAGTAAATTTACACTGTATACATAATATTTTCGACTTACTTTCCTATTTTAAAATTTTTAAATGTGATTTACGTCATTGGTTATATATCTTCAAGAACTTTGTTCTTGCAATTTTCTCGCGGTCGTACTCTCAAGTGTCCATATTCAATTAGTCATTGCAGCTTTTGGCTCACGAGCTTAATCTCTGTCATTCTGGTGAGATGTACTAACCACCTGCATCAAGGGTTGTGCCAGGGGTTGTGCTGAAGGTGCTCCAGCACCCCCCGAAATTCTCATCAAATTACGTTTTTAACAGTGATTAACAGAGGCTTCTTTAACCTGCTTAATAAACCTCAGTGTTTCTTCCTTGCTGGTTAGTTTATCGAACGAGTGAGCGAGGTTAGTTGGCGCGGACTGTACGCAACGCGACACTCAAACGGAAAGTCGAACCAATAATAAAACTCACTTTTTTTTGTTATTTTGCCTGTTGTTCGTTTTTTTATCTTAATGAATTTGAAGTTAGTTACTATCTGTTACATCCTTATAAACCTTTCCCCCTGGTTCGCCCCCCCCCCCCCAAAATAAAATCCTGGCTACACTCTTGACCTGCATCACTAAGCGTAGGCATGAATCGTACATAGTTTGCTTCTTTGGTAAGTTTATCGATCTCTCAGTTGTTTCTTCTTCCATGCTAATCGTCTGTTTCCAATACACCTACAAGCATTCTTCTGAATATTTTTCTCGCTGTTTTCCATAACGGGCTATTCTGATAATAGACTGCTTCGGATCCACAAGCTGTTGTTGGTCTTATTATACTTCTATAATTTCACAATTGATTTTTTTACGTCCTGTTACAATAAAGAAAGTATTGGATTCACCCCAAAAATTCTAAATTGAGTTTTCAATAGATCTTCACGTTTTAGAGTCGTCTGAATAAAAAAAACATGTTTTTGGTGATCCGTCTGTCTATGTGTGTCTGTGTGTGTGCGTGTAACAGAATATCTCAAAAATGAAATGGGGTATGGCGTTGAAACTTTATATATATATTTTGTGTACTATCTAGATGCGACAGCGAGCTTTTGAAGAAAATCGCATAACCGGAAGTATAGTGTTTACTCTTGTGATTTTCAGATTTTTTTAATATTTTTACAAAAATGGGTGTAACGATTTATTTCAAAGTTTAGATTTTTATTGCATTTTTAATGTGTACTGATGTGAGATAGGTGATTTTCCAGTTGAATACTTCTGAAATGGGTTTCTATTAGTTTTTTTCTTTTTTTTATTAACTCCTATTTTAAATAAAACAGCCGGTATATTATTATATTTTTTAATTGGGCCTAAAATGTTAGATTTCAAATTTTTAGTATATTAGAATGAATGTGGGGTTTGTATATGTAAGAGAGCTTGTTTTATTTATATTTAATGCTTCACTTTACGCACCCAGCTACCTTGGATGCCTATTCTGGATTCTCAATGTTTTTCAAAAACAATTTGGGCCAGTTTCTTATTTTTTTCGACGATTTGCTAACGTGTAGGAAAGGTATGTTATGTGAATTACATTTGTGCAGTCAAATGTTCTATTTTATTTTGGGATTTTCGCTAACAACCTAGTTTGCGAATCACTTTTGTGTTGCGATATCTTTCCGGGAAAATTTGGTGGCGCTCTTGGAAGAACTATTTTCCTGATATTCTGAATTTTTACCTGAGCGAGCACATGTTACGGTTTTGGCAAACGGAGTAGAGTACGTCAACGGTAGGCATTCTTTTTGTATTATTTCTTTATATTCTATGCGCTCTACATTTTGTCGTGTAAGCAAAAGCCCCTTCTTTTCGTTTGACGGATTTGTGTATGAGGATCCCTTTTCTGTAAGAGCCGTGGGTTGCAACGTCGAACAATCGTTCTAACCTATTACAAACATTTAGCTTGCGTTGCAGCTTATCGTCATGACTTTGCTTCTGGCCAGCTTCCGATCCACCCGTGTTCTTCCAACTAACCAGCAACAGGTCTGTCTTGAACTACCTATTCCCTGGCATTAAGAAGTTGGGCCACGATATAGCTGCGACCTCGACATAGCCCGTAAATATTGATTTATTTTTAATGTGTTAGTGTTTTGCGTTACTTTTCCTCAAATATTAGATTCTCTTCATGCTTACGTAGATGCACTATAATTTAGAATCTACCTTTTTAGGGCAATTTCTTCCGATTCGTTCTAATCACTATTAGCATTCAAAACCTATCAACGTTAAACCAATTTGAATGTCTATCACACACATTCCAAGTTATTATTATTTTTTATTTTGGATTTTGTAAAGCGGATTTGCAGTTACCTTGTAATTTAAAGCTTTGAATTTTCACGTCATGTTAGTGACCGAACAACTCGGTTGAATTAAACTTAATTATTCCTCTATTGCTAGATATTGAGAAAATAATTCTCTTCAGAATTTTAAATAATTACTTAGCGTATTCCAGATTATATAATGTCCTACTCTTGGGGTCTGTAGGACCTATCTTACTGGTTATTTATAACATGAGAATGCCCTTGCATTTGTGGATTTTGGGTCAAATTTAACCCATACCCAAAATTTAACCTTTAATAGCGCTATCGCGGTTTTGCACTTTTATTGAATAACCGGTTGGTAATGAAAAGTGCTAATTTGACCGCCAATAAATTTTTTTGTATTGCTTATTTAGCTTATATTTTCTAAACCTTTAATTTTTGTTTTTACGACTTTTAAAACGACTCTTTTACTACTGTGATATTTGATCTGTTATTGTCGTGCTTTGTGTATGTACTACCAAATACTTTTGACTGAGATCATTATACTGTCCCGATATTTATGCCTGCGAATTTTGTGTGCCCTTGCCGTCCTCTCCCTTTTTCAGGGATTGTTTAGTAGCGCCTTTTGACGAGTACCTTTTATTTGATTGGCAAAGTGCTTGGGTTGTTTGATTAGAGCCTTTTGTTTAACTCACGACCAGCTTCCGCTGAGAAGAGGTTCAACGAGCTATAGAAAGGCGTATGTTAGGCGTAAAACTAAAAGACCGAAAAACCAATGCATGGGTCAGGCAGCAAACAGGAGTAGAAGATGTTGCAAAATTAGTCGCACAACAGAAATGGAGATGGGCAGGACATGCCATTGAGGACTACAGATGACAGATGGACTAAGAGAGTACTAGAATGGAGACCAAGGCAATCGCGATGAAATGTTGGCAGACCTCCTTTTCGATGGCCGGACGATATAAAGAGAGTGGCTGGTAACTGGGAACATACTACAGTGAAGTTTGACGTGTTAAAGGTATTATGTCTAACATTGGATAGATGCAGGTTGATGAAGAAGAGCATTTAGTACTAATTCTCCCAATATCCCTTCGTGACCAGCTGCTATACTGTTTGATATTTTGTTAATTACGTTGAGTGATTCGTTATATACTGTTTGAGACTATCGCGGTTACTCGAATTATTCTTCTTAACATGGAATTTCGGCTTAGACCGCGTAGTATTTGTATATGAACACCCAGCATTTTCTGGCTTAATGTGCTTTGCACCTTGTGAAGTCGAGCAAAAACCCGCGAAAAACATCCAAATAATATCAACAGGGAAGATGGCTTTATGCTTAGTAAAACGTGGCCCCCTGTAATACACGATCTAAAGCATTACAACCACTGTGCGTCATACGGTCACGCCCCACGGATTACGTTGCCCTCGGGCGACCAACCAGCGTTACGCCACTCCGCGCGCCTGGCACGGATGACTAGAAATAGCTCCACACTGACCTTCGGTTCTTAGTGCGACTTTCACTCTGATGATGCAAGCTACAAAGTCTTGCGAAACGTTAGTGAATATGGATGCACAAACAGCAAAACGGCCAAATCTGCCTAAGTATCCTCGTACTCAAGATACTCGAACAACACAAGCCACCAAAGAGCATAACCATCGCCCTGGTTTTTGCACGACTTCACAAGGTCCAAGGCACATTAAGCCAGAAAATGCTGGGTGTTTTTATACAAATACTACGCGGTCTAAGACGAAATGCCATGTTAAGAAGATTGATTGCTTATAATCAGGAACTTATTCTCCTTATTCTATGCTAAGGAGAATAATTCGAGTAACCGCGAAAGCCTCAAACAATACATAATCAGGAACTTCCTCAGCTGAGTCATGTTGTGTATATTTCTTGATGTTCCTTCCCATATTCAATCATTTATTTATTTTACAGCTGAGGAAAGTGTTCCTTACGGCGGCTAACTATTTCGTTAGTGTATTCTAAAATGACACCTTCTTCATTATTACATCCCCAAAGGTATGTTTTAACGTTAAGCTATACGTTTTTAGTTCTTCAAGACTCTTATATATTATTGTAACGTTGTATCCATTTGTAGTATGAACTCGTTACATCTTGTCCTATCTCCTTTAGGCATTTTAAATGGCTCCTTTTCTTAGATCTTCATATGGTTTTTATTTTCTACGGTTTCTTTGTGAAGTAGTTTTAGTTTTGCTTTATTATCTTTATCCATGGTCTCTTAATATTCTTAATGAAGCATATTGTTTGTGTTCCTTCTTCTTTGCTTCATCAGAATAATGTTTTGGTGGCAAACTGTTTTTATTTTTGCCCATTCCTTCTCCAGTTGTGAATGTATGGATTTATTTTACGTTATTAATTTTCCCTATTTTTTAATTTTTCTACTGTTACGTGTTTATTTTTGGTATCTTTGCTCTTCATTGCTTCTGAGGCTTTCCCTTTTTTGACAAAACTAGCAAGTGGTCAGAATTACAACTTGAACCTCTGCAAGAACACACGTCCAAGATTTTTGTTAATCTTTTTTTTTATTAAGATGTAGTCTATTAGGTCAATCTTCTCTCCCACGGTAACTTACAAGTGTTTAAATGTTTTTTTTTAAATATTTAATTATCGTACTGATAATTATTGTTTTTAATAGCTGTTACCCGACATAATTTTAGCACGTTACCATTTGTTACATCATCGTATCGTGAACTTGTCTGTTACACCAGATATAGATACTTCTTGCGTACCTATCTGATTTTCTCTTTTAATTCTTGTTCAACTCTTGTTTCCACTCTTGTATTTTATTATTATTGTCTTTTAATCCTTGTAATTCCTTATTTCTATTGTTGTCATTACAGCTGCCATTTCTTGTCGTATCTGCTAACCTGAATCTGTTCAATATATCAGCTTCTGAAAGTGAATGATCTTTTTCTCCGCCTGTTTCTCCGTTTTCCATGTTGCTAACTATCATCTCCGTTTCTACACTTCATTTAAGTGGCGCACTTTATTTAAATTTCGCGCTGATACTTCCAACTTTGTCCGTTATCATCACCGTACTTGGACTGTCAAGGACATTCGTGCACCTGATACATTTTAAATGCTGTAATTAACAAGAAACTCGTAATTTTGCCTCTAGAATTTCACTTTCATAACACTTTGTTTAAGCTTAGATCACTATTCACCCCTTTCCATCACGTTTTAATCTTATTCCAAGTATTATTTTGTCAATTCCTAACACGCACCTACGATTTATGTAATGTAATATTTATGTAATATTTGTAAATTGACCAGTATACATATAGTGCAGATATGCAATTTTTGATTCTATTGCCTTCCTTGCTATTGAATACAGAACAGAACGCTTTGATAAAGAAAAATGTCTCGTCCCGATTTGTAAACGAACATTCGGATTCATGTTTCCCGGGCGTTGTAACTAGAAGTTGCGGTTGCATTAAAACTATAAACGCTACCAGGCGTACCCTAAGTGGCGGACATATTATTCTCTTTGTGCCCAACATCTTCGAGCAAGAAGCTAATCTGCAGATTTACATCATAGATGTAGCCCAAGAATACACACTTACTCTCAGGTACGTCCCCGGTTCTTTAAAATGCAAATTCGTCTTCCAGCCTGTAATTTAGAAAATTCGCAACTCTGCCTACGTTCGATAATATGGAAGTGAAGCGAAATTTTTGGAGGCCTCGTGCCTGCTGTGCAGTCAGTCATTTGCGCAAATTTGAAGGAAATCGAGCTGCCTGTGTCATCGCTTTGATCCTGGAGAATTCGACATTTCGAGTTATGGCCTAAAAGCTTTCGCATTAAACGGCCAAACAAGTTGATAACGCTAAAATTGAAACATTCGAAACGCATTTTCTGGTCTTCTCGGAGGAATACAAGTTTCGGTATTGAGTCGTCGCGCGAGCGACGGCCAATTACGGTATCAGGTATCTAATTATTCGAAAAAGTTCTAATGTTTGTCTTCGTATAACTTTTATAAGAGATTGGGAGCTTTCCCTTGACTCTAGGTCAAATTCGGGGTTGATGGATAACGACCTCTCTTAACTGTTTCAGCCAATAAAGAGTAAAAACTATTAAAAAAGTAGGGTAATCATAGTAAAAGGACATTTAAAAAACAGGACTGCACAAACATGAGAATATCACACAATTCTCACCTCTCCTTTGAAGGGAGCCAGTTTTAAATCTTAAAGGAAGAAAAAACCAAATACAGTAAAATCAACAAAATGATGAAAACGAGACAAAACATTTTGGTCAAAAAATTAGGAATTTAATATAGCACAGTAACACCAGCCAAATAATCCGGAGAATGATATGAGAAGCCATAAGACTGAAAAATGAAGGGATGATGGGAAAAGTAATGGAAGAATATAAAGCCGTGAAGTATTTAAGAACAAGTGGTTTAGAAAGGAAAAATTCTGTAATAATACTGTTATTTAAGAAACGTAGCAAAAATAGTTAAAAGTTATAGAACTACAGATATACTGCTATAAAAAAAGTACGACAACTCTGCAGGTTGTTTATTAATACAGCCAGTTAATACGAAACATCTATCAAATATAACAACTACAATACTACTTCGGTAATGTACAGATAGCGCTACAATAACCAGAGGAGGAAGACGGGAGACTTTGTCTTTCGAAAACTGTTTAGTCTTGAAGGCGTTTTGTAAGGGCTACACTGACATGGAACGATATAAGCGCGATGGCGCACAACTAAACCATCTAGTTAATAGAGTTAGATGAAAGATCATAAATCACAGAATTAAAGGAAGAAGGCACAATTCATTACTAGCTCATAAGAGGACGATAGAAAAGTATTGAAAGGGAGCAACATAATAGAAAGAGTAGCAAATGCATATACAAATTGTAGACAAGAAATGACACTGGGTAAAGAAAATCAGACACTACTTACTAGGGATGTTCCGAATACTCGTATTCGTATTCGTATTCGCGAGTATTCGCTATATTTTCAATATTTGTATTCGTAATCGTATTCGCCAAAATTAACACGAATATTATACGAGTATTTGACATTAAAATTATAGAAATATAGATAAGAATTTTAATAAAAATATAAAACAGGTATTCATACATTAAATAAAACATTTTTTTTAAATATTAACCATTCTATAACATTAAATAAAAGACAAAACTATTTTCCATACTATTTCTAAAATTTGCAGCGCCTACAAAAACGATGTTGATGTTGATATTATTCACTCAAGGTTATGTATTCGTATTCGTATTCGTATTCGCGAATATTCATAAGAGTATTTGTATTCGGTATTCGTATTCGCGAATACGAATTTTTGTATATTCGGAACATCCCTACTACTTACCAAAAGAACACGCTTAAGGTGGGCTCCGGTTGGAAAGCTAAAACATATTCTTGAGAACAAGGAATATAGAGCTAAGACGCAGAGTGTAAGGACTTACCGGTCTTGAGTGCAATTCATTAGAAAATATCGGTAAAAGTAGTTTACATGAAACTTTCGTCGCGCGAATTAGATCAATTTTCAAATAAAAAAATGTAGTCCGCTGGTGTTCGCACACCCCGCTTCCGGTCAAATATTTCAGGGGAGTAGAATGACTGCGCCACGAACGCGCTCAAATTCGAAGAGCTCCTGTTGCGATATTAAGATACAAATTATTCTGTTCCATTTCTGATGTTTACCCTGTATCTGTTACGTTTTATTTTCGCCAATGATAAAGCCTGAACTATATATAAATTATTACTTTTATCTTTTGCAGATAAAAGAAGTGGGAGTTGTGATACTAAATATTTTGAAAAATCAAAGGCAACTAGGCGTAAAAATACCTTAACGTTTCTAATAATACTGCAACAATAAAATGAACCACTCGGTAATTCAAACTAGATGAGTTTGAAAATAAAACAAATTGAAAAGTGGGCCGAAAAATCGTCATCGAAGGGACGTTTTTGGAATATAAACGTTGTCTGTTGAAGTTCAACTGTACCGCACGAATGCTGTTTAGCAAATTTTAGTCAGGAATTTGCTTGAAAATCATTTGTGTGTATTTTATTTCTCATAATTATATTGCGCTGATTGGTTATACGTGAATAATGTCATTTTTAATCACTAAAAAAACATAAATTTAGAGATATATTTATTTGCGAACATAAACAAAAATATAAAAAGTAAGTACTTCATGTTCTTTATCTATTTGTTATAACTTAAGGGCGAATAAAATAGAAATAATGCAATGTTTTTTTCTGAAAGCACGTATAAGCACAGGAAAAAACTGTGAATTGTTTTACTCTGAACGTCCCATGCAGGTGACTCTAAACAATTTTAAAAATCAAAGGAAGATAGAGGTAAAAACATTGTAACAAGCCCAATAATATTGAAACAATAAAACGAAACACTTGGTTATGCGAATTATATAAATTTTCAATTTACAAAAAATTACCGGCAGTGGGATTCGATTTACATCACCTGCGTATGCGATTGTAACGACATCTATATGTTACAGTAAGCCGTGCAACCCCACTGGTACGTGTGCGACGCGCCCTTGTATTTAGCAGAACGGTTTTATTGTTGGAACGTTTTGACTCTGCGACATTATCCTGTATCTCTTCTTCTTCTTCTTCTTGCTCTTATTATAGGCCAGTGGCCTGTTTTAACCACAAAGTGGTTCTGTGAGCCCTCTTTACCCTTAGGCCGGGTAGGTACTATCTTTGCCCGTCGAAACTGAGGGAAAGTTCCCTTGTTAGGGGTTAACGAGTACCGCAGGTGTTATCCTGTATCTGTTGGGTCTTATTTTCCTCAAGTGTAAAGCCTCACCTATGTCCAAATTATTACTTTCATCTCGAGCTCTACATTAACCTGATAAATTGGGTGTTTATTTTGATTTGTTGGAGGTTGACAGCTGGCATGCAAGTGAACTAAGCGGTGTCTATTGTCCTGTAAGAGTGACACTACTTGGCAGGTTTTTCCCGTTAATGCAGTGTTTAGCTTATTTCCTTGAATTTTAGCGTAATGTCTTGTATCGAATGGCTTTTGAGGTGTTTTTGGTCGGGTTTTTACGTATTATATAATCTTCCTTGCGAAGTTGTGTATTTGGTTGCTGTGAATGTGTGCACGGTGTTTAGCAACTTTCTTCCGACTCATCGGTTTGTTTTTCGCTGCCAAGTGAATGAAGACAAGCTGTAAAAGTTTACCGAAATGGCAAGACACCCGCGCCTGATCCTTTAAGGGGATTTGGAATTCGGAATTCAGTTTTCGTTAGTTTACCCATCTTTTATTGTTGGATTAAGTATAGTATGATCAAAATTTATTTTCATCTAGTATGGATATGGAATAGTTCCTAATTTATGAATGCAATTATAACTCATTTAAAAATCATTTGTCCAGCTTGGCATTTAAATATAAACGTAGTTGCATTCATGAATTAGGAAAAATTCTATAGCCATACTAAATGAAAATAATTGTGGATCATACTTTAAATTGAATCTGGGAGAAGCACCCATTCGGGTTTATATAAAGACGGCGGTAGTTTGTAAGATTTGCCGTTAACGCGTATGTTGGAAATTTGACTTTACACATTGTTATTAAATTTTATATGATTTTTCATAGATTTTGCTTTTTCTAATCATTCTGCGTAGGATTGGGGAAAGAACGTTCAGTCAATTCACACCAAAAGTGAGTTTTCTAAATATATTCAACTTTCTTGTGCTAAAGGAGCCCAATTGTTTCAGGGATTTTTCTTATTGAATTATGGATTCGGGTAGTTGTGTTTATATTTATAAAGATATCAGTTCTGGATTTGCCTCTCTAGTTGGTAGATTGGAATTCTACAATTTGGTTTTATGGTTTTTCGAGATTTGGGTTTGTAATTTAGATAGATTGGAGTTTCTTGTTGCGGTTTTGTCGTGTTGACTTCGTTTTTGTTGAACCCTGGGTTCTATACATAAGCCTCAACGTTGCTTTACTGTAAATAAATATTTTGCGGCAGTTGAAAATGCATTAACGTGAATAAGCATATGATCATACGATATTAAAATTTTGCTGTTTATACAAAGTTTACCATTTATGTATTAATACAGCAGTGATTTCTAATGTGATTAAACATCAACATATTTAGTTAAATAATGCAAAGTGCCAGAATTGCAATATCTTCCCAGTTAATCCACAGATCGGGTTTATTTGTATACAGTGTCCGCCGAAAAGTCGGCATATGGGAAAAAAATTTATTTTTGATTTTTCAAAAAAACTTTTTACGTCAATAATGTGTGCTTGTTTAAAAACCTATTTAGTCCCTATCATATCTACCGAGTGATTTTTACTTATTTAGAAAATAGAGTTTTTCGAAATTGTTAAAATGCGAAAAATGGTAGGATTTTAATGACATTTTTTTAGAGTGCGTCATCTTTAGCTATCTGAACAATCTCAAGGCCAGAAAACTCCCATTTTTTTTAACTTTAGCTAAAAATTAATTTTTCAGTTTTTTCAATATTCTTCAAAATTTCACATACACTTAATATTGAAGTACAAATATTTTTATGTGAAGACTTTAAAGATTTATAATTGGAAAAAATAATATAAAATGTTAATTACTTCTTTAGATTTTTTATTATTTACGGAAAAGTAGTATGTTTGCATAATTTTTACGGCCTATGGGACCTTGTTCTCAAACTGCATTCTGAACCAAAAAATAAAATATCTTTCTGCTAAAAACAACTAAGACAAACAACCCAATACTCTAAAAAATTATAAATAACTTACACTCTATAAATTGTATGAGATCATAAACGAGTGCGATGATTTAATTTTTACTATCAAATGTGAATAATATATAAAAATTTAATTTCAGTCGGTGCAACCACTATCGACTTACACTGCTAAATAGAGACATTTTATTAGTTGCCGAAAAAAGCATAACCGTTACGTTAATTTATTTGGATTGGTTTTATACGGCAGCCCTGTAATACAATGTCCTTATATTGCTTTGTTTTATTACTGGTTGCATTCACAAAACCCTTTAACCTGAAACTGAAACTAAAACTAATGCGTAGCGACCGAACTATGCGGCTTGCCACTGTTAATAATGCCAATATTGACGTACCGTTCCCGTTACAATTTTAGAGGAAGTTTGCCCAATGCCCAGAAGAAGCAAACAGAATCGCTCGAAATCGATCTGTCTAACTAGTATCTGTGAATCTGCAATCCCTACTATTTGTTAATTGGGCAAAATTGTGATCATTTGTACCGCTGTATGCTAAGTCTGTAAAGTAGCGTATGATCGAAAACTTCTATCCGCATGAGGACTTAGAATTGTTTTGTTAAACTTTTATGTTGGTAGTCCTGGTAGTAGAAATCACATTGCTATTTTATATCTGTGTGTCGAATATTATGTTACTAATGTTATTTTAACAAATACAAACATTCTGTTGAAAAAATACAGATCTTAAGAGCTATTTCCTCCATTTTTCATACACAGCACCATTTTGTGTACAGTATTAAACATGCTGTCAAAGTTAAGTGATTCTGTCAAGTTTATGTTATTAAGTACCTTTACTCACCACTGCCAATATAAATATGTTTTTTAAATGGGCAGCCCTGTAGAGGATAAAAGTTTTCGATCATATGGTGTGGTTTAATTGGGTTTGAAAGCTGTAACCTTAAATTTCAAAATTATATTTTATTTATGCACACTTATTTACACTATCAAAACTAAGTGCTGAGTTGGTACATATTGTTTAAACAAAATATGGGGTTAGAACTTCACGTTGTAACCTCACAATGTGAGAATATATAATTTTTAGGCGTCGTATGAGTGTGTTCACATGAGTTGTTTTTGGATTGATACTCATGATTAGCCAGAATCAATTCAAATTAGTGGACACTAGTATTAGTTTTCTATGCCCATGGGCCTTATGTTTAATTCGACAATTCCTTTACGTTTAAATATAATTTCTGTAAGCTTGCTTACATTTAGTTGGAAGTCAATGGATTTACTCGTATTGGACAGTTTTCCAGGCAGCAAGAGCTCTTAATTACCTGATTTAATAGTAAAACTACGCACAATATCAGTTTCCTAATAACAAACCATTACAGGGTAATGGCAGCGTACATAAATCAAGCAAGTAGAGACACATGCCAAATGTTAAAACCTGTTTAGAGTGCCATAGACAGCGACTCGGGGGGTATTTCTAAGACTCACCACCAGATGGTAAAACAACGGCCTCCAAACCATGGCCGACTAAATTAAATACTATGGTCTGCACATAGGGAACACCACCTAGAGACATCTAGTAATTAATACTGAAACGTATTTGATGTATGGCGGCAAATTTAAATATTTGAAATATGGAATACATAGCATATGTTGTTTCTATAGAAATGCTTTTTTTCCAATGTCCAAAATTGAAATATGAATAGATTAAGTCACCTTTGAAAATGTATTGACAACTTAAATGTTATTCTAACAATCAAAATAGTTATAGCACTTATTAGTACTCTGCTTGTTAAAAGTATTGAATATAATTTTATTTATTTTATTTTAACCTGTTTTACAGTGTAAATGCCCAATTACAAAACAGTTTTATCTCAACCAGGCTTTGAACACCTGCAATATCAAGCACCAGACAATTCTTTGCACATTGGGAGAATTTCTATAGTAGCCCCGGTATAATAATATCGTCGGTTTTTGCCATATAAGAAGCATGGTATTGTTTTTTGAAGCCTTCCCAACAAACTCCTTGCGGGTTTCTGCTGATAAAGGTTAAACAAGCTGAGTACTTAACCATTGGCATCCATAAAGTTATCACTATCGTAACAGTTCAGGTCTTCTCGTTATCGCCGAAAAACTTTTTAACTCTCACACCACACTCAGTCCAGCTCTGTGTACATCCTTAGTTGTGAAAATATTCTACTAAATTTTAAAATGGTTAGTGCCAACTGCCTAGTGAATTGTGTATTCGGCAGCAATGGGTTAAATTTTTACAAGAATTTTGTGGTATTAATAAACTGTAAAAAAACTACATGCTGCATGTTAACTACATTTTTATTGCACATATCTCTAAAATTACAGACTATACAGCCTTATGTAAAAATCATTTCGAACCACAGCAGCTTGTTAACAGTGGTAATTTCTGCAACTTTTAACTGATTGTGGTTTTGTTGTGTTACGACTGGTAACGAACAATTTTTCATCTAATGTCGCACTTTTTAAAATGTTAAGCGGGGGATCAATTAGAAATTACATTGGGCATCCTATTCTTTCGCCACTACCACCATTTTTGTTATTCGATTATTGTCGAGCTTTAAAATTGGCAGAAATTTGCTTTTAGAACGTGATATGTATTCTTCGAATGGAAAATTACTTCAACGTATTTGAGATTATTATATAACAAGCAATCCAGTGAGACAAATGTCTCATTTAAAAAAACAAAAAAGACCGTTTTTCAAATAGAACGCGTATTAAATAAAAACTGTACCCAGACCTGGAAGGTGTCAAAGTGGTTGCCTAACCCGATCGACGTTTTAAGGCGCAGAGGGTCGCAGCTCCGTTTGGCCACTGAAACATTTTTATTTAATACGCGTTCTATTTGAAAAACGGTCTTTTTTGTGATTTATCGAAAACCGGAAGTGTCACGTGACTGAAATTCGGTTCCTGAGCTGACATAACCATTCCAAACATATAACTTTCATAACTTTTTTCTCTATCTCTTACGGTTTGGCTGCTGAAACAGCGTCCCGGACGGACGGACGGACAGACAAGTCTATTAGATAAAGGATTCACAGAAGAGATTACCAGTTAAATCTGTTCGATATTTAACAAGAATGCATTTATATCGCACAAATTTTGAAAAGATGAATGTTCTGCGAGCTATCCCATTATTTGCTCCTACAGTGACTAGTTCGTTTCAATTTTTAAAAGAATCCGGTGACAATTATTTTCTTAACGTTAATACTACAGTAACATACATGGGGAATATTTATAATTTTTTCCAAATACACGTTTCAAACAAAAGTCAATACATTCGTTCCGTGGATAGCAGCATTGCACCTTACTTTCATGTAGTACGGGACTACCAGGATTGACAAAGGAAACCGCACACGCTCTACAATTTTCTTCAGAAAGTACTTATTTATGCATACAATTTCTTCTTGAGCAAGCTGGCTTCTATTATGTATTAACACGAGTATTCAGTTCTGAAGCAGTTTCAGCAATTTTCTCTCAATGAAGCTACAGATGCCCGAACAGCAGAATATGCACTAAGGCAAATTTTGCGCTGTGGAATAGTTACAACATCTGCCAGTTCAAATAGCGCAGAACATTTTAGTTTTATTAGTAGTATCACGGAACAAAGCTAAAGATACAGAAGCGACACTTCACTAGCGGCACTTTGAAGTTCGTGGGTCACCGTGACGTAACCAGGGCAGCGGGCAGCCATAAGTCTGGCCAGTAAATACGGCATTGGCAAAGCATGCGGTATACAATATAAGTCATTTATTCAGTTACAATTTGGTCTTGGCCAAGGCCAAGAAGCGATTTATTTATTAGGCTGTTTACAGGATCTTGTTATGACTAAAAACAGGATACAAATACAGTTTGCAGGTTATACAATTAAATATAAGACTTCTGCGCCTATGTTCTACAACTAGAATATACAGTATTAATAAAAAAGTAAATAAAAATTACACATTACACATATACCGTGTGTCCACAGGAGTACGCACCATAGAGATAAGATAATGCCAATAGAATATAAATATCAACCAGTGCTATGACCACCGTCCCTTTTCTTGTACCATTTATAACAATATTGTTTCATACAGTGGCGAGTCAGAAGCCAGAAAACAACGTTTTAGCGTGCCGGCGATTCCAGCGTTAGCCGATCTTTTTATTCTATTTGGTTATCCCTATGGTGCGTATTCCTGTGGACACACGGTACCTATATTACAAATGCTGCAGAATAATACATTTTCTGTTTTTTAAATTTGTAGTTTTTAGAGCTCTATTTCAATATTTTAAGATATAAAAAATTCGTAATCGTATAAAAAGCTTTATAATGTAAGTGTATGGGAAATATTCGCAAGGATGGTTAAATGATTTATTTTGTAAAATCTCATATAAATGTTTGCTTATATTTTGTTGTAAAATCAGTCTTTCAATGTTGCGTAAAAATTCTGCTTCAAGTTCCCGTATAAATTCGGTGAAAATTAATGCGGGAGTTCTAAGATTTCCAAATACGTCTTTATTTTTGTTTTTATACGCTTTGAAACGAATGTAGAGGGTGCTTTCTGCACTATGAGCAGTTTCTTTAGAAAATTCTTCACATTTTGTACATGTATGAATAGATAAAGATTTTTTAACTAAATATCCACACACATAATACAATGCATTTTCTTGGACTACATTTTCTTTATAATCTGTAGCAGAAACAGCTAGTGCCTTTGACGTTTCAGTTGCTATTATTCCTTCATGGACACTGTTACTGGATATTGTACATAAAGAAATATCGTTTAGTGTTGTGATTAGATTATCGAAATCTTCTGCGCGGTTAGCATTATTGGAATGTGCGAGATAGTGCATACAAAATAATTTTTTAAATGTCCACATAAATTGTATGGGAGTAGGGTTATAACAACTTCCACTTTGCTGTCGCACATTGCAGAAAAAGTTTTCTAAAGTCCTGATTCAGTCTCCTAGTAAATATGTAGTTAATTTTGTGTTCTTTCAAATAATTAAACAACTGCAGAACAGAGGATATTGTTATTTGTAATCCTGTTATACATTTTATGGTATTTGTAACATTTTTCCCCTTTTTATCCATAACTACAATGTTCTTAAAAAAACTGTTTCATTGATTCTAAAAATTCGATTTGGTATTTTGCGCCCATAAACGCTTACCGTTCAGCATCTTTAGGGAAACGAAAGAAACTTATATTTTTGTTTAAGTAGCTATTTTTTTTACAGTTCGGTGCGGAACCCCGACTTCCACCCTTCCTAATCGATTTTTGATTCATTATGTTAGTAACACTCGCAAAATCTAATAAAACTACACCGATAAAGTGGTAACGCTATGCACGCGGTAGCCAAGCGCTGGAGTTAAAATGCAAAGTTTACTAGTCAGAAGGCGGGACTACAGTCCCGTGACGTCACGAGTATGGGGACACAATTCGCTCAGGAGTGTCGCTTCTATATCTTTAGCTTTGTTCCGTGGTAGTATTGCCCAACTGTCATCTCTCCAAACAGCATCCATCAATAGCGAAGAATTGTTATTACCAGTAGAACTACGGTTGAAAATCCAAAGTTTAGAAATCAATGATATGCCTGAAACCAACATTTATTCAGCTTCCATAGCATTTGTAAATTAAAAATACAACAAAAGATTACCTGTGATAATTGCATCTCCCCATTATTGTCAACTACTGTGCCAGGACCCTTGCTACGTTTAATTTATCTGCAAGACCGTGGATTTAAACTTCCACAAATAAACTTACTTTATGTATTGATTTATTAGAAATTGTGTTAAATTTCAACAAAAACAATAAACTGAGATTTCATGGTGCAAGTAACCTTTTAAAGTTAAACGTCAGATTTTGACATTTGTGCTAAGAAACACACTAAATGCTTTTAAATTCCCACAATAGGTGGCTACAGGAGGTGTTCCCTATGTGCAGGCCATAGTAATTTAGTTGGCCTTGCTCCAAACTAAGGTCACTAAATACATATAAAGGTACCGCCATTCCATTCCCAGATTTTGTTCCCCCAAATTAAAAAGGACAGAACATTGTAAGAAAGTGAGCGTGAGAGTGAGACACTAATGACAAGAACCCCAAATTAAAAGAGACAAAAGATATATGTTTGCACAGTTGGCAATACCTTATATGATTTAGTAACCTTATCCCAACCTACAGTGACTTTATATGAGACAGTGGCGACAATAGAGTGTATTCTTTTTTATTGGTTGCTTGAATCGGCCGCCATTAAGAGGCAAAATTTGTTGATGCTTTTGTTTGTTTATAGTACCAAGGGAAAAACCATGCTATTTCACCTTAAAACATTCACATATAGACCTGCTGTGTCTCCATTTCACCCCACATAATTATTGTGGTTATGCCATAATAAGTAACGTCACATGTGACGGACCATGATCCATATCACATCAGTGTAAGTTATTAAAAAAAAACTAACGAATGCAAGGACAAGGGTCTGCTATATTGTAATGGTACCTCATGAATTTCAATGTTTTATACGTATAGTTTTGATTTAATACAAATAAACTCGCATTCATCTTCAAGTATTTATACAGGTCATCTTACATAAAACGTGGTCTTTTGAATGATACCCATGAATTTGCTGACCTAATTCCCCTTTTATGTATGTACGGAAGGGGCCATAATTATACAGGGTGTAGAAATGCTTTACGCACCATAGGGTTTTCAATGGTAATTTTTTCATATGACAATATTTGTTTCCCTAATTATTTTAGAGCAAACTTGTACATAGGTTTTTTGTAGAGCAAACAATTCTGCATCCATTTATGCCATAACTTTTGTCATTTTACGTCAGAAAACCTAATAATGAAAGAAACTGGAATTATATTTTTTTCAAAAATCGGTGCAAATTGTGAAGCGGTGGTATGCTGGAAGCAGATCAGTGCCATGGTTGCCGCTATATTTGACAGATGCAAACAAATAAACAACAAACTAATTTGTTTATGCTTTGAGATGCTTCAATAATTTCAAGGCACCACTGATTTGTCTAAAAATGGTAATTTTATTGCTTTAAATTTTCGGTTTTTCGAAATGTAAAATGACAAATGCTGGCATAAATGGATACAGAATTTTTTTCTCTACAAAAACTTCCATACAAGTTTGCTCTAAAATAATTAGGGAAGCAAATATTTTCATATGAAAAAATTACCATTGAAATCCCTATGGTGCGTAAAGCATTTCTACACCCTGTATATAACAGCAATAAGATAACATGAACAACAAAATAGAATGCATGAGTAAGAAAAAGATGACCATACGATAAAATTATTTTAGTAGGCATGTTTAGTTGACTTATGTCATAATTAAAATAAGCGTCATGCCTACTCGAATATTTACTACTACGTTTATCTCTTTCTTACACAAGCAATACGTGTTATTTTCTTGTTCATGTTATCTCATTGCTGTTATATACAATTGTGGCCCCATTGGTATAATAAACATTCAGATTTGTCTTATAACTAACTTTGTGCCGTTCTTTCGATTTTAGAGCTTTAACCATATGAGAATCATTAAATTCGTTCATGATTTTAAACCCGATTGCAAACGAACCTAAAAATGAATTATGAGAATTTTTTAAATTTAAAAAACAAGTCAGTACACCAAATAGGTATGCGAAAAGCTGTATCGCAGATTTCATTAATATATTTGGGTTTTCAATATTTTTGTCACCGTAGTATCTTACTATAGCTAGTTTCTTGTGCTGCAATAGTGGCCGTTCCATTTGATAGATGTCAAAAATTGTTACCAATATGAAGCTTAGAAATTACTAGATTCTAATATTAGTTCTGCTTTTTTCCGCCGGCAAAGCTAGAATTATTCTGCTGTACTTGTAAGCGTTCGCTAAACAACGCAGTTATCTTAATTTATTAAAGTTAGTTGGCCATCGGCCGCCATTTTGAGACAAATTATGCCTATTGTTGCGACTGTCTCTATCAAGCCAGTGTATCCCAACCTACAGTGCCTTTATATAAACAGTGGCGACAATGGGGTGTCCTATTTTTGTTTGGTTCCATAGATCACGTGATTTTAGCTGCCATGTTTAGGCTAAATCGCCTGTGATATTTGTTATACTTTTGGCAGTACGGCAGTGTATTGTCAGTCTATGTCAAATTCGACGTTAGTAGGTTAGGTTTTGTTTGTTATTTGACACAGTCTCGTGCAAATCTTAATAATACAAGGACTCTATCCCAACTTTGAAGTGGTAAAGTAGTCGCTCCATCTGTTGGTAATATCGGAAAGTAGTTGACATCAAAGGTTCCGTCAGTGAGTGTCGCGACTTGTTTGGTTTATATACGCTGGTGTGAGTAATTACTTAACTTTCAATAATGATGTGGGATACAATTTAGCATACTAAGATAAGAGAAATGCACGATCTGCAGTTGTTAAGAGAATTTAATCTAAACTGTAGATGTGCTGCGTCCGGAACGGATCAAGGTGTACACAAAAGGGAAGCATCCGGACTATCAATAGAGCTGCAAATAGGACCAAAAATCAAACTCTTGTAGAAATTAGCCCATAGATGTAAATCGGACTTCGAAGGCCATTGCGCCTAAATATTTTTTAACCTAACAACGGACCAGTGGGTTTTCTATGCCCCAGTATTTTTTTCGTTAAATATGCACATTAAACTGCTGTAAATCTGTTCTTTAATAGAAATCCATGCAAAATGTAAAAATAGAAAATTGCAATTCCTAATTTATTGTTCTTTTTTTAGTTAAGATATTTAGAAATCCTGAAGTCTAGTGCTTTACAAAATATATTTTAAGGTAATATAATGTCTAAATGCTATTACTTTAACAGTAATATTTTGTAGAACAGAAATCCTTGCTGTTAGTTTAGCTGTATTTCATACATTTACATTATAATTGTAATTAAGTACATTTTCAGGTGATAAATTACTGTAAAGGTTTTAGTTTTGGAAAATTATATTCTAAATGAATTTATTGTGGATATGAGATATTTGCGATGAATTGTATAAATATTTAATTAGTTTCATATTATTATCCCCAGAATTAAGCATAATCGATTAATACAGAATATAATTAATTATAGATATCTGTTCTATGAAAGTACAACAAAAGCTATAATTTAACTAATAGAAAGATTTTTTTGAAGCTGTATACTTTTTATATGAATAATTCATATAGCGACACAGTTATTAAATGAAAAATTAAGCGCATATGAAATTTGAAACTCTTCGTTCTTGTATTTTTAATGAAAACACGCAAATAATTCTAAATACTAAAAGGCAAATGTTAAGCAAGTGTGTGGTGTAATCAAGCAGCGCTACGTCAGCGGAAATTGTTAAACAGTTTGCATATAAACCATTCGCTTCGAACGCCTCTGGTAGCGTATGTCACTGGAAGGTCAGCTTAATTTGTATACTTAAATGTTTTATTGTTTTTTGCAATACTAGGCTTAGGACACACTATTATTGACCTATTTTGAACCGTAACGTTAATTACTATAAAGCGGTGTCGAATAATATGTAAGTTATCATTTATCGTAGTTAAGCCCTTTCCTTAACGACGGCACATAGTGTCAACTAGCTAACGCCATTGGTCGTTCGGAATTTCCGAATACGTCCCTCGCGGGAACTGACAGAAGCCCTCACACATTTGAAATTCAGCCTACTTAAGTTTCGTGGGAATTAATAAACTCTTGCATTTAAGGTGCGGGTAGTGGAAAATTTTGTGTATGCGGCGCGAAGACTGTCATAGCCCGCGCGTCTTATACTCCTCGGTGTCCTTGGGGTACAATCTTGACGCTTGGGGTATACTGACAGTTTTCTCAACCTTGATGTATACTATATTATTGTAAATAGGTTACAATTACAGCGTCGGTACAGATTAGCACAAAGTGATCATAATTGTGTGACAAAATATACATGTAATTTATTAAATAGACATGTTCAATTGAGCTACATTGCGAAGTTGAAACCCCTTTCCCTTTCATATAAGCAATGCTTTGCCAAGCGCATTTTTCATTAACAGCACAATTGATCGCACACATGTTACGTTATTGCGTTCAAGTTACGTACAACTCAAACTAATTTAAACAAAGCGAGCCCTCCTCTAGCGGGAGTAAGTCGCTTCCTTAAAGTCCTTAAAAGTCGTGGGAGACAGCAATTCGCCAATCCCGAGCACAAAGGGCCAGTACAAAGCCGCTCATAAAGATAATCGTGTTCCAGGTAATAACGGTGTTTTCTGCTTCCAACTACTATGAGCTCGGATCCAACAAGGGTGCCTACCTGAAGCTAGTGGGGCCGCAGCTCGACACGCATTTTGTGCAGTACACGGCGGCCACCGGGAAGACAAAGCGCCTCACCTTCCGCCAGCGGATCGGCCTTGTCGAGTCTTCCGCAATCAGGGAGCTCCGTGGACACATTATTTCTAATAGAGAAATCCTCCGGCAAGAATTCGAGAAGGCGGACCCGGACCTAACCGGTAAGCCCCCTTTATTACACGCTGCCTGTAATAACCTTCTCATCTCGCACACTGAGCCCGAAGGTTATTAGGTCAGTGAAAAATTGAAGTAGACTGGAGAGTATAGAGCCTTTACTGTACAACAGTCTAATATGATGCAGAGATATGTAAAAGCTGCAAAAAAGCTGCATAGCTATATCTGCAAGATGTTATACTAAAAATGAAAAAAAGTACATTTTTTTCATATATGTGTGGTCCACTAATAATATTATCTACACAATCAACAGGGACATACAGTTGTTGTTTTCAACATTAACGTTGATGGTGTCCATTTTAAACCTATAAAATCAGTTCATTACGGCAATTACATAAATTATCTGCTTGTTGGTAAATTTATATTCGATTGTTTATACAACGGTAATTAGCAAATCACAGTGTTCAATAATTTGCGGAGAGTAAGTCGTAATAAAAGGAACAACATTGGGTTTATATTTGATTTCTGAAGCACGCCATAATACACAATATGTTGCTAAGGCTTTTGTGCTTTTATGACTTACAAATCAGTTCGGTTTTTAAATTAGAAAGATTAGAAAAAAAGACAGCGCTTTAGGTAAAATATCAAGATCTACTTGATCAAACGCTTTCAAGAACCCTATCCATAAGGTTAATTATCAAATAATTCTCCTTGCTCAGTGGAATGGGTATGTTCTTAAACCAATAGAGCGGGTGTTTATTTGCTACAGTCGACTTAACAGTTATACGAAATATTTCTCAGTAGGTGGAGCACTACCGTTTTGCTTTCATTGGCCTGTGATGTAACGGGAAAGCTATAACAATCCCTCCAGAAGGCTTGGGGATATATGCGTACTCGACACATGGAGTGAACATACCTTGCCTTCATACTTTTCGAATGAGTTCACCTATATCATGAAAGGCATACTGCATTTCACTTAATAAGTAATCAAAAAGTTTGTAATTCGATACGATTATATTAAACACACACAAAGTTATTGAAAGTGCTTTGAAGTCAGCTATAGGCTTGGCCCGTGTCAAGGTATTCATTCAGCGTAGACACCCTGAATTCGTAGAGTCATGTCGCTTACACCCTAAAAATAAGTTTTGATGGCCTGACAGCCAAGGTTCTCAATAGCGATGAGCTCACCCATACGGGGATAAGCAAAACACTTAATTTAAGCGAGTGCTGCTTATATCCCATATATGCAGTCTAATTACATGTGGAGTATACCTAGTTGGATGCACTTGTAATTAACTGGAAGATATAAAAGGACAGGCAGCAGGACTCTGGGTCGAGCGACAGTTTCGCAATGGTCGCGGAAGAGTGGAACCAGCCACATTACTAGCAGTGGCGATCGGCCATTCGGTGCGATGCTAATAACTTCGGATATAAATCGAATATTAAAGTTCTTTGATATAGCAAGGGCACGTGAGCTAAACTTTAAGGAGCATTGCACTTGTTAAACTTGTATTTATCCAGTAACAAAGCCGACAATGCCAAAAATACAGAAACAGAACGCTCCCGTTTAGCTAACACATCGCATTATTAAGAAGGCTAAAAGCCGCACATGGGAATTAGCTTCTTAAGACGCGGGGCGAGGCCCGCTCGGGGCGCTATGGCACCAGATCTATAACGCCATTCGTAACTTTCTGGCCCTTCAGCGTGTCGCATCTCGATGATTTCAAACATCTTAATGTCATAACTGGTATGTGGTCTGATTCCTTTATTCTATCTATCTATATCTTCTTAATCATTCTCTTTTACATTCATCTGGCGGAATTTAGTGGTATATTAGTGTAAGTCGTCTTATATCAATTCCGTCAATAGCAATATCCTATACGCTTTTATTTTCTGCCGAATTTCGAAATTCATAATATTGAAGTTTAGCACTCGAACGCTTTCCGGCTGTTTTCTGTTCTAAATATTGTGTTTATGTCACCATGTATATCACACCAAAGCTTTACAACGTTATGTTGATTTGGAAATCACAAAATGTCACTACGGAAATCTAGAGTCACTATAATGATTTCCTAAAGCAACATTTTTGAAATTTCGCGCTATAGAACATGCATTCAAAGAAAAAATCATCTATACAGGGTGTCTCACAAAAAAATGAGACACCGATTAGCCATAGATTCCTTACGTCGTAATAAATCGATTAAATCTAATATACCTTAGTACAAAGTCCCTTCAGTAAGAAGTTTTAGGGCCTTGAAGTTTAATTTTTTTGTTAATTTCCACAAATGTAGAGATATCGATTTGAATTTTGGTATACATACTTACTATTACATACTACACTAATAGGAAAAATTTCATAAACTATACTTAACTGTAAAGGGCACTTTACCCAACTTTCAAAACTTTTTTAGCTGTAACTTCGTTATATGTAACATTTTTTTAAATTTTAGGTTATTCTCTGAAAGAGAATTAAAAAGCACAAAAATAATGTACTCTTAGTTCTTAAGTCTAAAGCAACCGTTTACCGTAAAATGCCCATCAAAGGTTTTTGGTTGTCATAAGGATGTGCAATTATCAAGTAGTCGGGATCACAAAAACAATGGGTAATGATTGTAATCTAGTAAACAACAATAAGCAATCAATTAATGACATTGGTGACATCAGGTTTTTGTCTTTTGTGCTTACAAAAATGCTGCGACATAACGAACCTTTCAGCATTGGAGAATTCGTTAGGTGGCGTATTTTCTTAAACATAAGAGAACAAATTCTGATGTCACTAATACCATTAATTGATTTATTATTGTTTTTTACTAGATGACCATTTTTTTTGTGATCATGCCTACTTGATAATTACATGTGTTAGTGACAGCTAAAAACCTTTGATAGGTATTTTAAGGTAAATGGTTGCTCCTACGCCTATGAAGTAAGAGTACAATATTTTTGTGTATTTTAATTTTCTTTCAGATAATTACCTAAAATTTCTAAAAATTTTACAGATAACGAAGTTAGAGCTAAAAAAAGTTTTGAAAGTTAGGTAAAGTGCCCTTTAAAGTCAAGTCTAGTTTATGAAATTTTTTCTATTAGTGCAGTATATAATAGTAAGTATGTATAGCAAAATTCAAATTGATATTTTTACATTTATGGAAATTAAAAAAAAATTAAAAATTGAACTTTAAGGTCCTATAACTTCTTACTGAAGGGACTTTGTACGAAGGTATATTAGGTTTAGTCGATTTTTTATGATGTAAGAAATCTGTGGCTAATCGGTGTCCCATTCTTTTTGAGACACCCTATATATATATATATCGCTGGAGCAAAGGTTAATTTCTTTCCTTGTCTATTTAAATTCACAGGTGGGAGGAAATAAATACCTTTGCTTCCTAGATATATAGATAGCTATTATTCTTGGCGGAAACCGTTATTGTGTTATTGTTGTTCTCCTATAAGTGAAAACCTTTTTAACAGATAACAGACCTCAAACGAAGTTGAAGACTAACTGAAGATGGAAAAGACAAGGTTATAATCTAATAATAATTAACTTTATATATTGTAGACCAACCATATTTTAAGAATAGGGTCACATGCAGCGATCACAAGTTATAACGGAATTCTTAGACTGAAAAAAAGCCCGGTTCCTTTCTTGCCACTACCACATTGTTTGTAATTTTGACTAATTTATAGTTTGTCGTATAACTTGACATTTTTGTATAATATACAAAAATCTTGTCGAGCAAGATTTTTCACGTTTTGTATTCGTATTGATTGCTTTTGGAAAAAATCACTCGAACTACGGGTTCCTATATTTCGTCAATTTGTTCTCGTTTAATTGCTAAGCAAGCAATGCATCTAAAATAAAAATCTGTTCGAGAAGGGTGGAGCACTCATGATCTTACTATAGAACAATCAACCTTATTTGCAACGTCAAATCAGTAAAGATGTAAAGCAGTGTTTATTACTATTTTTATTTGGGCTACACCTTGGTGATGTCGGCCATTAGGTAATGAAGTATGAAGAAGGTTTGACTATGGAAAACCTGGCTCTGGGCTTTGTAAGATGGACGTGTTCTATGTCAAGAGTGAACCTACAATAATTGCTTTCATGTGTTTGAAAAATTATCCTCCTGAAGTACTGGCGTTCGCTTCACAGAAATAAAATAATTTAACTAAAAATTACATGAAATTTTTAGTGCTCTCAAGTTATTATTACGAAAACTTTCCCTAACCGTCACATCGCAGAAAATTTCATACTAAAGGTACGTACCACATTTTACTGGATCGACCACAAAGGTGCCGAGGTTACCAAATAGCGACTAACTCTCCCAGATGGGGATTAGCTCAAAATGTTAGACTGTTAGGCTTTGTGGTACCCGTACATTTCTTTTATTATGTTTCAAAGCTGTTCATGCATGTTCATTTTATTCAGCGATTACAATAATTTACTTCAAGGAACGAAGTCCTATGAATTTTTTAGATTGGTGAGGGTAAGCGATGTGAAGATGTTGTCAATACCTAATCTTTCTCAAGTGAAACAAATGTGCTCATCCCTAATGTCATTTCGTGATTGAATCCGTAGTTCAGCCCTATTATTTTACCAAAAGTCTACTGAAGGTACCATGTATGCTTAGGCTTATGCTGTTTTGCAAATTAATACATTACTGAACTATTTCCATTGTCTAGGCATTTTGTTTTCGGGCACAGTTTTTAAGGTGTTGTCTTAATTTAGCTGTTAAATGGTTCTCTTTACTTCCCTTATTTATTGTCTTCAACACTCGCACAGTACGCTGTAGATAGAGTTTTTTGAACTCTGATCTCTGTTTTGAGGACACAAAACGACCCCTACGAGTGAGATTATCGGAACACTGCAAAAATATTAGAAAGTGAGGAACCATCAAATCCAAGATCGCAGAACACGTCTGGAACGAAGACCACCACATACAATAGGATAACGCATCAATTGTATCTAAAGAGCAAAACAGGTTCCGTAGGAAGCTGAAAGAAGCTACATACATAGCGCTGGCAGTAGAACCAATTAGTCAGGCCAGCGCAGAAATAAAAGCCATTTGAATGCCACTACTGCTCAGAGAATTAGAAAAATAATCTACTGAGTATACAGCGGTAACATATACAGTGTGTCTACTTAAGTTGGAACCATAGGAATTTTTTTTTATTATTGGTTTTAGGAAAAAAAGGTATTCTCGAGAAAAAGTTCGGCATGGTCCAAAACTAAAAATGCAACCGTCAGATATCAATTTTTTCAAGCCGTATACGAGGTTTGTCAAAAAATATGAATTTTGCTCAAGAGTAAAGTACGTTTATTTTTGACAAGATCGAAAATTTTCATCGACAAAAGTTGATTAGAATTGAAAATTACATTCAAATATGCAATTACACCGATCTATCATGAAAAAGCATATTTTCTTATTTTTTTACTTACTTTTCTACACATTGATTCTAAATATTTGAAAACGTTATAAATTACGTTTAGTTTTGAAACATTATCTCTCTTATCTACTATAAACATAAAAATAAACGTACTTTACTCTTGAGCAAAATTCATATTTTTTGACAAACCTCGTATACGGCTTGAAAAAATTGATATCCGACGGTTGAATTTTAAGTTTTGGACCATGCAGAACTTTTTATTGAGAATACCTTTTTTTCCTAAAACCAATAGTAAAAAAAATTTCCATATGGTTCCAACTTAAGTAGACACACTGTATATAAGCTTACAACTAAAATATACAACGGTGCTGGTGGCCTAGTGGTAAGAGTGTCAGACTCGTAATCACAACGATCAGTGGTCCCGGGTTCAAACCCCGGGGTAGGCACGAGGGTACGTGATAAAACCTGAGGTCGGAAGTAAATCAGAAACTCCCTAAACGTTGTGTGATAAATACTCGAGACAGTGGAAGAAGTCCGATAAAACATATCATAAATCATTTTTAGTATTCACCATTTATGTTTTCATGTCTATGCAGTACTTTATTACTCACATTATACAAATTTTCATAACAACTATCCAAACACTGACTGACACGTGAACTACATTCTAGCTTCGAAGTAATATTATCAGGGGCAATACAATAAGTAGTATGCCTATTATTGATAATTTTTTGACGAATATTATGATTTATAATCTCAAAGCTGAAAATACAACGTCCGTAAGACGAGTTGTACTTTCATGCATTGGGATTATAACGAAATGATGTTCTTAAAAAATTATAGATTATTAGGCATACTACGAACTATATTTAGGAAGAGAATATAATGATTTAAAATGTATAGAAGATGGAGCGTAATACTATTTTATTACCTGAGTATCAATGCTAATGATCAATCTTTGTCCGAGATACACTTTTTGTAGCATTTTTGCTAAAAACGCACGACTTAACCTCAAAAAATCAGCTGACATTTCTGGATTAGCTTATTTGACACAAAACCAAGTTAGCTCGTACCAAATCAGAAATCGAGAATTGCTATATTGTCAGTATGGTAAAAGGTCCTATGGTCCTATTGGCCAATGTCTTAAATTTAAGAGATGATAATTTGCTCAAAATTTAACGAATTATATTCTTAAGTGAATATTATAACTGTAATACGTTACATTGAAGTTGTCTTTGTTGACGTTGTTAAAATTGTTTGGAGAACAGATATAATTCGTTTAATGGGTATTGGTATACCTACAATTTTTTTGCATTTTTATGTTTTAATAGAATCTAATTCATGTTCATTTATGAAACTGTTAATGATATTAACGTTTGCTTTTCTGACTTTATGAAATTTTAAAATTACTTCGCGAATTATATCTGACCATCTTCACTAGCCTTGTGTGTATCCCCCCCCGTTGGGGTATAGGTTTTTCCTCTTTGAAGTTTGTAGAGGATGTTGGAGCCCGCTTGAGGAATTTTGTACTGGACTGCAGCAGTAGATTCTTTGACCGCGTTATGTCGTCGAAGATAGAACTCTGTATTTCAGCTGAGTTAAGTTGGGCTACGCGCTACATGTTACAGGTTTCTTTGGAAAACATTAAGTTGCCATTTCGCACTGAAAGTTAAGTTCATATCACAAAATGTATCCGTGTTGCAAGATCTTTGATCTAACATAAAGACAATAAACACACCACTGCTGGTTGTTAGTTGTCAGCTGATAGACGGTCGGGTTGTGTCAAGAAATTTTAACCATTGACAAGCACGAAATATTTGGTTATAATACGCATACGGCATACATATACAGAGAGCTAGAGAAAACTACTATATTCAAGAAAGGGACATTCTGAACTGCTGAAATGCGGCTTATTGAAATTATAAGCTGATGGATTACAAAAATTGAGGTATTTCTGTAGTAGAGTTTTCTGTGTATCTAGACACATATGGGCTGCAATACCTGTACTTGTCACAATCAAGGTGCACTATTTTTAAATAAAATGTAAATATAATAATAAATGTCACCTTATGTAACAAACGACTTTCAGGTTTGGACCGTGTCATTATTGATGTCGAAGAAATCAACGTTTCGCCCATTTCCATAAGCGGCTTCATCAGGAAAAAGCAAAAGAGCAGAGTTACTTAACGTGTTAACCACGCCAGAGGCAAAACTATTCTGACAGAAGATCCCCATATGAAAGCGGGCGAAATGTTGAATTCTTCTACTTCAATAATAACAAGGTTCAATCCAGGAGTCATTTTGATAGAAAATTGCAAGCAAACTTTCATTATTTTCAACATTACAAACAATCTGTTCTCTCTGAATTCCATTAAGTTTTGGAAAAACTGCCCTTTTTCATGCACAATCGGCTTTAGAAGTGACACGGCAGTCTTTCGTAACGCCCAGTGTAGGTGTATCGCTAGTTCTCGATGATGTTCGCATAATTATATTCATTTACGTTTTCCTTATATATTTTGGGTTATCTAATCTGTTTGTTGTAGTTGAGTACATTCTCTGTAATTATTGTGTTATACAGTTTACACTTGGTACCTTTCGTTAAACGTTTATCCTAAATTATCCTTTTCAGTTGATGATCTTTACATCTGACTCGCTGCAACACATACTATTTTCTTCATATCTTAAGGTGTTGTATTTTCGCTCCCGGTACTATACAGGATGTCCTGGCTTTTTCCGCAATTGTTTTTTATAGATAGTAAATGTTATTCTGATCAAAAATTGTATATAGACTTCTACTTTTTTAGACTTCTTAATAGTATGTTACAAAAGAAATACGAACATTTATTTATATAATAACACAAACAAAAAATTTACAGAAAAGGGAGTAATAGTTCTAATGGGCATGTAAAAAACAAACACATTATACTAAATGTTACAAGGACCTCTATCAACTTCTATGCATTTCTGGCAGCGAGTCACAATGGCTTTTTGCACACGATGTTTGATTCACACAGATGCGTGCATCAAAACCTTTTTGATTATAATTAATCACGTAATTCAAGTCATAACTGTTTTATCTCATTCAAAGGTCGTGGTAAAGCCAAATTTGCATCTTGCCGTATTTGTTTGCCTCTGTTAATGTTGGAAAGGAATTTGTAAGCTTCCCTTAATGGCTTTAAAGCGGATGGATACATTTTCTACTAGAACTTAAGCCGACTTAGCATATTTGGGAATCATGGGTTTATGGATTTCGTTCAATTGCCTCATTGAGAGAGCTTAGCATTAAGGTTTCTTAGAATAAGCATTTTTCCTAAATAACGTGCGATGCTCCGATTGGCTACGCAGGATCGCCTCAGCCAATAGTGTTTGAGCTTGCCCCTCCTTGAATTGGCGAGTTCGTCTCGCTGTAAATTCAGAGTTAGTTAGATTCAGAGCCTCGAGGAAGCAAGTTCAGCTATGCTTTGTGCTAGTTTGCGTTTCGGTCTAACTCCCTGGTAAAGTCGTTTCCAGGTTGTTTTGTGTTACGGTTACGCGCAATTCGCTATTTTCGCGTGGCCAATCCAAGCGTGTCACAACAGTTGAAGCTTTTGTAAAAAACCATCGGTCCATCAGTGACGTTTGTAATCGTTGTTACTCAATATACTCGTGTTTGTTAAGTCTTGTTTCACTCCAACAACTAACTGAACCCAAGTTAGGGTTATTAAGTGGCAGTTCCCGGCAATCCCATTGAACCGGAACTCGCAGTGGATTAATTGGGGGCCCCATTCGTGGAAGCCTCTTATCAAGTTAATCGTACAAAAAACATTGGTCCTTCGAGCCGGATGTGGAAGAAGCTAAAAAACGCGAGTGTACAAGTTTCCAGTAGCTGGTGGATGCAATCGCTCCAACATCATTTCGTCGGAGAGCGTCAAGAAGCTTCGCCAACACCAGGAAATTCAACCATCGAGAGCTTACACCGAGTCCAGGTCCCACGTCAAGCGGCAGCGATCGGCAGCGGGTTGGTTTTCTGTTCGTCAAGAAGTTACTGCGTTCTCAAATCAAAAGTAAGTCCTTTTCCATTACACCTTCGTTTAGTGTTGTTTTTTGCTTGTGTCAGTCATGGTGGAAACTCGTTCGGCATCAGCGGTCATGTCGGAAACTCGTGCTTTAACCACTCGTTGCAAATTCATAAAAGCCAAAGTAGATCGTTTCAAAACTCTATTTCATAGAATTTCTTCGTCCAGCCCCGTGAAGGCTCACGAGGTCGGCAACTTGTCAGAAGAGTTTAGTTGTTTACAAAATTTGTTGGATGAGTATAAGAAGTCAATGGAGGGCCTAATGGAGGCCGACGCTGAAAACTTTGATGAACTTTTCAATGAATTTGACTCTTTTATGACTCATTTTAGCGAGATTAGTAGCGCAGTAAAGGAATTCTTATCAAAAAAATAAGATCAGTTCGGGTATAAAACCGAATGTAGGTCAAAATTCTTCGCAAAGTGGCCCTTCAGGAGAGCTCGCTGGATTAAGATTACCACCCTTAGATTTGCCTTCCTTTTCGGGGAAATTCGAGAATTGGGTTCAATTTCATGACTCCTTTACGTCGCTTATTCATAACAACGTTAATTTGACCAACGTTCAGAAATTTTACTATTTGATTTCTTCCCTTAAGGCAGAAGCAGCTAGTTCAATCTCGTCGTTAAAAGTTACCAACGATAACTATACCATTGCTTGGGACATTCTAGTCAAGCGATTTGAAAATAAGAAACTGATCGTAAAATCAAACATAAATGCGTTATTCAGTTTAGAGAACGTAAAAAAGGATTCACATTCGTCTGTTCAAAGGCTGCTCGATAGTGTAGTTAGAATTTTGGAAATTTTAAAGGCGTACGGGGAACCCACAGTCGACACCATACTAATACATATCATAGTTTCGAAGCTCAGCTCAGCAATGCAGACTGACTGGGAATTATGCAAACATGCCGGACAATTTCCTACTTTGCGAGAGTTGTTAGATTTTTTAGAGAGCAAAAGTCACTTATTAGGTTCGCTGGAAGCTGCGAAAATAGGTTCGAGTTTGGGAAATCAGGGATCCGAGCAAAAAAGTCATGCACGCGCTCATGTAGCCAGAGAGCAAGGTAATCACTCTTGTGATTTTTGCAAAAATAGTAATCATTCGATTAGCGCTTGCGAATCATTCTCAAAATTGTCGGTAAACGCTCGTATCGAAGAGGCGCGTCGTTTGAAATTATGCAACAATTGTCTCAAGCCCGGACATTTCGTGGTAAAATGCACATCGTCGAGATGCCGCGTATGCAGAAAAAAGCACCATACTTTACTGTGTTTGCGTCCAAAGCGCGACGCGCACGAAAATACTTCGACGCCGCGTCCTGGACCGCCAGAATCCAGCAGTGACGCACGGGAGGTCGGGGCCGTCTCCCCGAGCGAGGCACCCGTCGCATCCGTTTCAGCAGCTTGTAGCCGTCCTGCAATCGCGGCGCCAGCGCAAGTTTTATTGTCCACGGTTAGCGTATTCGTAGAAGGATCCTCCGGGTCATTTTCCCGGGCAAAAGCTCTTTTGGACCCCGGATCCCAACTTAACTTAGTTAGCGCCGACTTGTGTCAAAATTTGAAAATTGAGAAACGAGGTAATATCACCTCACTGTCGGGTGTTGGTGCCAGGGCTCTGAACGCTGAATTCAGAGCAAACGTTCGAATCCGCTCCCGTAACGGGAAATACGAGGACATTTTGAGCTGTATTGTGTTAGACAAAATTACGGACCCTCTGCCGGCCCTTTCTTTCTCGTTGAGGGATTTGAAGATCCCACCAAACATTGTGCTAGCCGATTCAGATTGTAATACACCGGGAAAGATTGATCTTTTATTAGGCGCGAATGTCTTTTGGCAAGTGCTCTGTCAGGGACAGGTGAAATTGGGCCCAGAGAAGCCATTCTTAACAAAAACTCTTTTTGGTTGGGTTTTAGGCGGAAACATGAACATCGAGAATCGAGCGCTCATGCTTTCAAATAGAGTTCATTTAAGTGTAGCCGGCATCGAGCACGGCATTCAGAGATTTTGGGAAATCGAGGGGGCTTACGGTTCATCAGGCCGACTCTCTGCTGATGACAAATTTTGCGAAGACCATTTTCAATCGACTACGAAACGGGCGTCGTCGGAGCCGCGTAGGTTCATCGTGAGCATACCTTTCAGGAAAGATGCTCCATCGCTGGGAGACTCGCGCGGTATAGCGTTAAAGCGTTTCTATTCATTAGAAAACAAATTGTCAAAAAATCCCGAGTTGAAAACCGCGTATTCCGCATTTCTCAAAGAATACGAGTCGCTTGGTCACTTGAGCAAGGTGGACGACGAAGCGAGCCTTCCTCATCCTAGGTTTTATTTACCACATTTGCCAGTCATAAAGGAGGACAGTTCAACGACCAAACATCGCGTTGTTTTTGACGGCAGTTGTGCGTCCTCCTCCGGAGTATCGCTTAACGACCTTCAACATAAGGGCCCAGTGGTCCAGCAGTCGTTGTTTGCAATTCTTTGTCGCTTTAGGCAATTCAAGTACGTGCTGAAAGCAGATTGCGCCAAAATGTATAGGCAAATTCTCGTGGACCCCTCGCAGACGCAATACCAATTAATTTTATGGCGTGACGACAAAACCTCAGCGGTAAAATGCTTCAAATTATTAACGGTCACCTACGGTACTAAATCAGCCTCGTACCTAGCAACTAGGTGCTTGATACAAATCGCCCAGGAAATCGAAGCATCGCTTCCAGAGGCCTCATTAAGAATTAGCCGGGATTTTTATGTAGATGACCTACTGACTGGTTTTGAAAATAGGGCGGAAGCCATAAAAACGCAATTCGAAATTAGTAGCGCTTTGTCGGGGTACGGGTTTGAATTGCGAAAGTGGGCATCCAACGACAGTGAAGTAGCTAGCGCCATTGGTGTAGATCGCGGCAGCATGGAGCCCATTTCTTTGACGGAAGACGCCACGGAGAAAACTCTCGGCATTTTTTGGGATACTCGGCGGGACGTGCTAAGTTACAGAGTAAACCCTAGCTGTTGCAAATCAGTTACCAAGCGGGCTATACTCTCTAGTATGGCTCAAATATTCGATCCCTTGGGACTACTTGGTCCAAGCGTTCTAACTTTGAAACTTCTCGTGCAACGGCTTTGGCAGTTGAAGTTGTCATGGGACGAAACGGTGCCCATGGAGATGCACTCCAGATACGACGAACTCCATTCTTCATTACGCTCTTTGGGCTCGTTGGCAATTCCGAGACGGGTAATTTGCGATGACATAAATTCGATAGATCTCCACGGATTTGCGGACGCGAGTTCTGTAGCCTACGGGTGAGCCGTGTATATACGTTGCGTTGATGCGCGCGGTAATGTCACCACCAATTTGCTTTGTGCTAAGTCAAGGGTCGCTCCATTAAAAACAATATCCTTGCCTCGTTTGGAGCTTTGCGCAGCCTTACTGTTGGCTCGTTTGATTAAAACTATACTCGATTCCTCCGCATTTAAATTTGACCGCGTGTACTATTGGTCGGACTCCACCATAACTCTGCACTGGATAAATAAGGATGCGAGTAATTGGAAGACGTTCGTCGCGAACCGGGTGTCCGAGATTCACGAACTAAGCAATAGGGAAGAATGGTTTCACGTGCGTACAAATTGCAACCCGTCCGATATAATTAGCAGGGGAATGTTACCCCAGGAGTTACTCAACTCACGCTTGTGGTGGCACGGGCCAGAGTTTTTGTCACAGGCGGACCTAAAACCCCAGCCCGTTAAAATTGATTCGGGTGAGCTAGCAGCCCAAGAGTCGCGCCCAGTAGTGGCCACTCTTCACCATCGCGTCCCAGAATTTGAACTTTTCAGGCGCTATTCCAGTTTCACCGGTGCCAGAAATCAGCTATCGGAATTAAAAAATATCCTGTCAGGCTCTAGTGAGCAATGCATAAGGGAAGAATTGTCGAAACACAACATTAAGTGGAATTTTATTCCGGCACGCTCTCCGCACTTTGGCGGCATTTGGGAAGCGGGGGTAAAGTCATTGAAATATTATTTAAGGCGAATATCTTGCAATGCAAAGTTAACTTTCGTTGAGTATTACACCATGCTGACTCAAGTGGAGGCGATACTAAATTCCCGTCCACTCTGTGTTCTCCCTACCGACGCCTCATTCCCCGAAGTCCTTACTCCTGCCCACTTCTTGATCGGTCGGAAGCTGACTTCGTTTCCGGAAGCCCAACTCCAGGGCATACCGGAAAATCGTCTCAGCCGCTATGGGCTGGTCCAGCGGCTGTCCCAGCAGTTTTGGGATCGCTGGTCCCGGGACTACCTCCACCTCCTGCAGCGCCGGCCTAAGTGGAAGTCCTCCAGCACGTCTCTAGCCCCCCAGGTGGGCGACGTGGTACTCGTCCACGACGAGGCATCTCCAAGCTACCGTTGGCCACTGGCAATCATTTCGGCCACATATCCAGGAGCGGATGGTGTTGTGCGTGTGGTGCAAGTGCGCGATTCCCGAGGGAATCTCCTGAAACGCTCGGTGCGTAAAGTGTACATCCTACCCAAAGACGATCATTGCGATCAAGGGCAATAAACATTGACTTTGCTCTTAGTTGGTAGTTTTCGCTAATTGAACATTTTGCTAGGTTTAGTTGTTTCTTTGCTTGTATTCATGCTAGTTGTAAGTTATCTGTAAGACTCTTGGATTATCATCTGTCATTAGTTCTTGTTATGCATTTGATTATTTTGTAGTGTTAGATTTCAGTTTAATTTTGGGATTTAATCACGTCGTGCCATAGTCGGCACTTCGGGGGCGGCATGTTTGATTCACACAGATGCGTGCATCAAAACCTTTTTGATTATAATTAATCACGTAATTCAAGTCATAACTGTTTTATCTCATTCAAAGGTCGTGGTAAAGCCAAATTTGCATCTTGCCGTATTTGTTTGCCTCTGTTAATGTTGGAAAGGAATTTGTAAGCTTCCCTTAATGGCTTTAAAGCGGATGGATACATTTTCTACTAGAACTTAAGCCGACTTAGCATATTTGGGAATCATGGGTTTATGGATTTCGTTCAATTGCCTCATTGAGAGAGCTTAGCATTAAGGTTTCTTAGAATAAGCATTTTTCCTAAATAACGTGCGATGCTCCGATTGGCTACGCAGGATCGCCTCAGCCAATAGTGTTTGAGCTTGCCCCTCCTTGAATTGGCGAGTTCGTCTCGCTGTAAATTCAGAGTTAGTTAGATTCAGAGCCTCGAGGAAGCAAGTTCAGCTATGCTTTGTGCTAGTTTGCGTTTCGGTCTAACTCCCTGGTAAAGTCGTTTCCAGGTTGTTTTGTGTTACGGTTACGCGCAATTCGCTATTTTCGCGTGGCCAATCCAAGCGTGTCACAACAGTTGAAGCTTTTGTAAAAAACCATCGGTCCATCAGTGACGTTTGTAATCGTTGTTACTCAATATACTCGTGTTTGTTAAGTCTTGTTTCACTCCAACAACTAACTGAACCCAAGTTAGGGTTATTAAGTGGCAGTTCCCGGCAATCCCATTGAACCGGAACTCGCAGTGGATTAATTGGGGGCCCCATTCGTGGAAGCCTCTTATCAAGTTAATCGTACAAAAAACACACGATTTAGCATTTAGACGTTGTTCATTAACATATTGAAAGCATATTCCAAGCGTTCTAATAATAAAAAAGAAGGTAATTTTTCCTGTTGAGGATGCTCTTTAATTTGAAGGATAGACCTATGAATCAAACTTAACGAATATAGTAGGATACTAGCACCAATGTAACATCAGACTGTACTATATAACTTAAAAAGGGAAGTCATACCCAGGAGCTTATGCGAAACAAAGTAAAAGGTGTTTTGCATTTAGTTTTTTTTCGTATAAACTATAAATAGAATTTTTATATCTCGTAGCATTAGGAATCTTTCGTGCCTCTGTCGATATAGAACCTTTTAGTTCCTTCGCATTTATTTTGCCGCTGTATCTATTGCTTTTATTTCGAAATAATTGTTCTTGTTTTCGACCTTTTTCAGTGTATCAGGAATTCTCGTGTCCATTTCCATCGAGTTACTGTTACATGCTGCATGCTTTCAGCCCCAATGGCCGAATCATCAATCGAGTTCGTTCTCTTCCAGTATATAAATAATGAGGGCACACTGCTTCCTGTCCCTGCCTGTTGCTAGAAGCAATAATCTCTCACGATAAGCAAACTTCACCTAGTAATTAGTAGCTACAACTTGCTATGGAAACCTATGTTGGGTATAGAAACTCGACTGAGACTTCTAATCAATTCGAGCTGATTAGCTCCAGGGTAGTTTAGCATATTGCTAGATACGAGATAACTGTTTAGGCTTCTCTGGAATAGAGGCAAAATTCGACTAGAATATAGTGGTGGCTTGATGGCTCTCAATTTTTTACAGTAACTAAGCAAAAATAATAACTCATGTCTTATCTACATTCCGTCGATGTTTTACTTCAAATATAGGCATGACTTTTAATTTTAATAATACAAAATAAAATGTCATATGCTCAGTACAGAACGTATTCGGACACAACACAAAATATACATCAGCGTTAAAAAACGACACACGATAATAATGTATTTAATAATGGAAAACAAAACACATTAATGCATTGCATCCAAACCCATTTGTTTTCTTGTAAATGTCCACAGAAAATGTCTTTGAAATTTGTGGGTTCCAACTATATTTTGCAGGCTGCAACTTAATACCGGTGTAGTCCGCCATTTTTACTTCCTTTTACAATAAAGGAAGTATTGGATTCACCCCAAAAATTCGAATTTGAGTTTTCAACAGATCTTCACGTTTTAGAGTCCCCTGATCCCAAAAAACATATTTTTTTTCATTGGTCTGTCTGTGTGTCTGTCTGTCTGTGTGTCTGTGAACAGAATATCTCAAAAACGGAAAGAGGTATGGCGTTGAAACTTCATATATAAGTTTTGTGTACTATGTAGATGCGACAGCAAGCTTTTGAAGAAAATCGCATAACCGGAAATAGGTGTTTACTTTTGTGATTTTTTAGTTTTTTTCGATTTTTTCAAAAACGGCTGTAACGATTTTTTTTAAACTTTACATTTTTATTGCATTTTTAATGTGTATTGATGTGAGATAAATGATTTTCGAGTTGAATACTTCTAAAATGGGTGTCTTTTGCTATTTTTTTATTAACTGCTATTTTAAATAGAACACCCGGTATATTATTACATTTTTAAATTTAGCTTAAAATTCTAGAGAAAATTGGTCTCTTGAACTAACACTCAATTTTGTACCGTTTTTGTAAAATTTGTAATTTTTGAAAATTTTTGACAAATGCTTAAAAATTTAAAATCAAAGTTTTGGCTAATTATAAGATCAATGTAAAAGGAAGTTGTGTGCATGTATCACACCAGATTTTTTCTTTAATTTTAAGTTTTACAGGCGTTTAAAATTAATGTTGAGAATCTTATTTAATTATGCTATTCTCCGCCAGTTGTTTTGTATAAAACTGCATGTTACAACCGAAATCACCTACACCGCTCCAACTGCAACCAATATAATGTTCAAACACCGCCATAAATTTAGAAGAACATCGTTGCTGCACTGGCAATCGTTTTTAATGTCAAAGCTTGTATCACATTTGATACCGACACAGCTGTGGCCTTTACCCTTGGATTTAATTACAGTTTAAGATATACAATAAGCCTCCGCGTCACATTGATACTGCCATATCGCAATTCTGCAGCGACAACCTTTTATACCGTAATTCCAATATAAGTTTGAAGCACATTTCGTAGCACCCTTAGCAGCTGCTAGCTGTTTGGTGCATATGAACTGAGCGAGTGTGTTGACACATAACTCATTATGACATACTTCTTGGATATTGTTTTAAATTTTTTTCAGCTGTATCGAATAGCGATCTCCGGATCTCATTACTTAAACTTTGTGATATTGTAAGGGTAGGATATACGTTAAATATATTGTCAATTATAAAATAGTTTTTTTTTAATGGGAGATAAGCTGTTGGCGGCTGAGAAGCTCGATCCCTTGGATCTCCAAAGAACAGCCGCCACTGTTAGAATCTAATGTCAAAATGTTCAGAATTCTCAGAAAACTATTGATGTTATTACGGTTTTAATTGAAGTAACACTCAAGATAAGCACAATATAATTGACGAAGTATTTCATTGAAAGGATATACAAAAACTGCGGTAATAGAAGATGTAAGCACAGTTTACACCAGAAATAATTTACATTGTAGAAGCAACAATTATCCGGGAGAGAAGGAAAAACAACCGACTTTTTTTCTATTTCTCTTGCACAGAGTTCACATTGTAATCTTGTTGCAATAACTACGAATATATCGCGCAGCATACAGACCAAGTTGATCGTAGATCTTTTTTTATCTTAGCATTTCAAGAACATACGCATTTTAAACCATTTGTGTCAGTTTTACTCTTAGAGCTATTTCAGTTGGTTCTAAAGCTGGTCCTGTATTACATCCCCGAGGTTTTGTTTCAACTTTGTAATAACCTATAGACAAGTAAATAGTTTATGTAGTCCTCGTAATAGAAACACACCATAACCTCGTTCATGACTAAGCCTCAGTGTAAATTAATGTTAAAACTAATTTTGCTTCAAGAGTAATGGACTGAGATTTATTATAATTAACGTGGAACATGCATCGCGATCGTTTTTTACCCTGGATTAGGGATTTCAATTATCTACACGTTTCCACATCTCACTTCTTCTAACGAATAAGTTATAGTATTTTGATAGAACATGCATCATCTCCTGCGTGGAAATTCAAACTTACATATAACAATTGATTTTGTTTTAATTTCCGGTTTATTAGAATATGTCGTAGTGCCAATAAAGAAATTTTCTTTTGGTAACCTAACATGTAGGTGGCTATCAACTGGCTTCCACCTTTTTATTGTCTTTAGGTTTGCCTGCTTAATATAAGAAACCCTGATCACGGCAAGGTATACGTGCAGAAGCGACGGCCTGGTTTTTTTTTCTATTAAAACACGGTCTCGTTGATCTAGCACATTTTGGCCGCGAGGCCACTGTTGTTTTAAAACCTCACGCGAAGTCGCCAAATTCTTCCGTACCCTGTTGAGTATCAAATGTCGGGAACGCACCAGCAAGTTAATGAGGGGCTGCATTTGTACAGTTTTGTTATCCTGATCGCAATCATGCGAGCTCCAACTATCGAGCCCTTGTTTGCAAGTATCAAACCGCCATCGCGTAAATCAGATGAAAAGAGACGGGCGCACATATGTGAAAATCCGTTGAACCAACAATCTAATGCAGAACCTTTCACAACACAATCGATAACTCTCTTGCGTTGTTCAGCCAAAGAAGTGTTGTGTTACAATTGACCAATGAGTTGCAATCATCTAATCGTCCGTACCTTTCCTTCCGAGTCAAAAATTAGATGAAGCGCAACAACTCGAAGTCAGCTGAACACTGTACCTAAATCGAACCTATCGTCGATCGAATTCTTTTACGCGGGTAGTTTTGGTAACAGGGTGTCAGTTATTGCGGGATGTTGAGTTTTATTGGAGCGGGGAGTTCCATTTCGAGAGAGGCCATTTTTAAGTCACTTAGGCGGATAGAGTAAAGGGCTTTCCTTGTGGCAGCATTTCTTGAGGAAATGCGTGTACCGAGAATTCCGATTTTCGAGTTTGCCTTGCATATCCTATTGAAGAGTCAGCAGCGCAGCCCGTGCAAAAACACCCTTAGTTGAAAAAGTCTTCTCCCCGCATCTAATAAGTATTCGGAAGTCACCTCGCCGAAATACAATTTCCGTCGGCAGTTGTATGTGCCACGGGGTCAGCAGTACCGTCGGACACACGCAAAGCGGCTGCTAAGGTCTTACAGATATTGTGTTTGCCTAATTTTAAGCGCTAACGGTGTACCGTGATATGGTCAGCTAATTGACAAAGTGCCGTTCTTTAAGAACTCAATTTAAGGCCGCAATTTAGTCATCGACTTGCGTCAAGTAACCAATAACTTAAGTAGTTGATACAGTCAATAATTAAGTTTAGCAGTCCGTAACAATTGTATTTTACAGTTCTACCGTTTAGTTTCTGTCGGTTATACATACTTATATTCACATTTAGTATAATTAGGTTAAATTAGCTCATTCCTTTTTTTTCATGTTATTTGCATGTGACCCCTGGGGTTATGATAATTTGTTGTGTGAAAAGGAGTTTAGCGGTCGCAAGGCATTTAATCAGGGTAAGTCCAAAGTAGCTGGACACTAACCGTCGCACACGTGCACTGTTAATAGAATGCCTGCCTAAGTTCTTTGCTTTCGGCGTTTGGTAGATACTTTCTGAACGTTAAGGTAACTTCTACTGATTATTTATTAATTACACTTAATGTTCCAATATTTAAGCTAGTTCTGCAACTCGTTGGGGTGTTCTTGCAATTGTTTAGATAGTATTTGTGGGTTGGTGTGTGATGTTGGTGTGTATATACAGAGTGGGTCTCAATATCCTTTTTTGAGGAACTTCGAAATTGAGTACAAAGTGCTTTTTATTAAGATATGACTTCAGAACTTCATAAATGTTCTTCGATTTTGTGAAAAAGCCATGAATGTGAAACTTTATCAACAACACCACTAAATATACCGAGCAGCAGTAATTTCATTATTGTAAGCGCTACTCTATGCACTCGTTTCATTGTAGAGTGCTTTCCCCTGAAACCAAACTGGTGGCCTAATATTAATTGGTTCCTCTGCAAGTGTGATTTGATTCTCTGTAAGGACCAATTCCCATAGGACATTTGACATTACCGCCAATCGATTTATTGGTCTATACGGAGTGCAATATAGTTACTACAGCAATGTTGTGTACCCTACCACAGAACAAAACAATACTAACACAAAGGACGAAGCCCGACAGGTAGGCATCAGTTTGTTAAGATTTAAAGCGGGAATTAAAACAACTTCTGATAATAATTTATTGCTTTGGCTAGCTTAGCAGTCGAGACAGGGGCGGTTCGAGGTACCTAAATTATGATTGTTCGTTGCTTTAAAGTAGAGGTACGTTAAAAATGCTAATTAAATTGCCTACTTAAACACCGGGTCTTGTGGACGTCTCCAACCTTGAAGAAACGTTAACGAAATCGCATGAACATGGTGAAATTAACAGCCTTTTACTTACCTTTGCCGTCAGATACCAGTTTCGCTATAAATATATGTGCTACATATCTATTTTACAACATAATAATGAAAAAGACACGCTCGCATGATAAAAGGTATAATGAGCACACCAAACTACACAGATTTTTTGTTTAGTAGTAATGGGGCTAGTTGTTGTTATGTGACGCCACGAATATACACGCTATCCAGTGATTACTTTTAATATATAAACAAAGGCTAATAAGGCATTCAAATTTAATGAACGGACAACCAATACATAAATACAGCATGCAAACTGCAATTTGTACGGAACATAAATTTTAAACAACATGCATAGGTTATCCCATATACTTGATATAACGGAAAAGCAGATTTTGTTACGATATTTCAAGACCATGAAGGAAGGTAGTGTATAGAGCGGCGTCGTTACCAAGTCAGAGAAAAGTGACCTAGGTGTCGAGAAGATGCTCTGGGCGGGAGATGCAAGATAGGCAAGAGCAGGCGGCAGTAAAACACAGCTAGTTTCTATAGAATACGTTCTCGGTCGTGTAATATTTTGATTAAATATAAACACTGTGGAAACACCTGAAACCCCAAAAAGTATCTAAGCGTAGCATAACTGGTAAATATAGATAAATCAACCGCCTTACAGTCGGTAATGTTGTTTCTGCAAATACCACACTCACTATACCACATCAGCGTTACAACCTGGGGCCGCCTTTACCCCAACGAACTTTACTATAGCACAGCCCGACAGCCCACATCGGCAAGTAATTGCTAAACAGCAAACGCTTTCGGTTTTGGCAGCCGAAACACAATTCCAGTCGGCCGACTCAGGTGGTGATTTCTGACTACCAACTCCAGGAGAACCGAGTCGGAACTCTTTCAGCGCCGGACTAATCGAGAAATTCCACTATGAAAATGTTTCTCGGCGATTGAAAATGTGTGCTCGTACCTGCCCAGCTTAGAAAATCATACCAACGTTCATTTGTGATGTCTAAAAAAGCTTATTTGACTTCAAAATACGCAGAATTGCATTGCAATTTACACATTGAACTATTCAGTTAATTTAAAAAGATATATTAAAATAACGCATAAAAAACATTGAAGCAGGTCAACCATGCAGCTGCAACCGCAACAAAAACAATTTCTAAGATTTGTACCTACCCCTCACAACGTAACGGCCGCCAAACGTTGGTTGAGGATTGGCTAGCTTCAAGATTGTCAAAGGGCGAAATTTGTCGTGATTCTACACGCGATATGAATATTTTTCAGGGCTGTGTAGGCTTATCGAATAAATAATGAACAGCAGCAGTTCAAAAATGTTCCGAGGACATCGTTGGTAACGAGGGCTACTTTAAATGGCAATAAACTAATTACGACCATTAGTTCTCAGATAACCGTTTCGACCGCAATCGGCAGTTAGCATCCGATTCAGAATAAATTAACACGTTATTAGAAACTAACGTAAAGATATGGTACTGAACCAAGTATCAGATAGCAGGGCGGACGGGAGGGTTCTTTTAAATATATTCGATGCGGGAGTTGAGACAGATTGGAATTTCAGATTGGTGAGCTCTGTTTTGGGAAACCGAATATTCTCGACAAAGGTAAGACTTTACCTAAAATTCACACGACAAAGGTCTTCCGACACAGCTACAATCACGGAAAAATAACGTTCACATTGTGACGTTTCACCCCCTTACTAAGGGCGTCAAAAAATTTATACCTCGGGTTAAGATCAAATCGGAAAAATACCTTCCCTCAAATATATGTATATCCGAGTAGGAAAAACATCAGATAATTACCAAAACAAAATATAATGTTAGTAGTTACAAAAATAATCATTAATTAAAACTAACTCTGAATTGTACATTATTTAAAATTAACATATTATTCTGGAACGGTATTTCTGGTTTCTCAGATAAAACTGCAACCCAATGCAGCGGTGGTTAGTCGGCCGGCACGCACGACGATTCATCGGAGGACGGGCTAAGTAGGTCTTTTGGCCCGTAGGTCGGATGTTCCTCTGCGCTTGACCTTCTTCTCAGCCGTTGTTTACAGTTATTTGCACTGCAATTATACGTTTAATTTAACAACTTTAATGGTTACCTGGGGTTGGTGTTAGTGCCTAAACACTAGTGTCTTACGAAGGCTAGGTGTCGATCGCGAACGCGGTGTTAAATCCTGCAGATAGAATTCGTTCACTTTTAGCCGGGATGCTTTGATTTGACAGCCCGCCGGCAATGAATTTATAGAAAGCGGGCTCGATCTTCGGACACCAGGAAGACGATTTTAAACGTTTAAAATGGGCCCTCTACCGATTTAATTATAAGTAAAATAAGATTATGCGATGTATTTAACCTCTCGGAGCGCATGGATTTGCGCTTAATAATTATGCGGGCGGAAATGACTTAAGCGGTCAGTCTGGTGTGATACGGAAAGTTTCAACTTCTTGGGCCGAAAGTTCAACCTGTCATCTCCCTTGAAGCCTGGACTGGTAAGGATTAGAGGCCTACTCCGTTAGACAGTTCGGCCTGTCAGACCGGAGGACCCAGGTAGAAAAGGATGAGGTCAGGATCAGGACTGGACATGACAGGTAATCTAAAGTCGGGATATTCTCAAGTGACTTGAACTGGCAGTGTAATCTTGTTTTATACCTTTTCCGCCGCGTTATCGGGGTACTTGTCCTAGCTTCCACTGGAGAGGGAAACGACGTCGTTGTTCCTACTTAGCGACCACGCGCACAACGGATAAGATTTCTTATCGCCAGTTCGCTCGTCGAACTGATGCAACGCTAGATTAGGCGATGTATCAAATTTCAATACATTTTATGTATAATATAAATTTAATGCAGGAGCTAGCGTTACAACATCACACACACAAGAACCCTTTGATCGACTATCCCTAACCTTTTATTTCCCGACGTAGCTTATACAGATTGTCCGAAATTCGTTTGTAACATAGGAAATTAATGAGTGCGACAAGAAAGAGATAAACAAAATGAGTAGCAAGACAAATATAGAATGTAATCATGGCTAGGTAAATTTTTAAACTAAAATTAAGTCAATGAAACAAACAAACACTTCTGTCAAATATTTTATCTGTCATTAAGGGTATAAAGTGAGGTTTAAATAATTAATTATGTGAATAGTAAACAATAGTATATTTAAACCTCACTTTATATTCTTAATGACAGATAAAATATTACATTCTATCTTTGTCTTTCTACTCATTTTGTTCATGTTTTCCTTGTCGCACTCATTAATTTCCTATGTTCCAAACGGATGTCGTACAATCTGTATAAGTGTATGATTTAGCAGGTTAATTATTAGTCTGTAGCTTTTTTATATCTGTAATATCGCATTTGTAATGCAAGCCAGCTACTACACCATTATTTTGTGCTCCCATATCCGTTGTGACTATTATAAACAGTTTGTTTGATGAATCCTTCTACACTTTTTCTTAAGTTTTTTGCTAAATTTTAATCGTTATGCATAGAAAGCAGACGTTGATTTGCTACATTTTATCATTTTATATATAGAAATATTGACCTTTATCCTTGGTAGATATTAACAGATAATGATCTCTAGCTGTTATAAAATCATGGACAGTTTAAACATTCTAGACTATATTACTCGAGCTACTAATATGAATTCTATTATTGGTTGTTCCATCGCTATTTTTCTAAGTCAATGCAAATCAGTACTGTATTCACAGCACACATCTTCGTCATCAGCAACTATTAGTTGAACTCATCACTTACGTTAGCTGTAAGTTAAAGTTTTTTGAATTTATGGTTTGTTTCGGTGTGGGGCAGCGTAATGCAAGTCGCATGCGACCCATTGCCTCTGTTCACTTTGCGCGATATAAATCGGCCTCGATACCAAAAGGTAAACGTGGTTGACGATTGTGAATGACTGAATGGATTAACTTGCTTCAGTTTGCCTGAACATATAACTGACCAAAAGACAAAATAAATCTTAGGCTATAATTCAATTAAGGAAGATTCAAAATTGAAAAACTGAATTAACATTATACGAATGTAAATTGCTAAGTCGAGAGGAGTCAAAATATTTCAAAATAGTAAATGAAATTTATTTTAATTATCATCTCCTTCTGAGCTGCATTCCACGAACTTGTAAAACTAATATTTTAGTTGTGATATCTGCCTTGAGGCAAGATTTGTATGTAGTAATCGAAATGTTACTTCAGGCGTTCAAATATTTGGCCTAGTTAGTTTGTTCCATACATCGTTCTAAAGCTCATGGCGAATTATAAAGCAATTTCTTCAAAAATAGGCTCTAATAGTACCTTTTTCAGAGCGCAGTAGCTCAAATTGAAGGTTTTAGATGAATAATAATAATTATATCTTCAAACAAAAGGAATATCTGCGATTGTCTATATGAGTCATGAATTGCATGGACTTTATCTCGATACTTTAACATTCAAAAAACAAAAAGTGCCTTACAATTCTTTAAGGGGCAATTTAAACATCCTGCAAAGTGAAAAGCTATTTGAACAACAATTTCATCGTCCAAACGTAATTAATGTAGCCAAAAAGTATGCTAAGAGAAGCCATTAATTTGCCAAAAATTTCTCTCCAAATTGAGTTACGTAACATCGCTCGCCGCCGATTCCGCCGCCGCAAGCGACGCTGCCGTGCAGAAGTTCTGCTCACGCATATCCTAATCCTGTTTCGCCTCCGCTAATACAAAAGCGCAGCTTCGTTGCAGAAGCTTCATACTCCTGGTTGCTGCGAAAGTTCCAACGCCAACTAATGTAATATGAGCTCGCTAGTTTAAAATGAAAATCTCAGTGAGCCCCTCGGTGTGTTATTCCATCATTCAGTCATTAAGTCATAATGTATTTAATCTGCTAAGCGAATCGCTCCAGCAAATCGATATTTGAAATTGAGATTGTAATATGTTGTAGTAGGAAATTGATGGAGAAAAGCTTTTGGAATATGAAAAACTTTTTATTCTGTTAATAGAGCCATCATATTTATTTGTTCACGTTTGCAACTAATGATCGTGTTGAGCTGTTTTTACTTTATCAAAAATAGTTATCTATGATACAAGTGTTTTATATTACAAATAATACACACGAGAGTAGTTGGGCTCTCGAGGGGTCAGGCTGAGCGAAAGTACAAAAAAAACGTAAATTTTGTATTGACAGCTGTGAAAAGTTAAAGTGACAAATTAAGTAGGAGTAAGCTAATGTGCAGAGAGGTCGATAGTACATTATGCATAAGGAAGAAAAGAACATAATTTTTCTTAAGGTCTAATTTCGAAGCCCAAGGGTGAAAACCAAGGGCTACTATTTTTTCACAACCGGGAGTAGAAAGACAAAAACCAGTGCTTATGCTGTTCATGTTGTTTAATGGTCTTTTATAGAAACAATCTGTCCTAGTTATAAATGAATTAACAATCAACACTAAAAATCAACAAGGAAAACGTGGCTTTTCCCTAAGAATAAAAAACGACCAACCCCTAGTAAATTGCTTGGCACTGACACTTGACTACCTACTTGATCTAATCTTTAAAAAGCGATAGTCAACTTCTGTCTAAAAATATTGAGAAATATAACACATATTTATTATAATTACGTAAGATACATCGATTCTTTAGACAAGAGCTTTGTGTTATGCCATTGTATTTTGTGGTTGTTATTCCAAGCATGTTAAGCAAATTTAGACGTTTCTAACTGCCACTTATTGTGCGTGTGATTAGTGTATCAAGAAAGGGTAACTGATTGTTTTGCTCTGTTTCTAATGTGAATTTGATGGAGGTTTCTTTACTGTTAATATGTACAAGAAATTTTTTCGCCTCATCCATTTCATGAGGCCAAATTACAGAAACAGCATCGACATACCTCCACAAAACTACGGGTTTGTTTGTGTATGTGTAGACATGTTGTTGTTCAAAGTCTTCCATAAAAATGTTACTAGCAATAGAGGACAGAAGGACTCCCATAGTCATCCTGAAATATTGTTGGTAAAATTAATTTTTTAGTCGAAAGCATATTGATTTAATGCATAGCGTCAAAAGTTCCATAATGGCGTCAATATTTAATGTTGCTCGTGTATACAACGTGTTCTCCTTTTGTAGCATGTTTTTCGTAATGTTGAGTATCTTCGTAAATCACTAGAGTCAATCGGAATTATGGTAAGCGTTTGAATTGTGTTTATGTAATGAATATAATGACAACATGAAATTCGGATTTTTACTTAGCCCTATAGTCTACTGTACTATTAATTTATGTTGCCCTGGGTTCGCTAGCTCAAACAGTCGGAGAGGTATAAGACTTTATTAAGATCGTCGGTGCGGTTAAGGGAAAGCTAATATTGTTTTGGAGTTGCTCGTTGTCACCTGGAATGCTGAAATGTGCATAAAATATAAAGAATGAACGACGTCCAAACATACACTGAAGCTGTCAACAATACTTTGATTATCTACGAGCAATAGCTACTTCTACTTGCATATTACATGAAAATGCTTATAAAAATAAACAATAAAAAGACTGTACACTACACGAATAAAAGCACCTCCAATAGGGCGCTAATGCTCAACGGTTAATGCAAAGTCAAACCCCGACAGCGCAAAATGTATTTAAATTCCGGCCACAAATAAACTCGGCGAACTTGTCTATTTCTGAAATACGCTGGTTTCTGGATAAGCAGCCTGAGTACGTGCAATTCAAGAGCGCACGCTGCATCAAGAAATGACGTAGCAGCGTTGTTCTGGGTTGCGGGGAAATCCCCAAGCACGAAAACGATTGCCCAAGATATCGCAATAAGATCTCACTTTGCGCGGTGGTTCTAAATAGAAACTAACCTGACTTTTGCTTGTGCACAAGGATTCTCGTGTAGGACCAAATCGGCGCTTTTATAGTGTCGAAATAATAGCTTACGGCTATGGAGGAAGCGGCTGCACCTCGGCGTCGTAGCCTGTGTTTCCACTCAACTGCACAGAGCACTTTAGTGCTTTTATTAGCACCTGACGCCACTGGGGCTTGGGTCATGATACTACTACTACTAAGATAAACCCACGCGCATGGGATAAGCCCATCTCTCTCGCACGCCTGACGTCACTCCGTGACAAATTTCCACAGCAGCAGGCAGTTTGATACGTCGGTTAAGGTTTCGGTTCAGTGTTTAATGTGTTATTCGTTTTGTTTGCAGATATATGTGCCTGAAATTTAATAAATTGTAATTAAAACATTGCATTAAACATTTATTACCATGGTGTACTGTGCAGTGATGGGTTGTTTAAGCAACAACAACAAAAAGAGCAAGAAAGTTTCGGATTGCCGTTTCTTTAGTTTTTCAAGGGACAAACATGTTTGCGAACAATGGATTCTAAAGTGTTACCACCAACACAAATTTAATGTGAAAACATCAAGAATATGTGCAAATCATTTTGTAGAAAGTGATTACTGTTCCAAAGAGAAACTGTTGGAATTACCGCAAAATAAATGGAAGTTAAAAAGTGATACAGTACCTTCTCTTTATTTTTAACAATTTTAATGGGGAGTCATTAAAATTGGCCAAAAATTATTTAAAAGTCCTAATGGATTTAGCGGAATCTATCAATTTAAGTACAGAGGCCAAGCATCTTTTCTTTCAATTAAAATTAGAATATTGAATAGAGATATTAAAGAAAAATCCAAAGTGAGGAAGAGAAAAATTACAAAAATTGTAAAATAAGTCTTAATAAAACTTGGTTTTCTTGTGTAAATGTGTAAATTTTGTAAATAACATGTAAATAATATGTCAATAAATAATATGTACTTAATAAATTATGCAAAATTGTTTATCACTACAAATTTTTAATACCTACCCATAAAAATCCAAAAAAAGCTTGTAATAAAAAATAGTTAATAATATATACCGGGTGTCCGTTCTCAAACTCGAACATAGGAATCTAACATTGCATTGAACGATTTTGCTGACTCCTATTCGCCAATTAAACTTACAGGAAATATAGTGGTATCAATAGAAAGATAAAATTGTTGCACATAAAATGATACTAGTAATAATAATATTTACTGATATAGTATAGAAATAATGGAAAACTACCTAAAAATCATATGCACAATGTTGATTGCCTATGTTTGACTTTGAGAGTGGACACCCAATATACATATGCTCGTATATATCACTCATATTTTTCTACAGAAGTATTATTTTAAAATTAACAATATTTATTTAAATTAAAAAAAAAACATAAGTCGGTTTTTGCGCTAGGGATTAAAGTAATAATTTTTGATAATGAATAAGCCTTAAACTTTTCACTCTTCATATGTTGGTATCTTCCTTTACTTTTAAATTTAAATACTCTAGTATTCAAAATCGTTTATTGTTCGTTTTTTTACAAAAGAAAACCCTTTATACAATGCTAAACTTTGAAGATAATTTATTATATCTAGCACCTACCTACTTTATTTAAGAGATTATTCTATTATGGGCCATAAATCCTACATTAAATCATAAAAGAAATATCTCTTATACTATTATAATATTGAATAAAATGTAATATATCAATATTATAATAAAATATACTACTAAACAGTAAACATTAATAAAAACCGCTTTAAAGCAATGCATTTCCATACCGTCAAGCAGGATTTTTGTCACGGAATGACGTCATGCGCAACGCAGTACGAAATTCGATCGCGGCGTGGGTTTATCTTAGTAGTAGTAGTATCATGGGCTTGGGTGACAACACACGTACGAGTCGCTTGCCTGACTGCGATTGACTTCTCGCGGGTCCTCACGGAATCGTTGCAATTATTCATAAAATGCAACGTTGTGGTCCGCTGGCTTGGTCCTAATTATAACTAGGCGTCTTTAAATCTGCTGCGTTCGCACATTCCACTGACGTGTGCACTCGCGAGACACTTATATTGCGTAACTGCTGATACAGCGTAACTGATTATACTGCGACATGTAAAGAATACGGTTAAGTTTATTGCTAGCAGTGTATAATAAAAATATATGAAATATATGAATATAGGTGGCACGAATTGGCCCGTTACAAACATACATTTATTATATTGCTCTTACATTGCTCTTATTTATTATTCATGCATTATCTCTAACCTCTTTTACCTTTCGGTATCGAGGACCATTCATACATCGCGGGAAGTACAACGGAGGCAATCGGCCGCACGCGACTAGCATTACGCTCCCCCGCATCTAGCCATGCAACACACTTAACAATTCTATACCTATCTTATAGCTAACTTAACTAATGATTTCAAATCTATTACCACTCCATGTCCACCTGCTAACCCACTTAACCAACCAGGTTGCCTACATTGTTCTTATATTGTTTATAATGTTTATAAGTGTTTAATCCACAAACCGGTTTCCACCTTTAGTGGTTTATGGTTTTTTTTCACTACGTTACACTTGCAACCAGGAGGTGTTGAATAAAGAATATCAAGGTATAGTTGCTTTCATTTCTATAGGACTTGCGATAGTCTGTGATTTAAATAATTTTTAACGGTGTAAAGCATAGGGTTGCCAGACCTCCTATATTTAATAGGAGTCTCCTATATTTTGTCGCAATCTCCTATATCCTATAAATAAGGTTCTATAAAATAATAATAAATATTTAAATTTTGACATTTCTATCAGAGGCAATTGCGCAGTCAACGACCAACGCCGAACAATACCGAACGTATCAAACTCATCAACCAGTATGGCGAATTTTGGGGGGCATAATTCTCTTTTTAACAATTTAAAAGAATAAAATTCAGAAATAATTAAGGCTAATTATCATGCTTATGTAGTGCACAGGCTGTGAAAAATTCGATTGATAAACTCGATTATGGTATTGAAAACCTAGTCCTTAAGTTATATGCACTTTTTTTCTGTCAGCTAAACGAAGAGAGACTTCAGGAGCCTGTTTTGAATTTAACGAGTCAGAATATCAAGAACTTCCTCATCATGTCACCTCAAGGTAGTTGTCATTATTTCCTTGTTTTAAGAGAATTTTAAAATCTTGGCACCCTTTATTATCATATTTTAGAAGTTTGAGCTATTGCCCAAATCAAATTAATAAACTATTCTAGGTACATAAATAATGATGAATACGAAGACATACAACATATTTAATTCACTATTAACTAAGCTTTCTTTAAGAAGAAACCACACATTTTTTGGAATCATTGTCGCTCAAAAATTGAAAAAATTAGATCCTTCGATTACTTATATTAAAAATGGCTAAATTTAAAATGTTGATTGGCATATAACGATGTGGTTAACATTTTTACAAACATTCCTAAAGGGTTAAATCTTGATCTAGATTCTATATTTGATGAAGTCACGACTGTTAACAAAATTCTCAATTTAATTTAAAATGACGAAGCCTTTGTTTGCAGTCAAAACTGAGGAAATTCCAAATATTGGTATTTTGATGTCATTTATTTTCAGTATTCCTGCAACCTCGGCCTTTGTAGAAAGGGTCTTTAGCATTATGGGAAATAAGTGGAACGGTGTTAGAAATCGCCCTTCAGTAGATTTAATTAAATCAGAATTACTAATAACGGTAAATTTTGATTTAAATTGTACAGGATTTTATAATTCCATAAAAACTAACAAGGCATTGTTAAAAAAGGTGCAAACCAACGAAATATATACCTAGCATGGATGATGGGTATATTTTCTTTTTTGTGAAATATTGTTTCATTTATTCAAAGTTTGTAAAATTTATAATAAAGTTGTCTCCTATATATTTTGGAAATCTCCTATATATTTTGTTACCTTCTCCTATATAAAGGCTTTTTAAATCTGGCAACCCTAGTAAAGCATCTAGGTAGAAACATTTCAAACTGACGTTTAACATTTTCATAGAAGCTATTGAAAGGACAGGGGTATCTACAATATTGTCTTACAAGCAAACCAAGTTGTGTATTTATTAAATAACTAGCTGACCCGGCAAACGTTGTTTATGACATGATGGGGAAAACCCTTCAAACCATTAAGAACATAATCATAAAAGTATGACTGCTAATAGAAAGTCGTACAGTGTATAGAAAAACACACTTTCTATATTTTCCAATTTTTCGGGTTTTCCTTTGGATTTTTCCGAATTTTCTTTTTTGCTAAACCACCTCGGGAGTAATATGAACAAAAAAAAATCATCCAAATCGATCAAGTCGTTCTCGAGTTTTAGAGTTACTAACACACGGCGATTGATTTTTACTTCCTTTTACTACTATAAAGGAAGTATTGGATTCACCCCAAAAATTCGAAATTGAGTTTTCAACAGATCTTCACGTTTTAGAGTTCCCTGATCCCAAAAAACATATTTTTTTTCATTGGTCTGTCTGTCTGTCTGTCTGTCTGTGTGTCTGTCTGTGTGTCTGTGAACAGAATATCTCAAAAACGAAAAGAGGTATGGCATTGAAACTTCATATATAAGTTTTGTGTACTATGTAGATGAGACAGCAAGCTTTTGAAGAAAATCGCATAACCGGAAGTAGGTGTTTACTCTTGTGATTTTTCAATTTTTTTCGATTTTTTCAAAAACGGCTCTAACGATTTTATTAAACTTCACATTTTTCTTACATTTTTAATGTGTATTAATGTGAGATATGTGATTTTCCAGTTGAATACTTCTAAAGTGGGTTTCTTTTGTTTTTTTTTTCTATTTTTTTTATTAACTCCTATTTTAAATAAAACACCCGGTATATTATTACATTTTTGAATTCACCTTAAAATTCTAGAGAAAATTTGTCTCTTCAACTAACACTCGATTTTGTACCGTTTTTGTAGAATTTGTAATTTTTGAAAATTTTTAACAAATGCTTAAAAATTAAAAATGAAATTTTTGACTAATTATAAGATCACTGTAAAAGGAAGTTGTGTGAGTGTATCACACCAGATTTTTATATATATATAGATTATATCCGCGTGATTTGTATGATCATCGGTTGTTTTATCAAAATCCAATTTTAATGGAAGATTACATAATTATAACATCATACATGGCAGCCGGTGTGCCTAGTAAAATATTTCCCCAAATACATGTAGTTAGAGATTTTTTAATATTTGTTTTAAACAAATAAGTTTATTTTCGTAGTAAACCAAGCGCCATCTGAAAGAGCGTGATATAAATAACTTGAAAAGAATAGGTTTCCACCTCTCACTCTGCCCCAACCTCCTGGCTGCTAGGTGCAAAGAGGTCCAGTTTCGTTAATTATCATGGCTTACCGTGTGTCGAAAATGGTATTACATCAAATTGAACCTAGATTTTTCCTTTACGCAATGGAACATGATTGCCTACGTAAAAACTGCCGCGACTGTAGGTTTCTACCAGGGGTGATCCCCATGCTCCGCCCCTAACCTGCTTTTAGTGGAGATACGAACCTTATGCCTCAGTATGCCCATTATTGATATGTGTCAACAGCGCATGCGCAGAAACAAGTCCGTATCTAACGTTGTTTGGTTACAGCAGTTGTTTGTTTCAAACAAAGTGATAAGTTATTGCAAAAATGGAGCACAGTGAACAAAGAGCGGTAATTAAATACGTGTTAAAGAAGGGTATGACTCCCACTCAAATCCATGCTGACTTGATCAACACTTTAGGGGAGTGTGCTGTTAATTATGATTATGTGAAACGATGGTGCCGTGAGTTTAAATATGGAAGAACAGCGTGCGAAAATCAACATGCTGGTGGTCCGCCAATAAGGGAGAGAAGAGCACGGTAACTCAACGTGTGAGCCACGTCAGAGGCGAAACTCGACTAACTATCGGAAGGAGAACAGTGAGAATTTATAGGCAAGCGCCGTCGCGCCTCCTGCAGCAATAGTCTTTCTTCCCTATAGCCAGCAATTCACCGACCGCATAGGAAAGTTTCTTCGAAAACAAAACATTTAAACAGTATTCAAACCCCCGAGCAAAATCTCACAGGTTCTTCCTTCATCTAAAGATAAAATTAAACACTATGTCATCTAAAGGTAATTATAGAGTCCCTTGCTCTTGTAATGCCGTATACATTGGTGAAACAGGTCGTTCAGTGAAAACTCGCGTCTCTGAGCACCAGCGCTGTCTCAAGTCGGGTCTCGTTTCATCATCAGCCATCGCCGACGCCAACGCGATACTGATCATAAGATCCTTTTTGGTGAAACTTCCATCATCTGCAAATCCCCATTCTTCTTTAGCAGAAAGATTCGCGAAGCCATTGAGATTTACAAACACCCTAACAATCTCAATCGGACGAATGCTTCCCCTTCTTTCTATGTGGAAAGTGCTAATTGCTAAGCTCCGCCCACCGCCACTGAACCGCGACGGCATTTGCTGGACCGCGACGGCGCTTGCTATAAATTCTCGCTTTTCTCCTTCCGATAGTTAGTCGAGTTTCGCCTCTGACGTGGTTTACATGTTGAGTTACCGTGCTCTTTTGCTGTTCCTCCTGATGAAGCCCCTTACGAAAGTGGGCGAAACGTTGAGTTCTTCGATCTCAATCATGATATGGTCCAATCCCGGAAGTCGTTTGTTACTACATGACAATGGCCGTGAAAGCCTCCAAAATCATCGAGACGTGGGTTCATCACTACGATTCGGAAACAAAATCCAACGTATGGAGTGGAAGCATCATGGTTCTCCATCTCCTCGAAAATGTAAGGTTTATTCATCAGCCGGAAAAGTAATGGCTTCTGTTTTTTGGGTTGCCCAGGAAGTAATTCTAACTCATTTCTTACAAAAAGGAGCCACAATAACAGGCAACTATTATGCAAATTTAATATCAAATTGCGCGAAGCTATCAGGGAAAAACATCGTGGCAAATTGAAGCGTGGTGTGCTGTATCACCAAGATAATACACCGAGCCACACTTCTTGTGTTGCTATGGCTGCCATAGCCAATGTAGGCTTGAAGTACTTGACCATCCGCCATATTCACCAGATCTCGCCCCTAGCGATTAGAGAGTGTTCCCCAAACTCAAGGAATACCTTCGAGGGAGGACATTTTCATGTAATAATGAAGTAATAGATGTTGTAAATCAGTGGTCTGCAGAGATTGGACAATCCTTTTTCCAGGAAGCTATTACAATGCTGAAGCATCGGTGGGATAAATGCATTAGTCTTAAAGGAAATTACGTAGAAAAATAAATTGAAATAAATTTTAATTTTGTAACCGGAAGTTGATCAGGGGCGGAGCATACTGATCACCTCTAGTAGCATCTAAATGTCTCGCTCTCTCCTGGCCGGCGTGAGCGGGAGCGAGGGAGAAGGAACGCTCGCTGTTACTTTCAATAGACAAGGATACATCATTAGTGCGCATGACGCGTTAACGACACTCGACGTAAACATACTTCAACATTTTTACCAGTTGTTATTTTTCAAAAATGAGAAAAGTGTTTTTTGTGTAGTCGCACCTGCCACGCTACGTTCTTGCCTATTGCACGGAGCAGCGCGCGCTTCCTTCTCCCTTTCGCGCAGGGTCGGTTCAATGCTGGCAACTACCAGTCGCGGCAGTTTCTCACGCAGGCACCAGGACCATATTCCATTGCGTAGAGGAAAAATTTAGCATCAATTGGTGTAAAACAGTTTTCGATGAGCGATGTTAATTAATTAAAAAGGACCTAGTTACATCTAGCTGCCAGGAGGTTGCGGCAGACTTAAACCAATTAAGATAACTCAGCAATAATTTTATCTAACGCAATATGCATTGATGAAGAATATGTATTTACATATTTTTAATTGTCAATATTCGGCAACAATTTTAACTAACGTCTCACCAGAATATATCTAAATAGATATGGAAAAATACTTGACTAAAGTTACTGGGTGCTTAAAAATAGTGCAGGGAATTTGAACTCTGTAGGATATTTTTTTAACAAGCAGCAAGCATTGAATTTTCTTTTCGATAGAGAGTAGAGAAGAACAACCGATATTTTGGGTTTGGGAGAAATCTGATGACAATTGAAAGAATTAGGGAAGCACACAATCAAATAATAGCTATTTATGCAACAAGTGCTAAAAGTCGACGTTTATGCACGAGACATAAAAATTATGAAACGAAGCCGAAGGCTGAGTTTCATAGCATGTCTCGTGCATAAACGACTTTTAGCACGCGTTGCATACAATATTTTATCTGCGACCTTAATTTCACTGTTATTAGTCCATAAATATAGTTTTAACAAAGGTTTGCATCTACGACACTTCTAATTTATGTCATAATAAACAGTCGGCCACGCCGCGCGGGCGATTATTTGCGAGGCCAGTACTGCCAAGGTCAGTTACGAATGTAATTATTAATACTCCACATCTGACTGTATTCATTACATAACGCTTTAATTATTTGAAAACAGTTTACCTGTAACGCAAGAAGCAACTATAATAACTTTACAACTTCACTTCCAGTTCGAAATTGTAGTTTTATAACATCACTTCACTTTTCGCACATGGGCTAAAAGTAAACAGCTGATTTCTTTAACAACAGTAAACTATAAAACGTTACTTTTAGTGAAACAAGCTAGCTCTAAAAGGCCTACTTTTAGTAGTGGTCGTAGATAAAAAAGTTTATAGTAAATTCTGTAGACGGGGCATAGAGATGGCACGATAAGGTATGAAAACACTACCGGTTTCACATATATTTTGAAGGAAACAAATGGTGAAACACGTTTGGTTTTCATTCATCTGGAAAAGGCATGTATAGTGTGCATGTGTCGAAACTATTGAAATCAAGGTAATGTATTGGGACGAATAACACGTCCATAGCTGAAAAACAATACCTACAGAGTACAGAGGAGTAGTACTATAAGTAAGATACGGATTAGTCAATGTTTAACACAACAAATTTCAGTTGATAGATGTCTAAGACAAGGGCATACATGCCCATACTCTTTTCAAAATGTATCTGAAGCAGACACTAGAGAAATGGCAGTCAGCGCCTTTCTGTGGGATTAAAAATTTAATATATATATATACTATATATATATATATATAAGGATTTTTTACAGCTGACGCTGTTTTCCTTGACTCAACCACATTTTCCATTCCTGTCTATTTGCGCAGTCTCCATCTTCCAGTTGTTTATTGTCCATCGCTTTGTCGACTTCATTCCTCCAAGATCTTCTGGGTCTTCCTCGCTTTATTTTTCCCTTCGGGTTCCATTCTGTGATCTTTGTTGTCCATCGGTTGGATTCTGACCTTCTTACATGTCCGTACCAAATCAATCTTTTCTGTTCGATGTATTCTAGCGTATCTTTTTCTACTTTCATTCGTCTTTTAATTTCCTCGTTGGTAACTCTGTCAGTTCTTTTAATTCCGCAACTTTTTCTCCAGAAATCAATTTCTGTTGAATGAATTTTATTTTTTTCCTTTTTATTTAATACCCATATTTCTGCTTCGTACGTTAGTATACTGCGTACTAGAGTGTTGTAAATTCTAGTCTTTGTCGTTTTTGTGAGGTGTCTATCCCAAAGCACTGGGTTAAGTTGTTTTATTGTATTTCTGGTTTGTCCCAATCTACTTTTAATTTCTGCTTCAGTTGTACCTTTACTTGAGATAGTAAATCCTAAGTATCTGAATTTGTCTGTTCCCCTTATTTGGCTTCCTTCTTCTATTTCTAAGTTGGTACCGGTTCTTGTGCTGTTGTTAGATACTCTGTTTTGTCCAAGCTTATCTCTAAACCATTTTCGGTGTATACGTCATCTTATTTTCTTAGCATCATAAAACTGAGATCTTCATTGTCGTGGGCGATTACTGCCTGATCGTCAGCGAAACTAAGAGTGTATAGTTGGTCGTCTCTGATTGGGACACCCATTCCTTCACATCTTTTTTTCCATGGTTCCAGTGTTTGTTGTAGGAATATTTTGAATAGGGTTGGTGACGTAGAGCAGCCCTGTAAGAGGCCTTTTGTTGTTCTAAAGATGTTTCGTATTTTATTTTCTATTTTAATTCTGACCCAGTTGTTTTGAAATAGGTTTTTTACAGCTCTTGTTAGTTTTTGGGGGATATCTATTTCTTGCATCGCCTTCCACAATTTCTTTCATGGGACAGAATCATAGGCCTTTTTAAGGTCTATAAAGGCTATGTGGACATCTCTGTTTTTCGCTAGCTTTTTTTGTATTAATTGTTGGATAGTATATATATGGTCGATACATGATCTTCCGGCAGTGAAACCCGCTTGGTCCTCGTCGCTTTTGTCCTTTCGTACTTTCTCCAATTTTTCCTGTATTATTTTGCCATATAGTCTGCCCATTGCTGATATGACACTAATACCTCTATAGTTTTCGCATCTTCTTCTGTGCCCTTTTTTTAAAATGGATGCAATATAAGCTTCTGTCCATTCTTTAGGTATTTCTTCTTTGTTTAAGGCTTCTTGAGTCATACGGTGAATTATTCTGGATAGTTTCTCGGTTCCATACCTTATTAATTCATTAGGAATTCCTCCAGGTCTAGGGGTTTGTTATTTTTAAGTGTTTTTATGTTATCCCGAACTTCCTTTAGTGTCACCATTATTTCGTCGTTGACTTGTTCTGTGTTTTCGTCATCTTCTATAAATTGAGGTCGTTTCTCTATTAATAGATCCTTATAATATTCTTCTCATTGTTTTTCTTGTATGTACGTCAGACCTGTCTTTTCTTTAGAGTTTTTCCGTAGTCCTTTTAGTACCTTCCATGATTCTGAATTTCTCGTTCGCCCTATGTACTGTTCGATGTTTCTGCAAGTTTCTCCCCATTTATCGTTTTTCTCCTTAAACTACCATCCGTTTTGCCTCTCCATTTGTTTGTCGGTATTTTTGGAGATCATCCGGATTTTTGGTACTAAGGCACTCATTGTATAAAATTTTCTTCTCCTTAATACATTTTTCAGTATTCTCCGTCAGTTTTATGTTATACCAATTTGATGCTTTTTCTTCCAACTCTAGAGCTTCCATTGCTGCATCCTCGTTTTTATGTGTTCGTACGTTTTCTCGACGTTTTCGTACCTGAATTCTTCTAACTCCTTATCCAGCCTTCTTCTATATAAGTCTTTTACTGACTCTTCTCTAAACAGATATAGCTTGAACTTTTCCTCTTCTATTCGTGCCATGTTTGATCTAGTTTCTGTTTCTGTCGGTTGTTGGTTTTTGATCCAGGGTATTTCCATTTTTGCAATGAGTAGCTAGTGGTCGGATCCACATTTCGCACTTCTTTTTACTCGAACGTCTTTTATTATAATTTTAGTTTCGATTTTGACAATGAAGTAATCTATGATCGATTTTAAATTTCTTTTTTCTTGTGTCCATGTGTACTTGTGGATCTCTTTGTGGCGATAAAAACCGTTCGTTATTCTTAAGTTGTTGGTTTCGCATAATTCAATAATTCTTTCTCTATTTTCATTTTCTGTTTCTTCGGCAAATCTTTCCACTGTCTTGTCGTTAACTTTCTTTCCTGTCCTGCTATTTAGGTCTCCTGCAAGGATGAGTTCTTGGCTGTGTTTAATTTGCTCTATTTGATCCTGTAACGTTTCCATAAATTGATCTTTTTCTATGTCTGGTCTATCATCCATCGGTCCGTATACTCCCAAGATTACTATTTGTAGTCCTAATAAGGTCATTTCCACTTTAATAATCCTTTCATTGATGGGTTCCCAGGTCTTAATTGTCTTTATCCATCTTTCCTTAATCAGGATTCATACTCCGGCTTTGGCTCTTTCTTCTTTTTTTACCCCACTCCAGCAGTGGAAGACTCCGTTTGTTTGTTCTACCCCATTTTCTTTTTTCTTTGTCTCACTAATTACCATTATGTCAATATCCATTTTTTGGAACTCATCAGTAACTTCTTTATTTTTTGTGTTCCAGCCTTGGATATTCCAAGTTCCACAGACGATTAATCTCTTATTCCTTTGTCGATGTTTCTTTTCCTTTTCCTTTTTGTCGTTGAGTTTTAAGTCTGGGGTTTCTTAAACTATCATCAGAATTGCCCCCCCCCCCCACTCGTATCCGTTAGAGCACCCTCCTACGGAGGTGTGGATTTCCACCCGGGGAATGATTACTATTTTGTTTTTCATTCTGCTTCCATTTATTTTGCTCTTTAACTTTTTATATGTGTCAGGGTGCTAACTTCTGGCGCCATAACCCCCTGTTGGAGGACTTCTTTTCCAGCCGCTCATTATGGACAGACGCTGTTCGTAGTCGCCCAATCTGAGATAGACGCTACTGTTTGCCTGTTTGGTCCGCGGGAGGTATTTTGTTTCCCTCCTACCCGGTATATCCACCGGGAATTTCCCTATCCGCCACCTGGGGACGCACCCTCTAGGGATGCAGGCTCCCCCCGAGGGAAAATGTAATACCACTGATTATTATCTGTACTATAGTTACAGACTATTGAGTATTTATAGCTAAAGATGAATATGACCTTAGCTACAAGAATAAAAATCAATAAAAACTTTAAAGCATGACAGGAATAAATATAAATATACAGAAATATCAATATCTAAGAATAGAAAAAGGATACCTTCAAAACCTTACACTCGAGGAAGTCAATACTTAGAATTAATATTTAACAATAAATGTAATAGTGAAGGCGAATTGAATAAAGAGAAGATTGTAATAAGAAAAATGGACTGATTATTATGAAATACACTGCTGAAGTAGAGGAGTAAAAGTTTAATCATGAAATGACCCTGCACCGAGAAACATAGAGGACACTAACGGAAATACGGCGACAACCGTGGTAATCTGGTATTAATATGAGTAAGAAATGCCTGCATGATCAAACGTGTTACAAGAGGAGCCCCCGTTTACAATATACAACAAGTTTGAAGATTGCTCGACTAATGTGTGGTAAGGCTATGTCTAACCTGTAAGCACAGAACCTCACACGCAATAGTAAAAAGAATTATACTTCAAAACATATGGAGACGTGTTTTATTCCTTGCTGCCATCCGTCTTCCGGTGTTGTAATAGAAAAGTTCAACCAGGCAAATTTTCCTCAACGATGGGAAGTAAAGCGGCCTACCTTGCGCCATATTAAATTTGAACAACCTTTTGTTTAAATAAAAATGCATAGCGCATTTTACTCTCCTAGAAAGCAAACAGTATGCAATCTGAGACTGCCATATTAATCAATGCAGAAAATTAGTAGATTTCTCACAGCGCACAGCTGCCAATGCTGAAATTAACAGGAAGTCGCCATTAATCTACCTACACTCTCGACATCACGAACGACACACAATATACTAAAGCTTATTTTCATGGTTTAGTGACAAGTCAGCTACCGATTACAAATTGCAATCTGCACACCTCAACGGGGAGCATATTTTGAAACACAGGACGCTAGGAGCATAGGAGCATATACTGCAGCCCGATTGGTTGCCTGCGAGCGACCAAAACGTTAGAAGGACATGACACATGCCCACATGCCGGCGCTCAAGCCATATTAGCTGATCAGCTGTGGTGGATGTTTATGGTTTGTTTCTCGTGTTTTGCAGTTTTCATTTGAAAACGCTTTCATTCTTTCAATGCAATTGTACCTACCTAGTTATTCATAACAGTTATACACGAGTTCCTATACATAAAGTAAGAGGCCACATATACAGCGAGAGTGTAAAGTCTGGAATAAAGTTCATAAAATGTATGTAGTTGATTTTTAGCAAAAATCCTCGGACACGCCAACTTTTGTTCTTAAATAGTCTTCTTTTGACGCATATTGCCTTTTTCTTGTTGCGTACAGTGGCGGCGCAATAGGGAGCTACTTGAAAATTCTAAATGACAACCTAGTCTTTGTGATACATCAAAAGAGTGCTCTATTAGAGACCTTTCGATTGATGTATCGCAAAGAGTAGGTTGCTATTTAGAATTATCAAATTTCCCTCTATTGTGCCGTTCCTGGGCGCAACTGGTAAGTCAGTAAGTGCAATATTGGTCAAAAGATGCGTATTTAAAAATAATAGTTGACGTGTCCGAGGATTTTTGCTAAAAATCAACGACATCAATTTTATAAATTTTATTCCAGACTTTACACTCTCACTGTATATGTATATCAGTGAAGCGCCGAAAAAATCTGGTTTAGATTATTTTATGTTGATTAACATTTCCAACAATCAAGGTTTCTCCAGTAAAAATTTTAAAATAATGTTTTGTGTTTACCTACATATTGCTTTGATACAAACAAACTAACTTCTACGTTATACCCCAGACCTGCATATTTGTCCGATAAAAAATTCTAAACAGCATTTTTTTTATTTTCCTCATTCGATAATTTTAGTGACAGTGCGACAATTATCGCAATTTTCAAATCGTAAAACGGCGCCAAGGTAGCACTTCCCGCTTTTGTTTCAGCGCACCAATCAGGCTGCAGTATATGGCCCCGTGCTCCTAGCGTCCTGTGTTTCAAAATATGCCAACGGGGATGTAGTGAAAATTTAGGTTCGTTAGACGGCCAGATCTTAAAATATTTCACACATGCAATGTATCGTAGCGGTAATCCGCCACCTGTAATATTGAAGCAATAAGGTAGTAAAGATGCGCTTTCCAGGCTTGAAGGTTTTCCGATCGTGGTCAAGGCTTTATAGGTCTGCACTATTACAGAGTCGTTGCAGCACAATAGACGGTTGCACCCGTGGAGCATGTCCGATGTCCGATGAAAGATGAAGTTCCCCAATGCTTAAAGAAATGAGAACAAAATCTCAAGGCTAAACCTATGGTAGTAAAGCTTCTAGATTCGATGGCGATGTCGACAATGCCTCTAAGGCCTCAGTGCTCCGACTCAGCTGCGATTTCAAGATAACTCTATATTAGCTATACTGATTATACCATTCCCTATAACATCAACCAATGAAAAACGTTTCAGAATGTATATAGTAATGGTGACAATCATATACCTTCTTGACTAATAACTGATAGTCAAATGCCTTGACAAACATCGCGTTATCTGCTGAAAGTTGTTACGGGCGAAAAGTCATTTAAAGGTATTACATATTAAACTGCCCTATTTTTGATAAACCTAAATATTACCCGCTATTACAAGCTTCGAATTTCCAGGAATCTATATGCTTAATTAATTTGCATTAGGCTAAGCCTCTCTTACTGCATCGGTGTTAGTCTGGTTGCATATTAAAGGCTCCCACCAATTTCTGAATTTGGGATTCCCTTATCAGTATTTTCGGCCATTAGCCATTTTGTTTAGCTAGAGAATAGGTGCCTTTGTGAGATTTCGTTTTGAAACGAGCCTTAATGGGATTTCCTCGTGGGCATCTGGCTTAGAAATTCTGTTGTATTGCGTTTTAGGCCTTCCGGGGTTGGCGTGCAGCCCCCCGGAGAGGTTATTTTTGGCGATTTCCTAAGCGTCAAGCTTAGCTTGGATTTTACCTCGGCGAGCACATGTTTTCCTTTGGCCAAGCGGAGCCAGAACACCTAGGGTACGTTATCTTGATGAATATTTGAATTAGATTCTATGGTTTGATACCCCTTTTAGCTCCGTATGTACGGCGTCCATTTGTACAGCTCCATATGTACGGCATCTCCAATTTTTCTGCGTCCATTGGCACGGTTCCCCTTTTACCGGGTGATCTTGTAATTGTTGGCGTTCCCCTTCGTTTGGCAGCGTTTGCTTTTGGCGAAGACGGCCTCCAGCTTTTGCTTTAACTTGGCGAGTGCGAATCCCCTCGCCTACAGGTAGATGCTCCGGCGTAGCCTGCTTCAGCGACATGTTACCTGCAGGTCATTAGTCCTGTCCAAACTTTGGTCGAGCTGGTCGTCCTGCTATCCAACGGGCCCGCTTCTTACGCGCACTGCTGCCTGGAGAGCCACAGTAAGGTCGGTTGCTTTATATTCTACTTTCGGGCACTCGAATTTGGGATCCGACTTGATGTATGCCTGTGATCAAGATACAATGTGAACAGTATTTATTAGACGTTTCTTATTGTGTAATTTAAGTGTGTTCCTCGCCCATTTAAAGTAACTGATATAATTTTATTGTACCACACTTGCTTGACTGGTGAAGAATCTATTGCGGTAGGTCATTTTAATTAGCGTTTTAGGTCATTCGGACGGTAGTAGTGTCTCACGTCCCGTTTCAAGTGTTAACATAGAATTGTGTACGGCAATTGCACGATAAATTTTAACCCATTCTCGGTCGTCACGTATCGTTTGTGACATGCTTTTAGATTGAGTCCAGCCTTAAGTTAGGCCCGCATTTGTAAGTAACTACACGCAGCGTTAGTTGCGACACTTGAAAAAAAATTTGAAAACTTATTTTAATCAGTTATCGGTTTATAAGACGCTATATTGGAAGACAAGATCTTAGATTCTAGGTAGGCGTTATCGCATATTAAAGATAATGTTTATATTATTCTTGCATAGTGGGATTCTGGCCGAATTCAACTGAATGATCCAAACTTCACTTGGTAATATATGTGTCATAGCCAAGGCTATCGACCGCCTTCATTTTGTAGTGCATTTGGCCAAGTTAAGAGTAAACTTGTAATTTCTAATACTTATATATTTTATCGCAATTAATTCATTACTTACCATTTAACTATTTAATTAATTTACGCCTATTTGTCACCTACGCTTCTTTGAATATTTAAATTATAGGCCTATATTTTGGTGAGGCTTAATATAACGCTTGATCTTTACTGTGATATATATTTTGTGATATGATTTGGTTTGCCGTATATTGTGTGTGTATTTTAATTATGCATGTATTTTTTGTTTGCCGCTATTATACTACCTTGACCTATTTGTCTGCGCATCTGATGTGTGCCTTTGCCGTTCTTTACCTTTATATTTTTCAGGTTTGGTTAGTAGCGCCTTCCGTAGTGTATCTTTTGTTTAGCAAAGTGCTGGGTTACTAGCTACTTGGCGCCCATATTTTTATTTTTCAGCTAAAGCTTTTGAGTCTTTTGTTTTACCCACGACTAGCTCCGGCTGAGAAGCCGTTGGCCTTTGCTTACTTTTTTTTTTAGTCGCCGTAACGGTAACAAGAATTTAATGGCGCCCAACGTGGGGCTTGTAGTATGCCCGTTCAGTAGTGTGATGTCTTGTCTGTTTGTTTTTTTAGAAGCCCTCGTTTGTTGTTTCTTCTCTTTTGTTTCGTTTGATTGAATAAGTGATTAGGTTGTGAGTTTAGGCAGTATAATGAGATTTATTGCAAGAGTTTTGAGTTGTGCTGATGAGTGGAAGTTTTGGATGTTTCTGATTTTGATTGGTTGCGCGCTTGTGAGGTTTAGTGTGTTTTGCTGATTTGGTATGCTTGAGTTTTTTTTCTTGTGCTTCTGTTGTGACGTTTGTTTTTTTTTTGCCTTCTTCTTTTGGAGTGATGATCTTGTTATGGGTACGACGGTGATGTGCTTGAGGAGGTTTGCTCTGGTGAATTTTATAAATCATCCTCTTGTTGGATTAGCGCGGTTTATCTGATTGGCTATTTTTTCTTTTGGATGTTGAATGATTATGACATGGGTTCGATGTTGATGTGTTTGGAGGGCCTCGCTTTGCGAACTTTTATCCCTCAAACCATCGTTCTAGTTGGTTTAGCGCAGCTCTTTGATTGGTTCTTTTTTTTTCTTTTTCTTCCTTGGATTGATGACAAGATTCTGGTTTGGTGTTGATACGTTTGGAGAGACTCGCGTTGCGGACTTTATCTCTCAAACGATCTTCCTTGTTGGTTTAGCGCAGTTTTCTTCTGATTGGTTCTTTTTCTTCTTTGGATTGATGATAAGAGATTGGTATGGTGTTGATGTGTTTGGAGAGACTCGCTTTGCGGGCTTTTATCTCTCAAACCATCTTCCTTGCTGGTTTGCGTAGGAGTTTTTGTGCGATTTCGTTTCTTTTTATTTTTCTTTCTCTTCTGGATTGATGATTAGAATATTTGGTTGGCATGGATGCTTGTGAATTTTGCCTTGGCGAATTTTTTTTCCTCAAGTCATCTCCCTAGTTGGCTTGTGCAGTTTATATTTGATGAGTCTGGCTTTTGGTTTCCCTTTGTGTCTTCGTTTGCTCCTGCGTGGGTCGAGCTTAGCTTGCTGGAATATTTTTTTTATGCTCTTTTGGGATTTTGGTGGTGTAGCTGTTGTTGTCTGGTTGCCTTCAGCTACAAGTTTTGCGTTTGGTTTTCTGGTGGTATCCATCTCGCTTAGGCGGATTATTTTCCACAAGTAAGTTTTGTCCCACGTTTGGACATGCTTGGTGATTGAGGACGGTCTCTTTTGCTCCCTTGGAGGTTTGGTTTTGTCGGCTTTTTGGGACCCGACTCTTTTGCTAAGCCGCTGTCCTTCTTGTTTTCTTTTGTCGCTTTATTCCTATTTTTGTTTCGCGCTTGGGCTTCTATTGTTTTGGGAGGTTGGTTGGGCACTTGAACGGTCGGTTACTTTTCCGTCTATCCCTTACTTGTAAGGTAGACTGAGACATTCCATCTTGTTGTTCATTCAGGAGTGAGACACCTTTGAAGTCTCATCTCCGGTGTTCCGCTATCTGGTCACGGAGGATAGTGTTTCAGTGTGCAGTCGGCCCTGGCCTGCCCACTTTTTCTAGACTAGTAGGGTGTAGGGTTATTTTTTTTTGTCATCACAGAGAATGGTTGCCTATGATCGCGGTGGTACCTATTGTCTGTGATGACTTCAAACTTTTTCGGCCTTTTTCCAATTTTGAAATTTTCTGGTAATTCACTTAATTCCACCCTACGATGACTGACTGACGTGACAACGGACAATCCTTCCCATCCTTCTTCTGTGTCTTCTTGGTAGGCAGTTTCTCAGTGGGTATTGTGTAGTCTTGGACTTGGATCGGTTCATCCACCGGCGGGCCTTTATCATCCAGCAGCGACGGATGTACAATCATTATAGCAACCATACTAACTGTAGTTTTTATATTTATAAATGATGAAACGTTGTTTATTGACACGTGATATAATGTAGCCGAATGCAACTCGTGTAGTCTTAATTATCAATTATCAATTGCCAAAGAATATATCTCGTATAAACAGAAATTATTATTCGATAATCAAGAACTCACTAGTTCCGTTCCGTTCCGTTCTTCTTATTATAGGTCAGTGGCCTGTTTTAACCACAAAGTGGTTTTATGAGCCCTCTTTACTCTTACGCCGGGTATGTGGCTAGCCTTGTCCGTCGAAACTGAGGAAGAGTTCCCTTGTTAGTGGTTAACGATTACAGCAGGTGTTAGCGTGGTAGCCGGGGAGCGTATGATTTTTAAACTCTAGATTCGCCAAGATTCGAACCCGGATCGGCCGCCTGAGAGGCGAGCATTTGCTCGCGGGGCCATCTGCTCACTTACAATTAAAACTTAAAAAGTAATAGCTATTGACTGGTAGCTTTATATTGACTGTAACAAAAGGAACTTTTTATTTTACTGTATAGCAGTGTGTTGCACATCATAAGCTTACATTATTGAAGAAACCTAGTAGCCAGAAGCGGGAGATATGTTCACTCAATAATTACAAACCAGCAAAAGCAAAGCTTTCGGTTTCAATATTTTGATATTTGATTACTCTAAGAAAACGTAGTGAGCGCTAAACGAATATCTTCTCATAATTTTTTTATCTGGAAATTAAACGTAGGAATGCTACCTATTCATTATCTTAATAAATCTCCAAACTGTGGGGCCAAAACATCTCAAGGGGGTACCGAATAATTTTTATCTAATTAGCTGTTTTGCAATTATGAAATGGAAATCAGGTTTAGAATATTTTTCTCCTTTTCCCACGGACAGGTTATTAATAACCACACAGGCAAATATTCCGTTCAAAATTGCTGGCATGACAATCAATCAGCAAAAATCGATACGCTCGACTAACCCATTTAACAAACCACCACACCTCCAGCAATAAATAGCAATTTCCAGACCGCGCGCTCAGGTGATAAAACCGGCGAGAGCGTTAAAACATTGAAATTCCTCCCCATAAATCTAGGGTTTCTTATAATAAAAAACAATATAGCCTAAAAGCATAGACGCGCGCGGCTGGAGTCTTATCCCGAACTAAATCCGGGCATACGCAAGAGCAAATTAAGTTGGATAATAGTAGGCGCCTTCCCACGCTGCTAGAAATTAGCTCGGAAATGGAGTAGGAAAAGATAGCATAAGTCAGTGTAAGTTACAGCATCTTACTGAAGAAAATATTTCGTTTTATATATATATATATATATATAAAGCAATAGAATTGAAAATGAGTATGTATGTAATTCTGCGTTTGAAGTTTTAGAAGAGTTGAACTAAAAATATTTGTGTGTTTCACAGGTTAAAAGGTAAAAAAAGTAGAATTATCGAACAGAACACCGTATAACTTCAAAAGAAGTATAAGAAAAAATCTTCCAAATTAATTCTAAACTATGTACTAACCTTAACACCTTTTTTTTTTGCATTGGATGAACATCCATTTGCCACACGCGTATATTAAAATTGATATAACTTATCTCATAAAATTAATAAAATCTTTTATTTATTTTATGTTATATTTTAATGTTGTTTTCATTAATAAATTTAACTAATAAATCCTAATTTTTTTTCAAAAGTTGCCAGAAGTGTTGCTATACTAACAGGAAGGTCGGTATTTAAGTTTCTTAGGTTATTAAGAAGGTCATTGGTACTATTTGTATGTAGTTTGCAATTAAAAAACAAATGATTTATATCTGCCTCTTCGCCGTCCTCGCTACATAATGGAGAATCTAGTAGGTCTATTTTGTGCAAATGAGCTGGAAAGTAACCATGATTTATTTTGATTCTGGTTATTATACTAGAGTATTTTTTATTTACAATAAAATTAAATATGTGTGGGACTTTCTTCGGGAGTTCACGATGAATTAGGTAGTACGGATTATTTGATTTTAGGCAATTTTCTTTCCAACTAACCATCCACTTTTTGTACATATATGTTTTATAATTATTACATAGATCTTGAGGAAGAGGGACTTGAGTATAAGTGATTGAACTTCGAGCCTGCTTAGCTGCTAGATCTACTTCTTCATTACCCTGTATTCCTGAGTGACCTTTGGCCCAAACAAGGACAACCCGACAACCCTTTCTTGATAGTTGGTATAAAGAATGTTTTATTTTACATATCATCCAGCTATTAATATATTTTAAATCTTGATTATCGATACTTTGTAGTACAGATTTTGAATCAGATATTACCGTCACTTCGCGAACATCGTTATCCGCGCTCCAGCATAGACTTTTCTCTATTGCTACTGCTTCAGCTGTGTAAATGCTGCACATTTTCGGCAATCGGTATTTTAAAGTTATGGTTTTCTCTGGTATGAAAATAGCGCTGCCTACTCCTTCTTAACTTTTACTGCCGTCGGTATATATCACTGTTTTTATTTTCAATGTGTTTAAAATTGAATATACGACATTTTGGTTATAGGAAGGTAGTTCTGTGTAATCAGGGAATATGACTGTGGGCTTAAAAAGTGTAAATTCATAAGAATAAGCATATCCGGGCAATACCTCTTGTGATATTATGTCATTTTTAAGTTTTTCTGTATGCAAGAAAGCAGTTGTCACTGGTGGGGAATTCTTTTTCCGCCAATACGGATTTGTAAAATTTTCTGTATTTAAGAGGCCCATGCGTTTAGTTAAGGACGAGTTGTATGTTCTCAGTTTAGTAATATATTTATTGGCCAGATATCGCTACCTTAAGGTGTAGTGGGGGTTCGTTAGCCTCCGCCAGGATTACATTAGTTGGAGATGATTTAAATGCACCAATACATATTCTCACAGCTTTATACTGAATCCTATCAATTTTTTTAGGTTTGTATTTGAAGATTACCGTAAAATATGCTACCATAATCGATTATGGACTTTACAAATGACCTGTAGAAAAGTAGAGCTATACTTGGTGCAGACCCCCATGCCTTTCCACAAACACTTCTCAAAATATTGAGACCTTTTTCACAAAGATTTCTTGTATATTCTATATGTTGTGTCCAGAGCAGTTTTGGGCCAAGTATCATTCTCATATTTGTATCTGTTTACTATGGGAATCAAGTCTCCTTCTATATCAACGTGCGTGTCTAGCTTAATTCTGTGCCTTGTAAAGCACATAATAGCTGATTTTTCTGGAGACATCGTTAATCCCATTTCAAATAACCAGCTTTTAACTTTTCGTAGTATTTTATGTAGGTCATCTAAGCACTGTCCATAACTTATATGGTTGACATATATACAAATATCATCTGCATATTGAACTATTTTAACATGATCATCAAATATTTCATGTAATCCTGACGTGTAGATATTAAAGAGAATAGGGCTCAGTATAGAACCTTGTGGGAGACCGTTATATACTAATCTTGGCCCATACAACACGTTATAATGATTCCTTATATAGATTGCTCTACCTCTAAAGATTTCTATAACATTATAAGCTGCTTTCTTGCATATTCGCACCCTTATCATTTTATTAAGTAAAATTTCCAAGTCCACTGAGTCATATGCCCCCTTTAAATCTAAAAACAGACAAAGCAAGTATTCATTTTGTGAATATGTCATTTGAATATCGGTAACTATTTCAGCTAGTGCGTTGGTTGTACCTAATCCCCTTCTAAAACCAAACTGCGTTTTAGGTAACATGCGTTTTGACTCTAGATCAAATTCTATGCATAATTTTATCATTCTCTCGAATGTCTTGAGTAAGCAAGACATCAGGGAGATTGGTCGGTATGAAGAAGGAAGTGCTGAATTTTTGCCTGTTTTATGAATAAGTGTAATTACCACTTTTTTAACCTCATGAATGACCTCTTGGTTAATCCACCAAGCATTGAAGATATCTAATAGTAATTCTTTTACCGATTGTGGAAGATTGTGTAACATTTTATAGGTAAAGCCACCTAGGCCTGGAGCAGTATTTTTTTATTTCTTTAGTGACATTTGCAACTCTTCTATACTGAAACGTTTAGATAGCGATTCCCCTTGTGCGGTAAGTCCATCGAGATCTATGGGTATTTTACGAGCAACAGTGGGTGGTGCGTAGGCGTCTAATATTACAAAAATTGTTTCGTCTGCCGTTTGAACTTTTAGAGTTACAACATTTTTATTACTAATTGCTCTAACTGTTTTCCAAACTTTGGATATTGATGTACTCTTATTCAATGAGTTAACGTATTGTCGCCAGTTGTCGCGCTGTTTTTGTCTGCACAACCGTTTAGCTGCCGCTGTCGTATTTTTATAGTTAATATAATTATCCCAATTAGCATTTGAGATATATAGTTGCAACGCTCTCTTGCGACGCTTCACAATTGCGGTACACTCATCGTCCCACCAACAAGGTTTTATTTTTCGAGTGGGAAGGAAAGGTTTTTTAATACCCATAAGCTCATTTCAAACTTCGGTTAAGGTATCATCTACAGTCTGAAATTTTTCTGTATTTGATTTTGTGTTTATATCGGTATTTTTTAGAGAAATCTCTATACTATTCCTAATCAAGTCCCAGTCTACGCTAGAGTCATTCCATTTTGAAGCCGGAAGTATTTTGTTTGATATTGTTCTCAATTCTGATGTAATTAGTATGGGAAAGTGATCGGATCCCATAGTATCCGATAACACTTTCCATCTCATTTTATCAGCTAGGGTAGGTGAGACTATCGTGAGATCTACCGCTGAAGGGTTTTGCCCTGGCAACGTAATGCGAGTGGGACTACCATCGTTGATAACAATCAGATCATAGTCATCCATGGCTTCTACTAATCTGTTTCCTTGAGTACAGTTATCACTACAACCCCATAATGCGTGGTGGCAATTAAAATCCCCACAGAACATAGTCTTGTTTGAAAGTTGTCTAAATAATTTATTCCAGTCTTGTTGGTTGACTGACGCTCTAGGATGCTTATAAACTGAGACTATATTGTGCAAGCCCCTGTTGAGTTCTATTGCGCATGTCTCGATATCAGGATGACCATGATCTAGTGCTATCTCTTTAAAATTTATAGTTTTCGCAATGAGAATGGCTACACCACCATAACCGTCTTGCCTACATCTTTTGACGATATTAAAACCATCTAGTTTAAACTTATCTGAATCTCTAAGCCAGATTTCGCACAGAATAATAATATTTATATCAAATTCATTAATTAAGTCAACTAAAGAGGCTTTTCGAGGTTTTAATGATTTTATATTCCACTGTAAAATATTTATAGATTCTTTAATATGTGTCGTCGTCATCGTCTGAATAAAAAAATTCCATTGTATTCTGATTGTCGGTGTAACAATTAATATTATTCGCCCTACTATTATTATAGCCGTCTAACATAAAGGAAATTTGATCTCTAATGTTGCATTCGTTTATATTTGATCGGTTAAGCATAACATTATTTATAAATTCTAACATTTGACATATTACTTTTTCTTTATACTGTATAAATTTATCGCGGTAAGGATTGGGTAATACATATTAACCTTTTTGGTAATCTTTGTTTACAATTGAACTTGAAGGGAATTGTAAGGGAGGAGTAGGGGACGAGATGGATTTCCTTTTTTTTAATTGAGAGTGATTTTCATTTTGTAAATTTATAGGCTTTACTGGTTTTTTAATAATATAGTATTAGATTTAGGTTGCGGTAGTTCTGGATGATGTTTGTCATTACTTAGTAACGAAAATCTATTATGTGTTGTTACCTTAGCATAAGAAGGATTTTCCACTATGTATTGGCTTCCTTAAAAGACAAATTTTCAAAAGCCATTACTCTTTTAATATTTTGTTGTTTTTTGAAAGCTGGACAATCACGTGAGACAGACACATGGTTTTCACTACTACAATGTACGCATTTTTTACACTCTTTTTGGCACCCATTATCACTGCATTCTCCGGCGCATTTTTTGCATTTTTTTTTCCTTTACATTGTCGACTAGTATGGCCATAACGCAAGCACTTAAAACATTGGACCACCGGATACACGTAAGGGTCTACGGGAAAGTCTACCATATTTATTTTTACATTTTCGGGGATTTTACTTCCTAAAAAAGTTAAAACTACCATTTGTCTATCCACGAGTGATGTTGTTTTAGATATTTCGTCGTATACTTTACGTTTCATGCGTTTAACTTCAGTGATCTTAATATTTGATTTTATAGCATTACTAATATACTCCTCCGTGAAGAAAGTGTCTAACATTCTGATTACACCCTTTTTATGAGTGTAGTATTCATGGGCGTAACTTGGGGCATCACTTTGGGGGGGGCAAAATCAAGACTTCACAACATTTTTAAACCTAAATTGCAAAAAAATGCTGCACTCGCACTTTAAAATCAAAATTTTGGGGGGGCGACCGCCCCCCCTTGCCCCTCCCAAGTTACGCCTATGGTAGTATTTAGGAATGTAAGCTACAAGATTATTTTTTAAAATAATTTCATGGTTGATTAAGGTATTAGCTGAATCAAAAGTTTTAAAAATAATTTTTACTCGATTTAAACCTAATGGCTTAATATCAGAAACATTATTTCTAAACTGTTCATTTTCTAATAAGAAATGGCCCACTCTGACCGGGAATAATCGGCCCAGGTTTTTCTCTTTATGCTCTAAAAGGACAAAATATGGGCCTGCATCTGTTGATTGGTATTTATTTGATAAATCGAAATTTATTTCCTTCTTAGATTCATCAATCTGTATATACGGGGGCGGTTTATCACCGTCCGAATCTTCACCCATTATTACTAGTTAGAAAATATTTCTAAAAAATTTCTAGAATTCTTTATTTATATATTTTAAGTTTAAAAATAAAAATAACTAATTATCTTTATAACGAACTCAAAATACGTTTTGTTCCTACACTTTCACAGAACGTGCGTTCTTTACCAGCGATTGAACAAGACTGCTTAGCACCTCTCATCACACTAACCAAGTATTACCCTAGTGTTTTTCTGGGTAAAAGGCTGTTCTCCAGTGAGCAAGAATTAGCTACCTTGACTCTTGAGCTGATTTAGTAATGCAGAAGTTGTATAGCTGAGCACTTCTTTAACTAATTTGTTTACTCTGTGTTGCAGTGAAAGAATCACTATGTTAGAAAGCAAACAGAAACCAGCAAACCTATCAATAATCTAGAAGCACCAACATATGGTAATTTTCTAAAACATTCCTGAAACTTCATTCCGCATTACAAACAAATTGCAGCGCATTAAAACAAGGAACAGCAATATTGATAGAACGCAATGACATGTTTATGATCGGTCAGTAACGGTTAAGTTATAGACAATCTATAAAACTACCTGATTCATAACGTCACGTAGTGACACAGAAAAATTCTTAAGAATTACTTCTCGTGGCGCAAACCACGGCATCAGATTTCGATAGTATTGTAACCGGCTTCAAACATGCACACAACTACTTACAACTTGCAATTCATAATAAACACAACATGTAGTGACCTAGTTTCGAATGTAGTAATTTAGTCGTAAAAAACTACAAAAAAGCAAAGGCGGCCCGACGAGCATTTTTAGTAGGTGGTGATAAAAGTTACGAATGCAGAAAGGCAAAGAGACAAACCCCAAATACACTATAGAACTCGAGAATAAAGCCGCCTTCATTTCAATGGTACGTATTGTCTAGGGACACATACATATAGTCTAATGCCATGGACTGTCAAGTCTGAGAGGTCGAAAATGCCCAATATTTGGCCGTTATTAACCCAGGACTGCTACTCTACCAAGCCTGCCATAATGCTCTTAACTCACACACACCAATCGCACTTCTATCATTTCTATCTTTAACCTTACGTTCCACGAGTTGGGCCAATGAGATGCAGCAAAAATGTATTTTCTTGTAAATTTTGTAAAAAAGCCTTATCTGCTTAAGCTCCTATCTACCTTTCAGGTGTTAGATGGGTCATATTTCTGTGGTTTTATGTATTTCTGTTCTGGCAGGACCCTCTGAAAAAGTATGTTGGTTATTACCTCGGAGCGCTCGACAATTACCCGACAAATTAAGTGTTTGTTTTAACATCTTGGTGGTCAGGTATATGTGGATTATAAAGAACCGCTGCCTTTCGTCCGTCAAAGGTGGCACTACTTGTAGGATTTTTTCCGGTAATCCAATGTTTAGGGACTTCCTTTGACTGTCAGATTTTCTAGTAATATTTCGTCCCACTGTGGTGGTAAAATCTATTGTATTTTGTTTGTTTTGGTTTCTAAATTTCGGCCGTATTGTTAAAAAACCAAATCTCAAATATCTTCAAGACCTGGCATCTGGTCTTCCGTGGGGAATTTGTGATTCGATTATCGCTGCGTTTTCATTATTTGTCAGCCCCTCCTGTGGGGATTAGATTATTAAATAGTTTTACACCTAAAATAAATAGTCTAATGGCGTCTTTTTGCTTGCAGGGATTTTTCAACTTTTTCTAGTGTTTTCATTTCTACAGAAATTTCTTGATTTTCGGCTTTTGGTAAGGAAAGTTTTTCTTCTTGTTTTGGAAGGACATTATGGACCTGCGTATCTGGATTTTTTTGTTTGCGAAATTGGTGGTGATTGCGGCTCAGCTTTGAGTTCGCTTTCACAGTATGCAGGATTTGTCTATGTGGTACCGTTCTACCCTGCAGCTAGGCGAGGTTGAGACCGCATCAGTTTTCTTAATCGACGCTGGATTCAACACATAAGCGACGACTAGGTATACTTTAACTAAGTATTTTTGCCGCATTTAAAAAATGTTTAAGGGCGAATAAATCTAAGAAAGGACGATATTGAAATTCTCCTGTTTATGCCGGTTTTATCATTTATACATATATTCCTACAGTATTGCCTTATATGCGTTCTACGTACCATGCGTTTTCTTTATTTGTGCGTTAAACTTATATTTGAAATTATAATTACGTACGTTATGCTGTAATCGTAGCGTGTACAAGTCGCGGGTCTAGTACTAGGTTTGACTCAATTACGTACGTACCTTGTCCTTTAAGACCCTAGATATAATATTTTATTTCGGTATGAGCAACCTCCATATTATATTACTTGTTTGTATGTAGGCATTGCAAATAAATATGACTTTAATTGGCGGTGTTTATGCCTTTTTCCTTTCTATAACAGGTTATAGTTTATCAAAGATCTTGTGTCTGATTAATGTAATTTGGGTATATCTCCCTTTAATGTAAGTTGCGAAACCATATTACCTGGGAATCTTCCAACTTGATTTGTGAGTTGTTGGACATACAAGTTTGTGGCGCCCTTATTTAGTTTTGATTGTTTTAGTATTCTCAACCCTTCCTCCGGAGTAGCTTAATTGGCCCATTGTACGTACGCAATTCGTTACAAGACTGCCTGGGATATTCATAGCTCGCTATCTGGCATATATTGAACTGTTAGAAGATTGTCTTTAGTTGATTCAAGTGCTATTGCTTATTAGAGCATGTGGCAGCCACAAGCTAATATAATATTGTATTCCCTTAGAAAATTATTTTGAATTCTAAAGTAATTTCTAAAATTCGCTTAATTCGTCATTTATATCGTGCTAACTTTTTTGTACTATTGTACAAAATTATAACAGGAGTAATACGAATTAAAATAAGAATAACATAAATTCAGGCATTGAAGAAATATGTATCATCATTTCTAAATACATGCGAGAACAAAGTTTTATTATTATGTTAATTGCTTTTTAGTGATTTTAATGTTTTGTCATTCTTTGAACTTCATAAGAATACAGAAACAAAATAAAAATTATATTTGCGAAAATCAGTTAATTTTCTTTAAGCGGCAAATATGTTATTAGCAAAAAGCTTCCTGAAAATATTGGAATACGCTTCACCCAAGATAAAATGTTATCATAGTAACCTTTTTACTAGACAACTGTACAGTATAAAAGGTGAGACGTATTGATCTTCGTAGAATTTTTTAGAACAGAACAGTATATAGCGATATTAATAATTCTTCTGATATATTGTTCAAGCCAATAATTAATTCTCTAACACAAAAATTGTTACTCGCCCAGAAATAGAGGTTATTGCTATGCGAGAATTATTTATTAAATCTGAGAAACGTGCAATTTAACTACAGCCATTGTAAATCCTTTCCTAATACCGGCCGGGATAACAGTGGATAAAGCGTCTAGCTGGACCAGACGTGAGTTTCTAGGCTTCCGAGCAGAAAATTTTATTAAACACTTTATCTGGAAATTCGTTGTTGACAAAGAGCGGTTATACAGCGTTATGGCATATTGCAGAACTTTCAAAGGTTGTTGCTTCTGTTTAGTGTTGGTTCAGTGGCGCTACAGGAGGATTTGAACTTCTACAAAAAGCGTACACGACTGTATGTGAAACCGCGTAATAAGATCAATGCAGACGCGTCCTTGGCAGAAATATGCAGTTTGTCTCGGCTTTCAGCGCAATATGACCAACCAGGGACTGAGGAATACCCTTTTAGAAATAGTTCCGTCGCGTCGGGTCAAGTCTATTTCACTGTCTGGAACTTAGGATACTTTAAGAGACTGCATCTGCAGTGGCTTTGCTGTAAAGCTCTGTGAAATAAATAGTTGAATCAAAATGAAGCCGACGTTGTAAGTCCGGAAAATGCGTTTATTTGTTCCTCAGTTGTAAATATCAGTTAATCAAGTCACTGTATTAACATTGAAAATGTCTCTTAACTGGCCAACCAGTAAAATTTTACACCTGCGCTCATATATATTTTTCAAATATCGGAATTTCTAGAACTTTTATTAGTTTGTAATAATTATTTACAAGTAAGAAACCAATAAAATATTCAACAATACACGTAGCTAACGGGTTTTACTGGCTCCAGAATGTGACTAGCTCGCATTTGGTTAGCCAGTCATATCCTTCTGTCCGCCAGTAAAAGCTCTTATACTATGCTAGTAATGTGAAATACTATTACAGTACAATCCGACTGACGTTAGGTTAATATTTTTTACTTATTCGCCATTTTGCCAGAGGCATTAATTTGTATGCCACTTAAAGCGTTAACATTCTAGCATAATATTTAATTAATCCTAATATACGACACCTTGGAAGACGTATGGAACATATTAAAGGAAGCTATAATAGAAATTCAGGAAAAACAACCATAAGGTAGACAGTTGGTAAGAAAAAAATAAACATAGATAAGAAAACCGATATCAAGAACCTGCGAAGAGCAAAAAAACATGGGAAGGCCGAAACTAGAAATAATGCATTTTTGTGCTATTCGAAGATAATTGGTTTTCCAACTACTAAAACTGTAGTTACAAAAGTAAGGCGTATGGTGAAAACAGTCTCATCTGAAATACTAGAACCTTTGAGCGAAGATGACGATATAACAATACGAGAAAGTACTAAAGGAAATGCAATAAAATTGAGAAGAGCACTGAAATTTGTCATTAGGAGAAAGGTGGGAGAAATTAAAGAAGGATATAAATCAAAGAAATGTTAGAAAGAATTTAGAGAGCAACTGAATACAACATATATAACAAGAGATTCTGCGTTAGAACAAAGAGCGATAAAAATAAATTAGAGGACCTAAAGATAAACATAATCAAGTAAAGACTGGCGTGACAGAAATAGTGGGAATATGGAGAGAATACTACGTGAGCAAATCTGGACAGCAAGAATAGGAATAATAATTATAGAACGAAGCCCAGAAGGAGTTAGAGCAGCTGAATAATATAGAAATAGAAGAAAACAAGGAAGCCATAAGGAAAATAAAAGTAGGAACGGCGGGCGGTGAGGATAATATTGAGGCAGAGATGAGGGTAAGAGAAAGGGAGACAACTCAATTGTGGAAATTTCAAAATAATATGTCAGCTTTCAATAAGTTTGAAGACGCATATGCTGAATTTGCTCTATTGCCGAAATTTATTTTAGCAATGCTGCAATTGAGCAGGTCAATTCTGAAATTGGGCGAATTTGGGAATTAGGAATAGTTGGAAGGGGTGTAAAGAGAGCGATGGAAAATAAACTAGAACACGAACAGGCTGCATTTAAATACAACAAATAAGTAATGTAACAACAACCACGGAAAATAATTGCTACAGCTATTCAGAAGGGACACACATTTTACTTGTAGTAGACATTAAATCAGCTCTTGATACAATTTACAAATCTGAAATGCTTAGAATTAATTTCTAGAGGTACCGAAACTCTAATATTAGTCACTAAGAGTATGTATAAAAGGGCCAGAGGCCAAAAGAAATATTTCAAGTATTTAATTTCAATAAAGGGATTAAGCAAAGGAATGAGCCTGCTCATTTGTATAATAATGGACATATTATTACAGAACTTTAAAAGATGGAGACAATATGGTACAGAGAATTAATGTCAGTAAGTTATTACGTTCACTTTAACGTAAGCACCTATTTATGCTTATTTCCTAACTTTAGCCGTAGTTATTTACCTTACTCGTAGCTTTTTCTGAAAACTGCTTAATGGCTATACGAATTTTAAAGGATATAGGTAGTTTTCTTTGCCAAGGTTGTCTTTGAGAGTTACAGAATACGTTGAATTCGCATTTTCGCTTTTCGACTATGCGTTTCCGGGTTCTGTGAGGCCCTTTTGAAAGCGTTATTTTAGTTAGTTAGCTTTGGCCGTTTAATATTATCCTGTCAAATTAAATACATCTTTGACGTTTTTGGAGGTTATGTTATACGCCTACATGGCGTTAGTAATTTTTGGTTTATGTATAAAGAGTGGACGCATGCAACCAAATGTAATAGACAGTGTCCCTTGCACCAAGAATGTGCCTTGATTTGGAAGTGCATCTTCGTTACTGCAGTATTTGGCTTATCAGATTGAATCTGTGTGTGAAATCTCGTACTGTTGGTTTATGAAAACATTTTTTTGTATTCGCTCCCCAAACTGGTTACTTTGGAAACTGTCTAGGATCCTCAAAATGGCCATTTAGAGGCCTTGTACTTAAAGTCGTCATGGCAACATTTTAGCGGACTCAAACATTAGTTGCCATGACGACTTTAAGTACAAGGCCTCTAAATGGCCATTTTGAGGATCCTAGACAGTTTCCAAAGTAACCAGTTTGGGGAGCGAAAAATACAATTTCGCGCGGCCTCCTAATATAATGCCGCGTTAATGGTAATTGAAACTTCATATTATAATGTTTGGAGAGCTAATACAAAAAAAACGTTGTATGCAACACGTCCTCAAATGGCTTTAGAGGACTCATCTTCATATTACGAACTCGGCTGCGCTTCGCTCCGCCTCGTCCGGAAACATTACGACTCGTCCCCTAAAGCCTTGCTTTGAGGACTAGTTACATAAAATACTATTATGTTGGACTTTGACGTATTGCTTACTCCACTTCGCGATTTTATCGTATTTCCGCTGTCACTTATGAACTTCGTTTTAAGGCTATCTTGTCTCACTGCAGTAGTGAAATCGCTTATAGGTTTTTCGTTCTTTTAATTCAACGATTTTTGACCGGAGTTTAAAAATGAAAACAGAGTATTTAGATCCGACGTGTCTCTCTTTTTAAGGGATTTATAATTGAGTGGTTGTAATATTCACGTTATTTTCTCAATTCTTTATCGGTGGTTAGTTAAATAGAAACTGGAAAAAAACCATTTATTAGATTTACTGCTAGCCGGTTTTTTTATGGTTTTCGTTAAGTCAGTACCTCCTCATTACATTACTTAGGACTACTTGAGTAGGACGCTGGATTCAACAGACAAGCTACAACTTGGCTGTAATATAAATATAGATATTTTTCTGCAATTCAAATGTATTGGTGTAAACAACTTTATGAACTGATATTTAAATTTTACTGTTTATGTCTGATTTTCCATTTATTTTATTGATGCAGTCATATGTATTATCTACTTATATATGTATTTCCTGCCTACCTTACGTTTTGTCTATGTAGGAGATCTTTCATTTGACATTAAAATGTATACACTATGCTGTTAACGCTACGTGTGCATGATGCGAATTTGTTATTGAGTTCACCTCAATTACTTGGTTACCTAGTCGTTAAATAGCATTAATTCAATATTTTATTTCGGTAGTGGAAACTACCCTCTTGTGTTATTAGTCTCCATTTATTGAAAATAAATATCACGGTAATTGCTCTTCAATAAGCTTGTGACTGTGTTAGCATGAATTAATTCGTTTGCTAAATCTCTCGAAAATATAACATTAATGACTACGTGAATACAGTTGCTGGCCGAAATAAATCAGGGAGACGGCGTGCAGTTGTTTGAGTACTTATGGTTAAATTAAAAATCAAAAATGAACGCCAATTACGACAAGTGTATCCAGGTATGCTAGAGGATTCGCAAACTCCAGTAGCATAATTATTCTGAAAGAAAATCTCAAAAAAGCACTGGTGGCAGTAACAGTAACAAAATCACAATGATAATATTACAGTATAATAACCACGAATTGAGTGTCATATCGTACAAAGTACAGGAGATTATTTGCTAAACATAGGTAATATAGGGTAATAAACCTAGACCAACGTTTAAGGTGCACCACAGAACACAAACTCGGCTGCGGGAAAATTAACTTAAAACAAATATTAAAAAGTACAAGTATAAATTATGTTAAATACTACAACAGTTTAAAAAGGCATAACGGAGGGTAACGCAGTATCCGTGGAAGAAAAACACCGAGTGCCTTCAGGTACTTAGGTCGTTAAGCTAACTGTATATAATAGCAAGAGTTCCAAACTAACGCTTCCAGAATTCCAACGGAATTCGGCAGATAGGTGTAGCAATCAAATGATGTACACAGCACTGGCTCACGGCACGCATTATTAAATGGTTTTAAATAAAAGGAAATCAAAACATGTCTCGATTCTTTTGGTGGGTCACGTAGCTGGCACAAAATAGTATAGGGTAAAACCCCAAACAGCGCATACGAAGGTCGAAAACGGCAACTGCTTTTCAAAGCTCATGCAAGGTAAAGATCAACGCCCTCAATGTGAAAATTGTGACTATGGGGAGCTCCAAACCTGCAGCCCAGATCAATTTGGGCCACGGGTCAGCAAAGCACTTTAATCTTCCAGAATTCGCGTGAGAAGATATTTCTCAGCAAATCACCAGGGTTGCATAAGCCACCATCACCAGTAAGGGCAAAGTCCTCTAAACATAAACTGAATGCCCGCAAAACCACAGTTTTAGAGACGCTAAATCTGTTCACCATCACAGCATCAAACAGAAAGGATGCTGGGAAACCAAGTTCATGTTGCTCCTTGTGTCGATAAACAAAACGCAAACAGTCGGGCAGTACGCGAAATTTAAATCCTATACAGAACTGCTAAACTGTAGAGGTGCAAACTAAACGTAACAACTGATAAATGTAATTTTGATATATCTCCTTCAATGCTAGTTGCGATTGCGGTATAATTGAAAAATATTTCAACTTAGATTCGCTAGTTGTTGTACATACAAGTTGGTGGCGCCCTTATTTGGTTTTGATCATTTTAGTCTTAACCCATCCCGTTGAACACTATTGGCTCAGGACTAGTTTTGGTATACGCAGCTGGCTATCTTGCTTATATTCAAGTGTTGCTAGATCATCAGCAGTTTTTGTTTGCTTTAACTTAAGAAGTGTTCATCGGTCACAAAGCAGATAGTTTCAGTTATGCTGACGACCTAATATTAATAGCAGACTCATGCGCCAATATACAACATTTCATGAATATTTAGATAACATAAATTAAAAAAATTAAAGGGAAAATAAATATAAATAGAGTTATGGTAGTAAATAAATTTAAGGAAGACAGAATACAAGAGGTAGCGAATAGAGATAACAATGCAACAAGGAGTGCAACAAGTCAAAGTAAGGTCATATAGCTTAGTAGTAATGACCATTGTATGCAAGTGGATTACGGGTAGAAATATCAAAGACCAAATGGGACAGACTAAAAAACTAATAAACTCGAAAACGAATAGAACAAAAACCGCTATTGACAAAACAAGAGAAGAGGTAGTAAATTTGGTTCGGGTACGTTATGAGAATTGAACCATGTATATTGACGAAAAGGGTACTAGCATGCGGTAGGAAGAGAAAAGTTAAATACACATACAAAGACATCCCAATATGTTGAATTGATGAGTTAAAAGAGGTAAAATTGTGGCAGAAGTGAAAAGCATCTCACTGCACTGATAATGATGGAAAACCTCTACTCCCAATGCCATGCCTAGAAGCATAAAAAAGTAATAAAAATAGAGAGAAAATGGCACATCACGCCATTTACAACACTGGAATCACATCACATGAGTTTACAAAAGCTAGAGAATAACATCACCGAAACTTAGTTTGTTTTCCAACATTGGAAATTCGCAAAGCACTTCTTGGTATAAAATGGATGTCAACGGTAATGTCTGTGCAAGTATGACAAACATACGCGTGCTGTGCCTACCTGCTAGCCTGCCTGCGTGTATCACGTTTGTGTCGGCACCAATCGGTCACAATTCGTCAATCATCGGTCCGATTATCATCGTGTCCTTCATAATACAATGATAGGCAAGTGCGCCAGGCAGCGGAATTTAACCGAGCGCGTAAAGCGTTTGACTAGTGGTCGGATACCTCCTGAGAACGCCAGTTCAAATCCTACTGACTGCGATGTTTTTTTTCGCCACAAATTAATGTTAGCGTTAATGTAAGCGTTTGGCCTTAATATTATAGTATTATTGGAAACATTAAGATATTTTTCTCTGCAACCGTTATTCGACCTAGTCAAACTTGTTTTTTATGTACGCTTTCTTTATTAAAGACATTAAAAATATTTTCTTCTGTAAACTTATTATTTCCAACTAAATTTTAGGCATTCGAGAACTGTTATAATTAAAATAAGGCATCCTATGCGGTGAACTCAAAAGCTAGTACCTAATAATTCAACAAACTGACCTTTACGGAAATGGAACAGCCCTGGAAAGAGTTGTAGGTAACAGTAATAGATAGCGGAATTCATTCCGTGAGATCAGGTTCCGAACTGCTTAAGCTCGTATTACATATATCTGCGGAAGAAAGTTAATTTGCAGTCATGATTTAAACATAACTGTTAAAAACGATTAGGTACTATAGGCTGTAGGCTCCAGCAGAAAACCGGAATTACAGGATGGATGATAGAAAGAAGGGTCAGTAAAGGTAGAAAAGTACCCCGAAATTCGCCTCAGAGAGGGGATTCTTTTAGCCCTGAAAACTAGGTACTATCAGAACACAGCCGCGAGAGTCGAACCCATGACCTACCGGTGTGCTGTGTTACGTATCCCTGTTGGTTTTATACGACGCAAAGACTAGGACTGCGATTGAGATTATTGCTACCTTCAAGTTAGAGTTGTTTGACAGATTTTTCGAATCGGCCGCGCCATCTTTCTAATTTTGTACACCTTTGTCGTGGCGAGCGTGTTATGTTCTCTGTGGGCCGTTGGTGATATCCTCCCATTTGATCCTGGTATCTGCTAATGCTTAAATTGTATCGTCTGTTCTGCCAGACTTCAAGCGTTAGGAATAAGTTTCACGTGGTCATTTGAGTCAGCTTTCTTATTCTTTCTGAATTGGTTTAACGTTCCAGGGATTTTCGAGTCGTTTGCACAGGCCATGTTCATGTAGCGAGAACTTTTGACCCGGCCATAAATGTTTCCTTACCATGGTGTTCTCGACCCGTATAGTACATGAACTGTCCACTTTCCCCAGTGTGATTTCAGTGCGCTAGTTTTGTGAGCCTTCATTTTCTCCGTATCCCAGCTGATGAGGTGTTCCAGATCCCGGCGTGGAGCTGTGTCCCGTCGCCAAGAACTAAGGTTATTCTCAGGGAGTACATTCACCGAAGGAGCAACAGTTTGAGTTTTGCCCTTTATTAACTGTTAATTTGCAAATTGTAGGGCGGAGTGCTACCATGCCTCGCGCTGAATTCTTCCGATTCCCTGCGTAGTTTAAATGATAATATAGATATATATCAACGATGGATATTGACCTAGATGCAGAGGATATAAACTTACTTATCCAAAAGAAGAGACTATGACAAAAAATAAACAGATTACCTAGTTATGTAAAAGGATGCGAAGTACGAAAAGCTGATGTTAAAGCGATGCACCTAATAAATGGCTAAACTAAATAGTTAAAAGGCGAAAACATCCACATAGATATTTCGGGTACAAAATGTGAAGAAACAACTAAAGAAACTATTTCTTTGGAAGAAGTAAAAAAGGGAGAGGGTTATCCACCAAAAGACGCATTAGTTAAACATGTGTTCTGAATGATGTAACTTTCGGGAGTTTTTGCTCTACCCCCTGTCCTCAGCTGAATGAACTTCTACTTAGTCCTGAGAAGGACTGATTTTTGTACGTATCTTTCACGTACACTCAAGATACAGGTACAAGATAAGGAAACTAGCAGTAATATTCAGAAAACTTAACAGTCTCTGGAGAATCCCAAAATAAGTAGGTAGAACACAAAAATTAGAATTTACAAATATATGTCCAATGACATATCCCAATATGGAGAAGGGTTATACGAGAACAAGCGACATAAGAAGTAGAAGTGAACATAGATAAATAAATAGATTATTATGTAGCAGTAAAGCAGAGGATGAGAGAAATGCATATTGATATAAACGTGCGTAGAATTGAGTACCAAGAGAAGACGACATAGACAGGAAATAAACTGAAAAAAAACTTCAAACAGCTAGTATGTCCACAATACTCGTAAAACCTTCAGAAAGAGATTGGATAGAACACTTTGTGCTATATTTTGCGAGAGACGGCGTCATACGTAACCCAACTTGCATATATACAAAGTCTACTCAATTTTAACTTGAAATATTTAGAACAGCAAACTTCCAACGAATTTTATGACGGTGCAACAAAAGCTGCACGACCTTCCGCCACGAGATAAAAGTCCCATATTAGATTCTAAATGCCAGGACGCGCCATACAATGTCGGGAGAAAGAGGACGTAGCGATCCCGAAGACAATCTCGAGAGGGTTCGATTTTCCAATAAAAACAGAAAGTATATTAAAACATTTAGGACCTCAAACTCGATTATCGAGACGTCTTCGGGCAGGCTCGCAGGATCTGGCGCGAAATCGAATTTGGCGAGATTTTGAATCTGCAGGCGACGGTTTTTGATGGAGCGCTCGCTAAAAGGTTTCGAGCGCCTTGCATTAGTACTTAAGAGACTTAAGCGCAGGATAAATGGCTCTACTAATTAGTTTTGCCTCTCTTCCGCTCGTCGACAATTTGGACCAACTTGGTGTGTCGGTGTAAATTCGAACTTGCAGTTCCAGGACTTATACATAATGACACGAGCAGTGCAGTTTACTTGGTAACTTTATAATTTTAATAAGGTGGTATGATTAACAAAAAGCGCCCGGCTGTGCACCGCTCACGCGTTCTCCATTTTAGTCTGTTTGTGACAACCTTAAGCTTAATGGAGTTTGATACTAGAGTTTTCCAATTAATCTCAAACCATCGTGACTACGTGCGCAAATTCAAGTACCGACTAGCTATAATGGAGCCAACAATATAATTACAAAGGACGCCAATAAGCTTTTAGTACAATAAATATGCCCAAGGTAGAGCCAAGAACTCATAAACTCAAAATTATAGTTCATATCGAAATAATCTGAAATAAACTTACTTATGAACAGGTAATAGGTGTTCAGTTACTAAAAGTCGTGCATTTTATAGTAAAAGATATATGATAATAAGCAGTAGTAAATAGCCCGTGTGGACCTTTAGAACGGTGGAACAAAGCAGTAACATTTTAACATTGTAGTACCTACAATTATCAAATACGTACTGCTTAAAAGTCGACAATATAAATAAAATAAAGGGCGCTCGATACAATATACTAACTCTATGTGACCAAACAAATACGTACAGGTAGCTCATAGATGTAAATGATAAACGGTGCTTAATAAGATCCTACATGCATCCTGCCCTGGCCAACACGCAGTGGCAAGCGCGGCCTTGTAATGCCAACATCCCTCCATGAATAATGTCGAACTTGAAAAAGAGACCCCAGGCGAGTAGAGCAAAAAACTCACAATCTCGCATTGGTATACCAGTCTGCCCCACGGACTCTGGGGGGGGGGGGGGCAAAAATTCGAACAAAATCAAACTAGACACAAACAGAAAACACAAAAAGACCATCCTGATCGCGACATACAATATCCGCACAATGAGACTAGAAGAACACCTAGTAAGTCTAGAAAATGAGCTCCAAAACCTAAAATGGCACATAATCGGAATATGTGAGACAAGGCTAAGAGGAGAATCTACCACAGTTCTAAAATCTGGGCACTTGTTATGCCAACGAAATAAAGATGATGACTCTCACTTTAGGGGAATAGCCATCATGATTCACAATAAGATAAAGCACCTCTTGAGTAAAGTAACAGCCGTTTCGGACCGAGTAATGTACATTATGCTGAAACTTAACAAAAAACTGAGCATACAAGTAGTTCAAGGGTATGCTCCAACAGGCCAATCAACAGATGAAGATGTTCAACAATTCTATGAAGACCTCTCAATGGTTGTAAATTCGGAAAAAACCAAGTTTAAAGTCGTAATGGGCGACTTTAACGCTAAAATTGGACCTAGAGCGATAGCAGACCCACTGAACATCGGTACATTCGGACTGGGAAGCCGAAATCCAAGGGGACAGTTAATGCTTGAGTTTTTATGCAGGGAGAACCTTTACTGCATGAACACCTTTTTTAAAAAACCGCCACAAAGGAAGTGGACCTGGAAAAGCCCCGATGGTAAAGTGAAAAACGAGATTGACTATATCTCTACTTCCGTAAGGAGTATGTGCGAAGATGTCACAGTTGTAAACCGCTTCAGTACGGGCAGTGACCATAGACTTGTTAGAGCAAGAATAAGCATGAACACTTACCTAGAAAGGAAAAAACAAATAGAAAAGAAAATTACACCATCAATATTAGACCTGGAAAAGAAAGAACAAGAGTACAACAGGATAATCGAACGCAAGCTAGAGCCCATAGAAAAGCTAGACGAATTAGAACTAAACGAGTTATCGAACAAAATAGCAAGTAGCATCAATACTGCCGTGAAACAAGTCTGCTTTCAGATGCCCAAGAAAGATCAGAAGTTTAACCCTGCAACATCCCGCCTTATAACAGAACGAAGGGAGACAGATAGAGATTCGCCCGATTATGAGCAGCTAAACAAGAAAGTAAAAAAAGAAATCCGAAAAGACTTGAGAAGATATAATACTCGTATGATTGAAGAACTAATAGAAAGGAACACGAATATGAAAGTATTAAGATCCAAAAGAAGTAGAGGGAAGGTGATTATCAAGAAATTAAAAAATGACGAAGGAGTAATTATAACAGACAGAAAAGAAATTATAAATACCGTTCAAAGTTTCTACCGTAAATTATATAACCAACAGGCACAAATGACGGATGAGTTACGAGAGACCCAGCATGCTAGGGGTACAATTACGAACATTGGATCTGAAGATCTACCAGAGATAGACACAGCAGAGTTGAGAACAGCGATAAAACAAATGAAGTCATGTAAAGCTCCAGGAGAAGATCGTATTTCTAGCGAAATGATCAAAATGGGAGGAAGAACCCTTGAAAAGGTAATGCTTAAGCTGATGAATAGGTGTGTTGTCGACGGACACATACCCAAATCATGGCAAAATGCTGAAGTAATTTTGATATATAAGAAAGGTGACACCACAAATCTGGAAAACTACCGGCCTATCAGCTTATTATCTATCTGCTATAAACTCCTTACAAAGATACTGACCAACTGACTCACCACTAAGTTCGACTTCTATCAACCAATCGAGCAAGCAGGTTTCAGAAGAGGTTTTAGTACAACTGACCACATTCAAGTAGTTAAAACACTAATCGAAAAATGTGCGGAATACAACATCCCACTCCACATCGCTTTTATCGATTATCATAAGGCGTTCGACTCTGTGGAAAGATGGGCAGTACTAGAAGGAATGGCAAGGGCACGGATTGACTCAAGATATATCATGCTTATCAAGCACATCTACGAAAACGCCACGCTTAAAGTAAAAATTAATGAAGATCTTGAGACCCATGAAATCCCAGTAGAGAGAGGAGTGAGACAAGGGGATACGATCTCTCCCAAATTGTTTACCCTCGCCCTCGAGGACGTATTCAAGACGCTACCCTGGCAGGATAAAGGTATCAACATCGACGGGACAAGACTAAATAATCTGCGATTCGCGGACGATATAGTTTTGATCAGTAATAGCGCACAAGAACTAAGAGACATGATAAAACAATTAGACGAAGACTCTCAAACTATAGGCTTGACAATGAATGTAGGAAAAACAAAAATTATGAGTTCTGAAAATATAAATGTCACTCTGAGACCACCAGACCCTCGAAAATGTCCAAGAGTACAATTACCTAGGACATAATATCAAAAGGGGTAAAAATAACCAAACCGCTGAGCTCAATAGAAGAATCAGTCTCACATGGGCAGCTTTCGCAAAACTCAGTTATATTTTCAGAAACTCTGAAATACCAAACAATCTCAAACGAAAGGTATACAACACATGTATCTTTCCCGTGGCTACATACGGAATGGAAACAGCAACGCTAACAAAACACAGCGCAAACAGGTTGAGAATTTGTCAACGAGCAATGGAGAGAGCCATGCTCGGAATTAGCCTCAGAGATAGGATTCGGAATGAAGATATAAGAGCCAGGACGAGGGTCGAAGATGTTATCGAAAAAATTGCAAAACTAAAATGGCGCTGGGCCGGTCATATTGCCCGAGATAGTAATAAATGGACGAAAGCAATACTACAGTGGCGACCCCGAGAAATCAGAAGAAGTGTTGGACGACCTCAAACAAGATGGCGAGATGACCTAAAAGAAATAGCGGGGCGAAATTGGATGCTGAAAGCCCAAAACAGAGACACATGGAAGAAAATGCGGGAGGCTTATGTCGAGCAGTGGACCTTGAGAAGCTAGGAAGAAGAAGAAGAAGAAGCTTAATAAGATGGTAAAAGTGACAAATAACGGTAACTGCTGTAACAACATAATAAATACTCGCGGGGCCGTGAAGGGCCCTTGTTGAGAACGTTGCTGCTTGGTAACCTGATTCTGAAGCCTTTACTGAAGTCACCAGCATCCAGGGCGGCCCACACACTTTGTACACGAAGTATAGGTTACTGGTTTTTACAACTAGCAGCCATCGAACTTTGCTTGGCCACAATAAAATGGTATAATTTAGGTCAAGTAATTGGTCGCGTAAGACCCACAGTGGCTCAATACCCAGAACAGCTACAAAACATTACTTTCCACAGTAGGCAAACAAATCGAACTGCCGAAGTCGTAAACGGATGTGTATTGGAGTACCACAAGAAGTAGGGTTATATTACCAAAATTCGGTCCAATCACATCACATCGTCGCAAGACAAAGAGAACTTTAAATTCAGCAAACTTTAAGACATTGAAAGCGAGAGAACGATTCTGATCGACAATTAGAACATACTTTTTAACTTGTTCTTTCAATTATTATGTTTAACCAGTATAACGATTTTTGTTTGGTAGTTTACTGCTCAGTTATTTCACTTCTTCACTTTGATTGTTTTACAGCCTTGTTTGTATTAGATATGTTTAACTTTTTAAATCTAACCTCACCTTGACCATGTGCTACTTTACCTATGATAATTCGCATTACTGTTTGGACTTGAAGATCAAATCAGTCTGCTTTCGAAACATGTCGCTACTTACAAAACTGTAATAAAAGCGTGGGGAAGACTAAACGGTTTTATTGCTTGAAACAAATTTTTATCATTCTATACAAGAAGGACGCCAATTAAATACACATGTTCAAAGGGTACGTGAAGTATAAACAAGTGATGGACAATTTCTTACTTGCAATTGTTTTACAGCGTGTGTTAGTATAGTGTGTTTGACGACGAGCGGGGGGGGGGGGGGGGGGCACTCTAGCTTTACTTATATTTATAATAAGTTTGTAGCCCAAGCGAGGAACGGGTAATCTTGCTGGTACACATATAAAATAGTAAAGAAATAAGGATAGTCCCTAAACTAAATTGCCATTATTAAATAGAACGGTGTTAAAACTAACAATCTACAATCAACGCGTATTAGGGTGTTTCAACAAGCATTTACAAACCAAAGAATAACATAATAACTACCTCTAAAAGACATTTACATTTAAACAACGTTAAAAAACTGGAAGATAACTCTCTTTAATACGCAACTATTCTGCTGCTTAAAAATCGGAACGTTTCTTTACGTCACGAGTCGAAGCGTTTTACATTTGACAGTCGATCTGTATGTAAGCTTATTGGAAATTTAGTTATTAGTTGAACTTAGAACTTAAAAACAAGCTACAATTTAGTGAAGCTAGATCAGTTAAAGTGCGAACTGAAACGCCGAACAGCCTCAGTGCTAGGGAAAAAGAAGAACCGAATGAAACAGAAACAATAGTAAAATGTCTAGTGATTTAAATAAACATTAAGTTTTAGACATTTAAATAATGCATTTTAGAAAGTATTCTGTGCTACGTTCAGATTACAAGCATACGTCCGGAACTCCGATTTTGGAAATGCAGTTCCAGAAAAAGAAACTATTGCACTAACGATGGTTTTGCCAACAGAATCGTACAAAAATTTGCATAAAGGTGTAACTTTGGATGTCTATATTACCAAAACCCATGTAGAGGAATATCTGGATTGTTTTCAGCAAGAAAAAGCACGTCAGTTATTTGAAAGCAGCTTTATCTAGTACATTTTGTGCAACAGCCAATGGAGTGTATTTCTGCAGTTCAGTAAAGGTAACCATGAAAAATTGGTTTATAATGTGGGTATATTTATTAGTTCTGAAAATGCCAATATTTACAACAGCAAAAAATAACTTTGATCCACGCCCAGAGCAGAAGAGAAACAACAGCTTGTATCAAGATTATTTTATCTATATATTAATTTTGTGCATAGCAGTATGCCTATATTGAACTTGTACGAACCAGAACATCCTTATACAATCGAAAATATTGTAAAAGAAATATTAAAAGGTCGCGGTTTCAGTCTATGGTGCTATTAAATGTAAGCGAACAAATTAGACAGATTGGAGTTAAACCTAGGCGACAACGTAAAAAGAAGGTGTGGCATTATGAACGATACTTTCGAATAACTTCAACTTCGTTTAAAGATGTATGTTGTGCTACCGAAAGACGAAACAAAAAATTGTTGGCTAATTCTTCCCTACGCGATCGGTGACTTGGTAGATATAGGGTTATAAGGTATATTGCTGCGGCATGATCGGTTTTTGGAGGTTAGGAAGGTTTCTTTGAAAACAAAACGTGCAAAATCTCACAGGTTCTTCCCTCACCTAAAGCTGAATTAAACACTACGTCATATAAAGGTGTTTATAGAGGCCCTTGCTTTTGTAATGCTGTATACAGTAATGAAACAGTAAAAACTCGCATTTTTGAACACCAGCGCTGTCTCAAGTCGGGTCTCGTTTCATTATAAGCCATCGCCGAACACCAACGCGATACCGGCCATAAGATCTTTTTTTATTAAACTTTCATTATCTGGAAATCCCAATTCTTCTTTAGCAGAAAAAATCGCGAAGCCATTGAGATTTACAAACACCTTAATACTCTCAGTCGGGACGAAGGCTTTCCCTTTCTTTTTATGTTGAAGGTGCTAATTTCTGAGCCTCGTGCACCGTTACTCAACCGCGACGGCACTTGCCTATAAATGCCCACTTTTCTCATTCCGATCGTTAGAAGGGTTTGCTGCTTGCGTGGTTTACACGTTGAGTTAACGTGCTCTTTTAGTTTTCTTTCTGATGATGCCCCTCACGAAAGTAGGCGAAACGTTGAGTTCTTTGACCTCAATAATGACACCGTCCAATCCCGGAAGTTGTTTTGTTTCTGAAGTAAATAGGACAAAATTAAATAATTAGGTAAGTATCAACTTTATACATAATTCCACTCCTAAAATTACAAAGCATTGTACATGGAAAATATATACCACTACCTATATACGTATAACAAGAAAGTTTTTAAATAAGGTTTGACATAAAATATTATGGTTTGGTCATTCCGATTAATCGTTCAATATATTTGGCGATCTTTTAAAACAATCAGTTCTAGTAGCTGGGATTTGCCACACAAAAAGCTCGGAGTATTTACTGCAACATCCTTTAAAGCAAACAGATTTTGAATAGTAAACCCACGATCGGCTAAAGTAGTATCACCAGGTTCACATAAATCATGACGTGTAGATCCTTCAACAATTTGGTGATCACTTGGCGAACCATCAAATGCTTCTGTACTGTAGCTGATTACACCACCAGGAGTTCCAGCAATTAATACCTGAAACTACATAATATACATGGGTATAAAAAAGTTCTAAATTTAGAGTATTCCTGTTTGTATAATAGGAAAATGTTGCTAGTGTTGATATACATGCTCCACTGGCTTACATATGGGGAACTTTGTTTCATCTATAATTATCCTTGTATCAGGAAATGATTTCTTGAAGCTTTTTGGTGTAAGTCTAATTAGCCCCACTGTATGGATATGAAATTGATCGAAGAAATAATTATATTCGATGCCGCTACATCAAACAACGTAGCAAATTCAAAATCAGTACCATTTATACGTAATTTAATTAATGTTAAGAAAACTGGTCTTTCACCGACAACGAATAACAATGACCTCGTTTATATCAGAACTCAAATCGGTTTAGTCCAAATGTTTGGAAAACAAACTGAAACCTTCTATAATTTTCTAAACCGGTGTAATAATGCAAAACGTTATTATTGTGCCTAAATTTCAGTACCGAAAACATAGCCAAATCGTAACCAGTTTGCACCAAAGCATCAATAATACTACCCTGTTCTTGTACATATTTTTGTTCTTGCTATAAATCCTCCTCAATATCTATTTCCTGTGCAAACTCCTGAATGTGACAACTACTATTGACTGCTTCTATAGGTTGAGTACTATTTAATGTACCATTTCTACTATTTCTGTTCCTGTTAATCTCCCTCTCGTGCCACCTTGACACTACATCTCGTTTTTCTAATTTATCCAACAACTGACTGGGAATTGCGCTTTCTTTAACACTTTTCTGTACTGTATTCTCTATAATTCAGAATTTAACCTACCTTAACCATGCTTCAACAAAATCGCTTATTTTAAAGTATCTGGAATACATGACGCTGCGGGCTGCGAAGTCGAACTTCGAAATTCAGCAATTCGCCTTTTAATGGCCAAAATGAGTCTTCCAGGTGAGTTTATGAAGGGCAGCTACAGGGCTCTAACCGCTCCTACCGGTTTAATTATTAGCAAATTGAGGTTATGTGATGTATTCAACACATCGGAACACCGGCATTTTCGCTTATTAATTAGGCGGTCGGAAATGACTTTTAAGCGGTTAGCCCTGCAAGACAGTACAGCAAGTCAAGCTAGGGTTGCAGCCTTAGGGATTCGATTTCCCAAGAAAGTACAACAGTCAATATAAAATCGAAGTCTAGCGGCTTTGCTTTACGGATGAGGTACGGAAAGTTTCAGCTTCTAGGGCTGACAATACAACACGCAATTTCCCATGAAGCATGGACTGATAAGGGTTGAAGGTCTACTCCGTTAGACAGTACAGCATGTAAGTCCGGAGGACTCAGGTAGGAAAGAAAAGGGATAGTTGAGAACATAAATCTCAAGTTGGGAACTGGACAGGACAGGTAATCTCAAGTCACTTCAACTGGCAGTGTAATCTTCTTTTATATCCTTCTGGCAGCTTTATCGGTGTAGCGGTTCTGGGTTCCTATGGAGTGGGGAAACGACCCGATCGGTCCTTTAGCGCTACGTCGTGCATAGCGGGAGCCGAGCCTTCGCGTTAGCAGAAAACCACGCGCCGAATAGATGCAACATCTGATAACGCTTAAATAAGCGAGGCATAAATTCATTACATTAGTTAATGTTCATTTATGAATTTATGTAGATGCTAGCGTTACAAGACCGCACAGGAGAGACATTTATGAGGACAACTAAGGAAGACCTTAGTCCAACAGTAAACTTCAATATAGGCTGTTTTATAATGATGTTGATGATCATGTTAAATCAGTCAAGCACTCATGCAGCTGCTTTGTCAAACAGGCTGGCATTTCCAACAGAGTATGGGCCTACATCACAAAACTTTTATATAATCTTTTTTGTGTTCTTCTTGAAAATAACAGTTGAAACTATCAAGCAAACTTAGCAGGTCAATGTGAAATTAATTTAATATATGTGCAGGTATGTTAGCATCTGTTCGTAGCTTTTCCCTGTATTATTTTCCCATTTGAAAGCTGTCGATTTTGTATTGATTCCGCCTAAAACTTAATTTTGTTTTTAAACCCCTGTACTTTATCGCTGGCGTTCAAATCAGTTACTGATTTTTCTTGAAGTGAAGGACTTACTATATTAAGTTTTTCTAATTTCATCTAAATACGCCAATTTCATGAATCAATGCTCATCACACAACCTGACTCCCAAATGAAAATGGTGGTCAATCAAGGAAATTCTTGTGGCCACCCAAATTCACAATTTTTTCAATTTATCTTGCGGAGCAATGGGAGATGTTTCGTGGAGCACCAAATATTACTCGGAGCACAATTTTGAAACCGCTAGTCTAGATCATGCGGATGTGTTCCTTGCCCTTCACTCTATTTTCATCTGCTCAGGTAATTGTTAGCCAAGTGATCCTATCGTGTTTCGTGATTACAGAACAGAGAGCGATTTGGTTAATAACGATATGACTTTGTTCGATATAAGAATATTACATCTATTATACCCATTCCTCCCATAGTCGATGGTAGTATAATTTGTTGCTGAAATTATGTAGGGAAGGACGTATTCGATATTTAGCCATGATTACTCGTAGTGCTAGAGATATATTAGCGGTAGGCAGTCTGATAATTCTCAAAAAATACAATGGTACCAGGATGGCGGTTTGCAAATTACTTATATAAATTCTTTTCAGTCGCCCACAGTTTTTAGTGTACTGAAACCTTTAGAAGAATGTGGATCATCTGATCGTTAAAAATACTATAATAAGTTGCGAATGGCCAAGCAAGCAACATGCTTGAGTCTTTGGTGGCCGGACCGGGTTCGATTCCCGGCGACCACACCGCGATTTCAAAAATCGTACGCTCTCCGGCTACCACACTAACTCATGTGGTAGTCATCAACCTGTAAAAAGGATCCTTAGTTTCGACGCGCAAAACTAGCCACCTATCCGGCTTACGAGTAAAGAGTGCTCATAGCTCTATTTTGTGGTTAAAAACAATCCACTGGCCTATAATAAGAGGATGACCAATTATTTAGATTTGTTTACGCCAGAATTCGAATTAATTGACTTGCTAAAAGCACTCACAGCATTAAGCAACTTGTGTAGTTGTGCTGCGTAGTTTACGTTCAGCTGAATATCATCTATGCATAATATATGAATGGTCATAATGCAACAGCTGCTAGTTGTGGTTTGAACATCAAATTCACAACAGGTGGCATTTAATACAAATTCGCAATGCATCTAAGCGTCAACTTGATAAATTCCATATCTGATTCAAATTATTTTGGAGTATGTGGTCTATGAACCATTCAGTTATTATATGTTGCAGAAATCGGACGGTTATAGAATATTTTAAGGCTATTTAACTATTGCCATAATATGTAAAGATAAAAGTGTTGAATCGAGAGCTTCTTATAAGCAGTTGTGATGCCTATACCAAAGGTACGAGGAGCGTTCAAATATAAATTATAATTTAATATTTATTCAAAAACAAAAACAATGAGTCTAATGTATATCATGTCATTATTTTACTCAGTTTCCCTCTCTTTTAGTAAACTGGTGCCACCTTTCCAGAAGTTTCTGTATTCCACGAGAAAAAAATTCTTTTGGCTGCTGTCGCACCCATTCCGGAACAATTTCGATTAGTTCTTCATTACAATGAGGCATTTTTCTTCTAGAAACTCTTTTAAGTGTCCAAACAAATAAGAAACTGATACAGCAAGGTCCGAAATGTATGGTAAATAGAACAGCATGGTCCAATTCAATTTTTGAATCGTAGTCAGCGTGTGAATAGCGAAATGGGGTCGAGCATTATCCTGTAAGACGCAGACAGAGAACTAGCGTTTTTTTTCAAGTTACCCCTACTGATATTTAATGCAGAAGGAATATCCTTCACTGTAAATCGACAATCTTTTCAAATAAGTGCATTTTATTCTGTAAGAATTCTCTTCTGTTGTCAATGTTTTTGGACGGCGAGAATGCGGTTCATTCTCGACACCATTGCAGCCATCTTTAAACGCTTTACTCCTTTTGTAAACGCTTATGTCTGATAGTGATTGCGCATCAAACTGTCTTTTAACTCTTACACAAATTTCTTATCATTTGATATCTCCGTTGATAAGAAATTTACTACTAATGCGTTGTTCCACGTTTGAATGCACTTCCACTTCACTCATGCTTGCCAGTTGAACGAAAATGAATTGTGACGACTTAACGACTGCAGTTAGGACTTGTTCCAGAGCATTAATTAATGTATACAACTTCTTTGCATGTCTTTGTCTTTTGGCGCGGAATTCAAATTATGATTTATATTTGAACGCTCCTCGTATAAGACCGCCAAGGTATAGATCGATACTTCATTCTCATAGCTCGTAAAAAACATTGATGCATTATTGGACTGCTTCTAAATATTTTCGGGACAAAATTCTATTAAAATGAACGCGATTACATTTTAAAAGATCTTTCTGCGTAATAATTATCAGCTTTGTCTCTTGATGAAGCCCACCCAACAGGACGTCAGCGCCACCATTTACAAGTTTGACTTTGTTATATTGCTGAAATATGCAGGCGGTCTCAATTAGAAGCCATTCCACAGAAGCGAGGTGGAGTGTATTGAAGCCAAATTAAATTACTAAGTTAGGCGGACCCTTCCCAAATTGAATATCAAGGAGTCCGAAAGGTATCTGTCCGCCCGCGGAATTCGTCAGGACGCGTTAGACTTGCGAAATAACATACTTAACACAACGCTGACCACGTCTTGGTTGTTATTAGAGTACGGTGGTTGAGTGTCCTGAAAATTATTACCATAACTTTCAAATTACATATATTTTTAGATTTGTATTAAATTTACTTTGTGTCCCCTTGTACTTTTAATAAAACTGTGCTATTTTGGTGGAGTAACGCACAGCACGTTTTTTATGAACAGTACAAGTTACGACCAATTTAGCAACTTGATAAATATATCAGATACACTTAAAAGTAAGTATTAGCAGCAAAGCGCACATGTAGTGCAAACAAACAACGGATTCGTTTATATTTTTCTTCCTCCTCTTATTATTGGCCAGTGGCCTGTTTTTAACAACAAAGTGGTTGTATGAGCCCTCTTTGTCCTTAGGCCGGGTAGGTCGCTAGCCTTACCCATTGAGAGTAAGGAAGAGCTCCCTTCTTTAGGGGTTAATGACTACCACATGTGTTAGCCGGAAAGCATATGATTTTTAAAATCTTTTTAGAGTTCGCCGGCATTCGAACTCTGCCCGGCTGCCTGAAAGGCGGGCATTTGCTCGCTGGGACAACGGCTCAGCTTCATTTATACGTATTAATTACGGAAATACACATTGTTTATTTGTCGCTGCAAAGTTATGTTGTAACCTCAACCACATTTTATTTAACAAAAATCTAGAACACAATTCTCGTAGAGCGGACGCCCTGGGCGGGTTTACTGAAGCGTAATTGAACAAGGGCAGCTTAAACATTGACTACCAGCAATCAGAGTTGATCTACTGGCTGGCAATGGGAGGTGCTTCAAAGATTGCACCGGTAGAGAGTTCTTTAAACTGTCGGAAAAGGGGCTAACATGACATACCAAGGCACCACAGCGAGATTTCAATTTGATATTGGGTGTCGCTGTGAAACTTGTTGACGACGTTGATGTTGCCTCCAAATGTCGTCAATGCTCTCAGGCGACTACATTTATGGAACGATAACACTCAAAATCCCGCACAATCTCTCAAATTGATGGTAGTTAATGAATTGTTAATATAACTTATACCTGAACTTAATTAACTAAGATAACTAATTTTGTATATTATTATGGCAGTCAAGAAGACACGAGTTGAATTCGGCTAGATTATATTACGAGTCAATAAACAACGTTTGAATAGTGTATTTTAAATATTAAAAGTACAGTTAATGTGGTTGTTATGACAATTGTACTGACAGCAGGTAACGTGATGTTGGTTTCGATCGGTGTTCTATAGATCCTTGTACATTCTTTGTCAGCTCTTAAAAATGCCATTTCGGTACTCAGACCTTTGGATTGATCCACCTATGTTTCGCATACGTACACCATAACTGGTACCGCCATTGTGTTATAATAGCTATTTACGACATTAGGCCGGTAGCTAAGCATTTATGGTGGAGCTAGTACATCACGGTCCAGATCGTCAGGTTGAGACACGTTATCTAACAAAGCCAGAAATGCGAATATCGGCCGTATGTCGTATAATTTGTTTTGTATATTGAAAAAGAACATGAACCATTCTAATTATTAAAAAATTATCCCAAGTTATTTGACTTCAAGGCTCTGTTATTCGCGTTATATGTTTGGCAGTACTAAAGTGTATTGTTGGTGGCGCTATCAGCATTATGTTCAATTCGAGGCTAGGTTTTGCGTAACTTTGTGTCAGACTGGCACAGAATCTAATTTGCTAACCTCGAACTTGACATAGACTGACAGTACCATCACGAATATGTTTCAGTACTGCCAAATGTATAACACGGCTGACAGATGTCGTTAAAGTGCTACCGGCCTAGGCCATAAAAACGTACCTACCGGACTCGTTGTTAAACTGGTGGATAGTTGATACTAGACTAGTACCTACACAACACTTTTTATTTGAGTCTCACGTCGAGATTTATTACCGACAACTCTCCTTATAGTATGACAAATTCTTTGGGTGCAGTTGGTTTTATTCTTGATGTCATCGTCGTTACCACTTGGTGTGTCGCCACTTAGATATTTAAAGTGGGTTATTGTTTCTAAAGGTTTAACGTTAAGCATAATCTTGCAAGGAATTTTCTCGAGTTAAGGAAAATTGGCCTTACGAAAATGCGTTATGCTTTGCTTGAGAAGAGTGTTGCCTATGTTCAGCTTTACACCCAAATAACAACTAAAATATATGAAAGCATATATCTATTTCAATTGCTTGCTACTAACCTATTCAAGTTACAGAAATCTCTGTAACAATGCAGTGCAGAAGCACTTAATGCGCATTCTAAGCCAAACTATGTTGATGACGTCACTTTGACATACAATATGCGGAACATAGCTTGCATTTGATAACGTAATCTGCAGTTTGAAATGTTTAATGGAGTTTAGTAACTATAGAGCGACGTGGAATACGCATTGAGGAAGACAAGACAAAACCAAGGCCTAAACTATTCGCTGAAGGCGGGCTTTATAAGGTTTGTCTCGAGGATATTTTCTTCTCAGCAGGTACGTATAGACCACGTAGGCAAGTAAAAATGTGCTCTTCTACTAACAAGGGGAAACAAATGCAATAAAAATTTTAGATTATTTCAATAATTGTTCATACGCACATGACGTCACGAAATATATTTCTGGGAGGAATTGTTTTCTAATTTACTAATAAATACTTAGGCCATTCAGAATTTAAAACAAGGCCAATTACGTAGCTCATAAAACGCCCGCTTTAAATCGCTTGCCTTTCAACGCTCCGACCTCAACCAGCCAAAAGTTCATCTGTGTTTTAGAAAATGAGCCGCTTCGTCCAACGTGCGGTACGAAAGGGATGAGTACAAACAAAGACGGAAAAACGAGTTAGACAGGCTAATATGAAGTAATTCACAAATGAAGTTCCCATGGAATTAGGTATTTCACAGTTGCAGTACCTCAGAGACATTTCGAGGATGGCCCTCTAGTTCCATTTGAAATGCCATATTTGCGGGAATTCGTCACTGAGCACGTGGGATATGCTAGTTTCAGCACCAACAACATTTATTGTGCAACTTTTACCTGCTAACCCGGTGGAAGATGCGCGTCTCGGTCGTAGCGCTTAACCGCCGATATGAAAATCTCAAATTAGTTCGAGTACGGAAAGATTCAACGCCAAAATTGTCTTACCTAACATGCGTTCACTACAGTGTAATGTTCCACCATGTCAAACGCTTTCTGGTAGTCGACGCAAGTTAGATGCAGCTCGAAGCTGTACTAAATCTACTTTTCAATTAGAATTTTTATTAATAGAGGATGTAGGTAGGTGCTGCAGTTTTCTCTAAAGCTAGAATTTCAAAGCGTGGATAACCATAATTTTTTTTAGGTAAGAGCTTCCTAATAATGTCAATGAACAATTTATAAATTTTAGATAGAAGGCTTACACTGGTTTACGGTGTATCTAGGGTTTAAGCGAAAGTATGTGCCAGTTATATATGCACGTTTGCTGATTACTACATCAAAGGTTTGATTAACGAAAGTTGCAGAACAGGCCAAGTGTAAATTTGTAGACCAGTGTTATCAGCCCATAATTGCATCATTCCAGTTCTTGGGAATCTTTTCTTTCTCTAGGTATTTGTTGAAAAGTTACAGAGATTTGTTCCATAACTTAAAGAGTATAAAACTATCTACTTTCACACAGTAACCTTCCCAGTTCTGTATGTATTAGACGAGTCTTCGACTTCCGGTTTGAACCCTACTGCAGAATTCATAAACACAAGCATTGCACTCCGAGACACCTGCAAGCTACTTCCCGCGATGGTTACGGAAAGCGATTTCCAATTTATCACGCCGGAACTGGCGGTCCAAGCCGCAGAACACATGTTCTTTGTAGTAGTGAGGGCGAAACACGAATGCAATCGCTTTAGCAGTGTTTTGGAACAGACAGGACGAGCATTATCTCCGTAATTTGGAGTGTCCACACGGCACTCTGGCTCCGCGGAGGCGGAACTTTATTGTTTCACGAGATTGTCACGGATATCTCGACTGAGCCTGTCCAGAGACACAAAAAATTGCTCCAAATGAGATTTACATGTCGTGATCAGGAAGGCGGGAATGGGGTTTGTGTGGATTACGTGTGTCGGGAACGATGCTTTATCCTCGCCCCAGTTATCGCTCTTGTGTCCTAAGTGGTTTTTATAGGAAGCATTGTAGTGTACAATTTTTGAATCAGCAGCAGATGTTTGTAGAATGGAGAAGGAGGAACAAAAATGACTGTAACTTCACTGAATAGGTTATATTAAAAATGGATACCCTCTATTTCCATACAGGTAATTTGTCATAAGCAACTGTTAGAAAAATATTTCTCTTTGTAACGTATGCTGAACTTAATATTTTTTTATCATGACCTACACCTTGTAAATCTGACAGCTTTTTATTTGTAATAATGGCTTTTCTGAAAGTTGAGTCTAAGTCATGTTCACCTTATTGAATAGATTAGTCATCATGACATCAAGCCTTATTTTCAGTGCCATGCAGTTGCTTACCATGAGGAGCTATTTTGTTAGTATATATTAATATATACAGTGGGATCATTTAGGGGGATTAACCCTTCGGAGGTACGGTGAATTTTTGCACACCAGTGGTACTGTAGGGCATGAGCACGGAATGAGATATTATTTGAATATAAATTCATATATTAGTAGTGTACCTAGAAGGATTCTGGCTCAAAATGTGTCACTGCGCAGGTCAAGGTCGTGGGCCTAGCAGGGGGTCAAGGTCACGGGCCTAGCCGGGGCCAAGGTCATTGGTATAACCGGGGCCAAGATCATTGGCCTAGCCGGGGTCCGGTTCCCACGATAAATTATTGGGGTTAAAAGTGTAATTTTGAAATTTTACAAGATTGCTAAGATGAATTTTTGGAGTTAAAAGTCTAATTTTTACAAAATTCTTACGACGAATTTTGGGGCTCATTTTCTAATTTTATTCCTACGCTTATCAAAAAAATATTTCCCGGGCTCAACAGGATGTGAGTTATCTTGTCCAGACTTGTAGATGTATGTGTCTAGCCGGATGTTATTGTCTACCAATTGAACAATGACGCCCATTGTTTGAGAAATCTGCACGAATCTCTCATAATCAGTTTTGCTATTGGTTTTATAATAAAATGTGCATCATAACCGCTGAGATTATGAAAGAGAACGGGAATACAATGTTGATGAGCACTACCTCTATACTCACCTGTCTGATGATTTTGATCACGTAGACGCACGTCTTTATCGGTGAAAGGTTGTTTGCAAATGTAGCAGCATACTGATTTTTGAAATTATTCGTTTTCCTGCTGTGTATTTAGTAATATATTATTTACTTGATACGCTATAGATTGCAATTCTTTTACAAACCATTCCATACAGTCGGCACCACGGTATATATTAAATCGAGATAAACTATCATCATATGAACATTTTAAATAATATGCAATGCTAAATGGAACATGTTTTTGATAAATCCCCGTATTTTCGGAAACAACATTCTGTTCTTTTTCTAAAACACTCTATGTCTGCGTAGATTGAAAATGGTACTTTTTCCTGATATTTATAGTCTTTAAATTCTATTGTTGTACCTTCTTCAGGCATTCTAATTTTAGTTTCATTTACACTATTACAATCTCTAATGTGACTTAAATATGAATCTTTAGTTACAACATGATTTAAACAAGTTTCACATACTAAAGTTTGAGTTTTTCTCTTATGCAGTTGAGTTGTAACCAATCTAGATAAGTTTCTTATCCAACAGAAACGCAACTGCCCCTCATCGTTGGATATCATTAATAAATGTATAGCATCTTTATTAATTTGAGTATGTTTACTAATATATATGGGCAGTACTGCATTTTTACCAAATTTGTTTTTTCTTTCTAGCGTATAAACATTTATACGTAAATCATTCATTGTTTCAAAATTTGATATCTTTCAATTGCATTGGAAATTCTAGTCCCGAGTACTTTAAAACTTCACTGAAATGTGGATATGAAGATATTCTATCAGAATTCCCATTTGCAGGATGTAGTGCTGACACTACCGACTACAAAAAACAATATTCATCATAATTTTGTACGTTAATCACAGCCTTTTTATTTTTAATATCTTGAGGTAACTCAATATATCTACCTACTGTTCATTAACGTGTAATGATTTAAATTTACTTTTAAATGTAATATCTCGAGCAAACTCCAACCTGAATCACGTTCTTGAAAATTTTCTAATTTTGTCAACAGCTTATTCTCCACATTAGTCTCATATCACTGTTTTAAATTAGTATCAGAATCAATTTTTTCATTTTTAGTAGCAAACGTTTTGAAATCTATCTCACCACTACTAGGTTTTATAAAATATGCACCAAATATTACATTAACTTTAAGCATTAAGTTATCTTTTATAATTTGTTTTACTTTTATTTAGAAACGTCTATATGCTTTTGCAAGAAATTCTTGAGGTTCCTTGTAACCTAAATTTACAATCATACCTGTTCCTATTCTACTATTGAAACACGATTCTACATCTTCCCATACTAGCTTGTTCTTTTGCTGCTGCTGACCACTCCCTACACCCGCCCTCTTCTTTGCTAATTTTGCTTTTAAATTTCTTAATAATTGCCGTTGCCCCTTTAATAAATTTAAAATTGCCTCTAGCCTGAATGGATTTTCATTTTTAAAACTATGCTTACGGATAAATCGACTAACAATTAAAATGGTTTTATTTACATGTTCAAGCAATGTCTGACCCTCATCACTATATTTTACAATCCCATTCGCGTTTTTGGTTGTTTTTATTGAAATCGAACTTAATTCGGTAACGCTATCTATTGCAGACATGTTCGCGCACGTGCAGTTGTAATACTAACTCTTGCAAACAGCCGAGCCGGTCTATTTATTCATTGCCGCAACTGATAATGGAGGTCATTAACAGCGTCAGCAAAAATTTCCAAACAAAGGCTCCATTCAATTTAGCAGTTGTGCAAATTTTTCACAAACAATGGGTTTCATTGTTCAATTTTTACCAGTCTTTCACATTTCTTAAACATGTCTGGACAAGTCTGAAGCTCTAGACAATAACATCCAGTTTATCTGATAATGGAGGTCAGGAAAAATTACCCCAGACAACAAAGACTTCATTGTCCAATTATTTTTTGCAATCTTGCAGATTTCTCAAACAATGGGCGTCATTGTTCAATTGGTAGACAATAACATCTTGCTAGACACCTACATCTGCAAGTCTGGACAAGATCACTCACATCCTGTTGAGCCTGGGAAAATTTTGATAAGAGTAGGAATAAAATTAGACATTTAGCCCCAAAATTCATCGTGGGAATCTTGTAAAAATTAGACTTTTAACCCCAAAAATTCATCGTGGGAATCTTGTAAAATTTCAAAATTACACTTTTAGTCCCAAAAATTCATTGTGGGCCAATGACCTTGTTCCCGGTTAGGCCAATGACCTTGGCCCCGCCTTGGCCCGTGATTTTGATCCTGGCTAGGCCAACGACCTTGACAAACTTGCGCAAAACCCCGCGCAGACCTGCGCAGAAACCTGCGCAGACACCTGCGCAGTAGACCTGCGCAGTGACACATTTTGAGCCAAAACCCCTCTAGTTACACTACTTATATTTACATATTACATAATAATATAGATTATTTCAAAATGACTTTAGAATTTAGAGATGTAACTGAAGACTGATTTTTACTTCACTCGTCTAAAAAACGAATGAGGTATTGTAATCACGAAAAAATCACCTTCCGGGATTTCTTCAGATCTTTACGTTTCAGGGTTCGTAGATGACGAAAAACAGGTTTTCTCAATTCCGTCTGTCTGTCTGTCTGTCGGTTGACGATATTACTCAAAAACTATTCGTTGGAGGAAGACGATACTTTGCATGCATCTTATATGTCTTCCTGGCATGAAACCGAGACAATTTCCGAGAAATATGTACAGGGTGAACATCATTGGCGAAAATATGACCTAAAAGATACAGAGTAAACATCAGAAATTGGTCAGAATAGTGTGGTGCTTTATAACGCAGCAGAAACTCGTCCACTTAGAACTTAGAGCATTCCCGTGGCTCAGTTGTTCTAGCGGCGGACAAGAAAATGGCTCGAAATATTTGCCTCGGAGCGTGGCGTTCGAACCCCAGCGGACTATATTTTTTATTTGCTGATTGATCAAATTCGCTCGATGGAAGTTCCGTGTAAACCCCTTTACATATTGTTTTATTGTTAACTTTAATGTGACTTATCGTTGAATACTAAACAGTCTCATAATTTACTTTTCGGCTTTCTTTAGTTTTTATTGCATCTGAAGAACGTATAAAGTATTTGCATACTTTTGAAATAATAGTATTATAATTGATTTCGACCTTTATTGAAACATGAAAACAAACAAAATTAAGATTCTTTTACAAAAAATAAGAAATAAATATAAACTGAAAAATTATTCTCAAAATGTATAACAAACATGTATCTATTTGAAACACTTAATGAACATAAATGATAACTCAATAAAAAAAATTGTGAAAGTATAAAATGGCATTATTAAGTGTTTTATTTGAATCAAGAATCACAAGTAATCACAGCAAGTTATAAGCATATATAGTATATACTGCCTGCAAGAAACGCAATTGTAGAAAATAACTTTCGTTATTTATGGCGATCTGGAATGTGGCATGCTAAAAATAATATGCCACAACTATGAAGTGAACTTAGAATGAAGGCTAATACAGTATACCAAAATCGTAAAACAAAGCAAGAGTACGGTGGGGCATGGCTATAATTCGTCCTTTTACATGATTCGTACGATGGGTTATAGCGTATACTAACCGCTACTACTAACCCTGCTATGTATTTACTTAGAGAGAAGATCTATTATTCGAAGGTACTCATGAAGATTACGATATTTTACTTGTATATACATTGGGGCATATTATTCTTCACGGTACCTCTGCCGGGTTAAGCTCAAACCTGGCATGATATAGTTTCATTAATTCTCTCAAATCTTCATGTACCTGAACTAATTCTATGTGTAAGGAGCGTTAGCTACCATTACCCTACTGCCATTTGATATGAAATGTGATATTTTTTATCTTTACATTGTGGTATTGCAGGTACAATATTTTAATAGATATTTTAATTTTACATGAAAGGGGCGATTGGTATCGAAAAATTCTGTTTTCAAAGTAATTACCCATGCGACAGTGCAAAAAATATTAGTAATTAACTGACCCGGCAAACGTTGTTTTGGATTATGACATGATGGGAAAAACCCTTCAAACCATCAAGCACAGAATTATAAAAGTATGACTGCAAATAGAAAGTCGTAGAGTGTATAGAAAAACACACTTTCGATATTTTCCAATTTTCTAGCTTTCCCTTTGGACTTTTCCGAATTTTCTTTTTTGCTAAACCACCTCGGGAGTAAGGCGAACAAACAAAAAATCATAGATAGATATCTAGTTCGCCAAGAATATTACAAACACATTCAACAAAACTCTATTTTTTTGTTTAATAATCTGTCTATGATTATTAAAAAATCGCCATTATTAATAAGTTACACAAAGATTGGATTTAATTATCTTTAATTTTAATTTAGTAGATCTCACTAAACAAGTGGTGATAAAATTTAGACTTCATCCGAGGGCGACGCGCTTTCTACATAAATATAATTAAAAGTACTTATAAATATAGAAATGTTGAGTTCGTCTGCCTTTGAGAGCTGATTTTAAAAACTGGTGATTTTTAGATAACTTGAGAAAATTTGAATGATTGAGATACGCTGTGTGTGCACATGCGCATTAGACATGCTTGAAGGTGCAGACACAGAATATACCAATTTGAAAAGAAGGTGGCTGTTATTTTTAGAGGAAGTACATATATTAGGAAGATTAAAATCTGTTACTAGTCGAAGAGAAACATAGAGTTATTAATAATCTGCTGCAAAAATAAAAACAAGAATGATAATAGAAACTACTACTATTTTCAATGATGTGCAAGTTGCTTTACAGTGCCCTACAAAAACTTAACGCTGTTGTAGAGTTTCCTCCTTTATGATAAAAATTTGTTAAAGAAATGGTTATATTCCGGCAAACAGTATATTAAGTTTTCTAATACTCAAGTTTTAAAAATACAGATTTTTTAAAATGAAATGCTGCCAAAAATAATTTATTGTCTTTGTATTTTTACACCCGATTCTTTTAGAAAGACAACTAGTATACTGTTGAATTTATTCTGAAAACAGTAAAGTTTTTCTTATAGTTTTTGCAATTCACCTAATTTTCAAATTTTTATTCAGCCTACGCTAATTACGTGTAAGAAAATATTACATCCTCTTTTCCTTTCATTTATCTTAATGCATATTGATTAGAGTCACTGTACTATTCAATTAATAAAACTAACCGAATGTGTTTAGATGGTGTTCTATGCACTGGGCATTCACTATACACTAAAATAATGTCAGTTATTTCGACGTTTATTAATATTACGAAATTTAAATGAAATAATGCTAAAGTACAGAGGACCTGACTGCTCAGATAAGATCACTGGTTGGTAAAAGCAAATATATTATTTCCGTTGAGGAATGAAAGTAGTAAAACTTTAGATAATAACGAAGAACAAGCAGTTAGTGCTAATAAAATCAACGATGTAGACAGCTTGGAATACGACATGGCGAAATATCTCTGTCAGTGGAGATAAAATCAAAACCTAGAAGAGTGAGCATGTCGATCTGTAGAAGAAATACTTGAAGATCTAACACATAGCGTACATTAGACACAACTGAATGACTTGGAGAGAAGAATGATATAAAAAGTAAAGGAATACAGAATTGGTGTATAGAAAATATAACAGACAGATAAAGTAAGTAGCATAGCAGAAGCGAATATTACTAATTCCGTCAGTAAAAATAGAATACTCATGTAGACCACAATCGTACAACAATGAGAATACTATTATAGCAAACTCCTCACCGAAGAATTTTTACTTAAATTGTATCTATATTTTGCTTTGTATGTGCATAAAGGATCCCAACTTTCAAGCGCAGTTTTAGTACTATATCAGAATCGATCCTGTTATTTTCTAACACTTGACGCCCTTTACCTTGGGCTAAATTATTTTTAGCTCTAAATTATAGTGGCCCAACTGAGTAAAATTTCTTATAATGTAATAATTTACATTTTTCAGAAATTGATTCCTAAAAATCTGATATATTAATAATCTAATGTATTGTATTTATTTAAGTACATAAGTAGTTGACTATGCTATTCTCCTTTCCACTAATAACTATTTATATTCTTAAATAAAGCTCCACTTTTAATAATTACGTGTGCTTTAAATAACTGCTACTTAATTTCTTAATTAATGTAAAACACGGTAACTTCAGGTAATAAGGATACTAATGTTATACGGAGTGCTGACATGGAAGTTTCAAAGTAAACCCGTAATTTACATACATTTACTTCTCCAATTGCTTTAGATCTAAATGGTAATGAGGTTTAAATTTCTCAATCTAAGTAACTAACACCACTAACTGCTGCTTCTACAAATGTCAAGGATGTCATGACAGCACTCATAAATACATACATAGACGGTATAGAAAAACGTTGGATAAGTAACACGTAATGATAATCTTTTTAATTATTTTATTTTTTCAACTTTCGAATAAAAGAAATTTTAGAGAAAAATGTTGCCCTGGTGTAATAGTATTGAACAACAAACGTACTTTCTCGCAGCATTGTTTCCCTCAGCAAAGTTACTAATCTACATTATAGATCCTACTTGCCTTTACCACTACCTTAATAATTTTAGCGCTTGTGTGCAGTTGTAGTGAATTTTTAAAAGTGATTTATTATTTCACAGTTTATTTTATCAAAAAGTTTATCATTAATCTTTCGCGTGAGCAGTATTAAGTAAAATTTAATATACTAGTATTTTTTGATAAGGACAAACATGGGATGTGTATGTTTCGTATTATTCATGCCAAGTTTATTTCAAAAATAGAATGAAGTATAATGCACGAAAACAAAACGACGAATAATTAACAATCTAAAATTTAATTTTGTAGATGAGGGAAGATACGTCTAAAAAGTCTGTAAAGGGCTTCATTCAGAACTTTCCTCGCAAGTGGACGTTGTGACACTAAACAATTTTACAAATCAAAGGAACATAGGGGTAAAAATATGTTCACGTTTATAAAAATACCGAAACAATAAAAGAAATACTTGGAAATGCAAATTATGTAAAATTTTCCATCCATTTGCCATCAAGGATCCCTCTCATCGGTAAAATGCAGCTGCCTTAAATACGTACATTGTATTTATTGCTGACTCCCTCTTTCCTTTTTAGAACATTAACCCTGTATCTGTTGATTCCCATTTTCGTCAAGGATAAAGCCTGAGCTATGTGGAAATTATCACCTTTATCTATTTTTCAGATGCCGCAAAAAACAACCTATTCTGTATATGTTGGGTCTAAAACATGCCATCCTTCGTAAAGAATAAAAAGCTGAGCCGTGTGGAAAATATTACCTTAATTTAAGTAATAGTTCTTGAGTTAAAGCAAAAATGGGTAACATTAATTTTTTAATGTGCTCAGCCTGTATATATTTTATCAAAATTTTCTCGCCCTTATACCAGGAAGGGATATAATCCGCATGAAAAGTATCGTCGTCCTCCAACTAATAGTTTTTGAGTTATACCGCCAACAGTCAGACAGACAGACTGTGGGAAATAAAAAAATCTGTGTTTCGTTACCTAATCTCTGAAGTTATTTTTTCGCGATTACAATATCTTCTTTATCTTTTAAACGAGGAAAGTAAAAAGAAGTAAAGGATTCCAATCTTGAAAATGTTAGTATTTCAAGCACAAATAATAGAAATTATTGTCTAATAATGACAATTTAATCCTTCAGAAAAGCATTCTGACATGGACAAATGTTAAATATAAATAAATAAGGTCGTATTTTTATAAAAAAAAATAACTAAATCCACTTTAGCGTTACAACTAGGTGGCTTCAATAGGTTTACCTGTGAAGCGCAGTTAAGTAAATTCACATATCGATATCTAACATTATTAAGAGTAAAGGAACCGAAATGCCGCAAAAACGTAGATTACAAAGAGTTCAATTGTTAGATGTTAATTTTTATGGGTTTTGGAATTTTTGGCATAATGGGTGATTTATTAATCTGTGACTACGCCGCTGTATTTAAGACAATAAAAATATGTTATTCTACCCTTGAAATAGTTTTTAATTGTTTTAGTTGGCAATAGGTACCTTTTAAAATTCCTGCAGTATTATTTCTTTGAGTGTGTAAATTGATACTAATAGTTTACTTAAATGTTCATGAATAAAACATGTCTAAGTCTAAGTCTTATTTTAATTGTTTCTGAATAACGAGCTATTTTAGTATGTTGATAGCATTCTTTTATTTCTTTGTGAACCGAACAGCGTTTTGACTAGCCTTGTAGAATGTATAACTGAGTATCAAGACTTTGACAATGGAAATTTAGATTTTCACTATGGTTGTGAGAAAAGCAGTTTTTCGCCGAGTGGCGTTCAAACTCAAAGGAGGAGGTTTAGAGAGACATTGTATGTAACTTGTTTCAATGTTATTCATAAATCTACCACTCCTTCAATTTATGGTACTTATTTCTGAAATACACTGTACACTTAAGAATATGTTTGCTACGGTAATTTACATATTTAAAACAATCGCAAAATTAACTTTATTTAAAAAAAACAGACGAAGAAATTATGTATTCAACACAGTAATAGTATAGATTTTAAATTAATATTGCTAAAGTTTACAATTTGTTCCATCAATATGTCTTGGTTATTTGATTTATGTGATATATAGCCATATTAAATACTAAATAACAAATAGACTGCCTTTGCTACCCTTTTATTTCTGTCCAATTAAACAAATTTCCGTTAATCCCTAACCTTCAGTTTTATAACAAACCATTTGTAGTCCTCCCTATATATTGTTAACAAACCTAAACCCTTAATCTCCCGCTGTCCAAAGCACAGACTCACTTCAGGTCCGACGAGACCAAAGAGGGCACTTGCCCTAATTTAGCCCAGCCTCAATAAAAACGTCGCAACAGCAGGTTCTGGAGAGGCCTCGTCAGTGTGAATTATCGTCCTTCTATCACTGGCACTGTAACGGGGAAAGACGAACACCTGTTAGCTCAGCAACGTGTCGCCCCCCGAATCGAATGGTCTAATTTTCTTCCCGTATTAAAATAATCAATCTTCGAAACGCCGAACACCTCGGCACCACCGGAAGTGCGATAAAATGTAAATTGTGTTTGCATTGTTTCAGGGTTGATTCCGGTGAGCGAGTGGTGCCGCGCGATGGAGGTGGCGACCGAGTTGCCGCTTCCCTGGCGGATGCTCCGGGAAAAGCTGGTGGCCCTCGAGCCCGGAACGCAGATGGTCAAATACTCGACTACTTTTGATAAAATTAACAATAGTGATATTACAGTAAGTATTCTTTAAATTTTAATAGTAATTTACGATACAAGTGCGTAAAGCTACTCTTTAGGCACGAGTGGGGTAGAGTTAAAACGCTAGTGAGCGAGCGTTTTAAGCCATGCGAGTGACTAAAGCTGCTTTACGCATGTGTATCGTACAATACTTTATCTACGACAGAATCTAGAAAACACCGTAAATATTAAAAAAAATTAAATGTAAATTAGGATTACTAGCAACCGGTCGTAATTTTGAGTGTTTTAAAAATTGTAAAACACGTTGCTACTGACAACGTGCCTAATGAAATCTTTTAAACACGTTACTACTGGCAACGTAAACTAATGAAAACATGTTATTAAACAGTCGTTTTACAAACTTGAGCTGCCAACTAAAAGACAATTTTACACACTGCCGTAGATAAAATGTTTTATTTGCGTTTATTTGAAGTCGTTCATTAAAATCTACTAACTTTAAACGCTGTGGCCTCCAATTTTAACGACATTTTGGCTATGACGATGACGTCATCGTTTTAAATTAGTAGGGAAATGCCATAAGTTCTAAATGTTTTGAAAACTGTTTATCATTTCCATGGAAATGTCCAACAATGTCACGATACAAAATAACATCTGAAAAAGTGTTTAAATAAAAAACAAATGGTTCTAAAAAAAATTTCAGCTGGGCTGGTAATTAGGGGGACTATTATATTTTGAATAAAAAACAGGATATGCTAAAATTGATGCATTCAGCTTAGTCAGTGGAGGCTCAACATTCTTGATGGTACAGCTAACCGAACGTGAAATGGATTTTCCACCTCTACATAGATAAAAACGAATACCCACATCCCTAGATTTAAATATTGTGCATATGAACCGGCAAATGTTAGCATTAGTGAAAAAATTTACCAAACTTAGTAGGCTATTAAAATATGATGAACTACATCGAATGTCTCTTTTTGATTTTCCGTTTAACTGCATAATTCGGCCAAATAGCATCTTTACTGTTTGAGATACATCAAGATATGCCACAATTTACCATTAAATTATGATTATAATGAAATAGAACACAACACAGTTATTCAAGTAACCATAGTTATTTTGCGAAGATTCCAAAGTCGGAATTACACACGATCGTAAATATTCAGGCATGGGCAGTGTTTCTTATCAGTAGTCGTACTGACGTGCGAAAATTGCAGGGAGTCATTCCACACACATGTAACCCTAACTGGAGCCAGGCTTAAGGCTTGAATCTACGCTGAGGTGGCTTCCTTTACTTACTCGTGCTATAAAATGGAAAAAATGATGTAAAAATTGAAAAACCTGCTTTTTTAGAATAAAATAACAAAATCTCAAATGAGTGATTTTATTTATGGTAGAGCCATTGCCCCTTGGCTCCTTATAGCAAGCCGCAATTGAGTTTAATTACAAACAAATATTTTTTCGCACTACTGGTCTTAGAACACTCCATTATTGTATTATTTTTGGGTCGTACAGTTGATCATTATAGACCAGTGGTAAATAATAAGTTATTATTTACATTAGTTTAGCCCATTCATTAACGATGGCGAATAATGACGCCAGTTGTTAAACGTCATTGGTCGGAAAGTGTTGGCGTGTCTCCTCGCACGTCCTGACTCACCGAAGCCGTCAAGCAGTTGATATTCAACGTACCTACTTAATTTTCGTATGTATTGATGAACTCTTACATCAGCCACGGGCTACAAATAATAGAATTTAAGATGTTAAAATGACAAAAAATAGCATATACACAGCTGTAGAGAATATTATTATAGCCCATCAAGTGTCAAGTTTGAACCTCGAGTATAGCGAGGGGAACAAACTTGACGCTTGGGCTATAACTACTATAGGCTATATGGCTATATAAACAGTAGCAGTTCTTAGTAATACTACAATTTATTACAAAGAACATTTCCCTATTTTCATGAGCAACATGTTAGCTAATTTTAATTCGTTGGTCAATCTTCCAGGATATTTACTTCTGTGCACTCGGGTGCAATTGCTGACTACCAGCTCAGTCGAAGAAGGCGTACAGGTCTTTAAAGAATTAGCCGGTAGTATCAGGTGTTCTAACGAGAATTCGTAAACTCAAATAGCTTAGACACAAATACAGTTTCTGAAAGAAAAGCTTCAAACAGGGCAGGTAGCCGTAACAAAATCAAACCCTCATAGTTGGCATAATCACAGTATAATTTCAGATAAATCACAGTAAAAAATCACAATATATATTCAGATTAGAATGAAGATTAGATTCTGAGTACCGTCATCATCAATGTCAGCCACTCCTTTACTTTTCTAGTTTTAATTTTTTTAAATTTATTAACCAGTACAACGATCTTTACAACGTAGTTTGCTGGTTAATTAGTTTCTTCTCCAATGTGGTGTATTTTTTAATACAATTCCTATCTCGTCTTTAACGTTTAAAAATCTTAACCTCATTTTAAGATGCGTTTCAGCTACCTATATTAATGATCATTATGGCCTGAGGATGAAACCAGTTTGGTTTTGAAATATGTCGCCACCCATAATTTTAAAATAAATGTTTTTGGAGGAGAAAATTTAGTTTTATTGCTTCATATCCAAAATACCAGTCCTAAATCGCATGAGACAATCCGCCCGTAAGAACGATAGCGAAACCTCGAAAAGGTCCACAATAGCATACAAGAAATACAAAGCATTTCGAAGCCACTTTCTACTTACCCTGGTCGAAATTCCAGGCATGTGCGAAACACTCGGTAGCGTAAAATCTCAGCCAAATGGCGCGGTATTAAACTTCCCTAATAACAAAATTCGGGGACTTGAAGCTGTTCCCACAGCGTAGGTAAACATCACACAAACAAAAACTAACGGCAGCCCATCAATCCTCCGAAATTTCAATACTGCTAACCCGACTTCATCTTGTTTCGCCGATCGAGGAGGAAGAGGGACGCGCTTTGTGACAACCGCGAGCTATATCAAACTTTCGCAGCAAGGCCAAGAAAGTAGGCGTGGCGCTAGCGCGTGAAATATAAACTGAGCAGCCAAAAACATCAGAACCAAAAAGATGCGTAACAATACGAAATAAATACTACAGATCTCTTAATCAAATGGCGGCACGAATAAAATGTAACAACTAGTAGATGTTTCATTCCCAATGATGTATATACTATCTTCTAATACTGTTTATCTAGTTATTTAATTGAACTTACTTTGGCGTGATCTGTAATTTTTATTGACTTTTCTTAAGGAACTCCAACTTTGATTAATTTACCAACTGCCGTACCTCGATGGGAATGGTTTTATATTTTAATTGCTTCTGTATCCAGTTTAATACTTTTTACATATTTCGTTGTTTGAAAATCATTTCTGTGCTAATCGGCATTTTATCAGAAGTAATACTTCCAGTTCGTATTTACAATAGGAAATAATAATTCTAGAGTTGTCTTTAGCGTACCATTTAAAACCAGTCTTGCAGCAAACCAACTGGGCAAATATCTGTATTCTTCGCATTGGGTATCAACCTATTATATCGGCACACTTGTCATATCCGCCCGCCTCATCTTGATAGATATGTTGTGATACCTCCTTGTACAGTTTAACAAAATACGGGATTGTATGATAGTCCGCTAGTAATATACCAGAATTGGCATATTTACCTTCTAGATTGCTGAGTCTATATATAATCTTCTGCTATCTTATATATGTCAATTCCACAACTGCGCGAATGTATTTTGTATCCACAAATTAATATTCTTTGGTCATTCTTCTGATGAAAATGCCACTCAATATTTAGCTTTCACTTTGCTTCACTCGTTTCACTTTGCAAGAAGCTTCTGGAGCAGATTTAAATAATATATTAATAACTGGTTCTATTATGATGTTGTACTCCTCATAAAACTTACTTCCATGTTCTTTTTAGTGCCTCTTGTTTATAGTCATGAACATTCTGTTTCTTCATGAAGACTCATACAGTCAACATTTTATTCTCCGAATGATTATTTGTATTTGTAAATTTCTTGAAAGGGTATCTATCTGAACAAAAATTTGTAAATTCTTTTCCCACGTAATTTTTACTGCAAAGGGTGTTTAACGGCATGGTAATTTTGATGTTTTTATCAACTTCTGGCAATGTATTGCAACCAAATCCCTGTTTACTGTTAATCTGTAATTTATTTTATGAACATTTTAATGATGCTTTAAAACTTATTTATTTATTTCATAGTTACTATAGCAACAAACAAATTTTGAAGATCCATTATTGCGATGGTGTTATAGTATATTAACATCACAATAGCAATGAACTGAAAATCTACTACGCACATGTTATTAGTGTCCGCAGCTTCTTATTAATAATAATATTGACCAATTTGAGTGGTTTCCAAAATATATAGTAAATAGTAGGCAGCAGCGGATTAACCAGTGATGTGAGGCGCTGTCTCCACAGACTAGTAGAACAGAATGTGATAGAACGGCATATTGTTTGCTGTCAAAATGATTGACTTACAAACTAAATGGAAAATATACGGTACCCTCCACCCCAGAAAAGCGCCCTTCGGTGCTTTTCAAGAATACTTCGACACTCATCATCACTCCGTTTTGCTAGTACAATGAAATGTTATGAACCAGTTATTTATCATAAAAATTGTCAATACGCACTTCATCCCGCTTCACAGTTCAATGATAGAATCAGTCTATTTTTATAAAAACTATTGATACGCGCCCTTCGTTACTTTCCAAGAATACTTCAGCGTTTATTATCAAATTGAATGTGTTATTAATGAGTGTATTTAAGAAATCAGTTGAATGCTGTAAAAAATGCTGTTGGTTATATCATGTAAAAAATGATAAATAAAAATTTTTTTTGTTGCTTAACCAAAACAAATTTATTAATTATTTCATTTTAATCAAATTGAAAAATTAATTCATGAAATTTACTTAAATACTAAAAATTGGCAGCTCTAATCAATTAAACTTTGTATGTGTTGTGTGCGATTCTTAAGAAATCGTTATGACAAAAAGACATTTGAACAAGTTTAATTATTTTTTTTTTATTTTTAATCATCAGTGGATTTGCTTTATATATTTACATGTGATTATTATTAAGGAAAATAACAACAGCCGGACGTATACGGACATTTTGAGGGCTGGCAACTATTGTTTGGCTCATGGCACGTGGTCACATGGCCCGTGGTTCACACCCATGGTACGTGGGTCACATCCATGGCACGTGGGTCACACGTGGGAACTTAGATTAGGTTAATGGTCATTTTTGGATTAATGTCGGTATATCGAGACTTTTATTTTTATTTTTAAGTCGGTTTAGCAAGGTTTTAGTAGTGTATGAAAAAGATCAGAAAGTGCCATATCTTTGGATTTTTGCTTTTGACCATACCTCAAAAGTTGATGCTGCCTTCATTTTCGGACGACCTACCGTATGAAAAAGATCCAAGGCTTCAGGAAGGTTCCTGGCGACCGGAATCGTGCACACATAGGAACATACGTCCACGTACACCGCACAGCACGTTTAGGCACCCCCCCCCCCTAATACAAGGGAGGGATCTAGTGGGCTGGGGTCGGCACGAAAAGATCCGCACCGCCTAGGCGGAGATTTGGTATAGTTTAGTCGGTTGACACGAATTTTAGAGATATTTGACTCAGAGTGGTTTCTGATACGAGGGAATTACAATAATTCGTGTCGCAGTAATATTTAAAACAAAACTGACACAAATAATTTAGTACTGAGTTTTCCTACAAATGCCCTTTAGTACCCTAGCAGCAACCCTTCAAAAGCCCCTGCTTCTGAAGTATCTGCGTCGTAGTTTGTTTGAGGAAGAAAAAGCCAATAGCCCAGAAATATTTAAAAAAGTGTAAAACAAACCTGAAACAAATAATGTAGTATTGATTTGGATAAATATTCCATAGTACCCTAGGAGCAACCGTTTAAAAGTTTCCGCATTTAGGGTCCCGGGGACGTAGCTTTTTTGGAGCAGAGTTCCATAGTATTTTTTTTAAATTAGAGGAAACCTGAAACAAATAATTTCGTACTGATTCTTGCCACAAATGTTCTTTAATAGCCTAGCAGCAACATTTAAAAAGCTCCTCCCTCTGGAGTGTCTGCGTCGTAGGTTTTTTGGAGAACGAAGGGGCCAATAGCCCAGTAATATAAAAAAAGTTTAAAGAAGACCTGAAACAAATAATGTAGTATTGATTTTTGGATAAATGTTCCGTAGTACTCTAATAATATTCATTTAAAGGTCCCTCACCTCTGGGGTGACGGCATCGTAGTTTTATGGGGCAAGAAATGCCTAATAGCAGAGTAACATTAATTTTTTTTTAAAGAAACCTGAAACAAATAAAGTTCTGATTTTTGCCACAAATTTTCCTTAGTACCTTAACAGCAACCCTTTAAAAGTCCCCGCCTCTGGGCTGTCAGCGTTGTAGTTTTCTTGGGTAAGAAAAGAGCTAATAGTCCAGTTATATTAAAACATTTATCCAAAAATCAATACCAAATTATTTGTTTCAGGTCTGCTTAAAATTTTTTTATATTACTGGGCACTCCAGAGACGGGGGCTTTTGCAGGTTACTGCTAGGGTACTAAGGAGCACTTTTGCCAAAGCTAAATTACTTGTTTCAGGTTTTATCTATTTTTTGTGAGATATTACTGGACTCTGACTTTGCCCCTTGTATTAGGGAACATTTGTATCAGAAACCAGTAGGGTATTATTGGTTTCAGGATTTTATTGCGCTTTTCTTATATTACTTGGCTAGTGGCCCTTTCGTATCCCAAAAAACTACGACGCCAGCACCCCAGTGGCGTAGACCTTTGGAGGGTTACTTCTACGGTGGAATATTTACCCAAAAATGAATACTACATTATTTGTTTCAAATTTCTTTTAATATTTGTCTGCTATTACTGGGCTATTGGTCCTTTGTTGTTACAACGCCGGTACCCCAACAATGGCACCTTTAAAGAGTTACTTCCTTGGTATTGAAGAACATTTGTGCCAGAACTTAGAACTATATTATTTGTTTTAGGTTTCCTTTAAAGTATTTTTAGTACTGGGCCCTTACCTTTTCTTGTTCTAAAAATGATGACGCCGACATCTCAGAGGCGGGGACTTCTGATGGGTTACTCCTAGGGTACGAAGGAACATTTTTGCCAAAAATCAGCAGTCGTTTTTGAGGGTTGCCTTAACATTTTCTTAATATGCCTGGGCTATATTGAAATGTGACGGAAATAAGTCAAATTTAGTTTCAGTAAAGCAAAGATGAATTTGTTATGAACTTGTACGGTCGTGGCAATATGCATAGTTGCTAGGCTGCAAGGCTCCATCGAATCTTTTTCAAATCGAGAGAAACCAAATACTAAAACGTTTGCTGCATAAAATTCAAATCAATTGTTTTTTTTAATTGCCTACATTAAAACTTTAAAGCTTAATATCTTCGAAAGAATTTATTTACGGACACAGGTTTATTATATTTTTTTAATTTAATTTAATTGTAAGAGTACTTCTGCAAAGTATCTTGATTATTTTAGAATCACCCTGTATATAAATATAAATGATTTATTTCTTTAATTTATATTTTGAAATAGTATTTCAATGTTTGCTGACGATGGGGAAAGTTCATCTTATTGAATGCAAGATTTGCTTGTAGTGGTCTTTCATTTCAATGTTCTTAAAGTACCTATTCAAGAAATTAGCCATGATAGTGTTGGCCATTCAGTCAATGTTTATATTGTTTAATAACCTAAATTAGTTATCTAGCTCTCTAGCATATAAATTTGCAAAGTTAACAATGCAGGTAAGTTAGCACCATTAAATATAGTAGAAGTATTGATTAAGTAACATTTTATAGAACACCTCTTTGGTATAACGCTATAATTATGTCGAATTTAGTTGAATTATATAGGTCATAATTCACACGTGACTTAGAAGTACTCTTATGTCTTATAAATACTTTCGCTTACTCCCAATTAATGTGCCACTTTTCGTTTACACAGTTGGATACAAAATTTATGGTTTCTGGTATTTATTGAGTTGATGGATAACATTTTGTATGGCAGGCCTGTGTTTTCATAAATAACTCACCTGAGAAAAGACCCCACTCGCCCTAACGCCCTCGAGGTCTCAACTTTTCTCTCATAAGCTACTTGTAATATAATACACTTGTACCATAAATAATTATTACCTTATGGAGTTACTTCTGATGTATTTATGTATTTGTTTTAGGTGATTAGAAACACCTATTCCTTACAAGTATGTGTAACATAATTCATTACACACAGCTACTTACTCTAGAGATTTCTATAAAAATTGACATTTTGCACCTTCTTTGAACCTTATTGTACAGAGGCCGCAGTAGAATAAAACGACGTATATCACACGTACCTGAGAATTACGAAACAAATATCTCACTCGCGTATAGGGACTTATTTCATTCACTTATAATATAATGTATTATCCAGAACACGAAGGCTGGAGTTATTGAAACGCATATTATATTTATAGATTCAGAAAAGGCTTGTATTAGTTTACCTAAAGCTATCTTGTTTAACATTTTGAATGGGTGTAACATTAAAAAAAGATGTGCGAAAACTAAAAAAGATATGTGTAAAAGTCAAGTCAGTCTACAGTTAATATCAGAAATGAGCTTCAGGACCATTTAAAACAACAAAATATCTGTGTCGGGGTTGTTGCTTATCTTTGAAGTTATTAGTAGCTTCAGCGTACTTATGCGAACGTTTTGTCCGTCCGTCCGTCCGTCTGTCTGTCTGTCTGCCTGTCTGTCTGGATCGCCTGTAACTTTCGAACGGCTACAGATATAGAAATTTTGAAAGGGGGCAAAGTTGTTGCTAAGGTCTCGAGCACCTTCATGCGCTATTTGGTTTTGGCGAAAGGTGGCGATTTTCCACTTGGCAAAATTTCCAAGCATTGTAGCACAGTGGCGGCTTGTCCACTTGGCGCCATCTACAGAAGTTCGGTGGCCACGTTTTGAACTACACATTCTGGGTGCACTAATAATACTTAATGTTTTCGCAGTGCTGAAGCTACTCTTTAGACCTGTACTTGAGCAGTTTATTTAAGATTTACATAAACGAAGTTACGTTATGCGGACGGGGAAGTCATAGTAACAAATGACGAATATAACATGAAAAGCATGATTGTAAAGTTAGACGAAACATATTACAAAGCTGGACAATAAGTTTTGAAAAAATAAGTATCTTGTAACAGCAACAGAAGGGAGCGACATAGACATAAATAGAGAGCAATAAAGTTATGCGTAGAATATAAATACTTGGGCACAGTTATACGAATCTACGAAACAGTGATATGCAATATTTGATTTAATGGCTCGTAGACATGGCCAATTACCAAGTGAGATAGAAAGGTTAGAAGTGCCCATTTTAATGAAAATAGTTTCCCACATATGGTGTGCCATTTATCCATAAGACCCAGTGTAGCTGATAGTGTAGTGATTATTTAATTTGCCCGATGAGGCGGTCTTTCTTTTTTCTAAATAATTTGATTTCACTGTAAAAAAATGAACCTTATGAATCCATAAATAATAATTTATTATGGTTCTCATCGTACCATATGAAAGACCTTTCACCTCTGTTGTACATCTCGTTATCTGCCTACGATCTTATATGATTATGTCACTCACACTCGTGAGTACACACATAATCATCAGCACCTTTTACCACATTTGAACTAAAAAGAACAATGTTGTATTACTTGATAGGAAGCAGTAGAATCATCAAACACACCAATCATATCCGTGTGTTAATCTAACTTGGCTGTTTCCTTGTCAATAAAATATCAAGACAAGTACCGTTCCTAGTAGGGTTTCCAAGTCCCGGGACCAAAAGTGTTTTCGGGACTTACCAGTTAAATTTCAAGTCCCGGGACTAGTCCCGAAGATCCCGAAAATGGTCACGAAAAGAAAATAGTGTTCAGGTGAAATTTCCGAATGCAATTTCCAAAGAAAAACAAGTGTTTTAAGTTAAATAAAGTATTTCTGTGCTGATAATCTGCGTTGGGACTCGTCTATAACTTCATTGCTTTCTTCTGATACTAAAAGTGTCTGTCGTTCTACATCTTTTTCTTTTGTTTGAACTGCAAAGTGCTTATGTAATCCTTTCGTCAAGCTACCTCTGATTATGATAATGTTATAGGAACAAACTTTACATTTCGCCAATTGTTTATATCTTCAGTATATAAAATTGTTGCTATATTGACTTCAAATCGTTATTTTTTAATGTAGAATGAAGGTAGGTTGCAAATCGGATTTCATTCTAATTGTAACGCTTTAGCAGAAGTATACGCACGCATGTTGACATGGTACCGGGACTTCGCCTGGGCTGGCTGTGGTCTCGGGATTCGGTTTTTGTGGTAGAACCACGGGACTGTCCCGGGACTGGAAACCCTAGTTCCTAGGGAAACGTAGCCGAAATCCTTTTATGGTAGGAAAAATCAATACTGTAGGTTTCTCGTATATGTGGCATGTCTTGTTTTAATTGATAAAACATAATTGTACTTTCTCCTCCTCCTTCCCTAAACTCCTTGCAGGGATTTGGTGATTTACCTTATGAACTTGATAGTTTCCTTCCAAAGCGTTCTATCCTGGTTTGAGTGAGTGGCTTCATGTAATGTTTGCCCTGTCAGCTGGTCCATCCATCGCATCGACGATCTACCGCTCGGTCGGTCCCTCCATTCTGCCTTGGACTACCAATGTTTCCATGTCATTGGTGCGTCTACTAATATGCCGGAAGTACTTTAGGTATGACTTGAGGTATACGAGGTTGTGCTGAAAAGTGCATGAATTTGGTGCGAATCCAGTAGGTTAGGCTCGTGTAAACCATACTGCAGCATGTTTAACTATTCAGTAGCGCGCATGCACAGTAACAGAATCGTACGTGCGAGAATTTTCATTCCACGCATTAACAAAGCAGACATGGCGGTGCATACATCTTCCCATACCGCTCACCACACCATCCACGAAAATCGACCAAATTGGCTTTCAATTGTTGAACCACCCGCCCTATTCCGCAGCCCATTCGGACGACCACCTCTTCCCACAGCTGAACAAACACTTGAAGGGTACCAAGTTTGGCTCCAATGAGGAAGTCGTCGCAGCTAGGGAGGCATTTTTGGACGGGCAACCGTCGAACCGTCCCACTTCTATTTGGAGGTGTTAAGACAACTGGAGAAGCGTTGTTCTAAATGTGTTAGTTTGAGATGGGAGTACGTTGAATAAAATGTGTTTCATATTTCGCTAGCACGTTTCTTTCTATGTAAAGCCAGGAACTTTTCAGCACATCCTCGTAGTTGTGCTTCATCGCTGTTTGATATGTAGTTCTTCTAAGATCGATTTATTGGTGCGGTAAGCCGTCCAGGGTATGCGTAAGATCCGCTGATAAGCCTACATTTCAAAGGTATTGATTGTTGTCTTGTTTGCTTTCTTGATCGTCCACGTGTCAGCAGCGTCGGTTGCTATCGGAAATACTAATACGTGCAATAGTCCTTTAGTCCCAATAGTCCGGTCTGTATGTGTTTTCTACTGAATTCTCTTTCCACTATGTGTAGCTTTCCTATTTGGAGTAATTCTCGTACCTTTCCAAGTGGCAGTTGCTAAACCTTCTCTTACTTTAAGGTATTGTCTTGTAGTATCCAATTTCCCATGCGATGCCTGCTTACACACATTCGCATGACCAGTCACAAGCTGACACCAGCTGACCTGGACTCATTATAGCTTTTCGTGTCTATCTGCTCATAATTTTCTCATGGGATAAGCTAATCGGATGGTTTCCCGTTTGCCTGTTCTACCACAGTACTATAGCCTTTGTCGTAGTTCTAAGCACGCCTACAGGTATGTGTTATGTTTCCGTTCCGATCTTCTTATCTCCCTCGCCATACACTGCTGATTTCCCCGCTGCCAGCAGTCAGGTTGTGATCACAGGAACCTTTAAATATTCCAAGAAAAATGCTCTTCGTGTTGCTAGTTTTGGCCCGCCCCGCATATTTTATTTCCTCAGTATCTGTCATGTCTGGTAAGCATTCACGACCCTCCACCTGGGGAAGCACCCGATCTAGCAACCCCTCACGGAAATTGTAGTTTCTGTCTATTATCAAAACCGTTAAGGAAAAAATTAGTTTTCTTCGTATATAATTTAGCTGTAATTTTAGCATTGATGTCTAGTGCCATTGCATTTATCATTCGGGTCAAAGCTACAAATGGATCTTCCATCCTAGATGGCAGACTAAATATGCATCAATTTTTGGATGTAGGCCTTTCACAAATTTCACTATTTCATTCTGTTTGTAGCTAACGTCATCCATTAATTTTTTTATTTTTTTATTTTTTATTTTGTACTCAGCCAATAGCAGTTAGGCCAATTATAGGCGTTGCTGAACATTTCATGGGGACTCCCAACCACACTAATGACTGTCATGATGTTATTATAACATCCGGAACCAACTATTTCCTTGGCAGCCGTACCACGAGGCGCCGAGAGAAGCAGCCGTGAAACTCCCATCCAAGTTCTGACCAGAAAGAGCGTTGCTTAACTCTACTGATCAAACGTGGACGCTTGTTCAAGCTACACCACCCGAGACCTATTGCTACGTGTCTTCTAATATTTCGCCAACGTGTTCTTGGTCGTCCCACGTTGCGTTTAATATCTCTTGGTATCCACTTCAATGTGCGTCTTGCCCACCCTCCCTCTTGTAGTTGTGCTATGTGGCCTGCACACTGCCATTTGAGTTAAAAGGCTCTTTTTATTTACATCTGTAATTTTTGTCTGAGCTCGTATCAAGGTGTTCCTCCTACGATAAATAAGATTAATTACTAGCATTTTTCTCTTTTGGGATTTCTGTGTTCGTGCTAGTTTCTTTGCGTTATTCTTTTTTAAAACCCAAGTTTCAACGCCGTATGTCATTACGGGCAAGACGCATTGATCGTGTACCTTGGCTTTCAATAAATTGAAAATATGCGATTATAAAATATAGTTTAGTTTTCCGAAAGCACACAGGTGAGTTGTATTCGTCTATTAGGGTATGTTACTGAGGTAATCTTAAGTCATAAATGTCTCAAAAACATATACCTACTCTAAACTCAATAGAAATGGTTAGTAAAAAAAATAAGATAAAAATCCACGAACTAATTGTTTTATTCACTTTTAGAAGTTGAAGACCGTATTACTGCAGCAATCGTTCAAAATGTCCACCTAATTTTTGTACACATGTTGAGCTTTCCTTACAACTGCAAAATGGTCGCATGGTTAGCATCATGATTTTAGCAATAAGCCCTTTTCAGAGTTGAATTGGTTTGGACATACGCAATACTAAATTTGCAATAATTGTTAAAATAATATAAAGAAAAAAGCAACTACACATAGACAACATAATTTTATTTTCGTGAGATTAACAATGAGTAGATACGAATCTTTAAAATTCAAAATGCTTGTATATGAATGAATTTTGAATATACGTTCGTAAGACAATTCTGTGGTGAAAAGGCAAAAGGGTATAAGTCAAAAATGATCATTTTACAGGAACATCAAAAAACTATTTTGCTGGAGATTTGAGAACAACATTTAATTTTTTTTCGCTGGTAATCAAAAGAATCAAGTCGATTTATTCACTACAAGTTGCTTTGATATTGATTCTAAAGCTATTTTTACTAGTAAATAAATAAATACGGAAATTATACCTTATCGAATTCCCTTTTATTCATTTTATGAAATAACAAAAGGGTATAAGTTGATATATAGCTTTTTGAAATTTTCCGGAATATGTATTTTCTGATAAATAATTACTACAACAAAACAGAATATGTAAACATAAACTAAACAAGAATATGTGGTTTCGAGTTTGAATAATGTGAGGTTATGTGTAAACTTACCGGTTAAGTTCTTGTTACAGCACTTCTGCAAAACTTTGTACGCACGAGAACGTGTCCATTTTGGCACTTATTCGTTAAACTACACTATAATAACTAATAATAACACTGGAAAACTGGACCGCTAAAACACGCTATATCACATGCATGGAAATGAACTCGTAGTATAAGTGTACGTAAGTTATTTGTGTCCAACAAAAACGTAAAGTTATGAAATGGCAAAAGGGTATAAGTTAGCATATGCTCTTCTGGCGTTGCAGATAACTTTACGAAAAACTTTGAGTCGGGGTATTAGTACACATGTATCTATTTGCCATTGACTAAATTTGTTTTTTATCATTTTTTAGTGAATTTTCAGGGAATAAGTCGACATATTGTTACGGTATAATCTTAATGAATCGACATTGCATGTATTCAACGTCAAAGAACGGGTTAGGTTTAGAAGGGTTTTCCGGTTTCCTAAAGGACATAGATCTAAAAATGTCTCGACGCAGATGCTCGGCTTCTGTTACCCTCAACTAGCTTAATCGGGAAGGTGTGGTTCGACAAACTTAACGAAACCGACAGGGGTTATCCTATTCTAATCCCTAACAATTCAATTCATAAATGGGGAAAATGCTCGGAGCGCCACTTGTTTTTAAACAGAGAATTGCTAACGCAGTGAAAACAAGAAATACCACGTAGCTATGAAGAAGTCCTCCAGGTTGCTTTACACCACTCCAGCGTCACTCGTCAGCTGCGCCGACGCCGGAGGCAAACGTAGGGTGGCCACAAAAATCGAGGTCACTTACCTTCGATGGCCACCGCTCTGGAAGCTAATAACAAAATACAAAACACCCCTGATCTTAAGGGCTTACGCGTTCTATCGCATGCTCTGGTCTTTACATGAAATTACACTCGGCTAAAGCCGTCTTTAGTTGAAGACTCAATAGGTTCCCACATTTAAATCAAACCAATAATTAATTTAGCCAATAATGAAATTTAATGATTTAAATTTTAGTACATCAAGCCAAAAGTCGGTTATCAAAAAGGTGACACCCTAGCTGAGGACAAAAGGGGATCCCACGCAAGAACTAACTTAGTCTAAACAGAGTTACAAAGAATAAACAACTAAAATATTGGCAGGAGTAAAGCTTCCGCCTTCAATGATCAACTGACATAATTAAAATACAAAGACGTACGCAATGTTCATAACTCCGCACACTGCGCAATAAACAAATGATAATAACACAGCCGGCACTGGATAAGCGTAACAGAAATAGTTAACAATGTACAAATTTACCTTAGCCCAGGCATGCTAGTCTGTTGGAAGTCCAAGCCTCGGTGATGCTTCAAAGGACGCTGGGGAGTGGTGATTGCTTCCTGCAGTGTAGAACAAGGTAGACCCAAGGGTTGTGGAACGGTAGACAGCGGTCCAAAAGAGGGCAGAGGAAATTCACAATGAATGCGGTCGTCCCCCCCCCCGGGAGCGAAAGAAAACTCGAGATCGGCTGAACGTAGCAAAATTTGCAAAAAGCAGATGTTTCCCCACTCACTATGGGAAAACTATGTGGGCTTCATAGGGCCTCTTGTACTAGATGTGCAACCATGTGCAAAATAACTTTCCCCCGGCTCTGGGGTTGGTTAACGAACATTAAAAACGCCGCCCGCTGATACGTCAATCGAGTCACACACAACGCGTTCCGCGGGGAAAGAACAGAAATCCTTCACAAAACATTAATTTAACTGGATAGCACCGAAATGGGTTAACACAAAAGGTCCCCCGGCGGATCGCCGAGGCGACCCCCGAGGGTGCAAAACAAACACCACGTCTAGTTTACTCAAGAGCTGGGTACAGATTCCTCATTTCAAATTGGACTCTGCGTGAAGAACACGACGGAAAAGAGTTTAGAAATCCGAAACCACTAATTTTAAATGCCTCATTCCCTAAGGAGTTATCAATTTTTATTTCCTTTACACAAAGCTTGGTCATCAGAGAAGGTTCTAGAAAGAATTTCTGGCTATACAGCGGATCCCAAAAATATTAAGTTACAAGGTCAATCCTGCCGAACTTTAAACGATAATTTAAAAAAGGGACATGAAGCTGTTATATTCCTAGAAGCTTAATTACGTCGGCCTTGTGCAGGCGATCGGTTCCTGCATTAAAGAATGAATTCACGGACCCAATTCGGCAAATGCAACATAAACGGTGATATTTATAATATAGTTTCGAGGAAAGAAATCTTACTATGGCCTTGCGCTCGCGTTAAAGAATTGGTTACTTCAGAAAACAAATACGAAGCGCAAGCACTTCAATGCCCGCCGGAATAAATTCGAATATAACTAGTACAGAGCCGTAATCAGTAAGAATTCGGGCGACAAATAAACGTAATTTTGAGCAAAACGAAAGAGGTCGAAAATAATCTAACAATATCTCATTTAGAAAACTTGCTGTAACAATGCGGTTATGGTATGTAGACTCATATCCTCTTGTATTTAGATGCCCGATATTGCTCTGGACATGGGGCATCAATAAAATAAAAAATGAGATAAGTCGACTTATACCCTTATGCCTTTTTTCCACAGAGTTTTGGTATGAAATAACCACAGCAACACCCCCTAAAGTTATGACCGTCATGTTTCTGTAGAGCTGTCAGTGATTTCTAAGGGTGTACCTTCTAGGGAAATATTGGTTTGTTGTGGAGTGATAAGCCTCATATCTTAGATATGTCATTCAATTCATTGTACATACTTGCAGCTTATATGGATACATGTTGAACACTATTATATAATCTGCTAACCTTATAACCTTAAGTGAGGGGTTGGTACAGCCCTAGCTAGCTCTGACTCTCGGCAGAAAATATGGCGTATGGACCAGGCAGCGATTCTTAAGATTAAATATAATCTTTTTTTTAATAATAACCAGCTCGATACACTGAGTACCATACATGGTTGTCTTATCAGGTTAAAAAATCAAATACATATTTAGAATAAGAGCAGCACAACAGCCCCCTTTGTAACTATTTTAATTTACATAGAGCATACTAAGTTACTAGCGGATAAAATATAAGTGATATAATAAATTAAGTACATTTAGTTAGGTTAAGTGATTAGGTAAGCGTTAGTCGTTTTCACTGTCACTGAGGTCTTGTGGTAGTTGGCGTTTTAATCTAATATGTATGTCTTTTTTTACCTAGTGAATAGAATTCGGAGCTGGGGCACATGTTAATATTAGTGAAGAAGTTTTTATTAATAATTTTGAGATGGTCATTTATAGTAGATATGCGTAGGTCTTGATGAATCGTATCGTTTCTTACGAACCAGGCAGCACTGACGATGACTCTTAGAATTTTGTTCTCTAGCATCTGTAGTTTTTAAGATGTGTTTTAGCGGCTTCAGCCCATACTGGAGATCCGTACGTTATCATAGGTCTTAATAGTTATTAAGGTACCAAGGGCATTATGAGTAAAATAAGAGCCCAAGATTGTTAGTGTACTAACCGAGGGCCTTTGGCCCGAGGTGTGTACAACAATGGCGGGCTCTTAGCTCATAATGCCCGTGGTGCCTTCAAGGTTTTATGTCCTACCAATTTTCTTACCTAATTCATATTCATATTCAATTCATATAATTACTATGATATAGTATTTAAGATTGATCTAGTTAGCTGATCTAATTTAGATTTGCGACATTAGCTGAGCTGTCATTAATTTTCATTGTGACAGTGGTGCATAATTTTTGAAATAAAAGTTGTATCCATGGAAACAAATACTGTTAATTTTTTCATAATAACCCTAGTGTTCTTATGAAGAAAATAATTGCCCTGGAGCGTTATTTTGTATGTAAGATACCTTAAAATAGAGTCATTAGTTTCAATTAATGTACTGGTAGAACATAAAATGGATTTAGAAATTAGCACTGCACATGATGTTTTTAGTGGAGACTTGCAATTTATTATAGGATATAACATAGCTAATCGGGTGTAGCGCTCACTAGGTTTTTTATTGATATGAAAACAGTAAGTTAATCGGCGATCAAGATACATTCCGGGATATTTAATCGCACTGTCTGGCGGATTCCAGTCTACGTCAATATTATTGATTTTTACTTTCGGGGGGATGTGTGGTCGTCGTAAGGTAAATATTTTGGTTTCACTTTTATTTTCATTTATTTTGATGCACCACTTATTAAACCAATCCAGCAGTGTGTTGACTGAGGTTTGTAATTATGACACTGTTTCATTGATGTTATCATGTTGTGTTAATAAGCACGTATCATCTGCGTACATAGCTACCACGGTGTTTTCTGGTTCTGGGATATCGTGTACGCAGATGTTGAATAGAATCGGCCCTAAAATGGATCCTTGAGGTATTCCTGCTCTTATTCTTTTGACGTCTGAGAGGTGATTATTTATAAGCACTGAGAATGTTCGATCAATTAAGAATGATGTGATAATTCTTATCAGGTAATCCGGTGTTCTTAATTGCAGTAGTTTATAGATCAGGCCATTTGTCCATACTTTATCAAATGCCATAGACACGTCAAGGAATGCAGCTACTGTATGCTTTGTTGCTTCTAAACCTGGTTTAATAGTTTGCGTTAACCTTATGAGTTGATGGTTAGTAGAGTATCCAGATCTGAATCCAAATTGCAGCTTTGGAATTACGTTATTAGTTTCTAAGAAGGTGCCGAGGCGTGAATGTATAATTTTTTCCAATCATTTGGAGAGAGTTGGTAGAAGGGATATCGACCGGTAGCTAGTTGTTTCGTGAGGATTTTTTCCTGGTTTAGGGAATAATAAAATGTGGGCAGGTTTCCAGGTAATAGGGAAATAACCTAGTCTTAGACAGCCATTAAAGAGAGATGCCAGGAAAGCTAAGGCTTTCTTTGTGAGGTGCTTTAAGATAACATTTGGTACTAGGACATGCCCGGGGGATTTCTTTGCTGGTAATTTATAAATGCGTCTAGCTATTTCTTGAAGTGAGCATGGTTTTATTTTTCTAACGTTTCTTGGTAAAAGTTAGTTAACGTAGTTATCAATTTCTTTGCGAAATTCTCTATTGGTGTTGCGTGTTAGAGTAAATACCTGTTCGAGGTGTTTCGCGAATACATGACATTTTTCCTTGTCCAAGTTGTACGTTATATTATTTTCGTTGATGGAGTAAGGCTTAGGTGATTGCTTTAGAATTCTTTTGGTGGTTCTCCACATTGCTGGATCACCAGGTTGTAATTCTGTTATGTAGTCTTTATAGCAGTTTATTCTATATTTGTCAAACTCAAATTTAACTTGACGAAAAGCTTGTTTAGATTCCTGGGAGTTTGTGGTCTGATTTCGATTTGTATTTATAACTGCATGTGCATAAGATCTTGGGTTTTTGTTGAGAGTAAAAGTATTACTAGCCTGTATATAGTCGTTGATGTTTCTTCTTGAGTTACTTGTATGTGTTTGGTTTCTTTTGTTAATTATATTACGATAATATTGGCATCCCTTATAATTAGCAGGATGAAATTCTAAGCAGTTAACGCACTGAGGCTTGGTGTCGATATTTTTTGGGCATTCAGTGTAGAGATGGTTGCCTGTGCATTTAACGCACCTTGGATCCAATGGGCAATAGTTTTTTGTATACCCGTATCTTTGGCAACGTGTGCATTGCGGGATATCTCTTGTTTTGTGCCGCGGTTCTACTTCTATTACAAAGTGAAACAGTCTGTCGAGATTGAAAATTTCAGTTTCTATAAAGCAACAAAATTTAGAGTCCCATTTATGTGTACCTTTAAACACAATAAAAAATATAAATCTAGCTACCTAAACTAATCACCACCTACCTTGAAGCCTCACACTTCAACCTAAATGAAAACAAACCAGCCCCGTCTATATAGAGTCGTGGCATGATTACACAAATAGAATGTAAACCGGTAATAATTGAATAGACTTCTAATAATCAACAAAACTTATAAAAGTATCCAGCATAAAAGAAGTGACGGCCTAACTAGGCCCAGAATAATTAATTGACAACAGTATTGAGTCTGAAGTCACCCAAGTCATTACATACAAATAAAAAGAATTATAAAAATTCTACACACCTTGTATGTTACAACAGATTAAAATTAACAAGCTCGAATAAACATAAATCAGCAAAAATTTACATTCGGAAGCAATGCAGACGTCCGATTTTTTTTTAGTTTCTTGATAGTACAGTAAAATTGTCGTTTTACCTTAAAAAAATTGACCGCGGCTATTTCTTGCCCAGTGGTGTAGGGTCATTAGACAAGTGTAAAACCAAAAAGGCGTCACCCCACCCCTTGCCAAACAGTCGCCATCTTGATAACAATTGAATTTGTTTTTTCTCGCGATCCATTGGTCACACAGAAAAAGTTATTGAACAAAAAATATTGGAAATAAAATTCTACACAGTTTTTATCCTTGCCGTGATACCGAGAAGTTGGTATTTAAAACGGTAGAGGGCGACAAAGTTACCAAAAATCTGTTTCCGCCATTCTAGCGCTGTGGGGGTGATTTTTTCCGAAAATTGCGAATGTAAAAGTTGTAGTGCTTAAAAAAATATACACGAATCTCTTTTAATAATGTAATTGATTTAAATAGTCTCCGAGTGACAGCCCTTCAAAGTCCGCGCAGCGCGGAGAAGTGGAGAGATGTAAATTGTTTATAGCCCGCACTTATTATAACTAACGAGATGCCATGTCTGCCATTTGGTTAACGTAAAGAAAATCATTATCGCTCGTACTATTATCCATTTTTAATCAGAATACAATCACGAAACAGCACTCGCAATCGTATTCACGGATTTTTTCCAAGAATTTTTCACATTGCGATTATAAGAAGTTGTGAGCTCTTTTTTCAATAAAAGTTTTAGCAACATTTCTATCATGGTCGATAATGACTCGGTTGTGTCCGAGGCTCCGAACCAAGGCGAAGAAACAGCTCCGAAAAAAGATAACGTGTCTGAGTAGACTATAATATATCTTAAGGTTTATGCAAAAATAAATTACTTTCAATATACGAGCCCTGAATCAAATCATTTGGCACAGTTAAGATTTTCCCGGTATCTTTATTTTGTACCCACAAAAGAAAATCTTCTTGGTCAATATTCTTACATCGTAATTGTAGACATTTTTGGCAGTAACAAGTGAATTAAACATATGTTTATTCACGAAAAGATGTTGAGCTCACGAGCACGTAGTGCGAGTGAGATCATATCTTTGCGTTAATAAATGTTTAATTCACGTGGCGTATATATGTTTTTATTCAATTTTGACGAAATCTTGAATAAAAAAATTAAAAATATTCAAACTAAGATATAAATTTGCCCATTCATCGTCGATTTGATCTAAATTTTAGTAATTATATATTACACAGTACAAAGAGAAAGAATAATTGAATGTAAATATTTGTAGATAATAAAATATGTTGTTCTTCATTGAAACTTTTTGAATTCTCTAGTGAATTAAACTTTTTTAATTCTCTAGTGAATGAAAACACTTTTATTTCACTTGTGAATCATAGACTGTTTATGAAGGTTATGGAGTTAATAATGCCACTTTAAACTGTCAAAATTGAATAAAATAAATTACCGATTCATTTAATTTGGCCCAAACGATCAAAATATAATTTCGTTCACCGTAGCATATTTTAGTTGAAGTGAAACAAGCTGTTTGTTGTTTAATAACATATAGACAGTCGGGTGTCTGTATTATTTTTGCAGAAATGGCACGTGGTAAAGCAATTGTGAATTTGTTGAATTTTGGTCATTCCTGTCACAAAATTTACAAACAATTGCAATTATCATATTATATAATAAATATTACACCAGCAAATTTAAGAGCTTTACGGATCTGAGCCAAACGATATCATTCTGGGCTCATATACTCTTTTCCCATCATTTTCATTTCTTTTACCTATACCAATTTCTCAGTATCGCGGCAATGACCAAAAATGTGTAGAATTTCTGTAGGTTGTGAAAACCTATTCACATTGAAACTACTTGAGTGACGTGACGATTTTATCTCGCAAAAGAGAAATGGTTACTTAGCTGCGCCGGAATATATCGTACATTTCCCACGCTGCTCGGACTTTGAAGGGCTGTCACTCGGAGACTATTTAAATCAATCCCATTATTAAAAGAGATTCGTGCACATTTTTTCAAGCACTACAACTTTCACATTTGCAATTTTCGGAAAAAACCACCCCCACAGAGCTAGAATGGCGGAAACAGATTTTTGGTAACTTTTTTGCCCTCTACCGTTTGAAATACTAACTTCTCGGTATCGCGACACGGATCAAAAATGTGTAGAATTTTATTTCCAACATTTTTTGTTCAATAACTTTTTCTGTGCGACCAATGGATCGCGAGAAAAGACAAATTCAATTGTTATCAAGATGGCGGCTGTTTGGCAAGGGGTGGGGTGACGCCTTTTTGGTTTTTCACTTGTCTAATGACCCTAAACCACTAGGCAAGAGGAATCGCCGCGGCCAATTTTTTTAAGGTGACGGCGTATTTTCCGACAATTTTACTGTACTATGAAGCTTCCGATGATCGCAAAGTCATGCCGAGCGCCTGAAGGTCGCTCGCGAAAATACTCATAAAGCACATACAACAAATCAGCGGTAAGACAAGATGAAATTCCGACGCATCAGGCGTTGCACAAAATGATGAATCGTTATTTCGTACAGTTTGTTCGTTGAACTGTAATTTCTTAGGAAAACGCCCATTACGGATAACTAAACGCAAGCTGAAGTTTGATTCATGTACTTACGGGTTGTTAAGGGACACGTAGTTCTTGGAAGCAGCTGAATGAAGGCCGTGGTCTCTGAAAGCTGCAGGCATGAAGGCCGTGGTCTTGGAAACAGCAAAATGCCGCGCGGAAGCGGAAGGCCACATGGGGCAGTAAGCCACAAATGCCGTGGTCTTGGAAGCCGTAGACCATAAGGAGCAGGCTGACACGAAATCGGCCTATACGTGAATGATGGAACGCCGTAGCGCGTACTTCAAAATGAAATATTAATGCGGCTCACAACCAGCATTCTGTCTAAGTATTCTCGTTCGCAATGTATTCAAACAACACCAGCTACCAAAGAGCATGACCATCGCGTGCTTTCTTGCTCGAGTTCACAAGGTGCAAGGCACATTAAGCTAGAGAATACTGGGTGTTTGTCCACAAATACTAAGCGGTCTAAGCCGAAATTCTTTGTTAACAAGAATAATACTGTGTAGTACTCCTTTGTATATAGGCATTGAGCTTGTCTTGCTGTAAATATTATATACATCTATGCGCTCTTCTAAATGTTTTCTAGTAGACTTATGTACCTGTTGTCTACTCTACCGTTTCTAAAGACTCGTGTGGGGGTCACCAAATGTAATACTATATACCCATAGTTGAACACACCACAACCAATAAAAAATATATAGCAGAAATACGTTTATTATTTGTTAAAACGCTAAATAAATTCTGTTATAAACAACGACAATTGTATGATAGTAAATAATAAATCAAATGGTCCATACAGTACGGCCTATGTATAACTCGAACGCCTTTGCCATGTAGAGTTTAATATTGTATTCATTCCTCTTCTCGATTTCCCATTGTTTGTAAGTGGTCGCAAGTATTGAATCCAGATTTAAAGCTCGCCTGTTCAGATGGCTGGTCGTAGTCGATCTTTTTAAGCAGTCGATCTGTTATGATGCGAGTAAACAATTTCTACATTTCTGATATGAGACGTGTAGGTCTACAATTTTCTAGTTTCGTAATGTTTTCTTTTTTCTGTATTAAGATTAGATCTGCCATTTGCCAAGATTTCGGAATTTCTCCCAAATGGAGACACTTATTGAAGGGTTTTCGGTAGCCATTGTTTTAGAACATTGCCTAGTTCTTTCAGCATTTCTGTTATTATATTGTCACCTCTCGTAGCTTTATAATTGTTGGTAACTTTTAGAATTCTATCTTCATTTATACTCATCCCGTAATCTTCCGAACCCACATTTTGGATGGCTTTCTTGCTAATCTTCTGTTCTTCGCTTCGTAGCACTCTACATGTGTGTAATATTTTTCAATCTCTTCAATATATCTTCTCTAAAACGATACTGGTTTGAATCCGACACAATTCCTTAAAAACCCCAAACCACAGAAATATTTACTAATCGCTAAATACGTATTTTGACAGTTAATTTGTCATCTTTAGTAGCCTTGAAGAGAGCGACTAACCCAACTAGGTTGGCCGAAGATATGCCCTTGACTAAATCACCACTGAACAACTTTGTCGGGTTAATCTCGCTCTTGCATGCTACTGACGATGACAGCTTAGCTGTCGAAATACGTATTTAGTGGTTGTTGAATATTTGTGTGCTTAGGGGTTTTTAACGAATTATGTCGATACGGTCTCTGTTTGTTTCATTTGCTTTTAATAGCTTTGGGACCTTTATTTTCCAGTATAGTTTCAAGGGTTATCTGTTTATTGTGTTGTCGCTAATCTATCTTAATTAATTTGTTAAGTTATGTCCATTCTACTCTCTTGTTTTTATTGTTGTTCTTGTCTGGTTTTAGGATTCGCCTTCTTTCTATCGGTTTTCCTGTTTTGTTGCTTACTTTGCTGTAGGTATTGTTGTTTTTCCGTACGGCATGGACAGCTGCGCTAGTAATTATTTTGCTTAAGTTCTTGGCAATTGTATTCATGTTCTCTTCTGGATTAAGAATGTTATGTTTTTTTGATTGGTCAAGAAATGTAAAACTTTGGATTTTCACTGATCACTTTTTGACAGATGATAGTTAGTAATAATACTACCAGACGACAGTGAATTGTCAAATACTTTTGCTGTCTCACGAAACGGGTTGCTTAGAAACAACACGAGCCGAAGTATTTGATAATTCTTAAAGTCGTCGAGTGAGTATTCGATTAGATTATAACATGAATATCAATAAGGGAATTACACTAAAAATGTATGTAATTCGTATTCTAAAAAACTTTTTGGAAATGGTATGACATTGACAGCTGACAGCTCAAAATTGAAAACACTGAAACGATAACACCACGGTGTTTTCACTTATTCATACGTGGCCTGAATAGGGATTTTGAACATTATTAATTAGTCCAGTCTGTAGGGACAAAAAAAGTCTTTGCTCGACAAATGGAGTATAAACGGTTTTTATATCTGTTCTTCAGGTCGGGATCCTGATGAAGAATCCGAGTTTTAGACCTTGGAGGGGCACCGCGCAAGCCGCCATCTTGGATTAAAGGTGTTAAAAAACGGTGTTTTCCAAATAGCTATGCAAAGGTTGATCCAACGTCAAAAAAGTCCAATATAGAGTTAAAGGAGACAAGATTCTGGACATTTTTTGTATATTAATTTTTGTTGTAAGTCTAATATGTAACGAGTTACAGCGTCTGAAAGTTGAACATTTCTCCAAAATATCCTTAAACTTTATTTTTATTGGTAAATTTTGTATGAACAACTTACACTATATTGTTTGTAATATTTTTACACATCAGGCTAACGTTATATAGTGAAACACAAAGTATGATCAAAAATTATTTTCATCTAATATAGCTATGGGATAGTTCTTAATTTATAAATGCAACTATAAATCACTTATACTCGCACATGCAGTCGTTGTTTTCGATGGAAATCCGTTCGATGGTGACAAAAATAAATACCAAGACTCCAGAAAGACTTCGCCGATAGAAAAAGCAGATGTCTGCGGATGTTATTTTCGATTAAATAACGCCGGTTCTAGTTTCTCAAGAAAGATTTCTAGCAAACCGAAAGAATGAAGTCCGTCTGAATTCGATGCTGAAAAAAACATTCGAACATTACTGTATTACAGTTAAGCAGGCTGCAGAAGATGCTGACGTGTGGATTCTCAACACTGCGATTTCTTTGTGTTCAACATTTGATGCTGTTTTCGTCATTGAAGAATACGTCGATCTTCTAGTTCTGCTGACGACATTAGCAACATCTACCTTCGCAAACCTGGGAGAGGCAAAACTGTGGAAAGGGGTTATTCAGCAAATAGTTTTAAATATGAAAAAGCAGCTCAGAACATTCTGTTTCTCTATGCGTTTAGTGGCTGCGACACACCGTCGTTCGTCTACAACCAAGGAAAAACACAATTTTGTTTGCCTGTCCAGAAAAGCACAAGACTCAATGACACTATAGGCATATTCAAACTTCACGATGCCAAACCAGATGACATCGCAGATTATGAAGCACGCTTTTTCGTTGCTTTGTATCTATGGTGGCGACTTGGAAGAAAATACCTTGGAAGAAGTCCGCTACCAACAAAATCAAGTGCAAGGAACACATTTAACTTCGCTTCTTTGCCACCAATGAAGAACGCTGCACGTTATCATGCATTTAGGACGTATCACCAGGTCCAACAGTGGTATGAAATCGAAAAACAATGCACAAGACTGGGGCTGGAAAGTTGGCACCAATGGGCTCACTCCAGTAACAATGACAGAATCCAGCACCCGAAACCTTATTAAAATTGATTTCATACAATTGCAAAAGAGGAGGCGACGGAGCATGTGGCTGCAGGAAAAGTGAGATGAAATGCTCTTTTCTGTGTAGATTCTGCAATGGCTAATATGCGAAAATGCACCAGAAGTTCGCATCGAGAGTGGAGACGAAGATGAAGACATTTTATCAATGGAAGTGCCGAGTCCCAGCAGCAATTACTTCGAAGATAACATTGAGGGAAGACTCTCATAAAGACGTCAATATCTACCGACCGGGACTGTCTAAAATTTAAAACAATTTAATAATATATTCGCGAACATGAAACATCAATAAATTGGAACATCTGTGGATTAGGCCTACTGGGGATACCACAATTTAAAAAAAAGCGCCATTAACTCTACTTGATGATGGTGTGGAAATGAGTTACTTTACGTTTATGAAATTATTATAACTACGTAACGAATAGCCAGAAATAATACAAGCATAAACTTAAAAAATGTGAAATTACACTATTTTTTGGAGAAATGTTCATCTTTCCGCCGCTGTAACTCCTTTCATATTAGACTTATAAAAAATGTCAAGAGTCTTGTCTTCTTTAACTTTCAATCAAACTTTTTTGACGTAGGATCAACCGTTACGGAGTTTTTTGGAAAAGGCCAGTTTTTAGCACCTTTAATCCATGATAGCGCTTCGCCTGGCGCCCCTCCAAGATCTAAAAATTGGATTTTTTATTATGATCTCGGCCTAAACAACATATACAGGGTGTAGAAATGCTTTACGCAGCATAGGGATTTCAATGGTAATTTCTTCATATGAAAATATTTGCTTCCCTAATTATTTTAGAGCAAACTTGTATGGAAGTTTTTTGTAGAGAAAAAAATTCTGTATCCATTTATGCCAGAATTTGTCATTTTAATTTCGGAAAACCGAAAATTTAAAGAAATAAAATTACCATTTTTCGACAAATCAGTGGTGCCTTGAAATTACTGAAGCATCTCAAAGCACCAACAAATTAGTTTGCTGTTTACTTGTTTGCATCTGTAAAATGTAACGGCAACCATGGCACTTATTGCACCTGATCTGCTTCCAGCATACCACCACTTCACAATTTGCACTGATTTTTGAAAAAATGATAATTCTAGTTTCTTTCATTATTAGGTTTTCTAAGGTAAAATGACAAAAATGTTGGCATAAATGGATGCAGAATTGTTTGCTCTATAAAAAACCTATTTACAAGTTTGCTCTAAAATAATTAGGGAAGCAAATATTGTCATATGAAAAAATTACCATTGAAAACCCTATGGTGCGTAAAACATTTCTACACCCTGTATAAAAATCGTTCTACACCACCTTTTGTAGGGCAAAAACCCCTACTGATTGGGCTAAATGGTATAGTCACTTATAATACCATGAATAGTCAAAGTTATGTCGACTATTTTTGCGGTGGTGTCACAAATGTCCATTGCGCTTTGGTACGATTAAGACGAGTGCGATAGCATGAGTCCTAATCCCAAGCTCAATGGACATGAGTAGTAATACCACCGCAAAAATACTCTACTTAACTTTGACCAAGACTGGTATTCGAGGGACTATTTAATGAACCAAACTACTTTTTCAAATTAATTTTCAGTAAATCTAGCAACAAACTACGCAATTTCTATAGTAACAGAACATTAATATTGACTTTTTCTAATAAAAATCACATTTGTTTAAAATTGTCACTTGAATACCTTCTAGGAAGATATATCCACTGATATTTTTTTGATTGGTCAAGAAACGTCAGAATTCTGGATTTTCATTGGTCACTTTTTGACAGAAGACAGGTGAATTGAGTAGTCACAGATATACATTATGTGGACAAATAAAATCGAAGAATGAATGGTTAGAATGAACTATGATGTAACTAATGAAAAACCTATTTACAGGATAGAAGAGTCCTGCGACGATCAAATTGTAAAACGGGCCACTTTTTGGGTAAAGCATACTTACAGTTTTGTTGTAGGAACATACAACTAACAAATTTACAGAAACAAAAGCAACGGGAGAATCATGATCACAAGATGACAGTAGTCAATAACGAGTGGGCAAAATAATAAATGACTACTATAAGATAAATCCGACGAAAAATATTACTACATTAAATAAACTATTCTAGGAAATAGCAACAAATCAGTCACAAATTTAAAAAACGTATAGAGAGAAAAGTAGTAGAATTGTTTATAACATGGCTTCTCCTGTACCGTTGGTACAATTTCCCTCATGCTTAGTTCCTGTTATTTTGTACCTTCGGTCAATTTTTCCTCCATTTTGTCTAGTTGAGCTGTTTTTTCTACAATTTGTTGTAGTCTATATCTTTAATGGTTTCCAACGCCTTGTGTACGTTCTCTTTCTGTAATTTTTTAGTTTTGAAAATTATATTATTTACAGTGTTTTTCTACTGTTTTATCGTTTTATTAATTCTGTTCTGTATTTGAATAACTTACTTCTTCGTTATTTTTCTTCACTTGTGGCTCGTGTATTTAATACCAGGTGTTCGACAGACGATGTTTTCTTGATTTCTTCCTCAAAATTATCTACTGCCGATTTATTTTCTATTTCTTGAACTCCTTATTTGCTTTCCTATTTTACATTAATGCACAATATTGTATTTATTTCTCTTTTTAGTATTGTAGAATTGTAACCGTGAAAAAATCACCTTTCAAAATTTCTTCAGATCTTCACGTTTCAGAATCCCTAGATGACGAAAACCATGTTTTCTTAATTCCATTCTACTGTCTGTCCAACTGCCTGTTTGCGTTGTAGGTTAAAAGTATTTCTTAGAAGAAGACGATATTTTGTATGCGTATTACATGTCTACTTAGCTCGAAAGCAAATATTCCATCAGTCAAAATACACAGAGTGGGAATACTAAAAAATTAAAATATTGTCTATTTTTGCTTTAACTCACGAATAGATAAAAAGAATATTTTGTATATAGGTCAGGCTTTTACCCTTGATGAAAATGCGACCCAACAGATATATGGCGAATGTTATAAAAAGGACAAAATCAGCATGCCCCGTATACAGCAGCCGCAAGCGTAAATAAGAGGCTTCCCTTCGTGACTGAACAGGACTAACAAGCGGGTTCAACCGTCCTGTTCGTTGGTGTTGACATCGCACTTAATCCAAATCCCGTTGGCAGCGGCCTTCTACTTATTCGCAAATTGGTGTAATTTGCATTACCAAGTGTGTTCTTTTACTGTTTCAGATCCGTGTGAACCGCTTTATAGATTGTTTTCTTTATATAGTCTATAATTCTTTACATCTGTAGTAATGTTACTTTTGGTATATCTAAGAAGCAACAATTGGTTATAAATTTAAATTGAATTACCCCTCCGCAAATTGTTAAATATGCGTAGCGGGTATACAGTAGGCTTTAGTAATTTTAAATTATCATTTCTTGGTTCCACTCTTAGTCTTAAATCAACTAAATTTATAGCATAATAAATTATTAAACGGGCCCATTGAAATATATCTCTTCTTATTATTAAAATGAATTGTAAATGTGAAACAGAATGCAAGGCGAGACTAATTTGACACGAGTTTTCACGAAGTTTGATAAATATGAGTGATCTTTAACTTCAAGCTGGTATAAGGAATATTGCTCAAGCTATTTCAAAGCTCTTCAAGCGTTTCGTCCGTAGTTTTACTTAGTTTGTAAGTTATTTGCTCTCATAATATGATGCAAGTCGAAGTTCATACCCATTATATGTACTTTAAACCGTCACCATTCGATAAACTGCTTGGTTGTTTGCTTACTTATTGGCCAGAGAATATGGTGCGGTCTTTAGGGACCTGTACGCTTCTCTCTTTCTCAAAATCATTAAGATGTTATATTACATATACTCACTTGAAACAGTTTAGGTGGTATTTTAATGCAAGCTAAATTGGTTTGTGCTTAAATATGAGGCAACTCGACTCCTTAATGTACTATTTTACAAAAAAAGAAATATACGTATCAGATTTTGCATAATATTACCTTAATGTGTGCTGTCATATGGCGAATCTTCAAGGTAATATTGTTTTATGTACTAATTGCTTTCAAATATGTTCATCTCTTGCAATCAGCTTTATTTCCTCTGTTTTTAATTATCGAATCATTGAAAATTATAATTCATTCTATACCCCAATATAACATAGGTAATTTAACAATTCTTTAATATGTTACACACCACTGCCACTGTCCGACTCAGATTTCTAATAATAGTTGCCCACACATAACTTTCAATATTTTCCATTGTCTCTGTACACTTTGCAATAATTATTTTCTAATAAGAAAAATGTTCTGTTTTATGTTCTATGATTTTTTAGCTCGTTTCAGCATTGATTAGAGTATTCTTTAACAATTTCTTATTTATTTTTCTCTCTGAAACCACACGTGAATTACTACTTCGTCTTTTGCTTGTGATAGCATTTTAGGTATTCTGGCATTATAATAGCTTACATATTTCCGATAGGTGCTAAACCTGGGTGGTGAATTTCAGGCATCTCTTGATTTTTTCTATAATATCAAAGAAGGAGCCATGTCTGATTGGAAAATTGCTTCCCCATTAGAGCAATCATTTCCAACTTTCTCCTCAAATGTTGTTTCACCAACAAAAACAGATCTTACAGAGGATGTTCAACCCTCCGAACAAGATTTCACTGATTATATCTTAATGTAAAGATAAATTGAGTAGTATAACGTCAAAAGATGATTGTAGAGTCCCTTGCTGCTTTGTAGATTGGTGAAACTACATTGACGTTAAACAAACAGCTTTCCGCTATATTCTAAGAGTCTTTTGCTCAACGCTTAGTCATTAATTGGGACTTTACTGTTGGCTCAATCTTATTAGAGACAAAAGTAGTAGTTTACCATTTCTCATTAAAAATCCGCACTTCGGAGGGTAGTTTTTGATTTTTCCACACGTTTCCCCCTTTCCCCCTCCAGTTGATACTATTTCTCTGTTTTGTTTCGAAACCTTATTTGCTGCTCTCATACTCACGTCACATTCCTTACGCCTTCTTCTTTTTTTTACATAGGCATAATTGCCTGTTCTTCCTTCATCTCTTTGTCTATACCGTGCATCCACAAGACTACGCACCATCGCGCTGGAGTGATGTTAGTTTATTTTCAAGATCTACTCTTCCAGTGTTAATTGATAGTCAAACGGTTGCTAAGCATTGACCATTAAAATTGAATTTGAAAGTAACAAATAAAGTGCCTTCAGAAATGATCGACTGTTTTTGAATGGTCATGGTTACACAACGAATGAATAATATGTTGGTGGCACTGTAAGTCTATGTCAAATTCGAGGTAATCAGGCTGATATCTGTTTGGATACCTTTGCTCATATCGTCGTACAGCTAGATCTGCCGCTCCTCGGCATTCTCCCAAAATCAACATCATATCCGGTTTTTCTACATTTGAATACATTGCGAATGCTATTACAGTTTTGACAAGATGCAATTTTATTTAAGTAACAAAACGTCAGTTGACATTTGGGTTCCCAAAGCTTGCTTAATATTAAAAATTATTTATTATTTAAAAAAAGTAAGGTTCACTATGCATTGCATGTACCTGTAAGAAGTGTTGTCTACAAGTACGTTACACGATAAAAAAATCACCCTGTATAATAGGGTTTGTTGTTAAGCTGTTTTCGTAAAAGCAAGAGCTGATCTTTGGGATAAATTAACGTTATTCTGATTCCATGGTGCCAAACCCTGTGGACACACGGTATGTAGTCGTTCGGAAGGTTGATACTCCATTGTTTTCGAGGTCTTTCCATGCCCTTCGTCTTAATGGTGGTATGTCCCTCATTATCTTTACACAGATTTCTTCTGCCATGCTATCAACGTCACCCCGTCGTTGATGTTATCTCTTCTACATGTTTGTCTGATGTGCTCACTTTTTTCTATAACCATTAGTGTTCTTGCGGCTATCCTGAGCAGTATTTCCATTTCTGTTGTATCTAGTATTATTTTTTTGATTTCTGTAGACGTGTTTCTGTCATATAAGTCGGTACACGTTTAATTGCTCTTTTGTAAATTTCGGATTCGGCTTCCAATATGTTTGTTTCGCTATATTGTGTCATTTAGGTATGCTACTGCTCTTGCAGCTCGATTGCTTCTCCTCGTCTCAACATCCCCATAGCCATATTGCAATGGTTTACTGCCCACAGCAATTCTGATTGCCTAAGTAACTAAATGAATAAAATCTAAATGAGCACAGAATTAAATATTTTATTTATTGCAAGATAATAAGTACTGAAATTAATATTTGTTTTACAGCTGTTAGTGCAAATTATGTAATTGCAATTAAGGTTGATGAGCAATTACTGGCAATTTATGTTTACCCTGATGGGTTTAGGTGGGAGAAATTTTCTGGTAGTGTAAACCCATCAGGGTAAAAATAAATTGCCAGTAATTGCTCAGCAACCTTGAAATTACATAATAATAAGTACTTTACATTAATAAATGCCCATAATGTGAGCAGCAGTAACTAATAATTTGAAGGATAAAAGTTAGCATCAGATAAGGCAGGTTTCAGAAGGGGTACGTTCAGAGTTTCAGATATGATAAACGTTCGGAAGGGCCAATGAAATTTAATTTGTAATTGACGGATTTGAGCTTAATTACGTCAAACATAATGCGAATGAAATGATTCAGCATGAATTGTTAAATACAGAAAGTATAAGACCGTTATGTACTAAAAGTGTATAAGCCAGCAAACGGTAAATTAGCTGAAAGGTAAACGAAACGGTGCTAGCAAAATAATGATTGAAATAGAGTAATAACAAATGGAAGGCAGCCTATCGAAAGACAATTAGTGAGATGCTAAAGGAACTCCAAGTATATCGGTGCATTATAAACAAAAGTTATTTAAAAGCAGAGCAAAGTATAGTGAAATTTTTTTATTCCAAGAAAAAGACAATTTTAGTAGTTAGGCAAAGACATGACATCAAAACGGTAGTCCATAAGGTCGCAAAGACATGACATCAAAACGGTAGTCCATAAAGTCAAACATGTTATCAATCCTAATTTTTTTTATAAAAATTTAAAATCTAGTTGCTAAGTTACGAGATAGTCTTTTGTTGAAGATTTGCCAAACAAGCTCAAATTTAACCTGTTGGGAGCAGATTGAACTCTCTTTTACCGCTTTAATTATAAATAAAAAGTCTTTTGTAATACCAGTTGTGTGTAAAGTTATTCACCAGTGTGCAGGGCATCTTTGGGTATAGTTTTCCATGTGTTAAGAGGTCCAAGTGTATCAGTTTAGCCAGCAGCAAGATTCATCCAAGTGCGACTAACTTCGGGGGCCCATTTCTATAAGTAAGCAGCATCGCCCAGAATAAATAATGTCTGTTGGTCCGTTGGTGTAAAAATTACAACCAACAAGCCTTTCCCAATTGCGTAATTCTCGTCGCGTTATTGGAAAGTGTATCCAGCGTCCAAAAAGTCCCAACTCAGACTGTCTACGAGACGGAGAGGCATATTCCAGAATCCCAGGTCCGGCCCGCTTCGAGTAAATTAGATGGCGTCTCTAGAACGTGCGAGGTAACGCGGAATTTTCAGTTTTTGCCGAATGCAGAACATAAAGCTATCGCGCGTGGGTTTTGCCATCACACTAGAACCAAAACGAGGTTAGCAGTTGCTACGTCACAGAATTAATCGTACTTACCTGATGCTTCCTTGCCATTTCGGTGTTTTAAAATTAAATTTTACAGTGTTTTTTGCTACCACAAGTCATTTTGTTGTGGCAGTCAAATTTAGAGGCTATAATTGCCAGATGGAAATTGTGAGTTTGCCCTAATAATTGAGAGTATTTGGCATAGAATGAGTTATTTGTCATACAAAGTTTTCTACTTAATTGTATGAACCGACACCATGAGTTAAGATTTGTTTCATGTTCACCGGAGCTAAGCCCTAAGTTATTGCAATTAGATAAAATAATAAATGAGCAATAAACCATTTAATTTTTGGTAAGAAATATCATATTCTTTTAATTTGCCCTGAGTTTCAGAGTCAAGTTCTTAATTGAAACTTAACAATTGTAAAGTGTAGCATCGCTTGATATAATTACTTTATTTAAAAAACCTATTATTATATTTTAAACGGCGAAGTCTATTACAATATATAACAAAGCCCAGATACTTAAATTTAATTTCTTGTTGTGTGGTTTCATCGTAAGGTTGCATCGAATCGGCATCTTAGGGGTAATCATACCTTTTGTTTTTGCCGTTGCAATTATCATATTAAAACCGTTTGCTGTTATGTTAAACTGGTAGAGCAGCCTCTGAATATCAGTGTAGCTTTCTGCTACTTAACTGTGTCATCCGCATAGCAAAGAATTTTGATATTCCTTACTAGTCTGTATTACTGAAGTGTGATCACATAAAGTCTGAACTGATTTTCTCAGCATAATATCCACAATGAACGCGGATTGAGCTTATAGCTTATAGAGTGTTACTTTTAACGATACTTTTTATGCTAGAAATTCAGAAGTTGTATCAGGACATGTTCATAATGGCAGACTGAATTAGAGGTTATCCTACATGTACACATTTAAATTAATGGATGTGTTCACATGAGGCCACACAATACTGTATTACTATATTTAACAAAGTAACAATAATATAAGAAGAGTGTTACGAAATTACAGGGTAAACACAAAATTGGCGCTTAAAGAGATTGCATAGAAATCGGGCAATGTTGAATAAAGGATGCTCTATCTGCGAATTTTTACATAGTGACGTGTGTACTATTGTAGTAGAAAACGAAATGAGACAAAGGTGGCCACAAAGGGAGATAGAGTAGTAAAAGATGTTTGAAAAGAACAAGTTGTGAAAGTACACTCAACTGAATTCAACAAGATAGGATTGTCAATGGTTGAATCCCAATCATAGAAAATAATAAAATAGAACACTTGCAAAATTCAAGGTAAACTATCTACGATAGAAGGCGCTCTAGAATCTGCTGGGTAGACCAAATTAAGACTTTAACTGATGCATGTGTGCCATTAAAGTAGGTGAACACAAAATCCAGAGGAAAGATGTGGCCATAATTTGCTTTGGGCGGTTATGAATCATTTTGTTTTGCTATTTTCATATCCTATAAGTCCTCAATGCAGCATGGAGGGATGAAAAATAAAAGAAGAAGTTAAGAGTTAAATAATGAAAATAGAACCCCTAATAAATAAGGTAAAGGTTTCTTTTTCATCATCGTTTTCTTTCTGTTATCATCTTAATTTTATGCAACTGCTCTTAATAGAGATGTTATGCGTAGTGGAAACAGTCTCGTAGGTTCTTTAACAAAGACAGTTTTCTTCTGCATACGCTACGTTTGCCTTGTATTTTCTCTTATAGAATAACTTCTATGATGGTTTTCTCCTCGCATATTTAAAATGAGTAGAATAGGGGCCGCTCACCCCCACTCCTTTTAATTGATTCGCGGATTCGTGGTTTAATTCGCGGATTTATTCGCGGATTTCGCGGTTTTAATTCGCGGATTTCGCGGTTTCAATTTCGCGGTTTGATCTAATTAATTTCGCGGTTTGATCTAATTAATTTTCACATGTGCTACTGAATAAATTACGCATTAGCTTCCGATTAAATTACGCGGCGGACTTCTGGAATTACACGTCGGCCATCTTGTTTTTCTGGCGCTAATATTTGAATTTTAAATTTTCAGATTTTTTTTCTAAGTTCAAGTTTTTGAATTTAAACTTCCCGGGTGTCGGGTGTGGTTTTCTGCTCGCGCACCTCTAGCGTATTTTCAAATTTTCTAATTTAGCGCCAATTTTTGAATTTGATTACGCGCCTCGTTGACATCTGTCTCTCTCTCGCTGTTGTTCTCTCTCGATCGCATTTATTTAATTTAAAAAAAGCTGTTCGTCATGGCCACTGGTCGGAATTGAACCGACGACTTTTGTATTTGTAGGGCAGAGTCCTTACACCAGAGCTACCGAAGCGCTCGAGGTTTTAAGGAATTAATCATAAAGTCACTCGCTTAGCAAGCATATTATAATACATTTTAAATGTTATTTTCGATTGAGGTTTAGTCGGCGGATCGTATCCTTTTGTAATATTATAGTTCTGTAATTTTTAAAAAATTAATTGGACGTAGTTAATGTTATACTAATAAAAGAAAATTTATTTAACAAAACAGCCACATTCCACTTGTTTACGAATCGTTTCCTGGAAAACATACTGCATCGTGTAACTGTATTCGCTAATTATTCAAAATGTTTTATTGGAGCCTTGTCTAATACAAGGGGAAAATAGCCCTTACGCCTTTGTACTTGTTTATAATTATACGTGTTTTATAAATTTTGACCGCTATTGTTCTAAAAGCCTGTCAGGACATGTAACCGCATCTCGTCATCTGACGTCATGACAACGGTTGAAACAAAGAAACAGATTCTAGGAATACATTTGAATGCGAATCTATTTAAAACAATAACGAAAGTTGACCGCTCCAGTCCGTTGGCCACTTTCACTTTTGTGGTGCATTATGGGTGGATTGCATCTACACCGAGGCGTTTCGGTAGCGATCGGCTATCCGCGGACTTTACCATAATAGAGGCCAAGGGGTATTCACCACGTCTAGATAATAATAATAATAATAATAATAATAATGACTTTATTCATTTTGTTTGTACAAAAATGAATCTCAAGGCGAGGTTCAGCAAACGCTGCTCTACCACCTAACCTTGGAAAAAAATAAATGTTATTATATGGCTTACAGGAGTTTAGTGTGTTACCGCAATATTTAAAACATAAAAATTACAATTACTACAAAAAATTGCGAGTATGTTATTTCGGCAGACTAGCGAAAATAGAATAAGGAGTCAGCTTATGTTTTGCAGAGAAAGGAGATGCATTCTATATTTTCTCTTGAATTCCACAAAACTTAATAAAAAGTATTCAGGTTTGAGCGAGTTAATTACTTTAGACATTTGATAAGTGCAACAAGATTTATATTTCTCAGTTCTATGGGAAGGTATGGTGACAAGAGATGTAGGGCGAAGATTCATATTGATATTAACATTAAGTGAAACAGACCTAAAATCAATTTTTGAATACAGATAAGTAGGACATCTATCACGATATATCTTCATGAACATACATGCTGCATGAAGCAGTCTCCTATTGTGAGTAGACAACCAGCCCGCATCCTTGAGCTTGTGTGACACACTATCATACTTTCTCACTCCAAAGCTGTAACGCAGACACGACCGCTGCACTTGTTGTAATTTATTTTTATCTACAACGCTCAAGCAAGGCCCAAATACCACATCACAGTAACTCAAATGGGAAAGCACGAGTGAATCACACAGCACAGCTTTAGTCTTAGTTGATAAAAAATGTCTATAGGGATACAAAGCTTTAAGTGAGCCATAAGATTTTTTAAGAATTTGTACGTGTTCCGAAAAATTAAGATCCTTATCAATAGTCAAGCCTAAATTCTTAATGACATCAACCACAGCAACAGACTGGTTGTCCACAACAACAGAAACGTGTGGAGAGACAGCTCGCCTAAGATGAGGTGGTCCAAATAAAATTACTTGAGTTTTCGAGGCATTAATTTCTAAGGAGTGATTTCTAGATGTTTCTAACAGAGTCTTTAGATCATTATTAATTTGAGAACAAGCTAAAAGAACGTCTTCATCTTTGAAGGATAAATATATTTGAGTGTCGTCTGCGTATTGATGAGATGAACAGAATTGTAACTGTTTAGCAAAGGTAGCTGTGTAAATAGTGTATAGTAAAGGACCCAATATGGAACCCTGGGGCACTCCTGACTTCAATCGCAAAGGAGAGGAATAATGTTGATCAAGTTGAACAATTTGCTTCCTATTATTCAAATAATCTTTAAGTAAAGCCAGTGGAGCAGCACTGAAACCGATATAATTCAGAACTGCGATTAAAGTTTCATGATTAAGTGTGTCAAACGCCTTACTGTAATCAAGTAGAACAAGAAGGGTCAATTTATTTCGATCATAGGCAGACAGGATATCGTCAATAATATTCAAAAGTGCAGAACTACAACTATACCCCGAACGAAATCCCGACTGAGTATCAGGTAATATATTGTATTTTTCTAAGTAGGTTGTGATTTGTAATACCATTACTTTCTCTAAAACCTTTGAAAATACTGGCAGAATACTGATAGGACGGTAATGCTTAAATTCTTCAGGATTATTAATTTTCGGAACAGGAGTCACTAAAGCTAGTTTCCAAGAATTAGGAAATACACCATTAATTAAACAAAAATTAATAATATGACAAATATATGGTAGAATATATGGCAGGCATAATTTAATCATATTAATGTTGACACCATCCGCACCAGATGCATTGGTTTTGATTGTATTTATTATTTTTAAGACCTGGTCTTCGTTAACTGCACTAAAATTAAACAGAATATTGTTATCTAATAATTTATTATGTTTATAGAAGTTCACGGTAGGGCGGGTATCATTAATCCCATTAGGTACTGAATTTATAAAAAAATTATTTAATTCGTCTGCATCTTTCAGCGACGGCGGCATCTCTGCATTAGGTTTAGAGTGGATGTTAAATTTTGAGAGCTTTTTCCAAAGAACTTTACTATCTGTAGTTTGTAACTCATGTTCAAAAAATGCTTTTTTTTCATTTCTGATAGCTTGAGTTGTATAATTCCTAAGTTGTTTATAGTAATTCCAATGAGACTGATTTTTAGTACGTTTAAATTTTTTTAGAGCTTTATTTCGGAGATTCATCATTAATTTAATGTTAGGCGTGATCCATGGAGCAGGTTTTTTTGTAAAACGGCAAGAAGTATAAGGTGCGTGTTTATCAAAGAGACTATTAATATGTTTTGTAAGATGATCAACTTTGTCATTAACACTGCTCATATCAGTTAACTCAGATAAAGGCAAATGCGCTAGATCTTCAAGAAAATCGGCCTCATTGAAACGTTTATATGATCGAATATTTTTATATTTACACCCCCTTGTTATACTTTCAAACAGCACAGTGCAGTACACAAGTTCATGGTCAGTCGACTCAAAGACAGAAGCGCCACACTCTAGTACCTGTCTATTAGATGGCACTACTATATAATCTATAAGCTTAGCAGTAGTAGAAGTAATTCTTGTAGGCGTGTTAATAATCTGTTTTAAATTATAACTTTCAAGTAACAAATTCAAAGCTATAGTTTTTCTGTCGGCTACCTCAAACAAATCAATATTAAAATCACCAGTGCAATATAATTCATCACAATCTCCTATTAAATCAGAAATAGTGTTATCAAGTACTTCTAAGAAATTATTGTAATTCATATCAGGCGGCTTGTAAACTACTCCAAAAATATATTCTTTCTTATTGATTTTAAGCCTGATCCACAGCTGTTCGATTAATGCAGATGTTGGTATAACAGCAACATCAAAACAATTTAAGATATAGAACGCTACTCCCCCTCCTTTTCTTTGCTTACGATCATTTCTAATTATTTTATATCCTATAATATCGACATTTTTATCTAATATATCGTCTTTTAACCACGTCTCGCTGACTGCGAAGACATCATACTCGTTAAGGGTTACATGATCTCTTAAATCACTTAAGCTACAAATCAATGATTGAATATTTACATGTCCAAATTTAAATTCAGTACTACACATAAAATGAAATTATAGTATATACAACAATGATTTTTACCAATCAACCCAAGTAACTTGGATTTGTGCAACACAACTTCTTCGTAAGTTTCTGCAGTTGGCAAGAAAAAATTGAAAATAGAAATGGGATAAAAAGTTAAACATCACACAAACATTTAGAAAATTAAAAATTGACTTCAATTTAACATCGTAAAGATTAATATTTTGCTAATTGCACCCGCATACAAACAGTGAAAGACATTTCTTAAATAAAACCAGCTGAGCTTAGTATTAAGTGCCCGTACAATCTATACATGCATATGTACGCAACGTGAAACAGCAGTTAATAATATTGCACGAATTGATATAGGTACAAAACTCCTCATATAAAGACAAAAACAATATCATATAGTAATAATTCTAACTTAACTATTAGAACGTTGCAATAAAAATAGAAATAAAGATTAAATTTTTTCAAGCAAAATATATCTAGTAGATTAACTTTTAATTCGTAAATTTAATTAATAGTTTCATTGCGTTAACGAACTAAACATAAACAAATTCAGAACGGACGAGGCAAGTTTTTGCTTTAATCAACTGCGATGGCGTTACAAGCGTCTTTATCTGTTACAGAAACGATTTTGTTCCCGCATTTCACTTTTATCACACCATCCACAGATCACACATTTTTGAACCCAAACCGCTCAGATGCATACTTGATGAGGGCATACCTTTTTTGCGTTAGGTCCTCCTTGACAACTATCTTGGTCCCAGCAAAATTTCTTCGGTTTTTCATTAAGATACTACGGTATCTATAGCTCACAAATTTGATGATGACGGGACGTGGTTTCCCTTCCTGCACTCGTCCAACTCGATGGCATCTATCGATAAACTCCATCTTCAAGTCGATTTTGGCTTTGCCTTTACACATGTCGATTACAGTCTTCTCCAAATCTTCGTTAATTTCTTCCTTCAAGCCATATACACGCAGGCTATTTCTCCGCGTGTATTGTTCCAACTTATCAAGTTTCTGTTCATATTCACGCGAAATTGTTTCAATTTTTTCATCACATAGAGTTTTGTATTCCTCGAACTTATCCATGATACGTTGAGATACCTTTTCGGCGATTTTATTAATGAACTGGTCGTCACTAACAAGGGCGTCTACAGTTTCTTTTATGATATCACGAATTTCAGCTTTGTTTTCACGAGTGAAACCCATTTTAAATTTAAATATAAATACCACAAATCGCCACAGCAGAAACAACGTGTTCACTCCTCAACGGCCATACGCAGAATGATCACCGAGGAGGACCTGCGGGTGTTCATTGAGGAGACGATGCCTTCCTATGACGTAACACCGATCGTGACGCCGGAGATCCGCCAAACCCGACGGGAAAAGAAACGGCTATTATGCGACCTCACTGTGCCTTTAAACAATAGCGCCAGCAAGGTTGTTCATTTGGGACTGGATCCTTATAAACAATTTTCGCCTGTTGCAAGAATTCTGAAGACCGACATTGGAGCAGGTGTTTCATTCACAGCCGAGTCGTTCATGACTTTTGTGGAAGCGCTACCGAACATGTTTGTGATGGCCAAGCAGGGGACTTTCAGATGTGAATTAACTGAGCACACAGTGGAGTACGTGAACAATGATACCTGCAGGATTATTACAAAGGACCCCGAGAACAAGTTTACCCTTTACGTAACGTATGAAACACTATCAAATTTATTGCCGATGTACAACTTGATGGTTGTGAAAATAAATGACTTGAAACGTGTAAAGTGCAATTTCCAAAATTTTGGTGAAGTGATCGTTGACAAAGTAATACATGCAGAAAATTTGTGTCTTGATGATTCAATCATTTTTAATACTCTACGCTGGACTTTCGCTAACGATATTTTATTGTGGGAACTTGTGTTCAAATTTAAAATGTATGTTATTATAGAACTGCAGAAGTTGATTGATGCAGATGAGCGCATGAAACCGTACATATCCTAGTTTATATGAAATATTGTATGAAAATGTAAATAAAAAATGTTTTAAACTGTATTTCTTTTTAATTATGTGGCGAGTGTTGGTTTATACATGAGGTAGGTTGGCCGAGTGGTTAAGGAGTCAGACTTAAGATCTGATCTCGAAAGAGGTCGTGGGTTCGATTCCCGCACTTACCATGTTTTTAATGTATTTATTATGAGCGTGTTAATTTTTAGGTTAGTTTATTCACGACGGCCCTACTGTAATAATCGTTCACTGCATAAAAATGGAACATCAGTTTTCACATCCGTTTTCTGCTATCATAGCAGGCCCCTCAGGATCAGGCAAATCGTATTTTGTTGTTAATTTCTTGAAAAATATGAAAAAACTCTGCAGTGTAAATTTCGCTAAAGTTATTTGGTGTTATGGCGAGTGGCAAAAATTGTACGAAGATTTAAAATCTTTAGTCGAATTTCAGCAAGGTCTGCCAGACATGACACCTTTTGAGGGGTCCGAACCCAAACTTTTAATAATCGACAATTTAATGAGGGAGACAAATAACTCAGTCGTAGACATATTCACCAAGGGGAGCCATCACCACAATCTCAGTGTTTTTTTTATTACGCAAAACATTTTTCACCAAGGAAAAGGACAGCGGGATATTTCCCTAAATGCTCATTACATTATTCTTTTCAAAAATCCGCGAGATAGAGCTCAAATAAAGCACTTAACCAGACAGATATGTCCAGAAAATCCGCGATTCCTTCAAGAAGCATACGAGGACGCCACAGCTAGGCCACACGGGTATTTGTTATTCGACTTAAAGCAAAGTACACCTGATATAGCTAGGTATAGAACATCGATTTTTCGCCAAGATGGGGCGTGCTATATTTATATTCCAAAAACGGGGTATAAAAGCTCGTACACTAGCCAATTTACTCTCATTCACTAGTGATGTCTCGATCAGTAATTAGAAATTCGGAGTTGTTGCGTGCTCTACATAAACTCGGACCAAAGGAGCGAACCGCATTATTAAAAGCCGTAGGCGATAAACAAATTCATTGTATCTGCGAGTGTGTGCATAATACCTTAAAAGAAAAAATACCTTTATCGCCTAATCAAAAATCAACGATATCGAAGCATAAAGCTGTTCTTAGGAGTTTAGTCAAGCCTGGAGAGTCTATAAAAAAGAAGCGTCAAATACTAATACAGAAGGGTGGCGCTTTCCTACCACTGATATTAGCTCCATTAATTACTGGAGTATTGAGCTCTATTTTCAAGTAAAAAATGGAGAATGCCCTAAAAATGATGATTGTACCGCCTGAATTCATGCATCGCTTTAAGGATACAGAGAAATCAGAGCAAAATATATTATCGCAGCTTGACGACGAAATGCAAAAGGTTTTATCGTCTAAATTAACCGATCACGATAAATGGCTACAGTACAATCAGGTTTTACAAAGGTACCTTCATTTTGCGGATCAAACGAGACAATCAATCAAGATACCTATAGAATCGAACAACAGTGGTATTTCAGATGCATATACATATTTTATCGACGCTCCCTAATACTTTTAAGAAAAACGGTGAAGCCTTTTTACAGCTTCTAAGAACGTCGGATGAAGTGGTGTGGGACGGCAAGGGAACAGTCAGCATAAAAGGTGAAATTTTACCGTCCTCCAACATTATTGATTTAGTGCATGATGTTCTAAGACCTAAGAAAACTACAAATCCACCAGGTCGACACAAGTTCCTCGATTACATTAAAGAGAACAATGTACCTCAAGTGCTGTTTGGGGATCCTAAACGTCAAAATGTGTCAGACGTGAGTAAAACAAATATGGAGAGTGACGTCGATCCTAAATCAAAGTTAATAGCGACTGCAACAGCGTCCAAGCAAGAGGGTTCAACGCGAAAAACACCGAAAACAACGCAAAGATCGATATCGAAAATAAAGGGTATTTCTGACTGGGAGCGTCTTAAACTTTAACGTAGCAGAATGAATTTGGACGCCATCTATTATGACACTGCTCACCCTTCAGGCTTCGCAGGCGCAAACTCATTAATTTCTTCCGTGAAAAATAGTCACCCCAGTGGTGAAGTAAAGGATTGGCTAAAGAAACAGGACGCCTATACTATTCACAAAACTGCAAGAAAAAAATTCCCTAGAAACAAGTACATTGTTAGCAACATTTTCGAATTATAGCAGGCTGATCTCTGCGACATGCGTAGTTTAGCGCCCCACAACGACGGATATAATTTTATTCTAACCGTAATTGATGTGTTTAGTAAAATGGCATGGGCGAGACCCCTGAAATCTAAAACGGCTACTTCAGTAATAAACGCATTTCGTGAAATATTTGCTGAAGTGGGTAACACGCCCATAAATTTACAAACCGATAAAGGCAAAGAATTTATTGCTAGAGCCGTACAGAATTTTTTCAAACAACACGATATCACGTTTTATGTGACACAAAACCCCGATGTTAAAGCATCAGTCATTGAGCGTTTCAATAGAACATTAAAAACCAGAATGTGGCGCTATTTCACATACTCTAATTTATACAAATACATAGACGTATTACAAAATTTACTGACTTCGTATAACAACCGCTATCATTCAAGTATCAAGATGGCACCCTCTCCTGTAAATGATGGCAATATACTGGAAGTGTGGAACAATCTGTACCGAAATGGGTTGGGCGTCTCCAGGAGGCCCAAATATAAAGTGAACCAACATGTAAGAATTAGTAGAACGAAGGACGCATTCGAGAAAGGATATGAAACTAATTGGAGCGGCGAAGTGTTTATAATTAAAAAAGTGATTCTTAGAAAACCACCTGTGTACGAAATAGCTGATTTAAGCGACGATACGATAGAGGGCGTCTTTTATGAAGAGGAATTACAGCCAGTGACTTTGGATGATAACGTCTTGTTTAAAGTCGAACAAGTGTTAAAAGAAAGAGGACACGGTCAGCGCAAAGAGTACTTCGTAAAGTGGCGAAATTATAACGACAAGTTCAACTCCTGGATTCCTGCAGCTAATCTTCAGCAACTATGAATACAGATGAAGAATTTTATCTAACATTACTTAGCAATAGTTCTATGGGCTATTTTCCAAATAACACCACAGCACAATTCATAACGCAGCTCCCTAAACGAATAAGGTTACCGGGGCAATGGGTTACAGGTATTGCTGAAGTGCAATATCCATGCTCCTTTTTGGCCGTGACAGATACAGAAAATCTAGTCTATTATCGCACAGAAATACCTAAAGTGCAAGCCGGAGAAGAAACGTATACTGAGTTGAAAAAAGTATTGCAAAACGCTAATTCATATTTTAAAAGTGATAGAGAGCAAATTTACTATGGTAGCGATGGATGGCACGTAATCTGTATTCAACCCGGCAATTATGAAAACATTGAACATATTACAGCCGAAATTAACAATCACAGGTTATTAGAAAAGTTGCTGAATTTTCAATATAATAGAGTAACAAAACGCGTGTCTCTTGAAATTAAAACGTCGTCATTGAAAATGCTAGGATTTTCACAACGTCTGGCCTTACAACTTGGTTATAAACCTGATATAAATATAGCTGAAGCACCTGTACCAAGCCACCCCGCAAATATCTGGGTTGGTTTACCATCACAAATGTTTATTTACTGCGATATTGTGGAGCCACAGCTTGTAGGAGATGTCTTGGCTCCGCTTCTTCGTATTGTTAACGTGACCTCTGATAATTATAATTTGAGTTTAAAACTACACTTTAAGAGGATACAGTAGCTGCTATGGATTGTCCTTATCAACAATACTACACCAATCAGGCAGGTCAGGGCGTTGGAGCTATCTACAGAGGTGCAGCCTACCAGAGAGGTCATGGCATAGGAAGCTTTCTTGGAGGAATATTTCGTAGTATCCTGCCTCTTTTTAAAACCGGTGCTAAAGTTGTTGGAAAGGAAGCTTTAAGGACAGGCGCTAACATTTTAGGAGATGTTCGTGAAAATCGACCGCTAAAAGAAGCGTTTCATAACCGTGTACAGGAGGCTGGAAAGAATCTCAAACGTAAAGCCGACAGAAAAATAGATACTCTAATGGAAGGATCGGGGTATAAAAGGCAACGCACTCTGAATTACAATCAGTCTACAAGAAAAAACGCTAAGCAGAAGCTGGTCAAACCCGCATACGCCAATATCTTTACCAGCAAGTAGTTTTCACAATGGCGTTTTTGCATGCGCAGTGAGTGTGTTAAATCCGAGCTAGATTTGTTCGCTTTGCCCGCAACTCAAACCAGTATCGAAAATGGACAATGGATTTTTTACAAACCGCTTTCCTCGCATAATGACGATGCACCGATTGAATTTATTGTGCCTGGAAACGGTAACGATTATATCGATATAAGTCAGACCATGTTATACATTACTGCTAAAATTGTTAAACAAGATGATACATCATTAACTGACAAAGATGATGTAGGCCCTGTTAATAATTGGATGCACTCTATGTTTAATCAAGTTGAGGTGTATTTGAATCAGAAGCTTGTGAGCCCCCCAAATAATACATACGCTTACCGCTCATACATTGAAACTCTGCTGAATTACAGCAATGGTGCTAAATCAACCCATTTAACATGCACACTATGGTACAACGACACAGCTAATAAAATGGATGACATCACTACGCATAATGATGGATTTGTAAAGCGGAAATTTTTTACTGCTGCAAGCAAGCAAGTCGAAATGATGGGACATGTGCATTCCGATTTATTCAATCAAGAAAAATTTCTTATAAATGGAGTTGAAATGAAAGTCAAATTTATCAGATCCCGAGATTCTTTCAATTTAATGGCAGCCGAAGGATCTACATTCAAAGTGAAAATTAGTGATGCCAGCTTACTAGTGAGAAAAATGAAAATAAACCCGTCTATTTTGTTGGCTCACACCAAAGCTTTGGCGACTGCGCCTGCTAAATACCCCATTACAAGATCCGATGTTAAAGTGTTAACTATTCCGGCTGGTGTGCAAAGAAAATCTTTAGATAATATTTTTCTGGGGCAATTACCAAAACGATGCATTGTAGGTTTTGTATCGAATAAAGCATATAACGGCCATTATGCAGCAAACCCTTTCAATTTTAATAACTACAAAATCAATTATTTCTCCCTATACATCGACGGTCAACAAATTCCTTCAAAACCTCTACAGATTACCCTCATGGCTACTGTCTATTTGCTTTTGATTTAACCCCCGATCTGGCTGCAAATGCAACAACACACTGGAACCTTCTTAAAAATGGCGCTCTACGTTTAGAGGCGGGTTTTCAAGATTCGTTAGAAGAAACTATTAATTGTCTAGTTTATGCAGAGTTCGATAACGTCGTAGAAATTGACAAACACAGAAATGTGGTGGTGGATTTTAGTAGTTAAAAACCAACAACAGTTTTTTAAAATTTAGTCATGCTCAAACATTTCGTCAGTATGGACAGTGTCTTCGTAGATCTGCAAGGGTTCCGTGGTGATAAGAAACAGTTTATTCCGAAAGAAGTGGCTGTTATTTCAGCAGATGGCAACCAGTTAGCAATTTTCGTTTTAAAACCCCCTGCAAAATATGACACTCTGCCCTATTTCGTTAAAAAAGGCATAAACTATCTGGAGCATAGATACAACGGTTTAGCATGGGATTCTGGTTCTATACATTTTGATGAATTTGAAACAGAGCTAACAAGACTTCTCAAAAATTTTGAAAAAGTGTATGTTAAAGGTCAAGAAAAGAAGGAAGTTCTAAGTTTTCTGAATAAAATCGTCGTAAATCTGGAGGATCTAGAGTGCCCATCTTTAAAAGTTTTGCGAAAAAGTACTGCTGCCGTACGTTGCTTCAATCACAACATCCGTTCGCCTGTGTGTGCATTGAAAAACATACTAATTTTATCTGATTGGTGGCGCAATGAATACACTAGAACTTCAGAAAATATTGCAAACAATCCTGAGTCTGTTGAATGTGAAACGCTATGTTTTTGCTTCTGATCAACTCCCTACAAGAATTGCACGACCTGTGGCAATCATCGTCAACACAGATCCAGCAAACCGACCTGGGGAACATTGGAATGCTGTGTATATAGACCAATATGGCCATGGGGAGTACTTTGATTCATACGGCCGCCCTCCAAGCGGTTATCATTTAAAATTTTTACAGCAAAATTCAATCAGCTGGTCTCATAATCCAAAAATTTTGCAAGATTTTAGCTCTAACGTTTGCGGCATATATTGTTTAATGTATTTATATTTTAAAATGAATGGTGCATCTATGCTAGATTTCATAGGTAATTTCTCTGATAGTTTAGTTTCTAATTACATTTATGTAAAAGCATTATATATCCAATACTTCACATTAATAAACTTGTTTAATGTTATTTAGAAAATAAAAACACAAATAGTTTGTAATTAAGCATATTTTTATTACACACAAAATATTTAATAAATGTATTTACAATATTCGGTTGTTTTATTTACAAAAATTAACAGTCTCTTAAACCTAACATGCAAAATAAAACTAACATGCAATTAAAATCTAACATTCAGTTAAAGTTAGCGCAAATTGAACCATGTGACAATAAGTGCAATATTTAATGTACGTTTTGCGACAGTCGTGGTTAGTTTTCTAAAATGATTGAGATTAAATATTATGAAAACAATTGTCACAAAGTGGACCTTATGAAATGTAAACACTAATCATATGTCGAAAATACGTACGTACAAATAAGCAATTACATGTAAACATAACGCATAAACCAAAAATTAGTTTAAATACTTTTGTTTTACAAAAATATGTGACCACAAGTGCAATAAGTTGTTGCATAGAAACATCATAAAAGTTAAAAAAGACAATACAAAATATAAAATATTGTTATAAAAACAGTTGATTATAAAAAGAACGAAACTATACGCAATATAGACACTAGTCTGCTTTAAACCCATAAGGTAATGTGTCATAACTATCTTCAACACGCCTACGTTTAGTATACTGAATCCTATAAATTTTCTTTTCGGGCTTAGATATGACTTGATACATCCCTGTACGGGCAATTTTCCGGTCGGTCTCTACTTACGTCGCATCGGCATTGTCAAGAACCATGCTCTTAAGGATATCAAAATTTACTTTTTCTGCATTTTTGTAGTTTAAAGTTATACCTTTTACTTTACATACAAATTCGTAATCGTTTTTATTGGTCGAGAAAACCTTAAATGCATAGTTTTTAGGCCCTCCGCTAACAAATTCCGTAATAAAGCTACCTGGACCATATTCCCTCATCTCGTCAGTCATATCCCCCAAAAAATCACCCACAGGAGGTACCCATTCACCAGGCCTTTGTGTCAGCAATATGGAATCGGTATCAAAATACAAAACGCGCTCCCCTAATTGTTCCAAATATTTATACAATTCTAGTCTTGCATTGGCCGTAGTGTATGCAGCCAATACAACATTGACCGTTTTGAGTGATACTATTCCCTCCTCAGGTCTATCCCAGATTACAACTATCACCTCCTCATCGACTATCATAATTGAATGAACCTGTATTGAAGGATCAGTCATCATTTTAAAAAAGTCATAAGAATCTGAAAGAATACCTGTCTGCATCAAATTCTCCCTTTGCCCAAATTTGCCTCAGAATGTATTTAAATTTAATTTCGAACTATAACGCATGCCAGGATTCAAACAAATTTTATCCTTTTCTAAGGTTACGTCTTCTCTTTCTAAATATTCAGCTAAATATTGATCCTTAGAAATTTCGTTGTTACACCATGCAGGCCACCCACTACATTCCTGTTTCGATTTTAAAAAATTATCGACATATCCCGAAAACAGACCGCCTGTTTTAGTGGCCCTGTTATATTGCACAATATCGTACGCCCATATTTCATGAAACTCGAGCACGCGGTATCCCAGTTCAACAGCTTTTTTTAATTCATCGGACACATATGTACCGGTAAACTTGCGCGAATCTTCTGCATGGCTGCAGTCACCAGCGAAGCTGGTTTCGGCACATAACCTGCATAACACAAACATTAATTTGCCGTGCATTCGGAGGGGTAAAACTAGATGATAAAGATCTTGAGGCGGTAATACAGTGCATTTAATTAAACCGTCGATTGAATCTAAAGGAAGTTGCCTACACTCCGCATCACCAACGTATACTTTAGGATGACTTACAGGATACTTGCCATATTTATTAACGAAAGGATAAAGACTACAAACATCGAAATATTTTATCTGTTCGTTTTCCTGGCATTTATAATGCAATTTTACAGCATTAGTACGCCCACCAAAAAAAACTATCTCGCGGATTTAACGGGGTATTTCTAATAATGTCGTGATTGTTTACAAAATTAGCTGCATTATGATTATATTTCAAAAATAAATTAAATTCGCATTCCCACATTTCTACAAGCGTATAACCAGCCCTTCTAATTCTCGAGGTAGATGCTTCTGTTGCCTCACGACGAACAAACATTGTATCATTTTTTACGTTTGCTAAATCGATGGTTTGGTCAGGGTAGCATTGCTCACAACCGTGGAAATAGCAACCGTGGAAATTATAAACAGTGTTCGTTTTTGCACAAAAACCATCTACCAAAAGACCTTCAGGCAATCGAACTTCTCGATTATTACCGGCATGTTGAATTGCGATACCTTGCTCGTGTTCGACCCATAAAAGCCATTTAATTGCAATCGTCGATTGCCTGTCACCTAATCTGTATCCGCCTGGTGGAATAATTGCTATAGTGTTTTCTTTAAAAAAATTTCGTCTGTAAACTAAACTGCAGCAGCCAGCTATTGTGTTACACTCTCTAAAAGGATCTACTCCATTTTCTTTGTTATAACGAGCCCAAAACTGTATACAAGCCTTGCGCAATATATCGACATCTTGAATACAGTATTTGACTATTGCTTCTTGCATGTCAAATACTGCGTTCTGAGCGATTTCCGAATTATACCATGCAAGGAATGTTGTTCGATCCATAGGAGACATTTCATCAGCCATATAGTAATGTGTTGGGGGCAATACTCCAATATAATTTTGATTCTCTAACTTGTTAAATAAATGGGGGAAGTATCCTTTTGTAGCTTCAAAATTAAATGTTTTGGCAGCTTAGCTAATGCTACAGGCAAAAAATTTAAAGAGTATAAATTTTACATTGGGACAGGTGATGCACATTAATTTTGTGCCGGTGGCAATAATTTTCGGGGCCCACTTTTTCTGATGCTTTACAATATGCTGCATAATAAAAGAACCATCATACCCCTTCATATTATGCGCCAGTGCAAAAACGTTAGCGATATTGGATAATTTAGAAATATATTCTAGCAAACTTTGAACGGGGTTATTTTTAAACACATGTTGACGAGGACCGCAAATTCTACAAGCCTGCTCGATATCGCCAAGATTAATACAAGAATTGCAAACATTTTGTGCGACGCATACATTTGGTTCGTGCACAAAACCATTATCTACACCTTCCAAAGCTGTCTCCTATCTTGCCTCAAAATCATAAAAAACGAAAATAAACTTTTTAGACAATTTAGGACTCTTTTTCTTTGCCATATAGCATAAATGGCGGGTTGGCATTTCTTTCGCGCAGGTATGACAATATTTCACGCCGCACGTATGACTTTTCTTGCTATTTTGCCAGTATGTCATGAGACATACGCCACACCTTTTTAAAATGTTGCACAATGATTTTCTGTGGTCGTCAAAACATTCCTGACCACGAAAATCCCTATGGCAATTATTACAAGCGATTGGGACCAAAAACAGGTTACAGGGCGGTTTTGAATGACAACACGGGCAAATATAAGGGCAATTTTTGTGAGCCTGTTTATTATTGGTGCGGGTTAAACAAAATTCGCAGAAATAACTGCTTGAAAAAGCTGAAGTTAAACTGGTTATTACATTGTAATGTTGATCCTCTAATAACAAATTTAATACTTTTTTGTTGTGCCCCCTAGGCCCCTCGTAATATTTACTGGCGCCAATACGCGAATTATAAACAATAATGGTGTAATTAGCTAGATACAACTGGAATTGCTCCAAGTGCTCGCGTGTAGCTCCATTGCTAAGATCGATACCGACATTGGCACAAAGTTCATAACATTTCTGTGTTAGGATTGGATAACCTGCTTTGTAGAGATGCAAATCTGGATCATTATCTACCCAAGCTTTGGACAGAATAAGAGCTCGGGCAAGACAGTAATTGTCATTATTTACAACAGTTAATATACCCGGTTTCCTTCGAGAAAATTCCTCAAAACTAACGCCAGTCATTCTGATACCTGTTTTTCCATATCCAACAGGTAAAGTGATTCGGTTTACATGCAATGTCATTTTATCGTGGGCAAAAAACTTGGCGTTGGATTGAAGAATTTTCTCGAAGGTTGACATTACAACACCGGCGTTGAGCTGGTCAACACGGCGGAAAGAAACGCCTATCGGCTTGTCGGCAAAATTGTCATTTCTTAGAACTAAACCTACCTTATCAGAAGGCGCTGCTACCCTGGTGATATGCGTGATGATCTCGTCGAATGCATTCTGCAAATAAGGGTTTCAATAAGTTAAAACGTCTAGCTTATCATATTTCAAAATGATAACTAAGTATATAACGTTGCAAATGTTTGAAATAATTAAACCATCAATTTCAAAATCTGTAAAACCGGGGTAAAACTACAGCCATGAATTTAGAACATGTGACTAAAAAATAAACTATAAATCCATTTAAAATCAATAAATACCTTCCGGCATAAATTTAGAGTGCTTGTTTTCAATACACAATATTTTATAGTTATACTTACATTAAGCCATATGACGGGATTGATCGTCGCAGCCTCTACCTCGTTGAATTTGAAGGTCAAGGTGAGCGCTTCAGTGTTGAACTTCTTTATCATCTTGCGGCCTTCGCCCATCAACGTAATGTAATGAAGCCCCTTCACCGACGAGGGTTTTGCAAGAACCAACATGTTTGTCGAGGTCGACGCACCTGGGTTATTCATTTGCTGTAAATTAAAAAAGAAATATGTTACTAACACTTCCCCGTAAAATTACTTGTGTGGCCCAAATGGGTTTTATTTTAGATTGCATAAATCAAAATTTTCTAATGGCTAATATTTTAAATTTTTATAATTACAGAACATCAGCGAAAACTTCACAAATTAAAGCGTAATTGCAAAATAAAAGCAGTATCAGGTATTAATTAATTAATTGAAAAGACACACTTACATTACTTGTTGCATCTGCACCAGAATTTGGGGGTGGCGACTCGAGGGCCCGACGGTACAGTACTTCGATGCAGGGTAGAGATTCCTCCCGATTCTGCCTTGCTAAACCCTGGAACCGAAGGGGTGGCTGGACCTGTACGCGTAGAAGACAGGTCGATAGCTTGGTGTATCGCACCACTTTGGTTCGGAGGCGACTGATTCAGATACTGTAAAAGCAAGATTGAAATGAGTGTCTAGCTTCTAAAAGGCCATGGGTTGATTAAATTTGCTAATTAAATTTTGTACCTACGGCTAAATGACGAATTCTAGCAGCTCTCTGGGCTAGGCTAGAAAACGCGTTCGCATGCTCGGGAGGGATTGAATCCCCACGTGCTAATTTAAAAAGCACAATTTCATATGCAATGAGCACGAACTTTTCATCGGAGAAATTTCCTCTCTCAAACCATTTTAAAATGGCATTTATAGGAAGCGTAGCAAGGCCTGAATTCTCCATATTGGATGCGAGGGCACAAAAACACTTTCTAACACAGCGAAAACGAATCACTTGTAGCACTGCAAACGGACTGATCGAGAAAGACCAACTTCACGATTCGACTCTGTATATATTATGGTAAACGCCGCGGATAGCCGATCGCTACCGAAACGCCTCGGTGTAGATGCAATCCACCCATAATGCACCACAAAAGTGAAAGTGGCCAACGGACTGGAGCGGTCAACTTTCGTTATTGTTTTAAATAGATTCGCATTCAAATGGATTCCTAGAATCTGTTTCTTTGTTTCAACCGTTGTCATGACGTCAGATGACGAGATGCGGTTACATGTCCTGACAGGCTTTTAGAACAACAGCGGTCAAAATTTATAAAGCACGTATAATTATAAACAAGTACAAAGGCGTAAGGGCTATTTTCCCCTTATATTAGACAAGGCTCCAATAAAACATTTTGAATAATTAGCGAATACAGTTACACGATGCAGTATGTTTTCCAGGAAACGATTCGTAAACAAGTGGAATGTGGCTGTTTTGTTAAATAAATTTTCTTTTATTAGTATAACATCAACTACGTCCAATTAATTTTTTAAAAATTACAGAACTATAATATTACAAAAGGATACGATCCGGCGACTAAACCTCAATCGAAAATAACATTTAAAATGTATTATAATATGCTTGCTAAGCGAGTGACTTTATGATTAATTCCTTAAAACCTCGAGCGCTTCGGTAGCTCTGGTGTAAGGACTCTGCCCTACAAATACAAAAGTCGTCGGTTCAATTCCGACCAGTGGCCATGACGAACAGCTTTTTTTTAATTAAATAAATGCGATCGAGAGAGAACAACAGCGAGAGAGAGACAGATGTCAACGAGGCGCTTAATCAAATTCAAAAATGGGCGCTAAATTAGAAAATTTGAAAATACGCTAGACGTCCGCGCGCAGAAAACCAAGATGCCCGACACCCGGGAAGTTTAAATTCAAAAACTTGAACTTAGAAAACAAATCAGAAAATTTAAAATTCAAATATTCGCGCCAGAAAAACAAGATGGCCGACGTGTAATTCCAGAAGTCCGCCGCGTAATTTAATCGGAAGCTAATGCGTAATTTATTCAGTAGCACATGTGAAAATTAATTAGATCAAACCGCGAAATTAATTAGATCAAACCGCGAAATTAAAACCGCGAAATCCGCGAATTAAAACCGCGAAATCCGCGAATAAATCCCCGAATTAAACCGCGAATCCGCGAATCAATTAAAAGGAGTGGGGGTGAGCGGCCCCTATTCTACTAAAATGTCGAAATATTCTAGTGTTTCCTCTTTGATAGTGCTCAGTGCTTCTCTGTCTTTTTTCAAACGGCTTCTATCTGTTCATTTGTGATTCTTTAAAAGTTTATATCTTCTTTGCAGTAGCTTGAGTGGGTGTCCACTTTTCAACTCCGCAGAGAAGCACTGATAGAATGTAACATCGCATTGTATTCCTTATTGCAGAAGACGATACTCGTTTTGAAGAAACGGTTGTGTGCCACTTCCGCCTTGGTTTTAACCTCTTGTGAGTGCTTCCATTAAGCAAGCACTCTAAATATTTAATTTATGTACTTGTTCGATTTCATCATTTTTCATTTTCATTTGTATCATTGGTTAAGGATTATTTTTACCAATTACATGTTATAAAATTAGTTTTTGAAATATTCATTTTCAGTCATTTATCTTTAAAAGCCGTATTCAGCTTGCCTTCCAGTGCATTCCTAAATATAGATTTTCAATACGTTGTAAGAAGAAAAGAAGAGAGTATGCACCCCTGGTAAATTCCACGATGTGCGTATCCGTTCTCAATAATTTTTCATTTTCTTCGCTCTTCCTTCAGCTGCAGTATATCATCTATCATTCATATGATTTGCCTTCTTTACTTCTATCTAGATATGTTGTATCCGTTCTTACTTTTCCTATTTTATTATAAGTGTTTTCTACTCCGTGAAAGTCTTATGTTTGCTATAGTGTCTCAAACGTTTCTTTGGCTTCTTCATTGTCTTTTTTCATGTTTGTTCTTTTTTTAATTGTCTTATATCTATATTATTTCTAGTTTAATATTTTCTACCTTTTTTATATAATAGCTATACCTGCAATAACTGGATTGTGGTCTGATCAACATTTTTTACTTATGAGTGAGTGTTAATGGCTTTTAGACAATTCTTGAACTTTTTGTATAACTATATCACTCACGTGAAATCGGTGGCGAAAATATACTACTACCTATAGCTCAAATAAACGACATACTCGAGGTTTGGGTTCACGTGTAGTACCAGATCCCTGTCGGTCACACAGTGAAATCCCAAAGACTATCTCACGACTCGAGTGCCAAACGGAAAAGAAACTCGATTACCAATAATTCGGCGACCTGCTTGGCTTATCATAAGATGTGCACATTCAAAAATTAAAATTTCCCTAACTGCAGCTCGGAGATGAAGATGAGACCTGCGCACTGAGAAGTTAGATGCAAATGCCAAAAATACAAAGGGTGTTGTCCATTATAAGAACCCCAGAAAACACATAAAAGAGTCTAGACTGAATTCTTTCTCTAGGGGGCAAAGCGCATCTTTACGGGCTAATTTAGTTATTAATTATAACAAGCTGTTTATCACCACTACCAAAGTAACATACTAGTGTTATACAGTTGCGGCCAAAAAAAGTGGAACAGTTTCTTTTGCCTAATGTGCTGGGGTATTTTGAAAAACAAATCGAAAGTACATGAATAACTAATGTCAGAAAAACAGGTTAGTTTATTGTTAAAAAACACAAAGCAAGATAGAAATTGACTAGCAATAATTTATTCAAAATCACATTTTCTTTTAAGTAGCCGCTATTTAATTAATATTTAGTCATTCCACTATTTCGATTTGTAACATCTGCTACTCTTTACCGCATAGAATTATATAAACTTAAACAGCATTCATCTGAAATATCATGCCACGCATGAGTAATTATTTCCAGTAAATCTTGCATATTTTGCGGCCGAACATTTTTTTTTAGATTATTACGAGTCAATGGTCTCCACACGTTCTCCTTTGGGTTTAAATCTGGGCTACAATTTGGACAGTCAAGAACGTGAATATTATTTGCATCAAACCATTCGGTAACTGAACGAGCTCAATGGATTGAGCAGTTATCTTGCTGAAATATATATCTTTCGGGAAATAATTGTGACACCGAAGGCACCATAATACCCGTATTTTCTAATATTGTAATGTATTCAACACTATTCAATCGTTATTCAATGTGCCACAAAACCCTTGGTTCACGAGTTGATATCCAAGCCCACATGTTAACCGAAAATCGGCCACTTTTATTATTTTCAGACACATGCGGTTCATCGAATCTGGTGATTGTGGGTCGATAGGCACACATTTTACTATTATAACTGAATTGAAAAGTTTTCTCATCAGTGCAGATCACTGCGTTCCAAAAATTTACAACTTGGTCCATATGTTGGAAAGCAAATCCTAATCCGCCTTTTTTGTGTCTTGCATTTAATTTAATTGTTTGTGCTGCTGGATGACAACGCAGCCCGAACTCTTTAACATGTCGGCGACCAGTTCGACTAGACCCAGGACAATGTATATCTTCAACAGCCTGAATCACAGTTGAAAATTGATTCCATCTTACCACATTCACCAATGCCAAATCTTGTTCCGGAGTTGAAATTCTTCTACGTCCTGATCCTGGGTTCCTGTTCATATAGTTTTCATCTCTCCATCTTTACAATTTTAAACACTGTATTTTTAATAACGTTAAACTGTAGTGCAATGTGCTTAATAGATTGTCCATTTTCCGCATTAGCAATCTTTCTTGCGTTATTGGCAATATTAACTTGTGGCATTTTTAAGCAAAACTGTGTCGTTGATAAATTGACAACATTTCTAGAATTACGATAAAACGGGACAATTCGTGCCACCTGTATTCATATATTTCATACTTTTTTCTTATATACATTGCTAGCAGCAAGCCTAGCCGCATTCTTTATATGTCGCATTACGTGAGAAGCGACCACGCATTATAAGTGTCTGTACGCGAATTCGCGAGTGCGAACGTGAATTAATTTGCACACACAGCAGCATAATTCCAGGTAGCGGAGTGAGATTCATTCGCACCCAAATCAGTAAAAGGTGCGTGTCGTAAGCAGGCATGGGACTCCTGCGTATCGATTAACAAAGGTACGAAGCGTGCTAACAGCAGCATCAAAATTGCTCGGTGCAGTGTGTTGTGGTTTGCATTATTCGCCACAGACGCCAAGAGTTTCCTGCGTAGAAACAGAGCCGACGAAATCATCGATATACCTGGAGATCATAGCCGAGGTGTCTCCGCTTCCACCGCCACCGTAAGCGGCTATTTTGAAGCCATACAATTATCGCTTTTCTTGTGCTACTACGAGAACATTTGGGAACAACCAAAAGCCAGGTTAGTTGCTAGTTATAACCACCGTGCAAGGTGAGATATTATTGCGACATCAAACACGCGGTTACGTAATTTGTTGAAGCAGCGGGCGCTCTTGATTTGAACGTGCACACGCTACCTCGTATTGCAGCACTTCTAGTACGAGCGCATTTCAAGAATAGACAGCTTCGCCGAGTTTATTTGTTCGAGGAAGTTAAATACATTTCACGCTACTGGCATTAGACTTTGCGTTAATAGTTGAACTTTAGCGGCCTATTTAAGGTGTTTTCCTACACGTTGCCTACAACCTTTTTATTGTGTATTCCTTTTAGATATGTATTTTCTTGTGTTTGTGTTTTTTACAAATTATATACCTTTTTATGTAAACTGTTGTGTTTTTATTGTTGGCAGTGTTTGCATGTGTATATTCAGCATTACAGGTGACAACGAACTAACCCAAAATAATATTAACTTACCCCTAACCACACTGCCGATATTAATAGTCTTATAACTCTCTGACTATTTGGGCTAGTTAACCCAGGGCAATATAACATAATAATACAGCAGAGTATAGGGCTAGGTAAAAAACGGTGCTACAACTTTTACTGTGTGTTTTTAAAGTAAATTTTTAAAACAACAATAACAACTAAATTAAAGCAAAATTTATTATAAGAGTTGTTCCATCTTTTTTTGGCCGTAACTGTAGGTACACACACGGATTACAAGCTCGCTAACGCTCGCTCGTTAGATGCCGTGCTCGTAGGTCAGGTTCTAAGTAACGGTCTTGCTTGTTTTTCTACTTTTATATCTTCACGTATCATTCCTGGAAGATAGTTAAATACTCTAGCCAGTCTTATATTGTAAAGATTTAATTTGTCTCCATTTGTACACATATGCTCAGCTGCTGCTACTCTGATGATGGCGCTCTAACTACTCGGATCAAACCATGGGAGGCTTGTAAAGGTTCACACGCGATTAACACAAATACTCATTATAAAAACTATATTTTGGATTTATAAGGTAAACATACAATGTAGAAAATGACTAGGTATTTATGTACAACGACAGCGAAGCCTATTCCAACAGTTAATTTTAATTATTCAAGGATCCGCGAAAGCCTTAAACAATGTATAAACAATATTTTCCTTTACATTTCATCTTTCTATTTTTATTTACACAAATTGATAACCAACATGGGGTGACCTTATCTCGATTCACACCGTGCATATACCTAACTACGGCTATTTTAAAGAAATACAAAACCCTAGCTAACAGATCCTATTGTTTATTTAAGAGAATGAATATAATATAGGTATGTTTTCACCGTTGCCACTTACGCTCAGGTACACAGTCACATAATCGCACTACGTTGTTTTTACTCTCTTTTTGTCTCAGTTACATCCCTTACATAACTAAAGGAAGATATATTTAGTTGGTAATAATAACTCGTAGAAGCTTTAAGGTTTAGTACGCGCTGTTTCGTTTTATAGTGTTCTTGTTTATACCTCACATTTCTGTTTCTAGAATGAATAGGTTTTAATAAACTGCTAGTTCGAATTTCCAGCTATTGCAGCAACCGCATGCACTAATTTCGTTTTGTATTGTGTTCCAGACCGTCCAAGGAGCAAACACAGTCGTGGAAACGCTGTACCGCAACAAAAGCAGCTTAGAGGCGATCTTCAGAATAATTGATAAGGACAATTCCGGTAAGACTACCATCCAGGGTGCAGACAATAATAACCCATTTAGTAACGTGAGCCGGGAATGAAAACCAAAATTGCACAGTAACTGAGTTAACTCTCGTGTCGCTCGAAACCTACTAATCTCTCGATCGACTTTTCTTTTCCTTTTTGCACGGGCTGCCATAGTTAGTTCGTTATTAATTGAGACATTAATAAGAATAAACGCGTCTGTACAGTGATTGATTAAATTGACTAGTTACCAGTGCTTCCCGGCCGAGATTTTAACTCTTTCAAGGATTCGCTCACATTTTTAGAAAATAGAGCCAATACAGTGTGAGCGGTAGTATTGCCTGTATCTAGTTTACCCTTAAGCAAATACTTTAACTGTGACAGTGTACCCCTGCAACTGTAAAATAAACGCAAGTTGAGGCTTAGACTGTTGAATTTCAGCTTCAAACCCAGCGCGAGTTATCTCGTCAAGGAAAATGTATTGCCCACTTATTCCGCGGTAAAATTTATAGAGGTCCTAATAATTAATGATAACTATTTATTCAGTGCGTCTAACTTTGACCTGCCCAACTTATGTTATTAAATCGGATGAATTCACTCGGGGTCTGAATTCCTCAAATCAGCTACCAAGCTTTCAATGCTAATTCACTCCGGAAGTGTTGTTTCAAATTTAATGTAATGTTTATTCAGGAAGTCAAACATAAACAATTAGGTAGATTACCTTTCTAACATTTGCGTTTAGGATGCGTTAGATAGCTAAACATGTCGTGTTACCTTACCTGTTATACAGGGTGTTTCTGAAATAAGGGGACATGCTTTGCAGAAGTATTCTACCATCAAAAATAAATTAAAAGCTGCAATGAACCCGTGTCTACAAATGCATCCTTTCTAAGACATTAAGCTTAACGTTTTAATGAAGGTAATTAAAAAGCACTTTATATGAATTTTGTGAAGCAAATGTTTAATTATTTGGCTGTTGTAGATTTGGAAAAGACTCTTGATAGAGCCCTGCAGCTTCGCTGTCATTTCCATTGGCACGACAGTATACAAAAATTATATCTGCTTTTTCACTCCACTTGATAAATAGCTTCAATAACTAATTTTAATAACATCTACGTTTCCAAGCTACGTAAGCAGTTCAATCATAATTTTCCAGATTTTATTTTACTTTAAAAGTAATCAACATTACAATATAAAGCTTAATATTTGCGAAAGAATACCATTTTAAAAAACGGGCCTATTGGAACTTTTTGATCATTTAGGAAGTCAAACAATAAAAGTCAGTAGTAGATTATGTAATTGTGCGAGAAGAAATAAAAGCAATGGTGAACGATGTATATATATTCTTTATTGCCTGCTAGCTTAATAACAATGAGAACTCTTTTGCTTTGTTTGCGTCAGTATGTAAATAAAGAAAACCCTTGTAATAAACTTAGAAGCTGATCATGGACTCGTGTAAAGCAGTTAATTTTATTGCTCTAGAAAGGTAATCGTTTGCTTACACACATATTAGCAACAGATGTATATAACTAAAAATAAAAATTGTAACTAACACTATACTTAAATATTAAATAACCAAGCACAGTATGTTTCTACCAAGCATTTGTGCCCGCTGCTTATGAATAAGAGAATTTAGCATAAATCACTAACTTTAAGTGATGATTCTTAAATTGCAGTGATCCTTTAATTGTTGCATCACTGGAGAGCTCAGTCGTTTTCTTTATCAGTTTCTAAGCTTTTGACCTGCCAAATATCAATATCGGTAGGATATCTGGACTTGCCGTGAACTGCAATGATTATCGTTTTTTTTTTGAGTTCCCCAGGAAAATGCAGAAACGCTAACTTTTAACTGTGGCTAAGGTTGCATAGGATTTTGGTGACAAGTTGGAAAGAAAATGGCCGTAGTACAAGATTTTTACAAATAACTCTATAGTCTAAAATACCAAGTACAGCAATACAAAATTTCAGAATACAAAGATATTCCTAAAATAGATAATGATTAATTATGGATTGCACTCAAACAAATGAAGCAGATCGGGTTACTGCGAGATGTAAAAAATGGGAGAAGAAGAACTAAGGGAAGCCGTCAGAATCATATTAAATAAGTGCTTGATAGAGGTGAAAATTCCGGAGTCTTGGCAAAATGGAGATAAAAACAGCTTAGAGAACTATCGTCCGATTAGCTTATTATCCCACTTATAATATAAGCTACTAAAAAATAGGCTGACAGACAAACTGTACTCGTACCAACCTCCAGAATAGGCGAGATTCCGTAAGGGATTTAGCATAATGTATTATCTGGTTTTCTTCGACTACCAGATGGCATTCGACTCAGTGGAAACGTGGGAAATCCTGGAAGCACTAGATAACGCACGAATTGACACCTGATACTCAACCCTCATAAAATATATTTATGACACGGCAACTATGACAGTTACACATGAAGAAGATATAAAGACCGATAAAATTCCAATTCGACGAGGAATACCACAAGAGGTCGTTGATATAGTAAGACTTAATCACTTGAAATTTCCAGATGATGATATCCTTCTGATCAGCACCTTAGCTGAAGAACTAAAAACAATGTTAGAACTGCATCTACCGTCGACCTAAATCGGAATACAAATGAACCTGAGTAAAACCAAAATCATAAGTCCCGATAAAATACAAACAACGATTGAAAACCAAACCATAGAAAATGTATCCGAATGCATACCTTGGATATAGAATTCCATAGGGCCAGAAAAACCAAATTGCCGAGATTTCTCGAAGAAAAGGATTCTGTTGGACAGCCTTTGCTAAACTCAGGTTCATTTCAGGATCAAATGATATAGCAATGCATCTGAAAGGAAAAGTCTACGATCAATGTATATTGCCAGTTATTACATATGGCTTAGAAACAATGGCGTTAACATGGAAATCCCTACACATTATCCAAGTAACGCAGCGCGCATTGGAAAGGATCATGCTCGGAATTAGTCTGAGAAATCAAGTGACAATTGAGCAGATCAGAAGAAGAACGAAAATCACAGATGTGACAAGAAGAACAGCACAGTTGAAGTGGCCATGGGCTGACCATATAGCACGACAATAAAACAGCAAATGGACCAACAATCTGATAGTCTGGCGACCAAGAGAGACCAAAAGAAGTATGGGGAGACCCCACAAGATATGGCGAAACGATATTCAGAAAATATTAGAAAAGAACTAGAGTGAAGTGGATGATTCAGGGCTGAAAAGAAGAAGAAGAAGAAGGTGGCCTAAAGTGCACCTATTACTAAAGCACTCTCTGCCAGGTCAAAGCATAATCTGCAGCTCGGATTCGCTCGGTATGCACAATCGCATTAGTATAATATGCGCAAACACATCAGCGCAGTATGCGCAAACATATTTTCGCGCTCTTAAACTTTTACTGAATTTGCTACAGCTAATCATTAAACTCTACAAACAAACAATAAAGAAAATACATGTACAAAACACTACTTTAAGTACTTGGGAGAGCAAGCTGAAGTTCTCGTTACATGCAGTATTGAATGTGGCCGCTAGTGACCTAAGTGGTAACCCACATAATATGTAGGTATGACCTTAAAAAACTAATTAAACAAGAATAAGAACGAAAAGGAAAGCTGAAAATATTAAATGCAACCCCAAAAGTATGAAAAATAAAAACATAACCAACCTGTATCAAAACAGAGTAGGCGATAACTTACTACATGAATATTACCAAGAACATCAAATAAAACTGAATAAGAAAAGTATGTATGTAGAAATGAGACACAAAGTGAGCTACGCAAGAAAGAGAAACAAGGAAAAACGGTATTATATTATATAGAGGGCGAGGCAAACATATAGAACTAAAAATTAGTATAGTATATAGGGGAGAAAAGTAAGTGGACCAGGAGGAATCCCAGTAGATTATTACAGGTGATACTCCGTTTACCACCTGCAACAGCAATTAAAAAAGCTTAGTGTAATCAAAATGAGTTATAGGCTTAAAGAACAAAGCAGTTTCTCGGGAGTTAAAATAATTATATATGTAAAGATACGGGGACAAATTCTTGTTGTATTATTAGCGTCAGCTAGTGTATATGTCGTTAATATAATTGGAAAATTGCACCAGAGAAACATTCCTTTGCGGTGAGAAATATTTACGTACTCAGCCCCAAGATTTGAACCACGATTTCCTGAACTCAGAAATAGCTTACCTGACTTTAGAATAACCTGAACTGCATTGACTTTTACGAATTTAAGAACTGTATTAAGTAACAGTAATAAAAATGTATTTAAACGGGTCCCAACTGAAAGCCAAACCCCTAAGAAACTACGATAACTAACAACTCTTAAAAATTCTACCAGCTCCTCATAATGCCACGACAAAGTCCGTTCTTGAATCTGAGGCTTTAGGACAACTAAATAATTAAGAATATGGTGGAATAGCCAAGCGGAGTGGCTGCACTGAAGGAAATGGACAAGATATCAAGTACTTACAAATAAAACTAAAAAAATATGTATGTACAAATCAGACACAAGAAAGAGAAACAGGAAAACAACGATGTAGAGAAATACACACATGCGTATTAAAAACAAGGTGCAACATTATAAAAAAAAAGATTGGAAATAGATTTAATGTTCGGACAGTATTCAAAACTATGGATACCTTCCAGTCCATTATTACAAAACGAAACCGTTTAACGAAGGACAACATTCAGGAATTGTAGACACACTATTCCTTATGAATGCGGAAAACACTATATCGGTGAAACACCAAGGCCCTTAGAAGTTTGGTTTAAAGATCATCAAAATGTTATTAAGAAATACGAGATTCATAAATCCAAAATAGCAGGAGATGCTTGGAATAACAACCAGAAAACACATGGGCATACCACAAAGATTTTATCTACATATCAGCTAAACGTAAAATTAAGTAAAGTGCTTATATTTTACTCAAAAAACACGAATGCGTGTCTGCACATTCAGTTAATTATAATGGTTGGCCATCCATTCTTAAAGATATAACTAAGTAGTCGGCTGTCGGTGTCACACTGTTTATTAGGGTGGTTAACCGGACTCTGTATGATCTCCAACAAACTAACTTCTCTTAGTTGATTTTTCATTTAAATAGTTAATTGTTGAAGACGGAAGTAGATTTTCCTTCCGAACCATTCATGTTTTCATATTCTACATTTTTTACTGTGGCTGAATACCTAAGAAAATAGCATGAATATTGAAGTGCCTCAAAGAAGTTTTAGAAATAATTTGAACAAAAGGTACCAACCTAATGTATACAGTAACTTTAGAAGTTGGTGGGACCTTTACAAGAAGCTGGCACACTCTGAAAATAGTATAACCTTTCTATGTCGATATAGAAATAATTTTATTATTCCAAAATTTAAACTCAACGCGCCATATGTAAGTTTCCCTTCTAACAATATAATGAAAATCAGTAGTGAATTTCTAATAACTAATAGAATATAATTTTTTGACATAAACAAACTGGAATAGGTAATTCAAAGAGATGTACAGAAACGGAATGTCAATCATTTGTATAATTCCATTCATAATAGCTACATCAAAACACACAGAGCAAAAACGCACACATTAAAAGAAACAGACAACTATATACACTAAACAACGACAATTAAAACTGTAACTGTAACTAATATGTTTTCTAAAGAACTGAACGGCGCAGATAAATTAGTTTTCAGCAAAGGATCAATTAATAAACTTGATTTAGTTACAGCTATAGAAAAAACTTGTCAGAAACTTCCAGAAAACGTTAGACAATAATATAGGAATAGGAACAAAATTATACTAGAACGATCTTACACCATTAGACAAAACTTATCCAAACAAGAAAAACAGTCATTGCATAAGGCAAAAACGGAAAATAGAATTAAAATTCTACCTGCAGACAACGGTAACGCCACTGTAATACTGGACACACACAAATACAATGAAAAACTCATGATGCTCAACAGCAAAGGTCAATACACTAAGGCTAATAAAGAAAGATCCAACACGTACAATAGAAACAAAAATCTTCAAACACTTTACAAACACAAATATGAATTCACAAACTTTGTAAGACGTACACTAATACTACACTATAATAAACCTCATTTTATGGATTGCCTGAAATATACAAATGTACCGCTTAGGCCAATAGTTAGTTCTATAGGTTTACCATGTCACAGTTTAGCTAAATATTTACTTCAAATACTTAACCTTTATCAGGAAATACAGACTCATACATTAAAAACGAACCGCATTTTTTTTTTAAAACTTGAAGACAAAAACATTAACATCTAACACTTAATGTTTAGTTTTAATGTAGATAGCCTGTTCCGCTAGAAATAACATTAAGATCACAAAACGATAGCACCTTACAAACATGAACAACATTAAGCATTAAAACAATACCTACTCCATGAATCATACCAACATGATTTCAGGATGGTAATGGGTTCCCCTATATCTCCCATTGTTAGTAATGATATGAGATCCGACAATAGTCGTACATTTTCGAAATTGAACTGTCCTGTCTCGCACTGACTTTAACGTAACTGGCTCCTCAAAACAAAATACCAACCCCTTCTTACTTTCTCTCCTTGCGCGCCAAATACTTACACGTGGGTACTACGTTTTCCATCCACATTATCCCACAGCCTTTTAATGATCATCCAAAAATATCGCTTCTCCTGGAATCTTGTCTCTAATTTACAAAACCTTTACGTGCCCTTTATTTAGTTTGTTTTAGTGGTTGTTTAATTTCGTTCTATTTTTGCAGATAAATATTCCCCCCAGACTGTTTTCCAGTTAGTTCTTCTTCTTCTTTCTCTCTTGTATATTATTTTTTTACCATACATTTCTTTTACTGCTTTACATATATTATTATTTACACAATACCATGTTTTGGGCATTACAAACATTTTCACTTTCTTCTTCAACTTTAGGCACTCAGTAGAACCTATCAACATTTAATAAATCGCCAACACTGTCTATACAATTTCCTATATGTATAATTCCGGTACTGTAGTGTTAGTAGTTATAATAACTTTACTAACTGCATTATATCTACGAATTGTATTAAAAGAATTAAAACACAGGTTTTATAATTCAAGTATCAAATAGCAATCTTTATTTATTTATTTTCTTATAACCCAGCAATCCGTAACATGTATATGTATACCACCCCCCAAACGTATTTTTTGGGTTAGTTTACGTGGGGTTAATTTTGTAAAGAAGAAAAACCTATGGATAACTATAAATTTAGCAAATAGGTATTTCTTGCTTTTTCTAGCCGTACCAATAATACAAAACGAGATAGAAGTCGAAAATCTGACACACAGCGTATTCTTTTCTATCTACAGTTGATTATATTACTACTCAGTAGAGATCAGTTAAGTCTCAAAGAAAAAGATTTTAGCAGTTACCTTTAAGGTGTTGATTTATATAAACTTCTACATTAAATCAGATTTGACTATAAGACTATAGTAGTACTGGCTGTTTTTTTGTACACTAAATTTTAGAATACCATTAGCACGAAGTATAAAAATTGAAGAAATCAATGTTTTGCTCATCTTCCTAAGGAAGTAAGCAAAAGAGCGCGGTAACTCAACGTCTGAACCCCGCCAAAGACGAGACCTTTCTAACGATCGGAAGGAAGAAGGAGAAGATTTATAAGCAAGTGTCGTCGCGATTAAGTGAAGAGAGCAGTAGGCGGTTATTTGGAAATTAGCACTTTCCACATAGAGGGAAGGAGAAGGTCTTCGTCTTTATTGAGATTATTATGGTGTTTGTAAATGTTAATCGCTTGCAAAGAATAGAAGTTTTATCGAAAGGGTGCTTATAGCCGGTATCGCGTTGGTGTTCGATGACAGCTGATGTAGAAACGAGACCCGAACTGAGGCAAGGCTGGCGTTTAAAAATACGAATTTTTACTGAACGTCCTGTTTCATCAATGTATACATCATTACGAGAGCAAGGAAATCTATAAACACCTTAAACATCTTAATAATCTTAATCAAGGCAGACGTCTTCCCTCTATGTGGAAAGCCTTAATTTCCAAACCATCTTCCACCACCCTCTTTACCCAACCGCCACGACACTTGCCTATAAGTACACGCCTTTTTCCTTCCGATCGACAGGCAACGTTTTGAGTTACCGTGCTCGTTTATCCCTCTCCTTGCAAAGTAGTTTTGCCACTGGCGTCGTTTACACTTTGAAGCCGCTTATGAAAGTGGGCGGAACGTTGAGTTCTTAAATCTCAAAAATGACAAGCTCCAATCCCGGAAGTCGTTCGTTACATAATGACAATGGCCGTGGAGGCCTCCAAAATTATAAAAATTCAGATTAAATGCATAGAGATTATCTTTTCTTCTCTCACATCTCCAGTCTCTTTGCATAATTCGACTGAGATGACGGCATTGCCCTCTGACTCTCTATCGCTGAAGTTTTGCGTACTCTGTTCTGGTTTTAAACTGTCTAACTGTTTCAGGATACATAAGTTTAGAAGAATTCTCCGACGCTTGCAACCTGATACGGGAGCACATGCCTAACCCCATAAGCCACGACCAGCTGCTGGACATGTGTCGCCTGATGGACATGAATAAGGACGGCCTAGTAGACCTCAACGAGTTCCTCGAAACCTTCAGGATGGTGGACCCCGAGCAGCAATGCGTCGAGGGGAGGTCCATGGTGGACGACGCGGAGCACCGCAAAAACAGTACTGCCAACGGTCTTCCTGTGAGCGGCAAAGAAGACGCAACTCCGGCTCAAGAAACCGCTAATGAAACCTCCAAACCGACCAATGGGGGCGACGCTCCCACGGCGCCCTCGCCTACCCAGGACCTGCACTCCTCGATATTTGGTTCCCCCGTGCACAATTCCGTTTGCCAAAACAGCATAGACTCCCCCTTGATGTCCTCGCCCAAGGCCTCGAGCGTGACCGTCACGATAACGAACACGTCGCCGGTCTCCTCTCCCAATTCTTCTTCGACTTGCATCAGCGCTTTCGACAGGTCGCCCGTTGTTAGCAACAGGCATCATGCGAAGTAGGACTTGCCCTCGAAATTAGTTCGGTTTAATACTTGTCTATTAAGGTTAATATTTATGCTTGGATTTTGAAGATTTTGATGTTACTCGCGCCTGCAGGGCATCGTCGAATGTACGTTGGCTGTCTCTAAGGAAAGGCGAAAGAGAATGAGAAAAATAATCAAAATATTTGTATTTGGCTTTTTTCTAAAGGAAGTTTCAGACAAAACCTCTGAGGAACTGGCAATAAGTTCTGTGCACATTATTGCAATTTATTAACAGTGTTGGACAAAAACCCGTTAAAATGAGAAAACTTGAAGAAAATCCTTTAATAATGTATAGAATCGATTTATGATTTACAAAGGGTTTTTCCAAAAATATAGATTATCTACATATTTGGAGCTGTTATGTTTTCAAAATTAGAAAATTAATAGAAATATTTTTATAAAGGTGACCGTATCCTTAAAATTACAACGTTTTGTTTGTGTATTTATACTTGTCAAATTATTTAACAAACGGCGTTTTTATTACAATCCCATTTTGATGTCTTTAAATCAAAATGTGCAGCTTTTTAGTATTAGTTGAGCAGGTATACAATTTAGGGTAAAGAACTGCAAAAAAACAAATACTTGATGTGTCCTAAATAACATCAAAAGTTTCCTTTAATCGCAGCTATCTTGAAAAATTTACTGAAACTAGGTATGTGTCTTTATTTGTTTAAAAAACGACTACGTTTACGTAAAAATTACAACAGAGGTATTTGAAAGATCATTAAAGCCTTTATAAAGTAAATTCATAGAAATCGATCTGAAGACAAAATTACTACCTAGCGATCAATCTTTCTGTTTATTTAATTTGAGCAATCAGACAAATTTAGTCTGAAAGAAAAGTCTCGTTGACGACAGCCAGAACAAATTTTATCTGGAGGTACAAGGACAAATCCCGGTAATTTGGTTATGCGTTACCTGATGTCTCTGTGGATGATGGGATACGGTACGTTATTTGACTGACTGTCCTGTCGCAAACGTGACACGGCATATAAAGGCAGTGGCGGCGGCAATTTTTAAACTAACATAGCAACAGATAAAAGGTGACAAACGGAAATTTATTTAAGCCTGCGGCACCTCGCCCTTGTAAACAGTTATAACCTTGTAAAAGTCATACAGTCCCAATTTCTTGAATAATTATGAAGTAACGCACATCATAACTTGAATTCTTCTCTAAAAAAGGTGTAGCTGTACTGAAAACATTTTTTGATAAAATGTTGCGATGTTGACGGTTAATCTCGATTATACTATAAGTAAAGAAGTATCTATCAGATTGGTATTCTATATGGTATCACAGAGGTATGTATGAGTGTATGTGTTCGCGCAGCAACCCATGCGGATTATGGCCTGCTCTGCTAATGGAGCTTTCGTAATCCTTTCCGTTGTTTCGTACAAGGGGGATTGGTCCTTATACGGCTCGATTTCCTGGTAAGGTACTGCAGATTTGGGTGGATTCTTGTTTTTTTCACTATGTCGTTCCATACTTTCTTGTTCTTGATCTTATTTCGCCAGTCTGTTATGCTCATTTGCCGTATGTCTTTTTCTACTGCATCTCTCCATCGTAGGTATGGTCTTCCTTTCTTTCTGGTAACTCCTGGGTTCCATTCAGTTATGGCCCTTACAGCTCTTGTTCTACCCTTACGGTAAATATGTCCACCCAGCTCATCCTTTGTGCTTTCGTGTATTTGATAATGGTCTCGTTACCCACAAGTTCCATACTGTGTCTCCATATACCTTCTGCTTCTTGTATCGGTCCGAATATTATTCTTAATATTCGCAGATCCTTACTTGCTCTTCTTGCGTTTCTGTGAGAACCCAGGTTTCACATCCATACGTGATGACCGGTCTTATTACGCTTTTCTAATTTGTATCTTAGAGGCTCTACTTAGTATTTTATGTTGCAGAAGTTATTTACATGCGTGGTAACTTCTATATCCTGATTTAATTCTTGCATTGAGTTCTTCCTTTATGCTGTCCTTGATATCTAGTTGCTCCCCTAGAGAGCAGAATGTATTCATTCGTTGGAAGGTATATTCGTTTATTAGTAGCGGTTGCTCCGTACCACTATGTTTCCATGTTGTCATATGTTTAGTTTTGTTTTGGTTAATTATTAATCTTAGTGCTCGTGATTTTTTCTCCAGTTTACAAAATGCCTCGATAAGTCCTTGTTTTGTTCTACTCGTTATCACTAGATCATTTGCGTAGGCACATATTTGGTTATTTTTTTACTGATAAGCCCGTTGATGTTTATTGTTCTCATTATAGCGAGTGATCAAATACATTTATAATTAGAGTGGCTGTGATTCGTGTTATACATTTGGCAGTACTGAAGTGTATTGCCAGTCTATGTCAAGATTTTCAGGTTAAGTTTTGTGTCAAATAACAAACAAAACCTAACCTACTAACCTCGAATTTGACATCGACTGACAATACACTTCAGTACTGCCAAACGTATAACACGAATCACAGGCGACTAATTATAAATTGAAATGATCTCACGGTAGCTTCAAGTACCAAGTTAAATAATGTAGGAGAAAGCACATCTCCTTGTGTGACCCCTACCCTGACATTGAAACTCTCCGTGTCACCCTCTGTTGTTATAACTGTTGCCGTTGTGTCTGCGATAGTCATTCTGATAAGGTGTAACAGTTTGGTTGGAATTCCTAGGCTACTTATTTCTGCTAATTTTATCAAAGATCTGACTGTAATCTATGAAGAAATTATGGATATCAATGTTAAATTCTTTGCTTTTTTCATATATTTTTTTCCTAAAATTTTCTCTGCTAGTTTGATAGCCTGTTGTGGATTATGCTGCTCAATATTTTGTTTATTACACTTAGTAGGGTTATGCCCCTATAGTTTTTAAGTTAATTTTTATTCCCTTGATTATATATTGGAATTATTATTTCGTTTTTCAAATTTTTGGGAATTTTTTCTTCATGCCAAATCTTTGTAATTAGATGGTGGATTTGTCTTTTGAGTTGGTCTCGGCCATATTTTAGCATTCACCAGTCACCTCGTCAGGGCCTGCTGCTTTTCCATTTTTTAATTGTTAATTGTTGCACACGTTTCTTCCCATCCAGGTGCCTCTACTTCTGTATCTTTTTTTCTAGGGTTTTTGTTAGTTCGTTTTTGTTATTGTCTAGTAAATTTTAAAAGTGATCTCTCCATTTATTAAGTACCTCGTCTTTTTCTATCAGTAATTTTCTGTTGCTATAGTTGCAGATTGGTATATTTACTTTTCTTCTATTTGTTCAATTTTCTTGTCCATCACAGAGGTACTTAAACCAAAATAAATAACAAGCAATTCTTCTAGTTTTCATTTTATCGGAATTTGGAGAATGCAAAGTTTTAAATCAAAGCTAAATATATCAGTATCGCACTCCAAATATGAAAAACCAAAACTGTAATAGTAAGGACATTGTTGATTAAGCTTATTTTCCAGATAACGCTTTATAATACAGAAAACATAAATACGGAAAAATACAGGGCGACTAGTAAGGAAATCAAGAGCAATACAAGGAGATACAAACAATGCCACATAGATACAGTAACTGCAGTTGCTCAAACTGTAGACATGACAAATAGCAAACCACGGTTTAAAATAATTAACAAGCTATATGTAAAACCAATAAAGGACAAGGATGAAAACTTTAGCTACGAACTGGGAAGAAAGTAAGATATTTCAACATAAGGACTAACCCTGCAACTAAACTACTGCTAGCAAAGTAAATACAATTAATGTAATTTAGAAAACGCTTGGATATAACCAAATTACTGTCAATATAATACAAGCAGACATCAGTAAAATCTGATGTAGTTTTTCTAGATGACTGCAAAATTGATGTTACAGAAAAGATTATAAAAAAAGATTAACTTAGTGTATGTAACAATTGGAGAGATCTACACCTACTAAATGCTGTAAACTCGGCTTTTTACAGAATCATATTGAATAGAATATTGCAACATGTAGAAAAGTATTTCAGGCATCAACAGCCAGCGTTCAAGGTAGACTGTAGATTTGTAGGCAATGTAAATACACTTAAAATTATTGTAGAACAATCGCAAGGGCTTTACTCGCCATTATAAACACAATGTTGATTCCATAGATAGATAGAAAGGCAATCTGGGTAATTCAGGTAAACATAGGACTTTTTGAAAGACTAATCGGGCTGATTAAACTGGGCTACACGGGATATATTATGTTGTGCGCTGCATAACGGGCGGATTTAACAATGGTTCGAAAACAAAACAGGTTTATATTTTGTCACCTCTGCTTTTTCTCATAGTTGTAGATATCACATTCTCCCAAATTATACAAGTAAATGTATAGCTTCAAACCCGATTGAAACATTATATAGAATATGTTGATGACTTGTGGCATATGCAAGCAGCGATTGCTACCTGGTAACAGCAACAATCAACCTCAAAGGATTCAGATATAATAGGACGACTTTAAAAAAGAGCAACTGGCAAATAAAAAGACTACAAGAAGCAACCACAGGCTCAAAAACATGAAAAAAAGAGTGGGGATTGGTACGGCGGTATATGTGAAAATGCAACATCAAGTGAAAATAGAACAATAAACAGAATAGGAGAAAAAGACAGAAGACGAAACAAAGCGGCAAGAAACATGGCAGATAGAGGAAGATTATGTAGGTAAACAGGAACAGGAAGCAATTTCTATAAGAAAATTAGGAAAAACTATAACAGCAGTGGTATAAAAATAAAGGAGGAAAACTAAATTCGATGATGAAATGGGAATAAACATATGGAGTAGGTATTTCTACGACTCACTACGTGGAGAAAACACAGAAGCAACCAGTGGGAAGACAATTAAGAAAAAATCAATGGAAGAGGAAGAAGCCGAAGAAAGAACGTAAGCGCTAATGCTGCAAGAGATGGAAGAAGCAGCAAAAAAGCAAGAACTAGTAAAAGCAGCGGAGAGTGACAGCAGAATGAGAAAGATATTGAAATTTGGAAGAGATAAACTTCAAGAACATATCAATACATTAGTTCACTTGGAAAATATTAGAACATGAAGCATTTCTAAAAGAAAAATTGTAAAAATTGTAGCGGCATAACATTACTAAATACAATGTAGATACAAGATTTTCTCGGTCTAAAAGTGGTAGCAAAACAAGAAATGGGAGACTATCAGCAAGGGTTTAGACCCAACAGGTCTACAAGTAAAGTCAACAATAGAGTAGAGAAAGTTATGGAAAAAGCGAGGTAATTTAAATTGAATGTTCACATGATATTTTGCGTTTGATTCAGTAGACAGAGAACAGGTGATAAAAAATCAAAAAAACTAAAAATACTGAAAATGCTTATCAGATTAGTTTTAATGCATTAACACTAGAGCATACGAATGCGACTGCCCAAATCAAATGCCATCAAACAACTTTTTCATTAGTAATAGTGTTAATCAAGAGGATCTGTCAACAACTTTATTCAAACTATTAGGTAATGGAAGTAAGAATGAGGAAAGCAAAACTAAGAAGCATAATATTCGACTAAACCTATGCAGATCATTTGAGAATTATAGGTAAGTCCAATTAGGAGCTGGTGGTGAATCTTTAAGGTTGACAAGATTGCTAACAAGTTCAATCTAAACATAAATAAGAAGAAATCAAATAGAATACGAAAAAAAGTCGGAAAACAGCGAAGATACAATCAGTAAAAGGTTTTGGCTACTTTGACATGGCTATTATAGTGGATAGGAGACAAAAGGAGAACGAAAACCTACAAAAAGCTATTTTATACTAAAAAAATCTTACTTCAAAGTAAAAAACTTACAAAAACAAGGGTTGGGATACAAACAGATAGCAAATTCTAAAAACAGTAACAGAGTAGACACCACCCAGAACAAGAGACAAGAATGCCAAGAAAAAGGTAGTGGGATGCAATTATGTAGAACCTGAAAGCCATGTGCATACAGGAATGGAACAAAGTCAAATCACATTGAGAACTTCGGTAAACGGAAGAAAAGCCTTTGCTAGAAGGGGCTATACTCTGCAACGGTCTATGACAGCTTGCTAATGATGATACTGATGACTAAGAGAAAAAACGGCGTTTAATTATACCTAAAAGTTTTAAAATTCTGATTTAAAAAATCATTGCAAAATAGCAAAAAAATAACTTTGTGGTTAGTTGAAAATGAAAATGTACATTTTTTAGTTTTGGTGCCACTTCTTTACATTTTACAAAACTTTTGGCGCATTATTCAGCATATTTTTCAGTATATGATACACTAATTTTTAATTGCAATGCAGGATTTATTAAGGTTGCATGAAATGTAATATGTAACTCAACGAATTGTTTTCACAGTCAAAAGTCATTAAGTTCACAAAACGTCTTGAAATCGCCAACAAAATAGCTACAGTAGCTACATAAGCATAGTTTAATTCTTCCAAATATTTAAACCTTTACTTGGAATGAATAAACTCAGAGCTTAATTATTTGTAGCTACCTTTTAAAACAAATGGTTTGCAAAAAAAATAATTTCCATTAACTTTTATTATATATTTGAAATATTTATTTGTCTTCACATATCAGACAGAAATGCCTCTTAATTGCAGTAATAGCAACAGGAATGAAATGTATGTTGCTCGAGACTAAGAAATACCGTTTAATTCTTAATTTCATAGAAAAATTTGCAAATAGTCATCAAATCGTAATTTTTAATAATAATTTAAAAGTATCGATTACATCTGTAAAAATCCTAACATGGTTTTCATGGATGCAGTATTTCTTCCCTATTTTTCTTACAATAATTCAGACACATTAAAAAATGCATCTATGAAAACTCTATGGATACATGGATCAATTCTATACTCTGTACAAAGGAAATATATAAGCCAAAAGTAATTTAGCTTACTTATCACCCCTCCTTTAATACCTGCATTACAGAATATTGTATAAAAAACGATTCTCTTATAAGGTGCAAAGTAAATTACATAATATTATAATGAACAACCGGTAGAGCACAAATCGCAATTAAAATCTTTAAAAATATGTCACTGTATTAATTAAAGCTGTAATCGAGAAACGATTAAGGAAAAAATATGCATTTGTAACAGCACATTATCTGAACTACATTTTCTGCAATTCTTTAATAATAGTGAATGATAACTTACAACCATTTAAAATGTGCCTTAATAAAAATAATATGTACTCCCGTCATATGAAAGTCAAATTCAGGAGAAAGTCTGTGGTCATAAGAAACCTTCATTCAAGCGGGTGTATAATTTTGAGCTTTTACACCAGTAATTACTTTATCTTTATGTATCCTCCGTACATCAAAAATTTCCCAATGTACAGAAACGTTGCCGCAGCTGGAAGATTTTTGCATTCATCTAGCTTTGCCCTGCAGGCCACACAATTTCTAAATAATGAACACGTTTTAAACTTGGATCCATAAATAATCGCGTGAATTACTCACATATCCTTATGCGTGTTGATGATAATATAAATGTTAAACTTGTGCTTAATACTTAACTAAATACCAGTCTAAGCTGAGGCTACTTAAACGAGGCGTAACAGTTCTAATAGAAGCAATAAGAAATCTAGGCTGGTCTAGATTTTGCTAGCATAACTTATATATACGAGGGGCCACTTCCATTTATCCTATTGATATATTGAATTGTGAAGAAATAGTTTATATCGCTTGTCCAAATTTTATTGTTATAGAGTTAGAGGATATTCTGAAACATATATTTAATATTATACGTGTTGTAATCATATCCCTCTATTTTGTGATATAATTTTTATATGCGTATAAGTCATAAGTTGTACACTTAAGTTTGTTAAAGACGTTTAGAGTTTTATTATGTTGGTTGTTACACGTACTTAGAGAATTTAAATGTAATATTTGGTAAGTGCTACGTTTCTTTTATTGTAATCTTGGAAAATCCAACGGGTAACTGAAAGCTAATCTCTTTTTAAAAAAGGAAGCGTCTTTCAAATTAATGTGAAGCTTCAAATGATTAAACTATAAGACTGCTTTCTTTCCCATTGACATCGTTTTTTTTAGAAAAACACAAAAGACGTATAAACTTGCACTTAGCTCCAAATTTCTCACATTAAATTTTTATACCATATAAATGATACTCTAGATAAAATTGCTTTTCACAGCGTTAGACGTGAAGGAAATACCTCAAGGCCTGAGTACTCTATGTTATGTTATTTAGTCTAATTTTCGCCACTCAGTTGTCTACTATTTAAGGTATGATTCTGATAAGTTTTTAGATTGTTTTGTTAATTGTGAGCAGAATTTATAATTATGCTGCTTTATATTTAAAAATCCTTAAATAAATATATGATTATTACGACATCTTTTGTTAATGTACCAATTATATCTAAAATTTCCAGGGTTAGGGATAGTATTTAGTTGAGAAAAAGCCTTTAACAATCGATTTCAGGTGGTGATTAGGTTTAATGTACAGTCCACCTATAACTAACTGCTATTTGTTATGACTACAGACAACATCCTGTACCCAACAGTAATTTTTGAGTTGCGCGATTTTGATCAAAATTCCACCACTTCATTTTATCTCACTAGAGGTAACACTGCGATCACTTCTAAGTATACCCCAGAAAAAGTGTACAGAGCAGCCCAGGTGATCTTTAAGGTGAAAGCATCCTAACGAAATAATGTGTAGTCTAAGTCAACAGGAAACCAATTTTGGATGCTAAACTACGCGCAACTAAGAGAGTATGTTGGTAAACTGAATATTTAGTATTGAGAGTTACAATTTGCATCTGCATTTCGAGTAAATAAGCAAGCACTATAAAACTCAAATCTCGACAGCATTGCGCCATCTGCGAAATAGGGGATCCAGGACCATACAACTCCACCTTGTTGGGCAACCGAGGAATCAGGAACCACGGCAAAGCCAATGACCGCCTGCAGATAAGACCCTCGGGCAATAGAACCCTCGGCTAGCGTAAGTCGTTTTCCATAAAATGTTATTATTTCGAAATACTCAAAAGTGTCAGCATCAACCAAAGATGTCTCAACTTGACATATTAATAATTGCCTAATCACTATTCATTTAGCCAGTACGCCACCAATACAGTACTATCATAATTAAAATATGCTATCGACAGTTCCTATAATTTAGTTCTTAATACACCCACATTTTGACAATAAACCAGTACTAGGGTAGAATTTATTTTTTTTTCTGCCCTCGTTTTTAGCATTTTTTAACGATATTTGGTAATCCACCAATATACTTCACCTCAATAACATTTTCACCGCTTTTACATATATCCTTGAATTGATCTCTTATGTTGAGTTGAAGCTGTAACTTTGTTTTATCTCGATTGACTACATAGCCCAGTTCCTTGAGCTTAAAGTCATTTTAGCGTGTTATGCCAATTATATATTGTTATGATATATGAGGCAGTGTAATCAATTTCAATAAAGAAATATTTAAAACGAATAAGTTTGGAAGATTGATATAATTAAATCTTGATGGGTGTTAAATTTTAAACATTATTAATAAATTTAATTGAGACAATGAGAGAGGAGATTTTGATATTAATTGAATATACTAATTTAATAGTTACAGAAAATTTTAATAAAATACAAGCCAAGGTAACGATTGACAAATGTGTTATAATGATAATGTGAATTATTAAGTTGTAATAATAGATAATTTAAAATATGGTAGGGTGCAGTAAGAATTGTATCTAACAAAAACAAGTTTTTGTTTAAGGGTAGTTATATAAATAAACTCGAAGAAAGATGTATAACATATTTTGAAATGTGATTTTGACTAAATAAAAATGGAAATCGGTGCATAATTTGTATAGTGGTTTGGTTTACATACAAATATAAATGCTATAAATAAATCTACGAGGTATTAAAGATGGAGCCTAAATATTAATATTATAAAATACTCACAATCGGTGAAGGGATTGTTAAGTGCTGCGAATTACATTAAAGGAACTAGAGAACGACAAAATTGGATAGAATTGAATTTATTGACTAACGTGTAGCATAATTACATGTTCATATTTGACATTGGTGGTTGCATCATAATAAAGTAATTCAACTAGAACGAGATTTGTGATGGTGCTCCCAGAATTGGATCACTTCAGAGGAGATTGCAGAGTACCGAAGGAGATCTAAGAAAGAAACAAGATAAGAGCTGTTGCAGTTATAAACCTGAAACTTACCAGGTTTGGTTGGAGTTGAAGCTGACGTTTGATAGAGGGATTGCAGCCAGAATCAGCAGGGTATTGGAGTTGGTTGACAGGTGTAGGCTGGAGGTGCCAAACGAGGACAACATTGGGATCTTTTGGAAGCAGGAGGCACTGGTGTATGGAATTGTGCGAGTTAAGCTGAATAAATGACAAGGTTTGTTAGAAATTAATATTAAAACATTTTGAATAAAGATCAATCAGTGAAATACAATAATACAAAGCAATATTTAATTTAATGAATTGATTAATGTAAAAATGCAATTGTCAATACCTGGCTTGATGAGTTTTGAAAATCGGTTTGACAGCAAATGTCATTAACTGTAATATTAAAATTCAATTAATAGAGATCTTGATTTGGCGAACCACCTGATATAAGGGAACTTGATTTTAATTAAAAATATATTATTTAATTAGAAAGGGCATTGCATTAATAAAAGGTTAGCTTTATATAGCCATATACATAATAATATATTAAACAAAACACTATGGACTATTCAATTTACCTGTCATCTGTCAAAAAGTGACCAATGAAAATCCAGAATTCTGACGTTTCTTGACCAATCAAAATAACATCAGTGACTATTCAACTCACCCCCTTCATGTTAACTATTAATCAATCATAATTTAGTATTTTTGTTATTTGCACCAATTAGCGTGAACTATATTGACAATTTTCACTAGTGAAAATAATCGACAATTTTCACTAGTGGTATTGTGAATATTGTAAACAAATGTGGTTTTTATTAGAAAAAGTTAATATTAGCGTTCTGTTACTATAGAAATTGTGTTGTTTGTTGCTAGATTTACTGAAAACCAATTTGAAAAAGTAGTTTGGTTCATTGAATAGTCCCTCGAATGCCATTCTTAGTCAAAGTTAAGTTGAATATTTTTGCTGTGGTATCACTACTCATGTGCATTGCATTAATAAATAATAGTACCAAAGCGCAATGGACATTCGTGACACCACCGCAAAAATATTCGACATAACTTTGACTACTCATGGTATTATAAGTGACTATTCAACACTATAACATATAAACCAATCACATTGCAGAAATTTGCTTTTTTCAACAAATAACAGCAGTATATCACTGAATATTGGGCACCATGCAAAATATTCACAAAACAATGTACGTACTCAAAAAATAAATAGCCTTGTTGCCAAGTATCGCTTAGCAACGATGTTCTGTCCTTAGTGATATCACTAGGTTACGTAACACTAAACCCCAACAAACTGTGTGACTTGTTTAAAAAAATTTAAAATGCTGTTTTTGGAAGTATTCCGCTGAATTTAATTGAGAATGAATAATTATATTAATTGTTGGATTATTTTTCAATAAAGTTAATCGTTATGTATTAATATTGTTAAATAGTCGTCCCAAATACCACTCGAAGTGGATATTTTTTTTTTAATATTTTGCCATTTCCATGTAAATTATTGCGTTTAAATTTCACTCAACAAAATCACATTTAAATGTCACTCGCCTTCGGCTCGTGACATTTTTGATGTGATTTTGTATCGTGAAATTTAAACGCAATAATTTACATGGAAACGCCAAATATTTGTCAAAAATATATCCACTGCTTGTGGTATTACCCTTGAATATATCTTCCTAGAAGGTATTCAAGTGACTATTTTAAACAAATGTGATTTTTATTAGAAAAAGTCAATATTAGTGTTCTGTTACTATAGAAATTGAATAGTTTGTTGCTAGATTTACTGAAAACGAATTTGAAAAAGGAGTTTGGTTTATTAAATAGTCCCTCGAATACCATTCTTAGTCAAAGTTAAGTAGATTATTTTTGCGGTGGTATCACTACTCATGTCCATTGCGCTTGGGATTAATAAATAATCGTACCAAAGCGCAATGGACATTCGTGACACCACCGCAAAAATAGTCGACATAACTTCGACTACTCATGGTATTATAAGTGAGAGCATATATTTTTTTCATAGATTACTTTACAAATGTATCTCCAACTCATAATTTTTGAGATATGCCTTACCTTTTGCACCAGTGTATTATTATGTAAAGCTTCTGAAAAATTACATTTACACTTTAATTTATGCAGGTGATTTTAAGAATAATAAATGTAATTTTTATATTTAAATAGCAAATGAAAAGTGATACAAATCTAAGATAAATATTAAATAAATAAACTTAAACTGAAAAAGATGGGTTATGTGACCACCACCTTCATCTAGGCATATTGTGATTTGTTTTTAACAGAATTAATAGCATTGTCGGTGTATTATTGATTTCTTCGATTTTATTTCTAATTCTCTGCTTAACATCTTACATATCAACAACAGGAGTTGGAATATGGCCATGACAGAGAGTTATATCACAACACCGAGGTGGAAATGGCACTGGTGTATTTAAACTTATTGCACGATTATCAAAGAACTCTGCTAAGAAATTCAGGTGTACTGGGGTTGTGTGAATCCGTGCCCCATCTTGTTGAAAATACCCTTCCACTAGTTCATCATCATGTAACTGGCTAAAATGTCAAATAAAGTAACTGGTGTTAAAGGTTCTCATTTTTTACAATTTTTTTTAACTCTTTAATTCATTTTATCTACTTAATTTTTTTTCTAATATAGGTAGAAGTATACTTTACCTTGTTTTACAATTCAGAGGTTCTGGGAAAACAATAAATATTTTATAAAATTTTCGAAGTCAAACTGGCAAATATGGCTCTTGGCCCTATTTCAAGGGTAAAGACCCGCATAGCCTGGAGTAAAGTTCCAATGTAACAATAAAGCGACGTTTTGTGTGAATTCATAATTTTAATATTACCTATATGAAAATGATACAGATAAACGAATAAGAAAAGATACATTTAGTTAAACAAAGTATAGGTAAGTTTCTAAACATCAAAGTCATCGTTAATTTAACACAGGTCGCATAAAAATCTTCCCCCTACATAGCAAGAGCAATTTTCATACCACCAGGTCTTACAACTGTCACATTGTAACCAAACTTCTGTTGGTGGCTCCTCATATAATGTTTCACATCCTGGGAACATACCTTCCGAATCCACCACACTCGAAGACGCTTTGGGCGAGGTGATTTCTTCTGTATCTTTTTTCCTTCCGGCTGAGTGCTGCGTTTTTCGGATGTCAGTTTCCTCTTTGCGGCTTTTTGGTTCTCCTCATCTGCCTTTTTCTTCAGTTGCATCTCGAAATTTGTTTTGTTGGGAGTACCAGTTAACACAGTAGATTTTTTGCTTTTCCTCATTCGCTTTCGCTGAGTTTTAATGTTTGGAAGAGGCATAATATCATGTGATGAGAAGTTGCAGTGGAGCAACTTTCTGGTGTGGAGGGACGAGGACTTTTGGGATGTGCTTGGTGTTGCAGGATGTGTTACCATCGGATCGTGATGACGAGGGACGAAGACTTTGAGATGTTCTTGATATTTGATTTTGTAAACTCATGTAAGCCTTTGCAAATAATTCCGCAACTTGAAACTGCCCAATTACACGCCAAGATTATTTACCATCCACTGGTCACTGGTTTCTGCGTAAAAATCTTCTGAGTGCCTTGAAGAAACAACGGTCCAGACGTTGAATTGAATTTTATGGCTTGAGTAGGGGGAATACTCAAAAGATTAATGCTATATTCTGTAGAGAACATTATGGCCTCCAAGGAAATATGTTAGATATGATTGTCCAAAATTAGCAGCCTAGGGTTGTCCTGCGAATTTCTTACATGATGTCGGAAATGTTTCAGCCATTCCATGAATAGGACTGAATTCATACAGCCTGTCTCTTCTAAGAAAATTACCGATCCTGGAGGTGCACCGTGCATAAGTTCTGGCTTTTCACATTTTCTGGAAAATATTATTGCAGGTGGCACATAATTCCCATCGGCCCACAAACAGCACACAGTAGTCACCGTCTGGCCTCTTTCAGCGCACACAGCTTTACATACAGACTTTTTTCCTTTTGTAGAAATAACTTTTGGTAGTCTATTTGGGTATCCCGACAATTCCGCGCCGCCAATTTAGCGCACGACAATTCGTCGCGGACAATTTTGCGCGCGACAGTTCCACGCGTGCTACAATTCCTCGCTGCGACAATTCCTGGCCTGTGATAATTTGCAAGTGTTGCTGTGTATTCTAAAAAACTTATCGATGGCTAAACTTGCGTAGGAAGCGATTTACAAAGGGGTGTCATAAAATATTCTGAAAATGTTAAATTATACTGCTCAACAGTTGAAGTGGCCCATAAAAAAAATAGCTTATAGCAGCAAATTAATTTCAAATGGAAGAACGAAATAGTATATGTTACAATGTTTTAATATAGTTTTATTGTAATTAACAGCAATTTGGAGTCTTTAACACAAGTAATTATAAAACAATGAAGTAACAGAAAAACATTTTTTTAAAATATTTTTTAAACGCAGTTTTAAATTAGTAACGAGTAGGGCCTTCTCTTACTCGATATACTGACATTATCTAGGCATTCTTTAAGAACACAAACCGCATTAAAACAATGAAAATAAATTATATGTAAAAAATACCTTTACGATTAAAGTAATAAATATAAAGTTTTATAGCCCAATAATGTAGCTATCTTATTTTATTTCTAACAGAAGCTTGTATCAACAAATACTACACTTGACATTTACATGCGATATTGCTTTGTTGCTAGGCCACTTCAATTGTTGACTAGTTTAGTTGCTTGCAATTAATAAAAACTATTAAAGCAGCTTTTACTTGTAATTTCTTTAGTTTTGCGCAAAAGCATTGAATTTTATAGTGGGAAGTAGGTACTGTAATTATCTAGGGAGCTCTTATAATACATTGTGTCCCAAAAATGGAGGATTTCAACGTTGCGTTACTTGGGGATGCCTAGTGAACCCTGGAAAAATATTTTAAAAATTCCCTGGGCCGTATTTTTCGAAATATTTCTGGTCAAAGCTGGGTGATAAAGCCATTTATTTAAATACAGTTATTTAAATAAATGGATTTTATCATCCACCTTTGACATACTTAATATGTCCCAGATATATCTGACACTATAATTATACACCAGTTATTTAGATAAATGGATTTTGTCACCCACCTTTGACCAGAAATATTTCGAAAAATACGGCCCAGGGATTTTATAAATATTTTTCCAGGGTTCACTAAGCATCCTCAAGTAACGCACCATAGTGTTAATCCGCCATTTTTTGAACACCCTGTATATTTATTTCAAGTGTTTCAATTTTGACTTTATTTGTAAAAAACTAAATACACTTGAGGCAACCAACACTACAATTTATTCGTTTCGGTGTTGCTATTAACAAAGTATTAGGCGGAGTATGCAGCTTATAGCTGATTACAGTCTAGTTCTTCGAAACTTAAACCAGCAGAGGTTTGCCTTCTGAAAATAAATATTGGTCTTGCATTTTTATTTTGCAGTACTACATTATTTTTGGATCATGTAATTCTTTTATTAGATTTGGTTCCTATTTGGGGATTTTAGAATTTAGGTTTGATAACATTATAACTCCGTTTTTCTACATTACTACCAGTGTTAATTTCTAAATAAAACACACAAAAAAACATGTAAAAATTAAGAAAGGTGTGGAAATCAAAACAAATAAATTGCTACGACGTAACTATGCAAGATATTCACGCACCAACAATGCAGTTGAACACAATAGTTTTTCATCTATGATCAATGGCGCCCATTCCAATCTGTAGAAATTTGTGAAAGTACTTAAAAAAGAAGAAATTCTAAACCGACTGCAAATAGAACAGTTTGTGACTGGAAATGAAGTGCGTCAAAGAAAGGTTTACAGAGACACTGCTGGACGAATAAAAGTTATAGTCGAAGACTATGGCAATAGACTACTTTTAGATTGCATTAGGGGTATAACCCATAATTTTAACCTACAAACTTAATACATGAATTAATTTTGATCAATATTTATCTGTTGTAATAATAGTTATGAATATGATAGTTTTATATTACATATATGCATCGATTTTTTATATTTTCTTTATACCAAAATATTGTCTAATATGTAATTGTCCACTATATTCAATAAAGCTAGTACAAAATAAGACTCCTTTTTTAATTAATTAATTTTTAATTTTTTTACCAGGCGATAAATTGACGCGCGACAAATTGTCCGTGCGAGAAATTCTTCCGCGCGAAACTGTCGGCGATGAATTGTCGCTCGCTAAATTGGCAGCGAGGAATTGTCGTGGAACCATTAAACACCATTATTCTTCCTACACTTGTTTTCTGTGCTGTTCTCAAGGATAGGTTCTGTCTTATTAAGAATGATTGAGTCGAATCGATACCGGCCAATTGAGTTTCTTTATTAAATCTGTTAATAATGGTATTCTTTACGGCATACTGGTAATCTAACTGACGCAAATATTTAAACGTTAAACCGTAGAATCTACAGTCTAATAAGTCTTTACAATAGTCAACCAGTTCTTTTTATAGCATTTCACTGAAGGTTGATATGAACCGCTCTAATTGAGAAACACCCAAACCTTACTTCAGTATTTTCCTCAATATAGATTCGTCATCTTCCAACAATTCCGCTGCTATTCTTTGCGACATACCCCCCTTAATATACTCTCGAGCTTTTCCAATACATTCTCCGTCATTGGCTTACTTCTTACGTCTTTCTTTTATAGTTTCTGAAAAAAATATATTAAAAGGCATATTAAAATTACCTACATTGGGAATGAATTACAACAAATTACTGCTGAAAAAATTTAACACATCTCATTATACTATAACAGGTTTATTGGGGCAAAAGTCCGCATGCGGATCTTTGCCCCATATGGCGCAATTTTAAAAAGTCTACATGTGCTGCCATCATATGTAAAAATGACAACGTTTTTTCCTTCTTGACCTCAAATAACAGTTGATTACTACATTATACAGTATCTAGTTCCAAAATGGTTTTCACTCAAGCACAGCAGAAGGACATATTTGATATAGCCGTCAAGGCTAATATGCAACGTTTCGAAGACGATAAGTTTTTAGAATTACTTGCCACCAAATTATCGGAGAAGGTCATGGAGAAGATGGAAGAAAAACTTGATCAGCTTGTGACAAAATGTTCTGGCTTGGAAAAGAAAGTAGCACGATTAACGAAAGAGAATGAAGAGTTAATTAATACCGTAGAGGATCTCGCACAATACTCGCGAAGAAATAGTATCAGGGTCTTTGGAATTAAAGAGAACAAGGGAGAAAGGACTGAAGATGTGGAGAAGGCGATCCTTGATTTGTTCAATAACCAGTTAGGAGTGGCGATAACTGAAGATAACATCGATCGTTGTCATCGAGTAGGAGCTGAAAAGCAAGGACTAAAAAGACCAAGAGCAATATTGGTTAAGTTTAGTAGTTACCGATATCGTGCTCGCGTGTTCAACGTGAAGAAAAAACTGAAGGGTTCGGGAACGGTAATCCGGGAAGATCTGTCTAAATCCAGACTCGACATACTAAATAACGCGATAGAACAGTTTGGATATGAAAAGGTATGGACTCAAGACGGACTGATAGTGGTAAATAAAGATAACAAGAAGGTGCGGATCAAAACGATGTGCGAACTTGAAAAGTTATGCAATTCAAAATAGAATTAGGGGCACATGTAGCTTTTTTGAAATTTTGAAATTTTAAATTTAAAATTTGTTTACTTAAATTCTTTGCGTGGGGAGTTTCTGAATAATTTTCAGTTACAGAAGAGTAGAAAATATTTGCATTAGGTTAATTTTTTTTTTTCAGGTTTTCCACAATACATATAGGTTATTTCTATATATTTTTTTATTTTTTTTGTAAATGCTGATACGGGTTTCAGGGTGATGATTGCTTAATAAGTTTTAAATTATTTAATTTATTGCAATGAAAACAAACGAATTTACTATATATTATCAAAACGTAAGAGGATTAAGAACAAAAACAGATATATTTCTAACTAATCTGCTGGCTGGTGAATATGATTGCATTGTGTTAACGGAGACCTGGCTTAGTGCAGATATATTTGACAGCGAAATTTTTGATTCTCGGTACGTAGTATATCGTTGCGACAGAAATAAAAACACATCGAACAAAACACGAGGTGGCGGAGTTGTTATTGCAGTTAAAGCTAAGTTCAAATCTACATCTGTAGAATTGGAAGTGGGGCTGGAAAATATAACAATTAAAATAAATATTCATAGTACAAGATTATTGATAAATTGCGTTTATTTTCCACCACGGTCAGTTAACAATAGTTACGTCTCTTATTTTAATGCCATAGAAAACAAGGATGTATTTTATCAAACTGATAGTATATTAATTGGAGATTTCAATCTACCTAATATTAACGGTAGCAATTATAATCTGGGAAAGGGTAATGAAACATGTAAAAGTCTAGAAAATTTTATGAATCTGTTTAATATGAAACTATGTAACAATATAGTAAATGATCAGCTAAGGACATTGGATTTAGTAATTAGTAATGCAAATATACAAGTAAGTCGAAGCGATGATGTGCTAGTTACTATTGATCCCTTCCACCCCCCCTTTATTGATAACAAAAACGGTTGAACGAAGCAACAGCAATAACGACGATGCACGGCCAAGTGCGAGTCAAAACTATAATTTCAAAAAGGCGAATTTTCTACTATTGTATCAATTATTACGCGACACTGACTGGACAATTTTAGAAACATATGCTAACGTAAACAAAGCAGTAGAAATGTTTTACACTATTATATATGCATTATTAGACGAAACTGTACCTAAATTTAAAATTAAGAAATTAAAAGCATTTCCAGTTTGGTTTACAAAAGAGATTATTGCTGACATTACCCAAAAACATTTTCATCATAAGCGTAGGAAAAATTCTGAATATCACTTAGAGCAATTTAAAAGGTTGAGACGTAAACTTAAAGAAAATATACAGGTGGCATATAAAAATTATATAATTAATGTTGAAAATGAAATTACTGTCAATATTAATGGTTTTTGGAACTATGTCAGAAATAAAAGAAAACAAAATTGTCAAGCCCAAGAATATAAATATCAAGGTAAAAAAATACCAAAAGAAGCGGCAGCTCAACAATTTGCGGAGTGTTTTGCTTCCGTATATACTAACGATTCGCAATACAATGTTGAGGCGGTTGTTTCTGGCACAGGCCGAGACACGGGCAATATTATTACACTGTCTGAGGTTGAAATCGAACAAGTGGGAACAATATTACGGAAACTAAAACCTAAAAAATCAGCTGGGCCGGATCAAATACCGCCTTATATCTTTAAAGCATGTTGTGACTTTTTTAAGTATCCACTTGCCATTTTATACAATAAATCATTGAGAACCAACACATTTCCGGATAGATGGAAATTATCGAAAGTAACTCCAATTCATAAATCCGGAAATAAAGCACACGTTGAAAATTATCGACCAATATCAATATTATCAGTACCAGCTAAAATATTTGAAAAAATCATATATCAAAACATCTTTTCTCAGGTTAAGAATTTTATCTGTATACAACAGCACGGATTTATTGAAAATAGGTCAACCGAAACAAATTTGATAACATTTCTAAATTCAATAACAAATGCATTAGATAACGGTAGTCGAGTGGATGTGATATATACTGACTTTGCCAAAGCATTTGATAAAGTCAATCACGATATTCTACTCAAAAAGTTACATCAGTACGGATTTTCATTAGATTTAATTATTTTTTTTATATCTTACTTAAAAAACCGTTTTCAGTTTGTGAGTATGCATGAAAACCTGTCGCAACCTTTTCTTACTTTATCGGGAGTGCCTCAAGGAAGCAACCTAGGCCCGCTGCTATTTTTGTTGTTTATCAATGACCTCCCACTGGTTATTAAACACTCCGATAGCTTATTGTTTGCCGATGACTTGAAGATATTTAAGGAAATTCACAATGTCAAGGATATACAATTACTTCAGACAGATGTTGACTGTGTTCTGGCTTGGAGCAATGAAAATAAACTGCATTTTAACATAAATAAATGTAAAAGCATGACGTATACAATGAAGAAGGTATATGCGGAAGCAAACTATTCTATGGATAATCAAACATTACAAAATGTTAATTCGATCAAAGACTTGGGAGTACAATTTACAAATAATCTAAAATGGGATGAGCACATAAATAATATTGTTAATTCAGCACAAAAAAGTTTAGGATTCGTAATACGTAATACTTCCAAATTCCAAAACATCCCTTCTATAAAAATTTTGTACAACGCTTTGGTAAGATCAAAATTAGAGTACGGTAGTAAAATTTGGAATTCTCATTTAAAAATACATCAAAATAGAGTGGAGACAGTTCAAAACAAATTTTTAAAATACTTACATTTTAAAAAACATGGTACATTCCCCGAGTATGACAAATATCGCGATATTCGCCTAGAGCATAATATTATGCCCTTAAAATACAGAAGAGAAGTGGCTGACGTTTGTTTTTTAAATAAATTGTTAAACAACAGAATTGATTGTCCGAATTTGTTATCTATTGTCAGTCTGTATATACCGGCACATAGAACTAGACCAAAAAATATATTCCATGTACCTACATGTCGAACGAATTACAGACTTAACTCGCCTATGATAAGGATAATTATAACCACCAATGCATATGTTCACCAGTCAGAAAACAATATATTTAACATAAGTCCTAAATTCTTTCAAAAGAAGGTTATAACGTTCTATTATAATAAAGTCTGATTACAGCCACGTCTACGAAACCCGAACCAGTAGTAGAAATGTTTAGTTTTTTAATTTGTAATTATGTATTATTAGTTTCTAAATTAACATTTTTAGTTATTAGTTATTAGTTATTAGTTTGTACTTTTTACTTTTTAGTTTGTAGTTTGTATTTTTTATTTTCATTTCTATTTTTATTTGATCTTGATTTGTATTTTTTATATTCTACTAGTATACAGGGTGCCCGTTTTTGGAGCTCCACCATGGGGATCTCGGTAACCATAAGAGATACGAGGTCGGTTAAATTGGGGCAAAGTTGCGCAATTTGGAGCTCAATAATATGCCGGTTTAAAATTTCAAAAATTCCGATTACCTCCGGAGATATCCGAAAAAAACCGGAATTTTGGAAATACGTTTTTATTTTTTCCTCGGCTTATTTGGTGACCTAATTCAAAATGAGTGACACTTCGTCGTTGCAACTTTTCCTCCTCTACAACCTGCCGATGTCATATTTGAAATCAGACGTTTCGATTTTCGACAATCATCATCAACTTTGGTTTTTCTTATGGGCACTATCTTGGATTTTCACATTTTTGAATTCAGCTTTGTTTTCTGATTACGGTGATGTATCACATGTTAAGGTTCAGTGTTGCAGTTTGGGTGAAATATCAAAAATTCTGTTTTGCAAAGACTGCCTTGGATATAACATCCATACTTTTGTTTAACAAAGGCATTGTTGACAGTTCGATTTAAGTTGGCTTAACGTCACCTACAGTTACAAAATTAGTATAAATTTATTAACAAAATGCCCTTTTCAAATGAAGAAAAACGAGATATGCTAGAAATTTATTACGCTTCGCATCGAAATGCGCAAGTTACTTCGGAAAGATATTTACAGCGGTATCCAGAAAGACAACAACCAGCTCAAAATTATTTGTTATTCCTTCATAGAAATTTAGCCGAGTTTGGTGCATTTTCTAAGCCTCGAAGACGTGTTCATAGACCAAATGCGAATGAAGTGGAAATTTTACAGGCGGTGAGTAAATTGTTAAAACTTTCTCAAAAATAATAAACGGCAATGAATTGAATTCTTCATTAGATTCAAGATAATCCTTCAACTTCAACAAGGGCTATAGCAGACGAAATTAACGTATCACATCAAGCAGTGTGGAGAGTCTTGAAAAAACATAAATATCACCCGTTTAAAATTCATATCACCCAAGTCTTGCATCCAGGAGATACTGAACGGAGGGCAGCGTTTTGTAGGAATATCATGGCACGGTTGGAACAAAATCCCCATTTTCTTTCCAACGTGATATTCACGGACGAGTGCAAATTTACCAACTCAGGCATGTTCAATCGTCACAATGAACATGTCTGGTCCACTGAAAATCCACACGAACACCAAGGACGTCGACCACAAGCACGTTTCGGGCTAAATGTATGGGTTGGTTTATTTGGCGGTACGATCATTGGCCCATACATTTACGAAGACAATTTGACCGCAGATGGGTATTTGCACTTTTTAAGGACCTACCTTACGGATTACATCGATGACAACATTTGCCTCAACCGCTTGAATAACCTTTGGTTCCAGCAAGATGGTGCTCCGCCACATAATGCTAGGAGAGTGGCTGATTATTTGTCTGAAATATTTCCGGGTAGAGTCATTTCAAACAGTGGAGACATACGTTGGCCGGCACGTTCACCAGATCTTTCCCCATTAGACTACTATTTATGGGGAACTATGAAAGATCTCATTTATAAATCTGTACCCGCCGATATTAATGAGCTGCGAAGGAAGATCATCACAACTTTAAGGACCAAAATAAGAAGAAGGGACGTTTTAAGATCAATGCAGAATTTAAGAAGACGCATAGAGCTGTGCTTGGAAGTGGAGGGTGAACCCTTCGAGCACCTCTTATAATTTTCTTTATTTACTTGTTTCTCAAAATTTAGTTTTATCCTATGTTGTAAATTTAAAACATAATTTTCTCCTTTTTCATATCCTACTGTCAAATAAATAAATTTCTAGCATATCTCGTTTTTCTTCAGTTGAAAAGAGCATTTTGTTAATAAATTTATACTAATTTTGTAACTGTAGGTGACGTTAAGCCAACTTAAATCGAACTGTCAACAATGCCTTTGTTAAACAAAAGTATGGATGTTATATCCAAGGCAGTCTTTGCAAAACAGAATTTTTGATATTTCACCCAAACTGCAACACTGAACCTTAACATGTGATACATCACCGTAATCAGAAAACAAAGCTGAATTCAAAAATGTGAAAATCCAAGATAGTGCCCATAAGAAAAACCAAAGTTGATGATGATTGTCGAAAATCGAAACGTCTGATTTCAAATATGACATCGGCAGGTTGTAGAGGAGGAAAAGTTGCAACGACGAAGTGTCACTCATTTTGAATTAGGTCACCAAATAAGCCGAGGAAAAAATAAAAACGTATTTCCAAAATTCCGGTTTTTTTCGGATATCTCCGGAGGTAATCGGAATTTTTGAAATTTTAAACCGGCATATTATTGAGCTCCAAATTGCGCAACTTTGCCCCAATTTAACCGACCTCGTATCTCTTATGGTTACCGAGATCCCCATGGTGGAGCTCCAAAAACGGGCACCCTGTATACAGTAAGAGGCCTGAACCGCCAATAATGTAATTGGGCATGCCCCGTTTTATTGGTGTAAATACATAAATAAATAAATAATCCCATAGATTGCTTCTGCTAAAATGTTACGTGCTCATGAACCCATAAAACTATATCAGAACTAGTAAAAACGAAACTTACCTCATTATTTCGATTATACTTCCAGGAACTGAACACAAATGCTGCCACACAACAATTTCCATTAAACATCACTGCCGGCAGGTCTGTTTTACCAACCTCTTTATTTAACAAAAACATATTGCCATTAGAATTTTTACCCCCTGGGGATCTTTACTCCCGGATACTCTACATTCACATAATTGTCAATAGTGAGATAAAAGCTTTTACCTTCAACAGATATTGGCCGGATAATCCTTATTTTATTCACAGCTGCCTACACTTCAATTTTATGTGGGTGTAGTGAAGTTTCAATAAAGGAATGAGGATTATTCGAGCTCCCCGTTCTCATATTTTGAGAATTAACCTGTCCAGAAATATGGAACCAAGCTTCATTTGTAAAGAAGCGTTTTTGAGGGCACACATGCTGTTTTCAAAAATTGCACGAAACAAGTTTGATTATGAGCACCTTAACGAAACAAGTATGTTTGCCAAAACGAGGAGGTGAACCGAGTTTTGCGGAAATCAAACGAGTTTCGTTATGTGCCATAATCAAACGTTATTATTCAATATTTTATCTTCACCAATAAATTCTGGTTCAATGCATTTTATATATAAAAAGAGTTGGGTAATATTTATCTATTACAGCACTGAGTGCGGAAATATCCATTACCGCACTCAGTGGGGTAAGGCCGCTCTTAACGATACTAAAATTAATTTGATTAATAGTCTCTAACACCAATGAAGATAATAGTTATTTACATATCAAGTTATATTTTACTGGACCAGTACTTTTAAGCTCCTGAATACAGTAGAATAACTTTCATGACATGGGATATATAAAATTTTATTTGAAATCGCCAAAATGTCAAGTTATAGTATAAAACCGATTCATAACATTGACATTTTGAAAACGTAATTTTGGCAATCGTTTAAAAAACTAGTTATCAGATCTGTTAAAGAATATTAATTTTCTAGAAAGTTAACCATTACACGACTAATAGAGTAGTAGCAATCAGGTAAAAATATTACTGTACTAGTCGTGTAATGGTTAACTTTCTAGACACATAATAGCCTTGAAAGTTTGACTTTCTTGAAGTTCTCAGGTAAAATTATGTAAAACCCATTGACAGAATTTTTGCCTTCGCGGCCTGTTAGTAGGGAGTATTTCATGGAACGCTTGCATTCTATAGGGATTGAGTTCTAGATCCTGTTTAAGAATGCGTTGGTAAGTGCTATACGATAGATCCATTAGCTTTTGTAATTACCGAACTGTGGTTTGGGGATGTTCTTCCATTGCTTGCCTAACGCTTCAATATTTTGCTCGTTACGCATTTTGGCCTGCCACTGATTTCTTTGAGAGTTATGCTCTCTGTATCCCTATATAAAGCCACAACATTGAGAATGTATTTACAAAACCAATGGAAAGGAGTAATGACATTGGGAAATGTTTCTCGAAAATCTACAAAAGCGTCTATAATAAAATAAACCCATCGACCATTAATTTCAAATAAATATAAAATATACAGGGTAACCCATTTAAAAATATTAAAGTTAATTGCATTTCCGGTAAAATCCAAAGTCAACTATTTTAACTATATCTATCCGTCAATCATAAAGGATATATAAGCATGTCCCTAGTCTCATTGTCATTCGGTATACCGCTCATTATGCGCTCTCATGATGGAGGGCGCCATCATTACGCCAACCCTTTATGTCATAGGCCGATATTGACTGTTTTTCAATATTTTCAATTTATTGGCGTATTCAAAGTGGAAGACTGTATGCACGAGCATTACTTGCAATTTATAGCCTTTGCGCATAAAGATCTTCATAATGCCCTTGGTACATAAATAACTATTATTTACGCCCTACCGAATTGTGAGACAAATGTGGCTCGGCATTTTCTTAGAAATTCCATATATATGTTCCTTTTCCAAGGCCTCCTGGATTAATGTGAGACTAAACATTTTGTCAGTTTCGCATATCAAGGAACCCCTGTCCTTTTCTGAAAAAATTTCAATTTTGGCGGTTTTTGCGCCACATACCTACGGTGGCACGTAAATGACAGCTGACGAGACTAATATGTATTTCAACTAATATTTTTTAAATACAGTTCAAGTAGAATAAGGATCTATAGTCTTAAATTTACATTATTATGAATTGTGTAATATAGTTATAGTATCGTGTACTTACATTCTAGATTTACAGTTTAATTTTTTTTCAGAAGGGTTTTGAACTTTTTAGAATTAATTGTGCGTATAATTCGTAAACAACGGTTGTAGATAGAGTTACTTTAAAAATGCATGACAAGCAGTCAGCACCTCTTGACTGACCTAGTGAATAAACTGCAATTATTCTGATATAAACATTACCGTTTGTTATGAAATCTAACAGTAGAAATGCAATTTGAACTGAGACAATGTACTCAACCTTTGTAATTGATCTCATATTTTTACGTGTATATTATTATGGTCCTTTATGACTAGTCATTTAATTGAAATGAATTCTTTATTCGCAGGGTTTTATCACTTTATATTCTATCTTACCTTTCTTGATCCACAGCTAGCATTAATCGTAATTCCATAATCTTAACAGGTAATATTATGTGACATTAATGCCATTTACAAATTTTTCACCATATCGTTGGGATTCCAATATTGCAACATTTGTTTTTCTTTGTTCTTATGTACAATAAGTGACATCTGTTGAGATAATCTGAAAAAGTTACCACTCCTTTTTGGGATACCTTGTAGTTTAAAATTATTGTCATCAACCAATTTGACTTACATTTGCAAGCAACGAATGGACAATTAGCTGATATCGTTTACAATTTCACATGTAATTGAATTAATAACTAGGTTCTTCCTGACTGATCTTTGTTTCAGTAATGAAAAGTCAAATCTGCTGAAGAACTGTTGATACTATTGTATGAAATAGAATTTTTAATGATAAAACCGTATTATCCCAGCCAATATCGTTTTTATTTGCATTATAATTAAACTGCATGTTAATTATATATTTTTTTAAATGCTTTGCCATTTTAAGACCATGTAGGAACTTTCTAGTCAATAAATCAATGCATTTAGATATCTTTCTGAGATCACGAACCTCTGTTGAACGGGTCCAAGTCTTCATTATGTTCCTTATGTGAAACTGCGTAAGGCGTTCTGGCATTGCATCCTCAACCAACGTAACCAAGTTTTTACTACAACTCTTATGCAAGACTCCATAAGACCGTTGGTTTGCATCCTTTTGCATTCCTGCTCTCCTAAGATTTAACCTGTAACTGTCTAAATTAAAAACATACAGTCCACTACAAGATTTTGTGTTGTGGTAACTGGTTCAAAAAGTGGAGTAGTTATGATTTTAGATGTTACATTGTCTAGGTAAATATTTAATTATATTTATCTAGAACTGCTTTGATAAGGACTAATTACGTCATTCATTTGACACTATTTCCGGTAGGTATGTGTTGTATTGTTGGTAACCCCTTGCGGTGGAAAGGCGGGTGCTTTAATGAAGCTTTGGTTACTATTTACCAATTTATTTGATGCGTAGCAATTTTTACTCTAGAATTTAGTTCAGTAAAATACACACGTTTATGGAAAACAATAACCTTCCTTTATTTTTAATTTAAAGAAATAAACAAATATACACACGTACACATTCATTAATATTACACAAATGCAAATACAAAATACAAATACGCGCTGATCTGGGACGACTGATGTCGAAAACTAGGCTACTCCAGTTTATATAACCACTGTTTGAATGGAAGGAGCCCCGTCCATTCTTCCTGATACAATAGCACCCTTCGCTCTATTGTGACAGACAAATTTGGGATGCTACTTCCGATAATAAAACGATTCTGGTCATTGCGTATCCTCTTTTCATACTCCATAATTTATGACCGTATTGTGCCCAGGGTTGGTCATTGCTGTCTGGTTGGAATTTGGGTCACAAGGATATTTACGTAACCCTTCCTTTTGTCATTGGGTGCTCCTACGCTTGTGACATCCGTCGTGCTGTTTTTCGAATTTATACTTTGACGTTTTTGACAAGTTAGTCTGCATTGTTTGATGGAGACCCAAATCACATTTGGGTTCTAACACTTTTTGTTCGGATATGTTGCACTGACGTTTATAGATCATTCGTCACTCACATTTTAGATAGCACTGACGTTTACAAATTTGGAACTGCGCTTAATGTCAAGTGTCAGTTGATTTAGAATTGTACTTAGTGTCAAGTTTGGGTAGATTTATGACCATCCCTTGCACGACAGGCGTTTTTAAGTCAATTACCTTGGTACGCTATAAAGCTAATTACATCACTAGTGGTATAATGAACTTCCATTGCATGTAGTCAGCCATTTAAGTGGAACTAAATACTTAATAGCTGATGTATCTTAATTTTTATGTTTAAATGAATTAGCACTAAAACAAATTGTTACCGCTACTTGTTTTTTAGTTATTATTGAATAGTCCGCGGTTCTCCATCAGTGAACACCAACTTTTAAGAATTTAAAAGAAAAATTTAAATCGCTGTAATTTTTATACTATTTATTTTTTATTAATTTTTTTAACTAAACGTTGTTTAGTTAACTCTCAAATATCCCCTGCTTGAACTTAAAACGTAAATTACAATGTCAGTTTGTAAAGAATGTTCGTTAATTTATTCAACTTTAACCTGCTGTAATTTTCTTGGTGTTGGGATTTGGTCAGAAGTTTATTAACAAAATAGCATTATTTTGGTCTCCTCTAACTACACGCATCTAGCACTGAAACCACAGTTGTGGAAGCAGAAAAAGTAAAACAGTCGTCAAAGGCGTGATGTTAACCACATCACCCAGTACGCTGTTAGCAGTGTGCCAGATTGACTGGTTTTCGGAAAGAGATATGACTCGCCTTGTCTCAGGCCATTTTCCTACTTGGAATGAAATGCCCGAACCTTACTTTACTAGCTACCCTTCAGCCTCCTTCATACGTAATGAAACACCCTGTATATTATTATGTATATGGCTATATAAAGCTAGCATTTTATTAATGCAATGCCCTTTCTAATTAAATAATAATTCCTTTGTAAAATCAAGTTCTCTTATCTCAGGTGGTTCGCCAGATCAAGATCTCTATTAATTGAATTTTAAAATTACAGTTAATGACATTTGCTGTCAAACCGATTTTCAAAACTCATCAAACCAGGTATTGACATTTGCATTTTTACATTAATCAATTCATTAAATTAAATATTGCTTTGTATTATTCTATTTCACTGATTGATCTTTATTCAAAATGTTTTAATATTTAATTACTAACAAACCTTGTCACTTATTCAGCTTAACTCGCACAATTCCATACACCAGTGCCTCCTGCTTCCAAAAGATCCCAATGTTGTCCTCGTTTGACACCTACAGCCTACACCTGTCAACCAACTCCAATACCCTGCTGATTCTGGCTGCAATCCCTCTATTAAACGTCAGCTTCAACTCCAACCAAACCTAGTAAGTTTCAGATTTATAACTGCAACAGATCTTATCTTGTTTCTTTCTTAGATATCCTTCGGTACTCTGCAATCTCCTCTGAAGTGATCCAATTCTGGTAGCACCATCACAAATCTCGTTCTAGTTGAATTACTTTATTACGATGCAACCACCAATGTCAAATATGAACATGTAATTATGCTACACGTTAGTCAATAAATTCAATTCTATCCAATTTTGTCGTTCTCTAGTTCCTTTAATGTAATTCGCAGCACTTAACAATCCCTTCACCGATTGTGAGTATTTTATATTATTAATATTTAGGCTCCATCTTTAATACCTCGTAGATTTATTTATAGCATTTATATTTGTATGTAAACCAAACAACTTTACAAATTATGCACCAATTTCCATTTTTATTTAGCCAAAATCACATTTCAAAATATGTTATACATCTTTCTTCGAGTTTATTTATATAACTACCCTTAAACAAAAACTTGTTCTTGTTGGATACAATTCTTACTGCACCCTACCATATTTTAAATTATCTATTATTACAACTTAATAATTCACATTATCATTATAACACATTTGCCAATCGTTACCTTGGCTTGTATTTTATTGAAATTTTCTGTAACTATTAAATTAGTATATTCAATTAATATCAAAATCTCCTCTTTCATTGTCTCAATTAAATTTATGAATAATGTTTAAAATTTAATACCCATCAAGATTTAATTATATCAATCTTCCAAACTTATTCGTTTTAAATATTTCTTTATTGAAATTGATTACACTGCCCCATGTATCATAACAATATATATAAATATTTGACTCCTGGGGAGAAAATGTGTTATTCTTACAACAATATTTCTAACCAATCTAAAAACTGATTTTTAATCCTGGTTGTGGAGAAATATACCGTGTGTCTCATAAAGTTCTCTACATTTGGTAAACTTTTTAAATTATGTATATATGAAAAAAATTATTCCTTATAAAAAATTCTGCATTGCGCAAAAACCAAAATGCGCTCATAAAATTCCAAAACTATCTGATATACAAGTAGGTACCCGTATTTTTAAAAATAACAGACATTTTACTTAGAAGTGTTATTAATAAAAAGTTGTGCATAATTATGAAATGGTGGCCTCCTGTAATTAATTTCTTTTTCAAAATAATGTGTCACGTAAATTCCATTCAGAGAAGTAACAAGTTATTGGAAAATTACTTTTTCTTCTTCATCTCCTTTCTCCTTATGCCCTGATGGCGTCGGAGTCTGTTGTTCATTTTTCTTCTATCCTTTTTTTCCATCCTATCCGGTCTCTCGCTAGTAGTTTCATCTGTTGCATCTTTTTCATTCTTAGGTCTGCCACTTGTTCCAGCCATCCCTTCCTAGGTATTCCTTTCCTTCTGTTTTCATATCTTTTAGCTTCCATTGCTTTCTTCTCTATTCTGTCCTCTCCCATTCTTATTACATGTCCATACCAGCTTAACTTTCTTCTGTTTATTTTTGTTTCGATGTCTTCCTGGTTCAGTTCCTTCCTTATGTTTTCGCTTCGGCATCTATCCAATTTCGTCCTCCCCGCTATCTTTCTCAGGTGTCTCATTTCTGCCGCGTTTATTTTGCTTCTCTGTTTCTCGTTTATAACCCATGTCTCGCTCGCGTATATTAATGTTGGTATTGTTATTGCGTTATATATATGTACCTTTGTTTTCTGATCTATATCTGTCTTTCCAAGCACTGTTTTATTTGGCCCTATTTGCAATTTCTGTGTCGATTTTTCAGTCGTTCGTTATTACAGTCCCCAGGTATTCATGTGTAGTCACTTCTTCTATTTCCACCCCTTTACATGTCAATTTGTTCCCGTTTTCTTCTGCCTGTGGTGTTTATGGGGTCTATGGGTCCCGAGTGGTGTAGCTTGAACAAGCGTCCACGTCCGATCAGCAGAGTTAAGCAACGCTGTCTCTGGTCAGAACTTGGATGGGAGTTCCACGGCAAAAAGTTGGTCCCGGCGGTCATACAACATCATGACAGTCGTTAGTGGGGTTGGAAGTCCTCATAACTGCACAGCGACGCCTATAATTGGCCTAACGGCTGTTGGCTGAGTGCAAATTAAATTAAATTAAATTTATGTATTGCTTATTTTCATGTATTTGCATTTGTTTATATTTATTTCTAATCTTACTTTCTCTATCTCTTCCACCCATATGTTTATTAATTGTTGCATATATCTCTATAGTTTTTGCAGTCGAATTCGTCTCCTTTTTTGTGGATTGGCACCAGTAGGTTTTCTTCACAATCTTTCGGCATTTTATTTGATTGCCATTCTTTTCCTAGTTCCCCTAACCACTTTATCATCTCCGGGTCTATTCTATCTGGCGCACTTGGTTTTCCTATCCGAATTTTGCCTCCTCTATTTCTTCTGTTGTATTTTCGTTTTCCGTTGTCTGGTTTTGTGTCTTATTTTCCTGTATATTCTGTTCTTCTTCTTGTTTGTCTTTATATTTTTCCATGTATTATTTTTCCCATATGTTTATTATTTCCTGTAGTTGTGATTTTATCTGGTTTTCCTTATATCTCAATCCTCTTATCTCTTTTCTTTTCCTGCCCCTTATTGTTCTTATTTTGCTCCAAAACTTGCTATTGTTATTTTTGTAACATTGATATAGTTCTTCTCCGTATTTCTTCCAGCTATTTCTCTCACTCTCAGCTTCTCTTATCATTACTTTTAGCGTGTTTCTTATTCTGAGATATTCTTCTTTTTCTTGTTCTCTTTTCGTTCTAATACACGCTTTCCATGCGTCTTTCTTCTTTTTTCCCTCTGCCTGTATTTCTCTATTCCACCAATCAGTTCTTTTTCGGTTTTTCTTGATTTTATATACTCCACATATTTCTTCCGCTTTCCTCAATTTTATTTCTTTAAATATGTACCATCTTTCTTCAAGATTTCCTTCTTTTTCTTTAGCCATTTCAATTTTTTTCTGTTTCTTCCTTATATCTTTTCTTCTTTTCCGGGTCTTGTAGTCTCTTTATTATATAATATAAGAATACTTTATTTATCTCAATAGAAATAATAATACAGCACAGCAGTTCCATTGAAAATAAATCACGTTTCATAAAAAAAAACAATAAAAACAACAAAAACCTATCTATACAATAATTATAGTAATATACTTAACGTAATTAAAGGGGTAAATTAACAATATATTTTCCATCGCAAATGGCCTAACAAGTATTTAAATTTTAATCCCCTTCTTGAAGCATCCGCCTTAATTTTCTTTTAAATATATTTATATTTTCAGAATTTTTTATATCTCTACTTAATGAGTTAAATAAAACAAAAGCCTTTATTTATAACGGAGTTACTATTTCTTGTAGTTGATATCATTTTTACATGCAAATCATTTTTGCTTCTCGTTTGATAGCTATGAATTTCATGATTATATTTAACGAATGGTTGAAAATAATCAGGAAGTAAATTATTTACAATCTTATACACAAAAATCATAACTAAGTAAAACGTTCTATTTTCTACAGACATCCAATGTAATGATTTTAACATACAGTTTATGGGAGTGTACCTACTACAACGCAAAATCACTCGCATTCCTCTATTTTGCAATTTTTGCAAGTCTCTTAATTTAGTTTTATTCATTAAATGATTGACCGTAGCACAGTAATCAAAGTGCGGTTTAATGATTGCATTGTAAATATTTATTTTGGTTTGTATTGTTAGGCAATTAGATATTCTCGTAAAAAAGTGTAATTTCTTACTTATCTTTTTATGAATATATTCAAAATGATTATTGAAAGATAAAGTGTTATCAATAATTACACCCGGGTATTTATACTCATTACAAAGCTTTATTTTTTCGTTTTGTATGTACAGGTTAATTTTATCCCGTTGTATACTTTTAGATTTTAAGTTACTGGTTATTATCATGCCGACAGTTTTTTGTGTATTTAACTTAAGTTTGTTGTTATTTAAGTACGTTGCAATTTTATTGAGTTCAACATTCATTAATTCAACCGCCGAATTAAGATCTAAATGAGCGGTTACTAATAGGGTGTCGTCTGCAAACAGGTTAATTAAATCACAATTATGATGAAGATCGATATCATTTATATAAATTAAATATAACAATGGGCCTAATATACTGCCCTGCGGGACGCCAAAGTTAATATTCTTTATCGTTGAATGTAATTCTCCAATTTTAACTTTTTGTCCTCTGTTTTCTAAGTAATTTTTGAACCATAGTAAGACATTTCCGCCAATTCCGTAATATTTTAACTTTTCCAATAATAGTTCCCTATCCACAGTTTCGAAAGCCCTTTTTAAGTCTAGGATTACGGCTATAATATACTTGTTTTCGTCCAACATTTCTTTCATCTTTGAAATCGTAAACTGTATTGCAGTTTCGCAAGAATGTTTTGCGCGGAAACCTGACTGGTTGCTCATTAAAATTTTATTATCATCAAAATATTTTTGTACCTGTAAATAAACGACCCTTTCTAATACTTTTTCAATGCATGGTAATGAATTAATAGGTCTGAAGTTGTTTGCTAAGTTAGTATTTTTAATTTTTGGAACAGGTGTAATCGTACTTATTTTTAGATTTCGTGGTATTTGTCCAGTTGTAATTGATAAATTTATTAAATGTAATAAAACATGACCAATGGCTTCATACATGCTCTTAAGTATTTTATGATTAATTACATCTAGGCAACTACCCTTATTATTTATTGATTTAATAACTAAACGTAATTCACTCATTTTCAATGGCTGAAAAGATAACATAACGCAATTGTAATTTTTTGCCGTGATAGTATCAACTGATAAAGACTTTTGCATAGATGCAACCAATTCCTCTATGCTACCTATGAAATAACTGTTAAAGTATTCAGTCTTTTCTTCAATACTTACAATTGATATTTTACGATTATTTACATTAAATTCAATACTGTTATTCAAAATAACGTTATCACAGTCCGCTCTAATTAATTCTTTAATAGTTTTCCACATACGTGCAGGATCATTTCTTACATTATCTATTTTTGTTTCATAGTACTTAGTTTTCTTAACTTTGAGCAAATTTACAGTTTCATTTCTGCTTTTTTTATATTTATTCCACAAAAACTGTTTTTCATCGACCCTTGCGTTCTTAAACAGTTTATAAGATTCATCGCGTTTATTAGCTTTGCATCTCACTTCATGATCATACCATGGCACCTGACTTTTATTAATTTTAAGTTTTTCTATCGGCATTAATTCATTAACGATTTTTTCAATGTTATTATACATGTTTAAGTAAAATAATTCAATATCAGTTGAATTTAGTAACCAATTTTGTTCAATTAACCTACTATTCATGATTTCTAACGTCCAATCCGTTATTTTTCTGTGTACAATAGTTTTGTCTTGGCCGTGTGATGTATTTTTATATTGTTTATGAACATTTATATTAATTATTGAATGATCAGTAATTTTCGGCGTATGACAAATATTTACTTTTACATTACTATCATTTGTAACAATATAATCAATAATTGTTGAGCTTGTGTCTGTCGTTCTTGTTGGTTGATTCACAAGTTGCATGAGTCCATTAATATTGATTATGTTTTTAATTTTGTTAGAGTAAAAATTGTCCGCATTAAAGTTAAAGTTAAAGTCTCCCGCAATAATACAATTTTTATTTACGCTCAATATATTTTCGCACAAATTTTCGAAATCATTCATGAAAGATGCATTGCTGGCCGATGGAGAACGATACAAGCAACCAATTAGCCTGTTTAACCCACTAAGTTTTACTTTCACTATTTTACACCAATAGTTGCCATTATCTCTCAGTTCCAAATATTCGCTAAATTCGACGCCTTTTCTGATGTAGATAATGACACCCCCCGTATGTTTGCTGTTCGAATTACATCTCACAATATTAAAATTATTTATATTGAGTTCCACGTCTTCTATATCGTCCGTTGTCCTAGTTTCACTAAGTAAGATTACGTCGGGGTTTGTCACTTCAGTAAATTTTATTAATTCCGCAATATTAGCAATCAAACTTTGTATGTTCATATATATCATTTTACCGTTTTCCAGTTTATTAAACGAGTGCGTATTCCGCGACGAAGAATTTAGTTTTTTGTAGATTTTGGAAGGATAGTGAGTAGTCCGTTTACATATTTAATTTCAATGTTATCCTCACCCCCTTCAACACGTTTTTTGAATTCCTCCTGTAGCTCCATGCGTACTTTTTGCTGCATTCTCGTCTGGTCAGATTGGATCTTGTATTGCGTAACTTTTCCTTTGTTTTTCAACACCTTTATAGTTGTGTGTTTATTTTGCAAACCAACGCGGAGCGGTCTTGCAGATCCATCTTCCCTTTTCTTTCCAATCTTTCCAATTGCTATTCTACTATATTCTGGTTCGTCTATTTTTTCTTGTCTTTTTTTCATGCATTTCAGCTATTATTATTCTTTGGTGTGCCTATTTCAGCTCTATTTTCTGTTATAATTTGTCCGATTTTATGTCTCGTTTCTTGTGTGTACACTGTATAGTCGATAATGCTTTTTGCATCTCTCCCCTCTGCTACAAATGTATATCTTTCGTACAGTGGTTGTTCCCAGAAAGTGTTTCCTATTAGTAAATCATTTATTTGACAGAAGGTGAGCATTCTTATCCCATTTTGATTTAGTATTTCTTCACCATATTTTCCTCTACATCCAAGTCCTCTGCTCTCATCTTTTCCTATTCTTGAGTTCCAGTCCCCCATCAATATTATTTTTTGGGAATTTTCTCTAATCTCGTCCAAAGTATTCTGTAGGTTTGTGTAGAATTCATAAATTTCCTTTTCGTTTGTTCCTTCTGTCGGTGCATACAGTTGTATTACATGCCATTCCTCTTCTGTTTCTATTTTAATGTACATTATCCTTCATGATATGAATTTAGTATCAGTAACTTTTGCATGTATGTCTTATGTCATCACTATTCCGACTCCTTCCTTTGCTCTTTGTATTGTATCCACCCCTGAATAGTATAGTGTATGTCTTCGTCCTATTTTGATTTTTCCTTTCCCTTTTTTCTTTGTCTCACATAATCCCAACAATCGTATTTTATATTCCGTCATTTCCTGTATCAGTTCTCTTTCTTTCCCACTTATCGATGTTATATTCCATGTTCCTATTTTTATATTTGGTGTTTTGGTTTTATTTTCATTTCTGTTATTTTTATTTATATTTAATATTTCTTTCCGGTTTTCCTTTTCCTCATTTTGTATTTTGTCCGTTTTCTTGCAATTTGCTGTTAATTTCTATTTCTATCTGTTTTAATTTTGTCTTTCTGTCCTTATCGTTATTTCCGTTAGCATTCTCCTTTGTCCGCTGCCTTGTCGTGTCCACTTCCCGTACCCCGTCCAATATAACTTTTTTAAATAGTAGCTCGTTTTTGTGATCTTGAGGAGTTTTTCTCTTAGGGAGTCTTCCTTGTTGCCTTCTGGAGATCTTTGACTTAGTGTCCTCCCTTTCTTATTAGTTTGGTTCCCTTGATCTTCTCCCACCCGCTCGTTTAGTTGAGTTTCCTCTTCTTTTCTCTGTTCTTGTCAATTTTCTTTATATTTCTGTCCTTCTATTTGTTGTAGTCTTTCAAGTGACACTATTTCTCCATTTATTATTAACTTATTGAATAATAATATTGCCTGGTGTCCCATTCTTCTGTACTGGTCCATGTATATTATTAATTTCCTGCGTTGTTGTTGTATTTCCTCTGTGTAGTTTTCCTCCATATATATTTCCGTTCATTTCAGTTTATTTGTCGATCTTAATATCTCCAACCTTTTATTTCCAGCTCTTAATTCCAGCATTGTTGGCCTTTTATTACTTCGTTGTTTGTTTCCTATTCTCCTTACTTCTTGGATATCTTCTTCCATGTTTATCGAGATAACCATCTCCCTCAGTATTACGCTCACCTTTTCTTTTAATTCCAGTTCCCCTTCTTCTATTGGTTCATTTATTCCATGTATAATTAGTCTGTTCTTCCTTATTTTTCTTTCTAGGTTCTCTATTAATTTTTCTTGCCTTAGGTTTCTTTGTTTTAGCTGTTCGTTGTCTTTCTTCAGTTTTTCGTTTTCCATTTTTACGTTGTTCATCTCTTTCTGAAGTATGTCTACTTTGTTTTCTAGTCTTTAGTTACTTTCCTGTATGTTATCCAGTTTCTCATTTATTTTTTGCATTTCCATCATATTGTTGGGTTCCTTTTCTTTTTCAGCCATATTTAATTTTAATAATAAAAATCGATATGAAAATTATATGAAAGTAGGTTTAAAGTCCGGACCTGTGTTTCAAAAACGTCTTATTTTAAAACGACACGATAAACGGCTGACCCGGATCACCTCCGCGGAGGTCTTCGCCCGTTTTTTGCAGTTTGCTTTGTTAATTTCGTTAATAGTAGTACGTCGCAAATTTGCCTTAATACTGCTCCGAGCGATGTTTACACTTTTGCGCGGTCGGCTGGTTTCTTATCGGAGACTCGTCTTGCGTTTGGACACGTTTTCCCGGTTATGGCCGCTTCCTTATTAGCTGCACCAGAACTGAATTAAATCTAAATTGTAGTTATATCTAATCCTACCTTGTTTTAAGTTATTGTCGGGTGCTTCTTTGGTGTTTGTTTACCCGCTTGGCGGCTTGGCTCACTTTGGCACTTTTACTTGACTTACATTCACTATTTTCTTTATTACTTCGCCCTCTCACTTTTACACGTCTGCTACTACGCTCGTCCAGGACCGGACCCTGAGGCCTGTGACGTAAATCTACAGCATCAGAAAAGATAGCTCGTCATTCCATCAGATGCTATACTTGAAGTGTTCAGACAAGCCGGCTACTTCTGAAACACAAATGTTTTCGGTATTTTAGGTTATATTACAGATATACTGTAAGTACGGATTGAAATTATTCTCCTTAGCATAGAATTTCGTCTTAGACCGCGTAGTATTTGTAGATGAACACCCAGCATTCTCTGGCTTAATGTGCCTTGCACCTTGTGAAGTCGAGCAAAAACCCGCGCAATGGCCATGCTCTTTGGTGGCTCGTGTTGTTTGAGTATCTTGAGAACGAGGATACTTAGGCAGATTTGGCCGTTTTGCTGTTTGTGCAAGACCTTGCAGCTTGCATCATCAGAGTGAAAGTCGCATTAATAACCGAAGGTCGGTGTAGAGCTATTTATAGTCCTCTGTGCCAGGCGCGCGGAGTGGCGTAACGCCGGTTGGTCATCCGAGTGCAACGTAATCCGCGGGGCTTGGCCGTATGACGCACAGTGGTTGTAATGCTTTAGATCGTGTATCACAAGGGTCCACGTTTTACTAAGCTTAAAGCCATCTTCCCTGTTGATATTATTTGGATGTTTTTCTATTTCTATGGCTTCACGTATCACTCGCGGGAAGTAATGAGGTATTCTGGCAAGTACTCTGGCATTCTCATCTACAAATACTACGCGGTCTAAACCGAAATTCTATGCTAAGGAGAATAATTCGAGTAACCGCGAAAGCCTCAAATGGTTTGAAATTATTTAAACAAACTCCTGTAACGATAGATCATCTCACTAAGAATTGGCAAATGGTTTTTTTTTTACTTAAACTACTTAATACGGTGTGCGGTCAATTTATCGAAAGCAATTTATCGAATAACAATTGACCGAATGCAATTTATCGAAAAACAATTTACGGAAAAAGCAATTTATCGAATAAGCAATCTATGGAATGACAATTGACCGAATGGTAAATTTATCGAAATAAATGCAATTCGTGTCCTTTTTGAATGTTTTGAAGTTGGTCTATAAGTTTAACGAAAAAATAGAGGAAGGGATGCACATTCTTCAAGAATTATAAAGCTATTATTGTGAATCTCCGCAATTGTAATAGTCATGGCTTGTCGCTAATGGGGTGGCTCATTGTGGGCTACATAAACTAAACATTCTTGGTGGAATAATTATATTTAATCTAGGAGAATTCGAAAGTTCCAAAGCTAATTGCTAATCGCTATTGGCTGACTTATTATTGTTATGGGTATATAAAAGCCTTACACCTTACGGATATGATTTACTTGCAATTGTTACTTTGAGTGAAGCCCAACAAAAATATTAAAAATGCCGTTAGTGTTTATAAATAGTGAAAAGGGCAAGACAAAATTATACGTGGATGGTCAATTATATTATCAAGATCGAAAATTTGATACCACAAGTTACTGGAGATGTGAAAACAACAAAAAAAAAACAAAATGTGGTGGACGTGTTATCAGTCGAAGATTAAATGACTAAAAACAGTGATAATCATAATCATGCTGCCGATGCAGCACATGTAGAAGCAAGTAAAGTTATGAATAACATCCGTGTCAGTGCTAGAAATACTCAAGACGCACCACACTATATTGTGTCCAATGCTACTGCAACAGTTACTCAAGCGGATGCAGCTCAACTTCCAAAGGTAGATGTTATATAAAGGACAATAAGAAGTATTCGCCAAAAGCAGAATGCTGCTCCAGCTTTACCTACTCAACGTAGTGCTATTATTTTTCCTGAAGAATGTACCAACACCAAACGTGGGGATCCGTTTCTTTTATGTGATTCCGGTCCCGCAGAAGATCGCATTTTAATATTTAGTACGAGACGAAATCTTCAACTCCTAGCACAGTCGGATCATTGGTATGCCGACGGTACTTTTAAAACTGTGCCACATCTTTTTTGCCAATTGTTTACCATTCGTGGATTAAAGCAAAATAATGCTATACCATTGATCTATGCACTTCTATCAGACAAAAGAGAAGAAACATACCATCGATTATTAAGGGAAGTGAAGGAATTGCAACCCTTACTAGGACCATCAACCATTATGACGGATTTTGAACCTGCCATGATCAATGCAATGGTGAGTGCATTCCCCCAATCGACGCATCGTGCTTGTTTTTTTCCATTTTTTGCCAATGTGTTTATCGCCAAATCCAATCACATGGTCTGAAAGCAAGATACGAAACAGATGCAGATTTTACTTTGAAAGTAAGATTACTTTCTGCCATAGCATTTCTTCCTACGCAATATGTGGTCGAAGCTTTTGAAATGTTATGCGATGACGATATTCTGCCACCAGAGTTACAACCAATTGTCGCTTATTTCGAAGATACCTGGATAGGGCGTCCACAGCGACGCCACCGTCGCCAAGAGCCTGGATTTTCACATATTTTATGGAATTGCTTTGATGCAGCAGTTCAAGGTTTGCCAATAACCAACAATTCAGTAGAAGTTTGGAATCGCAGTTTTGAACAACAAATTTCTGCAGATCATCCGAATATCTGGAAATTTATTGAAGCAATCCAGAGGGAACAAGTTCTTTACAATTGCAAATCGAACAATATGTAGGCGGACAAGAAGCAACGTACTCGTAAAAAGTACAGAGACTGTGCTCAGAGAATCAAACAACTTGCTCAAAACTTTGACATCAATAACATGCATGACTATCTGCGTGGCATCGCACATAATACTGCTTATTAAAATAACTAGTTAATTAAAATATTAAAATAGATTCCACAGAAGAAGAAGTTATAAATACAAAAAAAGTAAGAAAAAAGAGGGAAACCAGTAACCCGACATCCACGTGGTGTTTCCTGGGTAACGCTAACAGGCTTTATAGTAGTATTTTAATATTTTTGGAAATACGTTTTAAAAGCCAGTTTCAAAGTAATAGCTTTCTAATTCTTGAAAACTGTGCATTTCTTCCTCTAATTTTTCGTTAAAATTATAGATCAACTTCAAAGCATTACTCATTTCCTTTATTTCGATAACCGATAAATTTACCATTCGGTCAATTGTCATTCGATAAATTGTTTTTTCGATAAATTTCTTTTTCGGTAAATTGTTTTTCGATAAATTGCATTCGGTCAATTGCCATTCGATAAATTGCTTTCGATAAATTCACCTAGACCCACTTAATACAGAAACTAGAATGACTTTCCTAAGTAAATTTTTTTATTATCATCAGAAATAAGAGTTCTTCACTCTTTCGCCGAATCATTATTTTTTATCTACCCTGCAGAATACAAAATTTTTTACGGAGAATAATTTTTTTGATAAATACATAATTGAACAAGTTTTTCCTATGTACAGAACTTTATAGGACACACTGTAGGTATGTAGTTTCTTCAGCTGGCGCTTATCTTTATTTGCTTTGTAAATGTTTGGTGAAAGTGAAATGGTTGGCACGAGCATTTAAAATCATCTCACCACTAAACCTATTTGACCCTTTCGTCTAGAGCCCACAAACATCTAAAATCGGCCCTGAAGATCCTCTATCTGACCCAGCTAACTGACAGACCAGCCTAATTTGTCAATGTCATTCAGAGACCCTAGGTAACATTAAAAAACTACAGTTATATAAAGTATGTGGTAAACCAATAAAGCAAATAGGAGGCTTATTCTTCGTATACCAATTTATATGAGAAACCAACTAGAAATATTGAGATGGTTTTAAGCTCACAATTTAGTTCTCTATGCAGTGAGAAATATTGAACAAAGTCAATTAAAGCACAGAGTTTAAATATTTTATTTAATTGCAATCTAAACTAGTTGAAGTTATTAAATGCACTGGTAATGAGATGCAAGAAGCATAATTAGAAGGATAAAGGCAAGCATAGGCAAGGCAGACTTCAGAGGGTTTGAATTTGAATTTTGAGTAAAAGAAAGATTTATAATATAGGTAATTTGATAGGTTTGAGCATATTTTAAGCCAGACCAAATGAAATTAAATAACACAATAGGTTGGTTATGTGAATACTGAATGAGCGTAGAGTTATTAATAAAAGTACGGGCCAGTGAAATGCAAGCAAGTTGAAAGGTAAATGAAATCGAAGCAAGAGAAAATACCAATTGCAAAGAGCAATAGAGAAGGAGGGCAACTGAATTGAAGAACAAACAGTGACGTGTGTAACATTGAATTGAAGTCCAGTGCACTTTAAAAATAAGTGTTATAGCAGAGTAGTGATTATAAAAACGTTGTGTGTAACGAGCAAGAACAATTTTACTTCCTTTTACTACTATAAAGGAAGTATTGGATTCACCCCAAAAATTCGAAATTGAGTTTTCAACAGATCTTCACGTTTTAGAGTCCCCTGATACCAAAAAACATATTTTTTTTCATTGGTCTGTCTGTGTGTGTGTCTGTGTGTGTGTCTGTGAACAGAATATCTCAAAAACAAAAAGAGGTATGGCATTGAAACTTCATATATAAGTTTTGTGTACTATGTAGATGAGACAGCAAGCTTTTGAAGAAAATCGCATAACCGGAAGTAGGTGTTTACTCTTGTGATTTTTCAATTTTTTTCGATTTTTACAAAAACGGCTCTAACGATTTTTTTTTAATTTTACATTTTTCTTACATTTTTAATGTGTATTGATGTGAGACAGGTGATTTTCCAGTTGAATACTTGTAAAGTGGGTTTCTTTTGTTTTTTTTCTATTTTTTTTATTAACTCCTATTTTAAATAAAACACCCGGTATATTATTACATTTTTGAATTCACCTTAAAATTCTAGAGAAAATTTGTCTCTTCAACTAACACTCGATTTTGTACCGTTTTTGTAGAATTTGTAATTTTTGAAAATTTTTAACAAATGGTTAAAAATTAAAAAAGAAATTTTTGACTAATTATAAGATCACTGTAAAAGGAAGTTGTGTGAGTGTATCACACCAGATTTTTTAGATATAAGAACGAAATACAATTTTTAAATTTAAGAAATATGTTACCAAATGTTATTCCATTTATGTGTATTTGTTATCAAAACTAATTTTCTATAAACAATATGAGATCGCTGTAACCTTGCAACGCGATTCTCTCTTGTCCAAGGAGGATAACAATCGTTCTTTTTTGTCAAGTTGGGGGCAAAATTGAGCTCCGTAGAATTTATGCTTTAATATAATAAAGGTGATTTTACTAAGTCAAAAAGTGTACCAGTGATTTATAAAAATCACCAGGCAGCTGTGGCAGTGTTTGCAGCAGTTTCTGCGACACAACAATTATAAATTTTCTAAATGAATTTCGGCTGTGAAACGGCAGCGAGCACCTGAAGATTTCCAACTTCGGCTACGTTCCAGTTGAGCTGCAGAAGCCAGGGGTCTCCACTACAACAGGTCAGAGGGGTCTTCACGAGCATCCCGGGACTACACTTGCTGCCAGGAAACCGACTGCAATCGGATAAAACGATCGGCGTCACCTGCACCATGTTCCGAGCCCACATCGGCTGCATTTTTTGAGGTAGGATTTCGCATTATTTGAGTGTTTGAGAGCAGGTAAAGCTAATAAACTTGAAGAATAGACATTGTTGAAGAGATTCATCGCATCTCCGAGGATCCAGTACGGTCCCTGTTTGAATAATTTGCATGGCGTCAGTTGAAATTGCGATTTTTGCTGGAATTTGATGGCCACACGGAAAGCCAAAAACAAAATTCAACTAGCGTCGTTTGACGTCACGGCTAAAACAAAATCGAGTCAGTTGCTGCTACGCGGTAGTTTAATTCAATTTACCTGACGTTTCCTCGCAGAATTTCACTGTTTAATATTCAAATAGACGCTATTTTGCACTTACGACGTTCTGTGTTCAATGACAAATTTATGAGGTTATGAGAAATTCGAATATAGTAGAGCTATAGTACTAAAATCGCGCATTGAGCTACCTTGAGACCAATTTTCTAAAACAATAATAATTTCAAAGACTCAGATCTGAACCCACTCTGAGGGAAAGAGTTTTTTGTTTTGCTGGAGCTAGCCTAAATTATTATTGCAGTTCAATAAAATATAGAAAGAGGCAATTAACCATTTTATTTGAAAAGTAATAAACACATTTCATTTTAATTAGCCTAAAATACTGACAGGCAAAGGTTAACACAATAATAATACCCTGAGCATTGTGGTGATTTGCCCTAATTTATATTATTTAATTATATTCCATAAATAACACACGTAGCGTCATCGCAATTATAAAGCACCGCAACGTAGAGCCTTCGCAATATATACACTACGCAAAAACCAGCACAAAATAAAAAGAAAAGTGTTAAAAATGAGGAGGAAATACTTGAAACTATACATTGATCCAGAATATACAGAAAGTAGTCTAATATAAACAATTTTAAACTTTAATCAACATTTAACCACACAAAAAGCGTTAAAGAAAACAGTTGGAGGTTGATTAAATAGCAAATAAAACAAAAGTGGGCGATGTGTCCAAAGCGTACGTTATGACCAAATGCAAAGATGGACGTTGTGACCAGAGTGGGCATCATGGTAGTGGACGCGTGCCCAAGGTTGACGTTATGACCACATGCGAAAGTGGATGTTGTGATTTGAGTGGGCGTTATGGCTATGGAAGTTGTGCTCAAGGTGGACGTTATGACCAGAGTGGGTGTTATGGCGGACGTTACGGCCAGAAATGGCGGTGAACGTCGTGTCCAACATGGCGGCTATACTAGTTGGTGGTCCAGGCCCCTTCAATTCTATCACCTGATCCGGTCATTCAGGCCGTTTTAAACATTATCCATTATAAAATACTTCATAGGACACCAACTGCTGGAGATGGTGATTTTGTTGCGGTATTAATCTCTGCGGGTAATATAACATCATTACCTTATGTAAATACGTTTATATGATGTGATTAAACTGCTGAAACCACACCCGTAGTTGACGAACAAATAGTAAGACATTACTTGAAAGTAGCGCTGTACCTACACTGTCAGAGAAGACTAAGAAAGCGGTGAACACAGAGATTACTGCATCACAGAAGCCGAAACAAAATAATGTTGTTACATTATTTGTTCCTAAGAACTGGGGTATTTACATCTTACAAGCAATTGAATAATTATGCATAGTGTATATTTGAAAATAGTAATATAAATTTGAAAAATGTTGATCTATAATCGTTTGTCCCTGGATGTATAATAACTCTGTTGTTGTTTTGTTTCGTTCACATCATCGTCCTCTTCAATAACGTTATCTTCAAACCATTCATCTGGAAATTCATCATTTATTTCTACTGCTATGTTGTGAATAATTGCGGTGAAAATAATAGTTTTGGCTCTGTGTAGGGACAGCCTAGTCCCTGTTGACAATATGGAAAAGCGTCTCTTTCACACACGATACTGTCTCTCTACGACATTGCTAGTCTGAAAGATACTTTCATTGTACAGGTTTTCTGCAGGAGTATGGACTTCCTGTTAGTTTCGTCATCAGATATGATTTAATTGCGTCACCGAATTGGAGGAAGTGATCATACATATCGTTCTCAAATTGTCGTTTTACTGTAGAGTTATTGAATACTGTCTGATAATGTGTTGCACTTGACCAGCGTGATACTATATTTCGTATTTTTAAATCAGTATCAGACACTGTTTGAACGTTTACGGCAAAACAGCCCTTTCGAGTTCTAAAGACCTCTGCATCTTCTCCTGATTCAATTCTTATGAGAGTACACTCGATGCCACTTACCACTCTAGGAAAGCTAGCTAATTAGTAAAACTTCTCTGTCATTCTGCTCATTCCTTCAACATTTTTATGTATCTTCAACGTATACATACTATAGCCTCTGATACTCTATTGACAATCCTACATGCAGATGATTTTGACACACCCATAAAATCGCGCATTGCAAGCACACTTTCACTAGCATAAAACCTCAATGTGAGTAAGAGTTGCACCATTGGTGGTATAGTTCCGCCTCTATAATAAAATAATATAATTATAATTTATTTCTAGTTATCAATACCCAACATCTTACTTGTTGGTTTGGAGCAACAGCAAATGTTTATTTTTTTGTAACAGAGCCGCTGTATTGGGTTTTATTAAACATCTTTAAAAAAAAATGGAGATCGTCGTATTTATCAAATCGGTTTTTTATACTTTTGTACAGCTGTATCCTTAAATAAATCACCGATTCTTCTTCGCATGTGAATATTCACTTCAGCCACTATATCTACAACGTTAGCTGATAGCAATAACAAAAGATTTGATACACTATAGGTTATGTTTACAGGCACCCTTAATATGGCCACAGACGGTCCTTTAAGTTAAAGGAGCTTTTAACCGATTTTACCATTACGTCACAACATTTTCACTTAAAAGTAACTTTAAATTGCATAATGAGACAAATCGGCTGTTAATGTTGTAGCAGTCTAGAGTTTAGCTACTAAAAGGAATACAGTCGAATAATCACAAAAACCTGATAGCTAGGCAACTTAAAGCACAGGTTGCATACTCTTCAAATAGACCTTTTTTAAATTTGGTAAGGTGGCTATTGGAAATATTTTTGAGATTGATAATAAAAGAGAAACTACTTCCTGTGAATAAAAAACAGATTGAGGCTTCATGGCGTCAGCATAAAAAGCCAAGATAAGAACAGAATCCTAGCTTAAAAGGATAAACTTTGCAATTGTAAGGTTTTAATTAGTATAATTCTATAATATATTAAGAAATAATTATTTTCATGCATATATGATTGATTCATTGGGCGGTTTTTCACTAGAAAAGCGGTTATTATTTAACTGGTAGGTAATAAATAGGGTAATTCATACAAATCTTAATTGAGAGTATCTTTGGTTTAGCTTTTTGGCCTCCCTTCTAATCCTTGCTCTTTAAAAGCAACGAGCCATTATGATAGCGTGGAACAGAATCCTAAAGGTTCGTAGAAAAACCTTATTGAAGGGCATAGCCGGGAAAGGAAAACCACCAGAATCGTGTTGTTATTAATAAAGAAACCTCACCAGAGAGAACCACTTCATTGGTTTGACGATGGGGGTCGTTCCAGTTACATAAAGTTCAACTAGATGGGAAAGGCAACGATTGCTGGCACCATGGATTATTTGTTTTCTATATAGGTTAGTCCTAAAAACTTTAGGAATATATAAATGCTGTTCAATTAATTCATATCATAAAATATGTTAAGATACTACCAAATAAGGGCATAGGCAATATTATCAACAGTCAAAGACTTGATGATAACGCAATATGACATTTAATTACCTTCTTAGTAGCCATATGAAACAAACCAGGTTATAATTTTAAAACTTCAATTTATAGGGGCTTAATGTTATAAAGCAGACACCTATCAAATAATAGGCATTTCTTATATTTTGGGAATGTGAATTGAGTTAAACGTGAAACCCATTAACAACATTAATTAAAACTATAAATAGGTTACGAGGGTATAAAGAGCTCGTTAGATTTATCTTACCTGAAAGTGGTTGAATGGTAGGAAAATATAGAAAACCTTCTACAAAACTATAATTTGATTAATCGATGAAATCAATATAATAGTAACTTTAATTCAATATTTCTATATAAAGTGAAATGTAGAAAATGCCATATTAATTAACCATTTATGTTAAACTTCCATTTTACAGAAATATGAACCTTGAATTATAAGATCAATGTAAGTATTTATATCAAAGAAACAAATTCACAATTTAAACTAAAGTTGTTGGCGCCCAATACTTCTTGTTTAATGAACTAAGACCTTTATGCGAAAGTGAAGTAAACTAAAATTCCACACTCATAATACCCATATCGCAGCCGAGGATTGAGCTAGTCGGAGATGTGTGAGCCTTCTAAGGTAGGTTACAATAGTTGGCACAATGTGGCATTTTGGTATCTTCTCATGTTGATACTCTAAATTTTTAGAATATTTATTTTTATCTTCCTCTTATTTCTCACTTTTTGGTAAATACTAATTATAGGTATGTTCATGTGTAAATTCTTTAGCCTTAAGGAGGACATACTGTTCTTTATTTCTTCTGATACGATGAAGCCGACCGTAAATCTTCTGTAATTTCCTCTGCTTTTGAAAAAGGTGTATCTTTCTATGTTCACTATAATATTACTTCCTAACTGTATTGTTTCTTGTAATCCTATTCTGTTTATCTTATATTTGGCTATTTCTTTTACTAACATTTCAACAGGAAACTATCTACAGTGTAGGTTTCTTTTAGGTTTAAAGTAGCTAAGTACCGTCTTTTATCGTTCATACGTAAGCATTCCGTGCTAATTATCCATTTGCCCATCCGATTTTGCTTTGCTTTCTTTTTTCTATAGCTGTTTGCTTTCTCTCCCCAACTAGCACAAATAGTCGTTATGTTCTGGCAACTACCTATTTTAGGAACTTTAACGTGTTTCGTCACAAGTCACGGACACGTAATAGGAACGTTTCAATTGCATGCTACCAAAATGGGGAATAATTCGTTGACCGAATCGTATTATTTCGATCTCCAACAAGTGCTATTCACATTGATATTAGATAACCAGTATTGTATACCTGAATGGAAGATCAGACTGGGAAGAGATCTGCAGAAACAAATTCTACTTTAGGCGATCTTCTATTCGCGGATGATTTTTTCGGGCAAAATGAAAAGGCACATTTGATGCATATGCTTATGCTATGGCTGTAGGAGGACTCACCCAAAATTATTGAATTCTTTGTAGTGATAGTTCCGGTTGGGGACATTTATAGATATTAGAGGATAGTGTCTTTGTACACATAGAAAAAGTTTCACGGTCTTACAGTACAAGCAAAACTCCTACAGAGTACTTACGAGTAGAAGTCTCCAATAAAAAGGGACAAGTTCGAAAAGTTGGTATAGACTGTATTGTTTCCGATACGAAAAGCTCCTTGCATTGTTTAAATAAAATTCAAGCGATCAGCGCCACAAAACGGATTATTATTAAGAGTTCCTAAACTAAAACCAATATTTTGATAAACTGTGTTGCTTTACAGAAATGGTCCCTTCAAAAAGTAGGAGTATAAGGTTAGCTACTCTGGCACATCAATTAAACCAGATTATGATAACTAAAATAATAAGTATCTTTTGTAAATTGACCTCTGTGAAGTTAGCACTACAACTTCAAAAAATGTTATTTTTTTCAAGAGCTTCCGTAGCACCCCAAAGAGTTCTAGAGTTCCTTGATATTTTTAAAAAATAGTTCTATGTATTTAAGAGGAAAAAATCTGAATCAAAAATTTGGAGGGCTAACTTCACTTTTTCCTCGAACAAATACCACTATAACTCTTTTTCAGTCATACTTATTGAAAAATGTCATAACACTTTTCGATAGAACTCGCCGGGGTGCCACTAGAAATCTAACCAAAAAAAGATTTAAAAAAAATTCTTTATAAACCGGAAAAAATATCTTTTTAATTTTTTTAAGTAGTAGCACCCTCAAGAGTTCTATCGATAACTCTAATATCATTTTTTGATAGGACTGGAAGTAAAAAAGTTACGTGTATTTTTGTGTTAATATCTTTAAAAAACAATGAAGTCCTGAAAACAATTTTTTAAAGTTCCGGTGGTTCTAATGGGAGTTCTAGTAGCCCCGCGGCGAGTTCTATTGTTAACTTTAATAACATTTTTTGATAGCACCCGAATTAAAAAAGTTGCGCGTGTTTTTGTGTTAGTATTTTTTAAAAACAACAAAGTCCCGAAAGCAATTTTTAAAAAGTTCCGGTAGTTCTAATGAGAGTTACTAAATTTAATTGTAGCGCCCCGACGAGTTCTATCGATAACTCTAATAAGATTTTTCGATGGGACTCGAAGTAAACAAGATACGCCCATTTTTGTGTTTGTACTCTTGCAAAACGATAAAGTGCTGTAAGCAATTTTGCTACAACCTATTTGAGCCTTTGGAGCATTTCTGTATTATAATACAGAAAGTGTTAGATATCAGGCAACACATATATTTTCATAAATACGTTAGTGATACCCTATATAGTAATTAGTTTTTCTATATTGTCGATGGCGTGGTAGAAACATTTTATTAAATTTATTTTGTCGTTTGACCGTTCATCGGAAGAATAAAGTAATGTAGAAGAGGGGGGGGGGAGTTCGACATAACGGGGTCACCTAAAAAGGTGATTTCTTGGAAATTTCGCTTCAATGATGCTGTGTGTCGTTGTAACTTGTTTATATTACTTGCAGCCTTTGATTGTGTGTCTGTTGTAAGCATTTTTCATTACATGAAAACACAATCTGATGTATAACTGTTTATAAGTAAGCAGGCGGAAGGTGCCAAGTTAACCACTCAAAAGGCCTATTTGTCTGTTTTCCTATAGAGTCGAGACCATAGCCAATGTGTTAGCCGCCCCGGAGAATCAACAACCTAGTGCTTACCTGGGTGGCCCCGATATATCCAACTTTCAACATGTACTATCTTCCGGATAACGAACGCAATTCCCTATGTGCAAAAATGTAATTATTAATAAAGTGTGTATTGACTAATAAGGTTTAATATATATGTATTTACTATCATTTCCGTAATATGTTTTAAAATGAATTTGAACATGGTTAACGGTTGCCAACAAATATTAAGTACGTAATATTTTTTTGTGACAATTTACTTTCATTGTACAGTTTTAATATACAACCCAACTCACTCGCGAGCGTATTTTAGTCGACTTTTTAACTTCGAGTCCAATCAAAAATTTTTATTAAAGTTAATGTTAGAACTCGCTGGGGTACTACTAGAACTCCCATTAGAACTACCGGAACTTTTAAAAACCTGCTCTTAGGACTTCGGCGTTTTGTAAAAGTACTAACATAAAAATGGGCTTAACTTTTTTACTTCGGGTCGTATTAAATTTTTTTTATTAGAGTTAAAGATAGAACTCATCGGGGTGCTACTAGAACTCCCATTAGAACTACCGGAACTTTTAAAAACCTGCTTTTAGGACTTCGTCGTTTTGTAAAAGTACTAACATAAAAATCGGCGTAACTTTTTTTACTTCGGGTCCCATTAAATGTTTTTATTAAAGTTAAAGATAGAACTCTTTGGGGTGCTACTAGATCTACCATTAGAAGTATCGGAACTTTTAAAAAATTTGCTTTTAGGACTTCGTCGTATTTTAAAGGTACTAACATAAAAATGGGTGTAACTTTTTTACTTCGAATTCTATCAAAATATGTTATTAAAGTTAAAGATAGAACTCGTCGGGATGCTACTAGAACTCCCATTAGAACTACCGGAACCTTTAAGAAATTGGTTTTAGGACTTCGTCGTTTTGTAAAGGTACTAACATAAAAATGGGCGAACTTTTTTACTTCGGGCCCTATAAAATGTTTTTATTAAAGTTAACGCTAGAACTCGCCGGGGTGCTCCTAGAAGTCTTATTAGAAGTACCGAAACTTTTAAAAAATTGTTTTCAGGACTTCGTCGTTTTGTAACAGTCATAACAGAAAAATGGGCGTAACTTTTTTACTTCGCGCACTATCAAAAAATGTTATTAGATTAACGATAGCACTCGCCGGGATGCTACTAGAACTTTCATTAGAACTACCAGAACTTTTAAAAATTGCTTTCAGGACTTCGTCGTTTTGTAAAAATAGGTACTTACACAAAAATACGCGTAACTTTTTTACTTCGAGTCTTATCAAAAAATTTTGTTAGAGTTATCCATAGCATACGCCAGGGGCATTAGAACTACGGGAACTTAAAAAAAATAAAAAGATAATTTTTTTCCGTTAATAAAATTTTTTCTTTGAAAATCTTTTTTTTTGTTAAAAGTTCTAGTAGCACCTCGGCGAGTTCTATCACAACGTGTTATGACATTTTTCAATAAGTATGACTGAAACAGAGTATTTGTCCGTTGAAAAAGTGAAGTTAGCACCCTATATTTTCGATTCAGATTTTTAAAAATAGCAAGGTACTCTAGAACTCTTTGGGGTGCAACGGAAACTCTTGACAAAAATAACTATTTTTGAACTTGTGGTGCTAACTTCACAGAGGTCGAAGTTCCCGCTACCACTTCATTACTCTATATGAAACCTCAACCTCACATTGTCTTCAGATGGACGCACACATTGTTTTTGTGTATTACAGTGCTGTTAAGGTAATTTGTCTTTAATAGGTTCAATTTTCTACTTTCTACTTAAAAGAAGTCAAAACTGAAATATTATATTAAGAACATGTTGAAATTTTTATTTTTGATAGAAAATGCAACCCATTAGGGTTGAAAACTGAGCATTTTAATGGTAGAAACATCATAATAAATAAAAATGTGCTAATTAATTCTGCACAATGGTCAAAATCAACTATAGGTACAGTATGGAACTAAAGTAACGGATAAATTCATTAACTTTTTTATTATTAATTTTTATGACAAAATCTTGAGGGGTATAGCTATTTTAATTATAGGGCATACACTACAATCACCTTATGTTGCTACGTCATTTGTTTTAAAAGTTATGACGTTATCGACTTGATTTTTAAAAGACAACCTGTATTTTTGTTATTGATTTTGATAGTACTGTTTATGTTGTTTTCGATGATATAAAATTTTCAATATGTTACATCTAAAAAAAATTGAAAAAACGGTCTTAAAGTTTAAATATTAAAAACCAATTTTATTAATAAAATGGTTTGCTAAAGGTAAATTCTAATTTTGAAAAAGCAAAGAACGCTTATTTTGTTATGAAATTTACAAATTGTTTAATTCTGACATGTAACTAATCTTTTGCTATTTTATCCACCGGTAACTAGATTTATTTTGCTCATTTCATTGGTTTTTAATATTTAAATTTTAAGACGATTTTTCTGGATTCTTTCAAATGGAACATTTTGAAAATTTTATACCGTTCGATACGGTATAAAAAGTACCACGGAAATCAATAATAAAAAACATGGATAATTTAAAAAAAGTCGATGACGTCATATCATTAAAAAAAATACTTAAGAAACTGAAAATCAATTGAAAATATTCCTCATGCTCAAAATCACTAAACCCCTTCGAGATTTTTTCAAAAAAATTAATAGCAACGACGTTAATGAATTTATCCGTTACTTTATTTCCACACTGTATAATATCGTAATGTAAGTATGCAGGTTTTATTGAGGTGAATGTACTCGCTAATCTAATTTTATTCCTTTCAGATATGTAAACTCAATTTTAAACAAACTATTTTTTAATACAACTGATGAAGCAACCATAAGTTGCGAAACGTTTTGTATTTTTTTAAAATGTTTAAAATATTAAACATGTTACCACTTATTGATTTTTTATTATTTCAATAGTAAAAATCATGCATTAATAAAATATTATATATTTTCTAAATGCATTGATATAATTTATTTCCAAAACTATAACTTTTATATTTCGAAATGTCAATTTGCATAACTAAAATTCATCTGTTGATATTTTTCCCGCATTCATTGCTGGTAGTAATTAATACTGATGTGATGCGGACTAAATGAACGGCCCCTGTACCACACAATTTTGCTCACTCTCACAGGCTATCTCGTTTGAGCTGTCTTTTCACGCTTGTTACTGCAATCTTTTAAGTGTCTGGGTTTATTCTTCTTACTTTTTTGTACTGATTCACCTAAGTCACTGCACCATTGCTGTTTCAGCATCGGGCTAGCAGAGCTGTAAACACAGGTATCTCGTCGTACTAAACCCCTACTTATAAAATATTAAAATTCGGTTCACTGATTCACTCTCAACCCGTACCTACTCAAATAATGTCTGTTTGCAGTATGTTTGGTGATTTCGTGAAAGTTTCCTGCACCATAAAGTAGAGTATACAAATTCAAAACTTTGTGCTAGATATAATTTCAAATTCTAATTATTAGAGCAATCTGCAGAAATAAGTGTTCTGTAATTGTATTCACAGTTCTCATTTTCATTGCAAGATACCTATAAGAGTGCAGCGAAGATCCCTCTTTTCGCGAAGAACCAAAGCAGTGGGTAGATGCAAATCTTTGACTGACTTTAGCTCTTATATAGTAGATGGCGCTAAGTATACTTCAACAGAGAAATGCTACAGCGGTATGCAGTTTTCTCTAATTATTGAATATTGAGAAAATATATTTGAATAGTATATTACCCAATTTATATAATAGACATATGTAGTTATACAATATAGTTTAGCACATTAATAACAGGACAGGAAAACGTCGGATTTGTTACAATCCAAACTAAGAATATTAGCAAATGAGTTAAAATGTTTATACCTAACACCATTATTCAGAGCGAATAAAGTTTTGCCAACGCTGATTGAGTTAACAACATGGTTGCAAACCCTACTTAACTCAGGAAAGGTATTAAGTTTGTTTTATAGCTCAATTTGAAGTCTTCCTGGCTCATTTACTAGTAGAGAAAACGTAATATAATTCTGAAAACACAGAGGGATCAGCATTTATTCCAAATTAAAGTTTTAAGAATAGTTAAATGGTTGACTAACGATGTTTAATTAAAACTGACATTAAAACCATTGCTGCAAATTAAGCATATTTTGTAAGCTGCTAATTATTATTCTGTAGGAGTCGCTGATATCATTTAAACACTTGATAATTATTGAAACCACAAAGAGCCATGCCATTTTTAAAAGCAACTAAATTGTTTCCGGCAATTAACAGCAATAAATTACTTATATCTGCATGTTTCTTCACAACGTTTGTTGTAAATGAGTAATTTTTCTCTGTATATTTCAAAAACCTCAGTGTTTCAATATCTAAGCTTGTTAATAATCTTCATTGTATAATCATAATCGGGCAAATGCAAGTTATTAAAGAAGCTAAAATTTTAAAATAATTGGAGAAACTTGTTCCAATATAATGCTTAGACACAAAATTTGCAGAGAAGCAATAACATTGAACGAGGCAATTTTTTTCTGACTTCTTTTCTTGTTTGAAAGAGATGATTGGACTTTTGTTAGAAGATAATATCAACAAAAGGGCATTTACAGCTTAAAGTTTATAAACAATGCTTCAGATGAAATAACTTTAAAAAATATAATAACAGAATCTCTACACTTATGGTAGAAGAGGTCCTGATAATGTATGTATGTAATAACAGAATCTCTATACACATATTTGCACAATAGAATCGATCGAAAATAAAGTACTGATAACAGTGTTAGAATTAGTCCATATTTGTGAACTGATCTAGAATAAAATCCAAAAGATGGGATTTCTGAACCAATTATAAACACCTTGTGGGATTGCATTCTAGCGATTCCTCTAAGTACTTTTCTATTTAATAAGATCTATTTCTGCTGACATCACTGCATAACATTATGACAAATTCAAATTCATTTAATTATTGCATATAAGAAAATTAGTAAAAATGGTTTAGTACTTATGCCTTAGGTTACATATTTAATGAAATCTTAAACCTCCTTGTGTATATTTGGTTCTGCTTTAGGCATCAGCAGCAGTGACTGTTGCAACACAATCGAATAAACTTAATTAATTCAATTTTGAATTTAATTGGATTACTTGAGTGACATTTGTTGAATGACATAATTAGAATTAATAATCTAAACCGACGATTGTCAAACCGTGGGAGTACTTAGGATTGTGCGACATCTTGCATTAGAATAAAATGCTGCTAACAATTTCATGAAAATAACATTGTATATTAAATGAGAAACTTCAACCCTAAATCGATGTTAGCAGATGCACATAAAAATTTGTACTTCCACACAATTTGCTTCGTAAAGTTGTTCACTTTGTCTATATATTCAACTAGTGATAATGATATTTAAGCAATTACATTTACATGAAGGTTGTTATGACTTTTCGAATTATAATTACATTGTGAATTATTTAGCATATTATTTGGATTAAAGCAGGAGCTGAAGACCTTCTATGTGCATTTTATTCATTTTTGTAAAATCTTGAACTAGAGGAAACCCTTAAAAGTTTACGGATTAATTTATCCAGAAAGTAAAGTTTCTAAAATTTAACTAAAATTATATAACCAGGTTTTTAGTAATCTATAACATAAAATCGGTGCTCTCTTTGTATGTTTGCGTGTTTGCGTGTTTGCGTGTTTGCGTCTATGTTTGTTCGCTATCTCCTCCGAAGATACTGGACCGATTAAGTTGTACGATGGCTTAAAAGTTTGCTAATTTTTAGATTTAGATCGTAGGCCGGTTTTCATTTTCAAAAAAAGTGCGAAACAGTTTTAATTTAATTAACACCTCTAGGCAGCAGGGCGGAGCGCCTTACGCCGTGCAGTATTAGCTCGGGTGCGTGCATTATTCAAACAAGAGAGGTGGTCTTGCGGTAGGGTGCTGGCCTATCACGCGGGTGGCCCCGGGTTCGATCCCGCCGATGCATCCTTTTTTTTTAAATTTATATTGATGAATCTCTCTTAATTTTGCGAACCGAAACGTAGTTCGGGTGACTCACTAGTTTTACATAAAGCTCAAAAGTGTGTTGGGTAAACTACATTTAGTTTGTCAGTTTGAGACACACAGCAGTTTGTTTGGCTGCTCGAGTAAACTTGGTGATAGGTAGTTTAAAAAAAAATGATTAGATAGCCAAGTAGCTTATTTTGTGAAAAAAACCATATTATTATATGTTTATACTAACATTACAGCATGCCATTAAACACTTCATGGTTGTTACAATCGCAGAACACCTTCATATCAATTTATGACGCCTGTGAAGTTAGCACCACAACTTCAAAAAATGTTATTATTTTCAAGAGTTCCCGTTGCACCCCAAAGAGTTCTAGAGTTCTTTGCTATTTTTAAAAATAGTTCTATGTATTTAAGAGAAAAAAGTGTGGATCGAAAATTAGGGGTGCCAACTTCACTTTTTCGTTGGACAAATACCACTATATCTCTTTTTCGGTCATACAAAATATCTTTTTTAAATTTTTTAAAGCTCCGGTAGTTCTAATGGGAGTTCTAGTAGCATCCCGATGAGTTCTATCGATAACACTCATAACATTTTTTGATAGGACTTGAAGTAGGAAAGTTACGCATCTTTTTATGTTAGCACTTTTATAAAACGACCAATTCCTAGAAGCAATTTTTTAAAAGTTCCTTTAGTTCTAATGGGAGTTCTAGTAGCACCCGGAAGAGTTCTATCGATAACTCCAATAAAATTTTTTGATAGGACTCGAAGTAAAAAAGTTACGAGTATTTTTGTGTTAGCACTTTTACAAAACGACAAGTCCAGGAAGCAATTTTTTAAAGTTTCGGTAGTTCTAATGGGAGTTCTAGTAGCACCCCGGCTAGTTCTATGGTTAACTTTAATAACATTTTTTGATAGGACTCGAAGTTAAAAAGTCGAAAATATGCTAGCGAGTGAGTTGGGTTTTATATTAAAACTGTATGACAGTAAATTGTCACAAAAAAATATTACGTACTTAAAATTTGTTGGCAACCGTTAACCATATTCAATCGCCGTTTGTTGGTAACGCAAAAACTCGGGAACGACGTGACCGATTTGGATAATTTTTTTTTATTTAGTTCGTCTTACTCCCGAGGCGGTTTAGCAGAAAAGAAAATTCGGAAAAATCCAAAGGGCGAGCCGGAAAATTGGAATATATCGAAAGTGGGTCTTTCCATTTACAGTCATTGCTTAATGGTTTGAAGGGTTTTCCCCATTATGTCATAGTCCGCATCAGGTAACCGAAGGCGGAAGAGATAAGACACTAATAGCAATTTATGAGCAGGGGGTAATTCCAAATGCCTTCCATAGGTCATCGAAGTCAGTCAGTCAATCAGTCAGACATTTGGTTTGTGTACAAGTGATTGTGAAAACAATTCCGTGTCGTTTTATAGTGTCCGTTACAATGCCAAAGGCACGACGAGCTAATATAGGTCGTCGCAGTTAGTCAGCTGCGAACCGCAATGAGGTTTTTTGGGACGTTGATTGCGAAAATGGCATTTACTTTTAAGTCCAAGACGATGGACATGACATAAAATTAAAACTCTATAGTGGGGAAGCGGGGTTTGAAAGACGAATTATTTTTGGGCAGAACAACGTATGCTGGGCCAGCTAGTACTTATTAAACCTTTTTAGCCAATACACACTTTATTAATAATTATATCTTTGCACATAGGGAATTGTGTTCGTTAACTGGAAGATTGTGAAAGTTGGATATATCAGGGCCATCCAGGTAAGCAGTGGGTTGATGATTCTCGGGAGTGGCTAACACAATGGCGATGGTCTCGACTCTATAGCACCCTCGCGAATAGCCCTTTTGAGTGGTTAACTTGGCACCTTCCCGTGCTTACTTATAAACAGTTATACATCATATTGTTTCCATGTAATGAAGAATCCTTACGACAGACACACAATCAAAGGCTGCAACTAATCTAAACAAGTTACAACAACATACAGCATCTTTGAATTGCAATTCCCATGATGCGCTTTTTTGGGTGACCCCGTTATGTCGAATTTTTTTGCCCCCCCCCCCACTACATTACTCTACTCTTCCGATGAACGGTCAAACGACAAAATAAACTTAATAAAATGCTTCTACCACGCCATCGACAATATAGAAAAAACTAATAAATTATTATATAAATTATTACGTATATAGAGTAGGTATCACTAACGTATTTATGAAAATATACAGTGTGGTTCTTTAACTGCGCAACAAATGGAACATTTTTTTATTAGTTGTATAACCGAAATTTAAATATCGCCACAATTTAGTGCATGTTTGATAACCATATCAGATGCATTTAGAATGGCTCCAAATCAAACAGCATACAGGACAGGACAAAAAATTTGAAATTCGTTCAAGAATAAAGTTCCCTTACTTCAAAAAATATTGCAAACTGTTATTGAGAAAAGTTGTTTAGAATGAAAAGTTATGCTCAAATACAAAGTCAGGGCCCCCATGTTTTTATTATTCTGATTTTATTAAGAGTTTTTTCACATGTAAATTATTATTGCAACAAACATGAAGCGGACGGTTACCTAAAAATATATAAATCCAAGTAAATTTTACAAATACGCTCCAAGTTGCTAAAAGTTCTATAAAAGTGATGTGGTTGTGGCTACTTTTAATACATAAAAAATTAGAATAATTAAAATATGTATCATAAAGGAGTAATACAAAATTTTCCAAAAAAGAATAAAAATTCGAATAGGAGACCGTGACTTTTGCTATATTTTTTTAAACAAGGGGACTTTATTCTTTCACCAATTTCATATTTTTGTCCGGCCCTTTATGCTGTTTGACTTGAGGCCATTCGAAGGGCATTTGATATGGTTATCGAACATGCACTAACTTTTGGCAATATTTAAATTTCTGTTGTACAACTAATAAAAAAATGTGCCAATGGCTGCAGGTTCAAATCCTGCATGAAGCATAACAATTTTTAAATAAAATATGCCTTTAGAACGTGCAAGACAAAACCGTACGACAAAGATAAACGAATGCAAAAGAGATAGCATGATTGTGAAAGGGGAAGTGCAAAGCGAGACGTATACAGAGAAACATTTCAAACAGCATGTATAGTAGTGAGAGACTTCGAAAGAGAAAGTTATAACAAGCCTCTATAGCTCAGTGGTTAGGCTATAAGACTCGCTACACGAAGGCAGCAGGTTCGAATTCGGCCAAGACCAGAAATTTTTTTAAAATAAAATATGAGTGACTAATTCCAAATCTAAAATGGAGCGAGCAAAATCAAAACCCAAAACAGCACTAGCATCAAAATTCAAAAATGGGTGTGACGAAATCAAAATGGCCGATGCCCCAGGAAATTTACGTGACGACAACAAATCCGAAGCCCCAGGCAATTTAATTGTGACGACATCAAAATGGCCGACGTCCCAGGCATTTTAATTGTGACATCAGCCGACGCCTCAGGCATTTTAATTGATTCTGTCCCCATTCTACTAATAGGCACATAACATAGGCTGTAGATTCTGTTGCATGCTAGGATGCCACAGGTATCGGATTCAATTCTGTTGGTTCGGGATTCTGGGAGGTTCTGGTGCTTCCTCTGAATTATTATACAAGGGAGAGATGGGCCTTGTAGGGCAAAACAAATGAGTAGTTAACAGCTTTAGGGACAGTAACTTTAGTATAGTAATCAACTGCACATCAGCTGTGGCTTGAATACGTTTCATATCTTATTATCATTGTTCTTTTTGTATTAAATAACAACATTCTATTTAAAAAAACAAATTCATCTAGTTGCTTTCATAGTAGTCACAGATGGACTTATGCATGTATTGAAATTTTTGTTGTGTCGTTTTATGTACTTGGTTTTGTTTTCATTGTCATTGTCCCGCTGCCTATGCAAATGTGATTGTTGTGTTCTGCAGTTATTTGTTGTTTCTGGTTAACAGTGCTACGTCGTTTAAGAACGTCAAGGCGTCAAGCGACAGCATTTCGTGTGCTACGTATGATATCTCTTATACCACCACAGAATTGTTCGCTTGAAATCTGTAAGTACAGAATGCGGAAACGATACAGTAGTAGAAGATATTTATATAACAATGAAAGCTGCATAAAATTAGTTTATACATAAATTGGAGATACTAAGGTGATGCAAATTGGACATTTTGCCGTTTTATCCAATTATAGTGTGCTTAGTATAGTACAGAAGCTAATTACTTTTCGCACGCATCTGACTGCAGATAGAGTACCTTCTACAGCGGAGTAGAAAACAATTTGTGACGTTAGCGCCCGTACAAATTAAGTTCTCGCATAAATAATGTGGTTAGAATCTGTACGCCGCTAATAAGTCACAATCGGCATGTGAATCTACTATGCGAGAAGATTTGACGATAAACGAAACGGTCAGTAGTGCGAGACTCTAAGTGCAACTGAACACGGCGCTTCCCTTTTAAAATTTTCTCCCCCCCCCCCCATAATATTGTTCTGGTAGATGCCCAAAAAGGTAGAGCCAGCAGCACGATGCTCTCTGGGTTTAGCACAAAGCGCTTGCAGCCCTAGTAGGCCATTTAACGAGCTTGAAACCGCCGGCCCCGCTTGGCCTTGACAGATGAACCCAATCCGGACTTTGTTTTGTCTTGGAAGATAAGCCATTGCCAGTCGCCGGCTTCGGTACCGATGGACAAATCTGAGACCAACGCTTAAAGTATTTGCTAGGCCACCGACTGCGGTATAGGTAAATACATCCCTCAACCCGTTCTAAGCAGTACCCTAGATTGTCGCCCCGGTATTAGGGTACACTCTCAAAAAGATCGTTTAAACCATGTCTATGGATCCGATACCAGGGGATCACGTAACCTCAATTTCATTCTGACGCCGCTGAAGCTTACACAAATACGCAGATTACGGCTTGATAAGAGTCTAGTAGGACGATCTATCCCCGTAACTAATTACAAGCACGACTTAATAATACGAAAACAATTTTCTGGCTCTCTGCGAAATCCTAGAGCACCACTAGTCGACAACCACAACTCTAGTCCAAAACTTAGTATATAACGTCGCTCCCGCGGCTTTGTAAAGTAGCCTCAGAGACACTATCGCACCTGTATTGCACTTGTTACACCCGCAAATGCCGCTACAAAGTTTATTTATCGTAATATTGTAGCACATGTTTGGTCACGAATGTAAACAAAGCCGCTCAGCTTCGCCATATTTACCGTTACACTTACAGAATCAGCCGCCCCACGGAAGCAGGGCCAATTTGAAGGTTTTTCGTCAAAACTACTGTCAGAGCTTGAACGTTGAGTGACTTACAAACCTTCCAGGCTCAGCTCTGCATCCACCAAACTCAAACCATTTTCGATTATTGTATGTAATAGCATTGCAGAGTTGATGTTAATTTAAAACATTGACAAGTAACATAAAAACTAATATACGTATTTTAAACGATATGTTCTTAATCTATTCACTCGAGAATAATTTAAACTCTGGCGTACGGGCTACCCTCAGGTATGCTTATGCTAAACAGTTATTAAGCAAAAATTAACCAGCCCAGTGCAGGCATTACTTTTTGTGAATGTGGGTGATGAGTAGATTTTCTTAAAATGTGTAAACATAGGTAATATTTATTTCAAAATGGTTTACAAATAAATTTCAAACATAGAATTTTACTACCTCAAAAAATAGAAAATTTTCAGTAATTTATATGTCGATTTTACAAAGAGCGCGATTTCAATTTCAGTTAACGACGCATATGCAACGAAGAACCATCTTGAGCAAAAAATATGAAATTATAAACACATGAGAAAACCCAATTCGTTCACGTAACTAACTTAAAAACCTTGCATTTCATATTATCTTTTTAAACTCCAAATATAAGGTCTAATTGTAAAATTTAAAAAAAAAACATGATGGTGATGCATTTTTAACCAAAACTTAAAAATATATTAAAATTTGTTTAAACATTGACTGCGCAATTACTTCCTCAACCAAAAATATTTCCTTTAAATATATATGTTTGTAGTTTGTCTCTTACACTACTTCTTTTGTTGATAAAGATTTTTATAATTTCTTTTGTGTTTGAAGCTTCGACAACCTTATCTCTGTTATTAACTTGTAATATTCTCCAAGACTTAGAGTATTAGGGAGTTTCTTATCATTAATTTCAGTTGATATCTCAGTTTAGTTTCTATCTATAACAAAACTTTATTCGTCCTTGCCATTCTTGTACTCCCAACTCTTCGAGCGTGTTCCATAGTGAATGTTTAGACGTATGGACGGGGAAAACGTTTGTTACTGCTTTTAACTAACGAATTCCGTCTTTATAACATGCATTTATAAGACCTTGTCTAATGTCTATAAGTTTAACCCAATCCCAGATGTGGGACAACTATTTCAGTATCCCCCTATATCTTCTGTTTTTCTTCTTCATCTAGATCCAGGTTGCCTGTCTTTGGTACATTGACCAACTTCTTTCCTCGATGTGGTCGACTCACCGCTTTTCAGGTCTTGCAGCGCTTTTCGTGCTTATTCTTGGTTGCTCGTATATTATGCGCACTGTCCATACTTCGGGATTTTTCCTTCCTAGGTATCCTGCACATCTTCATTTCAGAGTTCTTAGTCCACTTTCTTTCTGCGTTTTTTTTCTGCAAGGTTACACTCACTAATTTCTTCTACATCACCGTTTGAGATGTTTTCAGTTTTTTTCAGTCTTGCTAGTAAGTGTAGCTGTTTCAGTGCCGTATGTTAATACGGCAGAACACATTAAATTATACACGTGCCATTTTGACTATTCGGGTAGATTACTGTCCTTAAAGATATTTCTTAGACGACCAAAATCTACCCAGTTGGTTTGCACCGTGCAGTATAGTTCTGCTCTCTGGTTTGGTTTCTCTAGCTTGACAAGGCGTCCTAATGGTGTCGGCCTACTTGCGCCAACCCCCATTTTCGGTTCATTTGCGTCCATATAATTAAGGTATCATTTGCGCCGATGCTTGCAACTCATTAGTCATCACAACATCGGAAGCTGGCCGACTAGTGGGATTGTCTCCTACATGCAAATTAGTTATTACAAAAACATTAAATTTAACAATTTTTGGCATAGTTGCCCTAACTTCTATGCCTTTTTGTTGGTTCTTTAATTTTTGTTTTTATTGGGGATGCATTTTAAAACTTTAAGGGTTGTTATACTGGTGTCATAAAAAAATTGTTAAATTTAGTAATAACTATTTTGTACGTAGGAGACCGCCTCACTAGTCGACCAACTTCGGATGTTGTGATGACTAATGAGTTGCAAGCATGTGCGCAAATGATACAATTACTGGTGATATTTTATGGGGAGCAAGTCGGTCGAAAAAAACGGTGGGCGTAAATGAGCCGGGCGTAAGTAGGCCTATATCATCTGAAGTATATACGTTTCGACTCAATGTAGCTATATGATGTAACAATTTTCCATCCATATTTATGCCCTTTTTCCATTCTAGTTTATTGCAACCATTTTTCAGGGCTATCGTGAATAACGTAGGGACATGGTATCTCATTGCCTTGCCCCCCGTTTCATCGAGAGCTTGTTGGTTTAACTTTCTTCTACTTCTGCATAGCGTGAGTTCATTCTAGCATCTCGTAAAAATTTCAGTATTGTTCATAGTATCACCATGTCACAGCCTTCTAGAAGTCTACACAACTTAGTTGGAGTGATGGTTATATTTTTGCCACTTCTTAATGAGTATTTTCACTGCTTGCAAGTGACAAAGCATGTTAAAGCCTTTTCTAAATCCTGCTTGTTAGTAAAAACCTAACTATCTACTCAGTATTTTTCTGTCTTCTAAACATGGAGTTCAACAAGGGATATTCTTCCAGATTTCAGCGCTTAAGCAGTTATTCTATCTTCACCTTTACTCATCCAGACTTCTTCAAGTCTACTATACATATTTTGAGAATATTTTCGATCTCAAATAAATAACAATATAATAAAACCATTATTCTGCAAAGCAAAGGACATTAAGGCAATGAAACTCAGAAGCAAATTAAACACGTCTGTTGGTATTGTAGAAGAAGCGTTTTGAAACCTGCCGCTGGGTATGAATCTTACGTAAAAGCTGACGCATTAGAAACTACTTTGGTTATATTAGAGTGGTAAACATAGCTGTCGTTTGAAGCAAATGGCAATCATTGCGTGCCGTTGATGATGATAATGGCAAATATGTTAATTTTCACGCTAAAGAAGAACTTGATCCCGAGCGCAAACCAAAAGTCGCGAATTGTTTCACGCGGCCTCTCTGCGGCATTTTTAAGGGATAATTGAGCCCTTAAGAAGCGAATCAGTCATTCTGCTGGAGGCTGCCGGATAAGTGCATATTATTAGCGCAGCTTTTTAGCGCACATGCGTGCATATTTATATAATTGGCATATTATTAATAGTCCCGACGCTGCCCTTACTCAGCGGGAACGCTTTCCTGCGAATGACTTCGTGGTGAGTGGCTCCTCCGCCTCGAACAGGAAATGTACAATTTGCCCTACACGATGTTCGTGACATCTTCAACTTCCGCGTCTACTCAACGTGTTCTGTCTAAATGCTCTAAACATACGTTAATAAATTGGCCCGGCGGGAGTTAGATTCACACCTGGCAATTTCGGCTTACGTTCGATACAAAATACGCCGGTAACTAAATTAGTGTCGGCACGCACTGATCTAGGTATACTTCGTACACTTAGAACGGAGTGAGGAAATAAAGTATTATTAAGGAATTCCAAATATTTTTTAATAGAAACAGTTCTGCGAGTTTTTTGGCTTTAGAATATGAATATGATTGCTGCTGTATTCAACGCTTCGTCCAGATGTAAAAAAAATTACAAAACATTTATAGTTTTAAAAAATATTTAAGCAGCTTTGTTAAACAATACTATTGATATTAATGTTATTAATGAAGAGTAAGTTAAGATATAATAATAATGATTCTATGTACTAGTATATTATACTAAATAAACTTACTTACTTACTTACTTTTTCACTAGAATTTATACATGGAATATCATCAAAAACGTAGAGAAAACTTGAAAGGAGAAATTCGTTCATTCATGTCACAAGAGGTTTCAGAGGTTAAAATGGATTCAACCAGTAAAAAACCCTAAAAGGTTCGTCGGACCAGCTATTCTGATGCCAATATATTTACGCAGTACTCTAAACCACAACTAATATTTATACAAAGTATTTAATTGGTGTTATTGAGGTAAATCTGGACAATTTTGTGTTGTTAAGAAACTTGGAAAATAATAGCTGTGAGAATCGTATTTAGAAATAGAAATATAGGCCTGACAATTTTTTGCCTATAGAATTGCAAATACATAACTAGAAGGAAAACATTAGAATGTATCCTCTGTCACTACAATAAGAGGACACAATTACAAGAACTCGTGAAGTTAGCAAGAAGTAAATGAATCGTTTGCTACAAATTCTTGCGAGTCACGAAAGTATTGGCTCTCAAGACGTCATCACGAAACTGGAATAAAATCAGATAAAATAGAAACTGTGTGAAACTAGTAAAAGTATTCCATCCAATAAAACTATACCAACCTGTAGAAGCTGGAGCAAGTATCGCTTGTATTTATAATCCAGAGAAAAAGTACAGTGCTGTAAGTATAAGCGCTGTAATCAGTTATCAAAACTTTGTTTGACAGAAACTGTGAAATTGAGTGTTATCAAAAAAGTAGTGGGTGAACGTGATATTTCTTAGAAATTTGATAAAATTTACGAACATAAATATAACAGTAACTCGAGCATCCTTAAAATACTTGTTAGAAAATATTTGAGTAATTGACACTTTTATCAATAATAGGAATATTTTAGAATTGCTTTTCACTTCGATTCAGGATCACAACTCATTCTAGTGTATTTAAAAATTAAATCTAGACATAAAAGCAGCATTTCTTACTTTCGTCAGGTCAGTGGTAAAAAATACAGAAAAAGATTTCGTAGATTTATGACATGAGTACCTGTATAAAATTTAATTTATGGATAACTAAATAGCTTGGAATTTGTACGCCTCTAATACTCCGGAATTGGCGCTTGATATCCCTTGCGCGTGGATTGAAGATGAACCAAACGACCCAGCGATGCGCACCGCCGGCTAAAGCAAAGTATGGGGTAACTCTCCTTAAAATTTCCTAGAAAATGACACAGACAGAATGGCTCAAAAAGGAATAAAAGAAGAAGGCTTGACCTACTGAAGGAATTTGGCAGTCCAGACAACTCTAACTGGAAGAGCTGCCGGGCCACTTGGACCTCTCTGAGGGCGCTAATCCAAGACATAGATCTGCCTGAAGAAGCTGTCCATAACCGTACGGTACGCTTGAGCTGCTAAACCCACCTAAAGAAATCTTTTAAGAATGCTCTGAGCTCAACTTCATAGCATATCTGCGTGGGTTGTTGGGTACAGCACCTACAAATGTCTTATTAAAACGGCTCTCCATATCACGTTTTTAGCTAATTGTGCCCAACACTTGAAAACGACCCCCAAAACCACCTTCAAACTGAACCTTATAGCTTGTTGGATCCAGGACCTGAGAATTAGCTACACTTTGCTATATCCCTATGGGGAAGGGCTTAAACGCGGGGCCGCAGAAACGTCGAGGCTACGCTACGATTTTTGCACGGTAAAAGTTAATCATATCGCGGCGCTCCGAGAGCCGTTAAGACTGACCCCTAAGACCACATAGCACGAGTACTACCCAAGTACTACCCCCAAGGACAATTTAAATCAGGGTAGTTTGACGAAATTTAGTAATATAAATTCTAGACCAAATGTAAAAGGAGCAGCTCTTAGGTACGGTAATATTTAACGGTTTAGTTGCAGAAATGCCGGTTCCAAAGAAATACAGCGTACAAAGTCACGCGTTTGTACTAAGGGCTAACAAGAATATACCATTAATCGTGGGTTGACGCCATGACCAAATCGAGTTCTGCAGCATCCTCCCGTAGGCATTGTAGTTTCTTGCAAAACGTTGTACCTACATTATATCATTAATTCTAATCTAAGCGAACGTGACTTTATATTTAATGTATACTTTGTCTATATACTTGAGTATGAAGCAAACCATGGCGTTCTGAACTATTACTATTATGGTAAAATTAAATACGTGAGCAAATGAATTAAGAAAAATATCAGGTCTATAGTGTGCATTGCTTTTTGGGCTCAATACACATTGTAAATACAATGATAAACCTACTGTTGAAAAACAATGTATTGCCAGATACTTCAATTGACAGATATCAGTAGTCCTACAGGTTACAGGAATGTGTAACTTTAGAAGAGATACTCACGAATTGTTAAGTAATAATCGTAAATGTGTATTCTTGGGATTCGGTTGCTTTAACTCAAAATGTTGTGAAAATATACCTGGTGAAGTCAAACCAAATGCACTTGCTCCGAATAAAAAAATCTTTAAGATTAAAAGATTAAAAAGACAATTAGAGGAAATGAAGGAATGTGAAAACGAACAAAACCAAGCCAAATTGAATAAGCTAAAGTGAGTTTGTAAATTATCAAATCGCCTGTTTGTAGTCGGTTGAGTGAAGTTAATATTTTGCATTAAATTGTAAATATTAAGAAGCCCTAGCTTTAATTTAACTAACTGTCATACGTGTGAAACTATTTACGGGGAGGCTTTAAGCAAAGCTCGCTGGCTACCAGCTCTGTTCCCAGAGAACTTGCGATGTTCGAAGAGGATCACAATAAGTCGCTGAACAGGGTTGTAGTCGCTCACCTTGATTGTACTAAATTACATTGAGTACTATAATTACCAATAAAAAAGCATGCAAATACAGACTAACTAAAATAAACAGTACCAGAGAGTGATACCAGCTGCACCGTTCCATGAGGTAACTTTTTTCTTCCGACAAATAGTTAATATATCGTAAATGCGAGTAGCCTGAACTTGGTTTCCGTAACGTTCTTGAAACACGAGCTAATCTAAAGATGCAAGGAAAAAAACATTTGATGAAGCACAACTTGCAATATTGTTGAATTTCTGTAAGACAGGCCTTTATAGCAGAGACAAAGGTATATTCGGCAATATTTATCAGGAACAGAAAGTAGTAGTCAGAGTAAAGAATGAAATGACATATGGGATTGAAATATCAAGAGGATTCAAGCACTCGAATATCTCAAGTTTATAACTGCACCGATACATTTTCTACCCTTTTACAATAATTACGGTTTAAAATGTCGTCCATATAATTTATAATAGCAAAACTGAAGATATATCAAGAAATATAGTGTGCAAAATATAACTGGTGCTAAAGAAATTTCACACGGTATAAGCTAAAATACAAGCCACCGAAGTGAAACATTGAACAGGACTTTCTTCTTTACATAGATTGTCAATGGTGTATACAGAAGGGCAAGTTATTTGAACTGATAAGTTAAGAAACGTGTCGTACGATTAGTTTCATTTAAATCTCCGAGAGCTAGTTTTTCTATAATTTTTAATTACTCCAATTGTTCCTACCTTTGCAATTTGGTTCTTGAGAACTACTACAAATGTGGGTGCCAGTTGCAGCATAGCCATAACACCATATTCAATTATAACTATCACACTTTAGGAAAACTAATCTAACAAATTTAATGCCACAAAAGATACACATAGGTGGTTCTACAAGATAATTTAAAAATTACGAGTAATTTGTAAATAATACCAAATTCGCTGTAGGTATGACAAAGTTAAGAATCACTTAAACAGTTTAGCTGCGAACTAATACCTATATAAATTACACTGAATTCGCTAAAGTCAAGAAGAACCCGGATTTCAGAATATTGTTATATAAATTATTACCAATGATTCAATAAACAAACTCAAAAGAATTTGATTAAACATAAGAAAAGAGGTTATAAATGAAACGAGCATCGGTGCTAAAAAAACTATTTAATGACATGGATTACGCATTGCGCTGTAGGAAGAGGTCTCTCTGAACAGAAGCAGTTATAGATCTGATACAGTTTATCACATTGCGGAAAAGCAAATTATTTGGGCAATCGCCGGCTGGCGCACGTATATCAACAAAATTAGCCGTTTACTATTCTTAAAAATTAGAAGGTAACGTATGAATTCGGAAACTACAATAAGTAAATGCAATCATTTACTGTTTTTAAAATTATAATTAGGCGGGGTAGGTAAACAACCGAAATTAACCGATAGTTGCTCATTAGAAATAAAATTGTAATCAACTGGCGGTTGTTTACTAAATATACATTCGAATAAAATTACAAGTAAGTGGTGCTCAATCACAGCCGGCAATGTAAGGGTAATTACTTAGCTTCCGGGCACTCAAAATACAGAATGAAAATATTCCCCTGATCTTCACTCTTCGACGATTTTCGTTGAAAGACAATATTCAAAATGTATTAATAGCTAGTCCATTAAACATAACTTGTAAAGATCTTTGCGGTTACTTGAAAATGAAGACAGAAAATGCCTATAAATAAATACGCCAAACGTTAATCTATCTAAAGGTAAATATAACCTTAGATTTCAGGCGACTATTAGGTGCTTTACTTCCGAAGTAGCATAGACATCCTGAATTAATCAGACAGAATGCAGCAATTTTCCAAACTAACAACGCCAAATCTGTACTTAATATTGAAACGTTCGGGGTGAAACGGTTGGGTGCACGTCACCAAAAGAAGCCCAAAAAGGCATCTTATAACCTCGGAAGAAAAAGTTATAACTCCTAAAACTTCTAAAATTGAGAACCAGGAATATAGCTCTGTTCTGAAGTTACATATGTAGCGTTTTCGAAAGAAAGGAATGAAAGTTGCAAAATAAAAAATTACCAAAAAATATATTGGTAATTTGAAATGCAAGACGATGTTTCAAGTTGCTCAATTCACAGTAGTAGAGGAGAAAAACAGAAATAAAATTTGTGGACATTAAGGGTTGAGACATTCCATTGTTACAAGCATGAGATGTAGCTTTTTAATTTTCTTCTTACACACATGATTCATATTAGGCTTGAACAAAAAAAAACATAATTCTAGTTATGGAATAATAACTTAAATTTAATTTAGTAGAAGTGGAATTTAAACGATTTTAATAAAATCAAATTGAGGAAGATAGAATGGAACTGAATGTATGAAATCAAATCGAATATTCAAGACATAAACTATGATTCTAGTTAATATACGATTCGATTCGACGTATAATTCGAATCGATTTAGATTTTGATTCGGTGCAACTTAAGACTGGAATACATTCTTTATTCGTATCGATTCACAATTTCAATGGGTTTGCGATTACAAACGATTTGTGTTTTAAATTGATTCAGGATTTCATCCAATTAATGAAACAAATTATCAGGTAATTAAAATAATCGTTCGCTAAATTGATTTTCGAATCTTCATAAATTTAATTGTTTGAATATTTAAAATGGAACCAGGAAATAAAATATGACTAGGGAACTATAAATATCTTTTGTTAAATACGACATAAATCTATGACATGTTTTTAATGGTTTGTATACATTCTTAATTAGATCATTTTATGATGACGCTCACTTTTCTCCCCGTGCAAGAGTCTCCGATTTCCGAAATGCAAGTTCTCACAGGCCCGTTAGGGCAACCAGTAATTGCTGGACGGAATTTGACGCATTGTCTGTATGCAAAAACACAGAACAGGCGCATTTCTCCCGGCGTTTCCGTGTCAGCAAATGCGAATATTAAACGGCCTGAACGCGAGATAAGTACATTACCGTTTCAGAATAATTAGCTTCTTGCCTAAGAAGTTTAATTTCCACGAATCTGCCAAGAACAATGGAGGATATTAAGGTAAGCAGATGTAAATATTCATGTATGGTATAACAATAGCGCCGATTACTGCTCCTTCCATTCGATCTGCTTAGAAAGTCGATCTTTTCTTCTGATAGGAGCTCGTTCCGAGTTTCATTTATGAAAGTCATATTTACGGTATTTAACGGAATATTAATTCGTATAATTAACTCTGAATGCCCGGGAATGGCTTTTTGGGCCAACGCAGCAGTTTTTATTCAACGGAGACGCGGGGCTTTTTTTATGCACCAATGCAATTATAAGCGCAAGCTTTTGCAATTGAGCGACAATTATTCAGTTCCTGTATTAGGTAGGTGCGGTTTTTATATAACTAAAAATGCATTACTACATGAAAATATGTATTAAAAGGCAAACCTTACTGTCCAAAAGAAAAAATATCCCAGATTCGTTGAGATATTGAAAGTCATTCATTCAATTTACTTACATTTAAATTAAACCGACCTTGCACGAGAAGTAAAAAGGTTTTGGAGCTGGGAACCTGCAGTAGACCAAGCTTAGTAGATAATCTTCCAAATGTAATAATTTGCGAGCAAAAGCAATTGATGTTTATTCAAAGCATAAATACTAGTACGGCTACCTATTACTTTTTAATTGTTAAATATATAGGAAGCACATTTTCAAATGTTAGATGTGGTCAACTTATTTTTATAGTGTCGATATCGCTTACGGATTCAATTAGTTCAACTCAAGTTCTTCAATTTTTTTAATGATATGAGTTAGGAATGTGGTGCTTGGAAAAAGTTTAACAATAATTTACTAAAGTCTAGTACATAAAACTCTTTTCAAGCATATTTTGCATAAGTATTGCATCAGCGTAATTGTGTATAGGGCTAAGGATACTTATTTATTTATAATAAGTCTGCCTACATCCTTTTAATAATACACCTCCACAATTTGACTAAATTAACATTGTTCTAACTACATCATTCTACAGAATTACATGATAGTTATGAAGTTATAAAGTCATCCAATGCGCATTTGTTATTTGTTGCAATTCTATTCTTCTTACAGTATTTAAAGTAATACTGAATTAACTTTAGTTTTCTTACTTTTGTAGGAACGCAAATGCCGTAACTCCACGATCACACGGAGTTCCGACACTGTTTTTTCAATAGTGAAAATGAGTGTGGAGATGCATAATAAAAAATAAAGGATGTTGGAAGACTGTATCACACGAAAGGCTACGCCAAATTGGCTAAGAGTACACAGATAAACGTAATGAGGGACATAGAGTTCATATTTTCGATTATAAAGAATGTTTCAAACATCCCTTTAAATGATCTCAAAAAATTAGAGAGGATATGACAAGAACCATGTTAAGCGAATTTCTTGTGCTAACGCAATTGGGCATGACAATTCCGAGCACAGCTATGCGTAAATGCAGTAACGACACACTTCGATTTTTCCGTAGAATGCAATCTTGCGAATTTAACATTTCTATTGTGTGTTCCATTTTACGGTTAGGTTCTTGGCACCTTGAAGTTGCCAGACACCCACTAACTATCGTATATCTGACTTATAACCCTGAATATAAACACGTGCAGATTAGTGAGATCAGCATTTTGGCGTTGAAATTTCCAAAACTCAATCGATATATCCCCTGCGGAGTCTCACCAATGAAACGGTGCCAAAGAAGCAACGTGTTATAATTGACCAACGGGAGGCAATCGGATAATCGATCCTATTCTTTCTTTTCTCGAGTTGCGAGCAGACAGAACGCAACAAGTGGCAGACTGTTCACAAGAGCATGGAAAGTAAGTGTTCAGTTTATCGGTCACGAACGCCAATCCGCGTACGGGGTGGTATTATAGCATTTGCGGCTTATCCATTCATATGGTGACATTTAGTTCCGCCTTTTTCCCGTCGAAACAAGCGGTGTAATTTGCAAAAATATGTTGGTGTATGTGAAAGCACTTTACCAAAATAATTACGTAGACACGCTTTCGTCGGGGTGATAAATGTGAAGCTATGGCCGTGAGGTTCTATATTGGAAGACAAGTCTTTAAGGAACCCAGTGAGCAAAAGGTTATTAAAAACGTAGGTTCTCCGGACTTCCCGATTAACACGCCCTCTGTACTGCTCTTGAAGGTATCGACGGCGTTCTTCCTTTGTCAACACTACCCCGGGGAGTGGGATTCTTCTAGTCTTACATCTATCGGATTTCTCTCGAGCCGCTTTGCAGTAGTCCTACGGGGCGCACTCAACAGGTGGGAAGCCGCTAACATTTGTGAAAAGTGCTGTGGATGGGTAACTAGATAGTGGCGCGTTTTGAGAAAACTAAATACCGCACACAGTGACTTAAAACGTTTATCATTGTCGAGCAATAAATAACCTAAATTTAGATATTTGATAAGAGTCAGTAATTGCATTTAGCAGCCTATAAAAGACCTTATGGCGTCATATAGATATAGGGAAAATAATTGCTTAGTTTAGTTGTGTTTAGTGTACTTTTACAGCTTTTGTTTAAATTTAATATAATTAGATGAAACTAGTCCTTGCTTCTATTTGTTAGTTTTTACACGCGACCCTCTTGTGTTATTTGTGTAAAGGATTTTAGCGACTGCAAGAGATTAAGGTAGGTTCGTTGCGGCAGGGTCTGGATTGTCGCATACAAACGCTGTCAGCTAACCTAAAGGGTTACCTTATTTCCATCTTCATGGGCAATTCGTTTATTACAGGGAAAAAGAATTTTCAGCCGGTGGCTTCCCAACCTATAAATATATTTTTAATTCATCAGATCGTCACCATAATTAACGAGTACCAATTTGAACGCCGACCTTGTCGGCGAGCTGAGCTGACAAATTTTGTGATAGAAACATCGTAATGCAGTTGGGACGAATGACGCCTACATTTTACCAGTTTGTTGTCTTACGATTATCAAACTAAGGCGGTGGCTTACTTATACGTCTAAATGCAATGTTACGTGCAACAAATTGACGCTCAACCTCGTAGCGTTAATTTCACCTGTAACAACCATTCATGCTGAATTTTGGTGGCCAAATGACTATGAGCGGGGGGGGGGGGTGAGCGGATAGCCGTGCGAGCAAATGCTCGCCTCTCAGGTGGCCGGACCGGGTTTGAATCCCGGCAGACTCTAGTAGGATTTTAAATATCATACGCTCCCCGGCTACCACGCTAACACTTGTGGTAGTAGTTAACCCCTAAATTTAAAACAGGCAACTGGCATATAATAAGAGAAGGAAGAAGAAAAAATGACCACAAAAACTTGAGTTTTACCACAACATTGCTACAAGCCCAAGTAGCACAAGACTACCAATATCGGTCAAATGTTAAATAAATGCCTTTCATTGGCTCAACATTTCATCGTACAGTATATGTCTTTTATATGTTACACCAATATTGGCTCTACAACATTTATTTAAACATGTTGGCAATGTATTGGTCGGATGTCATATATCTGCTGTTGGAGATTTCTACTTACATAGGCGAAACAAAACAACTTTTGAAAAACCGAATATACCAACATAAATACTCAATTTAAAAAAACTTAATTTCACCATCCAATAAAACTGCACTCACAGATCACACTATAGAAACTTTCCATAACTTCAATTTTTCAACACCTAAAATTTTACATAAAGAGGCTAACACTCGTAAAAGAAAGTGCTTAGAAATGATCGAAATTAAAAAAAGCCCAAATGCTATCAATTATAAAACTGACATTGAAAACCTAAGTACTATTTACCATAACTTATTTAACCCTCGAGCGGGCGCGTTGGCGCACAGAGTGCGCCAGCCCCGCCTATCAGCCAATGGTATTGTAAATATGCATAATTGCACACTGCCCCTCTAGGTATTCCTCCGGTATGCTTTTGTGCTTCGAACTATTCGTTCGCCCGACTTTTAATCCCCAACGTTTCTGGAAAATTTTTCGGCCTTTGTCAAATTGCACAGTTGGCGCACATTGTGCACCGCGCGCCTGTGCATGTAAGTAAATATTTTCAGAGATTTAAAAAATTCGCTACTAAATATTTTTACAGTCTTTGTGTGAAATCATATTTTTAGGTTATGTTTACATATATTTTGCCTTACAGGGCTAGAAAATATCTTACCGATGGCGAATTATACAAAATTTTAAATGAAGATGAGTCAGACGTTGAACAACCTTTAGACGATGAAGAGGACGTCTCTGAAAATGAGGAAGTTGTAACTAAAAGTGTTCATGACACTGATTCCGAAATGGAAATCGACAGCGAAAAAGTTTATCGGAAAAGACCAAAGAACGACATGGGATAAATCAAATACCACCAAAAAATCGAAAGTGAAATGTAAAAATATACTAAACATCGTTCCCGGTCCTATAAACAGAGCTAGAGGACTTATAAGTGAAATTTCTGCATGGGATGCATTTATTGATTCCAGCATGATAGAAGAAATTGTAGAATGCACTAATAAGTAAATTACGTTGAAAAGAAATTCTGTGACCTATTTGAGAGAAAGAGACACACCAAGAAGAGCGAAATTTTCGCAGTTTTTGGCCTACCATATTTTATTGGTGTGAAGAAAGGCAATCATTCAAGTGTTGAGGAACTCTGGGAAACAGATGGTGGATTTGCAATAAAAAGACAAGTGATGAGTTATAAACGCTTTTTCTTCTGCTGCGATGCCTTCGATTTGATGACCATGACACAAAGGATGATAGAAAGCAAACTGACAAACCTATTATACTTTAGCACAAACATTATTGAGGGACTACAAAATTACATTACTTGGAACGCTCAAGCAAAATAAAAGGGAAAGTAAAAAAAAAATTTTCAATCGTAAAAGCCCTTAGAAACAGCTGGCGCACGTTGTGCGCCAAGCGCCCGGTCATGTAATGAATCAAGGCGCGCCCGCTCGAGGGTTAAATAACTTCTTCATTATTTTTCAACATATTTTTAATTAAGTAAAACGGTTCGAATTTTTCTTTCCAATTTTGTAGTTGCCCCTAAAATTTGTAATTATTTCATCTTTTCAAAAATTTTTCCGAAAGATGTCTTTTACTTTTAATTAAAAGTTTTTTTGTTTAATTACATTAGCTACTGTTTAGTTAATGTTTAACCTCAATCAATAATGATTGTTTAATACTTCAATTTTATCCATTTTGACGCCGTATACTTGCAATGTGGCTTTAATTAGTCATTTGCAAATTTAACAAAGCGTTAACATTTCCAATATAAAGCCAATAATGGAAAGCAAATGTTGACCCAACATGTTTGTGCTACTTGGGAGGACTCTGACAAGAGTAGGTACGTAAAACGCAAAGGTTAGTAAGGCCAATAGCTCACTGCTTCATCTTTCAATTTATAGTAAATTATCAACAGATGCGTGTCTGTCGTGACTTTTACTTAAAGGTACTAACGATAAATGCAACAGAATACTCTCATTGTTCTAAAAACCTCAGCATAACCAGCACAACAAATAAGAATAAAAGAGTAAAGAAAGCCAAGATAAAGATACCTGAAAACAGGCGCTGTTTAATTAGAGAGCAGATTAATCCTTTTCGGTGTGCGCTTAGCCGCTACTCTCGAAAATATACCATAAAGGATGCCGCGAATTTGGCCTTAGCTTATCGAGAATGTATGTAATGTTAACGAAACATTTGACTGCATCTCATGTCCTTAAGAAAGAGCAGTTTGGTTTGTATTGCCAACATGGTAATGGAAGAAGATATAATAGTTGACAGATGACCTGGAAGATAAACACAGGATTCATGTGAATGAAAATGGACATACAATGAGTGAAAATAATAGAGGCGAAGCAAACTTGAATGAAAACACAGAACATACGAGGATTGTTTGATAAATTCCCGGAAAGTACATGTACGCTAGCTTGTAACGATAACACCCATACAAATTTTTGGCAAACAAATAATTAAAATTATTTTAAATTTGCAAGTCGCCATCTCTCTACATTTTAGCTATAGCCCCTTTTGCGTGGCGGTCACTCGGTGCGCGGCTCTGTGGCGCGCGTCTTCAATGCAGCCGTTTTCCACACTATTAAAATTCCCACTCACAATTTGAGATAACGCAGGCCCCAAAACAGTGTAAAAGCACGCTCTTCGGCTAGAATGAACAACTCTTCTAGTCCGCCTGCCTGAACCGGTAACGTCTTCTAATCTCGAAAAACCTACCTGCGTTATGCACAAGGCGCTGCTTGCAGTGACGTGCACAACCACCCTTTTCCGAGACCCCGGCCAAACTTGGCGCTGATCGTGTGACTAGCTCACCCTTTATCCTGCCCTCATAAATGCTTAGGCGCTGCTCCCAGTGACAGGCATCCACCTAGAATCCCCAACCGAGCTTGACGCTGATCTACGACATGTTCAAACCACGTCCGCTCCCGGCTCAGTTCAATTCGGACATTGGAACGGTCCCATGTGACCTGTTCATCTTCTCAGTAGTTTATCCCAGACACCTTGCGTGGTATAACTCGAAATTCTCCGGGAAAGTTTCAAAACGAAGGCGTTAAGCATTACGTCAATTATCTGACTTTTTGGTGACCCCCCCCCCCCGTATAAGTCCAGTATTTCATAAGAAGACTCGAATCCATCTAGCAGCCGCAAGAGTAAGCAACTCCGTAATCACCTGTTACGAAAGCATAGAAACATAACCGAAACAGAAGGCAACTCACCGTTAGAAGTCATAAGCCCTGGGACACGCCGGTCCCCTAATTAAGATCATTTAAACCCAACACATGATAGTAATTTTTGGCACAAATAATGTTTGTTTGCGTCCGCAAACAGGATTATTAATTATATATATTAGACAGTTTTGTTACAATTAAGCAAACATACGATATTTTTATTTTATAATATATCAGAGTTAATACAGGGTGGCACAGGAAAACGGGAAGTTTTGAAGTAACGTAAGTTGCATGAATAAATACAGGAAAAACATATTTTATTGACGAAAGTGTATGTATGCAGTATACCATTTATGTTTTCATTAAAAAATGTCACAAATTGCCTCTTTACTTCTTAAAGATGACATCGGAGAGATGTGCTCCCTCTCGGCGTTCACATTCTAATAGCCTGTTGTGGAGACTCTGGAATGCTTGGTGTAGCATGTTTCGGGGAATGATAGTGATTTCGAGTTCAATCTTCTGTTTCGGTTCATGGATAGTTGCAATACGTGTGCAGTGCACCTTGCCTTTGCACAGAAGTCACACTATCACATTGCTTGTAAAACGTTCTCACAGCAATAGCACGTTCCGCACTACTTCAATGCTGCATGATTACAAAATGGCAACGCGTTCACAACAACTACGCATCGGTGCAGTGTTACCAACTCTAACGTTCAAAATTTCCCGTTTCCCTGTTCTACCCTACATGTTTATTTCCGACTATTTTCTTTGGATGTGTCTACAGTACCATGGCCTACGCATAGAGCTATCCGAGGCCTGATACGTTTTTGTAACGCCACAGCAGCCACAAGCTCAACAAATTGACACATTAGGTAACTTAAACTGAAACTGTTTATGTAATTTTGGAAATTTAGTTCGCTGTATATGTCCAATTGCTTCGTGAATATCTACTTGTCAAAATGGAGCTACATGACTGCATCGTTCAGCAGCGATTAGTAATCCGTTTTCTGATATTAGAAGGTGTATCTGATAAAGAAATGTGACAAAGATTGTTTTCAGAGTACCACCCTGAAACCAAGAATTAGGCCAAACAATGACAGTCCTCCATTTCCCAAGATCAAAAAAGTTTAAAACTTGACCGTCAGAACGCAAGATAATGAAGAGATTTTTAAGATCACCAGGGGATATTGTTCATAGAATGTTTGGAACTACGTGAAACTGTTAATGCTAGTAGATATTGTCAAACCTTGACAAAGTTAAAAACAGCTTTAAGAGACAAAAGACCAGAACTTAGTGGAAAAAAGATAATCTTCTCCAGGATAATGTACGCTCTCATACTGCAACGCTTACCTAGGATTTCCTAAAGAAATTCGTCTTCACAGTCATGAAACACTCTCCCTACAGTTCTGACTTGGCGCCTCCGGATTATTTATCCTTATCCCCTCAAAAAAGCGCCAAGAGGATTTCGTTTTGAAATCGTGTACGGCCATGAATGTGCTCTCAATCGACGGTGTAGTATGATTGAGGAATATAGTTAATGCGATCGCATTGTGAAACGTGCATATATTTGAAGAGGGAGTGATAATAGTTATTCTGAAAAATAAGACAAACCAAGTGTAGTACTGGAAACCTTTACTCTCAGCTTTCTTTTTTTGCTACTCAATTCGGGGGAGGCTTTTTTAATAAGCACAAAAGTTGTGGTGGTACCGTTGAGGAGAAGAAGACTACATGAAACAAAAAAAAACGATGAGGAAAGCAACCTGAAAAAAAGCGATTCAGTAAAAAATTCATCTTTCTTTAATGCCAAATAAATATGTATTACGAGTATATTAAAAATAAGAGTTTAACTTTATAGTCTCTCCAAAACTATTAAAATAATCATTTGAAATCCTTTTAATTCCACGAATTTAGAATATTGTTCACTTATAAAATATAACTACGTTGTTTATCTTTCAGTTTTAGTTTACTTTCTATATCAATTTATATAATAGCTCTTGCTAATTTGGATATACCACGTTTAAGCATGTCAAGACACGGCCGTGTGTTCGAACAAGCACCATAAGGATAACATGATGCGAATAGAATAGGAAGATCGACTAGTACTGTGGTTGCCGGCACGCTAAAACGTTTGATCTCTAGGTAATGTTGCTACGAGGCAATACCAGACGCGATTTTACCCATTCTCGACCTGGCTCTTAAAAATATTTGGGAATTGATTCTCACCTCGTACTCTACATATAATCCCCGATAGGGGAATATCTACATTATCTCATCTCAGCGACACCACTATTTATCATGCGATTTACATACGCACTTTTTTAAAATTAAATTTCAATTTCAAAATCCTCACGTATTTTACTCAAATTAGTAATTTTCTGCTAAAAGTACAAAATTTAAGCCCACATAAGGAAAGCTTTCAAACGCAGTAAACGGGAACATCGTGTAGTCATTCCTCTGATGTTCAGGCAAGCATTTATTCAAGAGCTCTTACTTATTGGCTCACTATCGATAAAGATAAAGAAAACACGGTAAAATCTTGCTCAGTGCTTAAGCCATCCAAAAATTCCTAGTCACATGAACTCACATCACTGAGAAGTCGTATAAAAATAAGGTTACCAAGTATGTCTGCTATACATAAAACTCGATGGTTGCCAATTCTGTTACGCCAATTACTGGAGAAAGTGTAACATTAACGAACATGATCGATAGCAACGTCGTAACTTTAGTTTTCCAAAAAAATGGCTGAAACTGGGTTGTGGCCATATAGAAGCACACAAAAAACTTCACCTACTGGTAAAAGCAACAACGAGTTAACCGATAACAGTGCCAGATTCAGTAACTTACCATAATTCACCCCTCCAAACCGCACGAAGTAAATGAGCCACAACAAAACAGGCTGAAAAGGACGACGAACACCAAAACTAAAGAAACAGCATCACGTAGTATCAAACATCAATAGTTCGTTTATTACTAGTGATTGTAGTAAAACATAGAAATCTGTCAATAACATCGACAAATATAAATAAAGCTAAATCTGTGGAAGCACCACGAACCCAGCAGAGAGAACAAATTACTGGAATGTTAATTATTATAATAAATTCAACGCAAGAATAACAAACAGGACCAGGTAAGCAAATAGATCAGGCTAGAACGTCTGAGCTACCGATGAAGAGAAATAATAAAGGAACTGAATGAAAAACATCAATTAGAATGTTAGTCTTGCGAATACTCCATCTCTTCTTAGACTTACTTTTGCTTCTATTTCCATACGTTCTCACCTATCACACGTTTTTAACTATCCTGTCGTCTGTCATTCGCACTAAGTCCCCAAACCACCTTAAGTGATCCTTTATTGGAACTTTGGGTCCAGTACTGTTTATAGTTCCAATGGACCACTTGGCAGAGGATGTGGAAAATACAATACGAGGGGCCAGAGTAGAAGTGTGAAAACAACAAGCTGTTGCGATGAGGGAATTGACACCCAAAATGCTGTTATTCTGGTGTACTGGTTCGTGCAAGGTTAACTTTAATTATATTTAAATGTCGACAAATTTCTACACAGGAATTTTCTAAAATTTCAAGACTTACAGCAACATATTCTCTACAATAAATAATTAGAAGCCAAACCGACATGGATTATACTTTATTGTTTTGAAAGTGACGTAACAATTTCCGCAGTTTGTTTTCATACTCCAATTTAGCCGAGCCCAAAAACGTTTACCAATTGTTAGCTAAACTGGTTCTGAATTGCTTTCAATTTGTCAGATTGACTTAAATGACAGTTATAAACAAAGGCAAAGGGGGTATTCCACATGGCGCGACCGAAAAATCAATACGTTTACGCGATAAATCACATACCAAGGACCAGGAAATACATAAGAAAGGCAGAAAACCTACAACTTAATTTAATGTACGCTTTACCTGAGCCACTAAACATCAGAGCTACAATCCATTTTTTAAACAAATCCCTCCAATGGTTTTGACGGAAATTGACCGGCAGACATGTCGAGCCTTGATAAAGCCACCAGGAAGTCCTCACTGGGATGACTGTCACACCATCTCTTCGTTGTATTAAAGTTGATCACCAGTGCAACACTACGACTTGCATCGGTCTGCCAGCTCATTCGGAGTTGGCCTTTTAGCGATAGAACGTATAATTTGGCAATCACGTCATTTTTTCTCTTCTTATGGTTTTATTTGTTTATAGGGTTACATTAACACCTTTACCATGGTTTTATTTGTGTTGGCTGTGCTCTTTACCCCTTTCGAAATTGCTCGAAAACTAGTTCAAGGCTATAGACCAATTCTTTCGGGCTTGGACTTCTCTTTGTAAAGTTGCCACCATGATATCCAGGTGTTCTGTGATCTTCTCGTGCGTCACCAATTGTTCCTGCTACTTGACACCATAAGCACGGCACTACACTATTGTTAATTTACCCACTATTGTTTATGGTCGCACATAATCTAATCTGAAGTTTTTGGGACCGCATATAAAATTTCTCATTACGAGTGTTTGTTGTGTGCGCCATTTATCAGTACAGCTCGAATTGCTGATTTTGCTCCAAATATATTTGCATTGATTTTAATTAAGGTGTGTGTTCACTATGAATTTCGTTTAAATGCGTAATTGTTGTATTTTTCTAATAAGATAAACATTTTTTTACATAAAAGAAATTTATATCGAGCTTTATGCTAGTTTTTAAATCATTCATTAATTCTTTTAATGAATTTCAATACATTCTTTCTCGATTCCGTTGATCTTTCAAAATGTTTAGTGTCGCAACTTCCACTTGCGATGGAAGCCCTTTACAGATTTTTACGAATACGTTAGTTTGTATTAGGATTATTTTGATTTTGAATGAAATTTGTTAGAATTTAATTTTCAGTGCAGATTCTTAAATTTTTGTTGTACTTATGTACTAAATTAGTTTGCTGATTGTTACCTAACATGTCCGTTTAATTATCCTTTTAATTAAATTTTGTAAAAATTTTGAATCTAATACTAACCTGGCAATTAAATTTGTCATTAGATATATAATTAGGGTAACTTGTTTTCGAAAGTTGAAATGTTAACATTTTCATGTCTGTGAGCCAAAGACTTGATACTTTTAATCCCTTTTTTGATATTGTAGTTTTAATTTTTTCCTGTAATACATAGTTTCTTTGCTGTGTTATCTGCTGGAGCTCCTTTGTTGTTAGTTTTTAGTTGATACATTTTGGGTGACGTTGGACGTGAGAAACGATATTTAAAATTAAATTTCAATTTGTCCACCCATCCTGGGCGTTCTTGAGTAAAAAATAGTGAGAAAAAGAGTTTATCGATAGCGACAACATTTTAATATAGAATACGCTCAATATGTTTCGGCAAAATCATAATTCTGATCGCCATCTTCGAGCGAAAAGTTGAGTGAATATCTTTCAAATATTATTGTTTACTCAAAAAAATCCACGGAGAAATGACAAATTTAATCTGATCAAGACAATTAGTTATGGTAAAGATGCATATGACACTTCCCCTAGTTTCTTGTTTATTCCAAAGAAAGTGCTGGCTGCACCTATAGCTCCAGCCGGCTGCGGTAAAGATTTCTATCAATTCAAATTCGCTAATCAAATAAAAATTTATGTGGATGCCGAAACACATACTTTCGTGTACGGTCGCATAAATTTCCATGCTAATGCAGGGGTGTGATATACCTTATTATGACGTGTTTTAGAGCATTAAGCGATCTATAATCAGGCCACTTAACCCGCTAATAATGCAACAGAACCAGAGGCAAATTCTGGCGGCCACCTGCTAATCCATTTTTGGCTCGTGCAGCGAAAAACCCATTTCACCTGCTGCTTTGTATTCCTAGTCAAAGCTAGGCCAAAGGCCAGCTTTTGCAGAAAAAGCCAAAAGCATGCACCCTCAGATATTAAATTCCAGCCTTAATTGAAGAGAGGAGCCATCAATGATGCATTCTGTAAAAAGACTGTCCTCAGCGCTGCTGCTTAGAAATACATTATTCATTTTGGAACAGAACATTGTCACACTGACAAGGGTCTTGTCGGGATCCACGAAACGGCGTTCTACTCGATGTATTCATTAATAATTTTGTACCTATCATTACGACTTAATTCTTAATTTCGGGCGAACGTTACGGATTAAGAGGGGCGTAAATTTTAAAATTACCGGCTGTGTTCATAAAGCGTACTTTCGTCGGAACCAACAAGAAATTCATCTCCCATGCATAGCTTACTGTGATGCATTAATAACTTCCAGGTTCGTACTCTGGCATTAAGCGGCTATTAAATAATTATTTCGAGGAGACCCGATCTAGAATTTTGCAGTAATCTGATTTGTGGCGTCCGGATCTCCCATTAACAAAATCCAAAGTACGATTCTGGTCGAAACGCGGTAGGGTGTAAGCTAAGGTTGAACTCTATCAGATCTTCCGCTTCGCTGGGCGATCTGTCGCCTCGGCTCCGCTACTGTTCTAAGATTCCTTCGATTTAAATTCCTCGAACGCGGTTTCATTATAAAACAAGCCTAGGGTTACATCAAACTCCTCAGTATTCTGACAAGCTACGGGTTCTAGTGGAAAAATCTATCATAACCACAGGCTTACCGCATGGGGACGCTCTCGGTCTACACATTCTCATGCAAAGCTATGCCGCGGAGATGGCATTCGCATTCGCGACCCGCGGATTCCAGGGGGGTAATGGTGCTGAAGGTAGCTAATGAACCCATTTGTGTTTAATTATTTGTGAATTTAATCGAGTTTCGTGGTAATAGCTTCGGGTTTTTTGCCAAATTGGGTGATCGAATTATACACCCGCTTAGTTGAAGTAGGTATCGTGAGGGGCAAAAAATTATTCTTTGTTCGGCAGTTCTAGTTTCGGTCATTTAAAGCGCATTTTCAATGCCGATTGGCTTCCTATCCATTTTTATATTAGGATGAAACATAACTAATTTACTAGTTTATGAATTTCTACCAGAAATTTCTTAAAATTTTGTATGTCACAAAAATGTTTAAATTATGAATTTAGTATGATAAATTTAGAACTGAAATTGTCAGTGCTACAGGTCTGTTAGTCCACGGATTCCACAAATTTTCCCCACTGTTCGCTACCGGTTGTTGTTTCTCTCCAGTTTCGTAAACGTATTTGTCTGAAATCTTCTGCTGTTTCCATCCACTTCTTTCTGGGTTGATTTTTTCTTTTATCAACTGCTCTTCCCTCAAGTATTGGTTTTGTCCTTTATTACTTCATTTTACAGAGTATTGGATTCACCCCAAAAATTCGAAACTCAGTTTTCACCATATCTTCATGTTTTAGAGTCCCCTGAACCCAAAAAACATATTTTTGTTCATTTGTCTGCTGTGTGTCTGTGTGTGTGCCTGCCTGTCTGTGAACAGAATATATCAAAAACGAAAAGAGCTATGACGTTGAAACTTCATATATAAGTTTTGTGTACTGTGAGAATACGACAGTAAACTTTTGAAGAAAATCACATAACGGGAAGTAGGTGTTTAGTCTTGTGATATTTGAATTTGGTTCGATTTTTTCAAAAACGGCTCTAACGAGTTTTTTCAAACTTTACAGTTTTATTACATTTTTAATGTCTATTGATGGGAGATAGGTGATTTTCCAGTTGAATACTTCTAAAATGGGTTTCTTTTGTTTTTGTTTTTATTTTTTTATTAACTCCTAGTTTAAATAAAACACCCGGTATATTATTACATTTTTGAATTCAGCTCGAAATTTTAGAAAAAATGTATCTCTGGAACTAACGCTCTATTTTCTACCGTTTTTGTAGAATTTGTGAAAATTTTTGACAAATGCTTAGAAATTAAAAATGAAATTTTTGACTAATTATAAGATCACTGTAAAAGGAAGTTGTGTGAGTGTATCACACGAGATTTATCTGTTGGTAGTCGACATAAGTGACCCAATCATCTAAGCCTTTACTGGTGGTCTACAGTAGCAATTGGCTATTTCTTCTAGATCTTTCTTCATTCTTCAGTCTTCTCCTTCTCCAGATTCATGTCATTCTGCCACATATTTTCGGTAACACCTTATGTTCTCAAATTTCCAACGTGTTTCTACATTTTCGTTGGAATCCATGTTTCGCATTCATAAAAAGCCTTAGGGAGTGTAACAGTTTCATATAGTAATAATTTTGCAACTCGTAATAATTGTATTGCTTTAAGTAGCCCCGACAAGGCACCAGCTGTCTCTTTTTTAAATGCGTTAATATTTCTTCGTTATCTTGACTTGGACCTGTTATTGTCAATCCTAGATAGTTACGAACGTTTTGTTTCAATCCTGTTGCGCCACCTTTCCATCTTTTGTCCTTTTCATATATTTTGCTATTTTCTTCATTTATTTTTAATATAGATTTATTTGTGTCTTAATCGTTATTTTAGTTCCTATTTAGGCTTTGTAATTAGGACTGTATCATCAGCATGTGGAACATATTGGCGTTTGTGGTAAAATAATCGTTGGGTACACATTTTGCTATCGCGAATAACTCGCGCTTGTCATACTTCTCGGTTTTATAAGAGATCGATGTCTTTGTTTCCAGTAGGATTCTATCCCTTGTGTGTGTCAAAGTAATTTCAACAAATTTTATCGTTTCACTTGGTATTCCAAACCTTTCCATACTTTAAATTAGTCTTCTCCGTTTGACTTTGTCATAAACTTGTTTGATAAACAGAAGGCCTAAAGGCAGATCATACTCATATTATTTGCTTGGTGGTAAACATTTGATCGATTACAGAGCTTTATCTTCTAAATCCGTCTAGTTACTCGCCTACTATTCCTTTAGGATTGTCCTTTAATCTTTCCCTAGTAGGTGTCACTAGTAGATCATACTACCTAACATCTGATATTGCTAGGCCGCTGCAGTTTTTACACTCTGCTTTGCCCCGTTTCTTGCGTATCGGACAGATCATAGCTGGGAGATCCTCTGGTAACTTCAACTTTCGCATTTCTAAAATTATATTTTAAAGTTACTAGTAGATAAAATGTGTATGGTTCTAATATATTGTTAGTTATAGATCTAATTTATTAATATTAATATTGGCTCTGCAGAAGAAATATTTTGCTAATTACAAAACTGCGACAAAATAGTAATTTTTGTATTAAATACGTGAAATCAGTGTTTTTGCTGCGTATGCGAATAACACTTTTAGCCGACACCGTTGGGTCGAGCCAGAAAGTAATTCTAATGCGTCAAAGGATACTCATCGCACACCAAATACAAACAATATTTTCTTTACTACCGCCAAACAAATATATCGATATTGTTTCATGCTCTAGTTGTTGCAGCACAAAAACGTCGTTACGACATGAATCTGACATTTAAAATTCTCAGCCGTCAGTTACCCGATAAAACGACAAAAAATCGAAGCATTCTAGGATCCGTTGCCACAATTACGTTTCGAAGGGCTGTAACAAAAGTTGCAGTAAACCTGACAGTAACTGATATAATTGACTAAAAATGGTAACAACTGTGATTAGGAAATACAACTACTTGCAAACAATAAATCTTGATGGTAAATAACCAAATGTGACTCATATGCAGTACTTTAATGCCACAACGTTAATCAAACTACAAACATTAAGACTTGACGATAAATACTCAAATTGACTTAAGGACAGTAACAACAGTTCAACTCTTAATTTTAAGTTAACAGCGGCGCTACGTAAAATGGCGACACTTCAAAAATCACTCTTCACTGCACCCAAATGCTTGTTAAAATTATACATAGAAAACACAATACCTTATAGCGGTTACACTTGCTCTGGTTACAATGTCCAATGATGATGCAGTCCGTGTCTAAGCGACTGCCCCAAAATGTTTGAAGAGCTGCGAGAAACGGCCTATGGTGCTATCTGTCGAGCGGGTCTCGGCGATGTTAAAATCTCTAAAGAGGGAACGGAAGCGTGCGCTACTTATCTTGCTCTCTCTGACTAATACAGAGACGTCCGGGTTGCGTCAAGTTGTGCAACACTCGTACGTGATTATGAAAATGTAGACAGTCTTATATTAGACAACAGGCCTACAAACTGGTAATTAAGATAAAGCGTCAGTTATACGGCAAGCAACCATATGTGAATTTAGATAAAATTTGACCAAGATACGATGAAATGAGTCAGAAGACACCAGTATAGGAAATTAAGGTGGTTAAATTCTGAAACATAGCTAAACTGTCAATTTTGGGCCTAGATGAAGCGGTAAAAGTACTGATGTTTGAAGTACAGATGCGGAAAAACCCTAAATTATAAAATTGTCCTTCCATAGTGCTCAGCATTCTTTTGCGACATAGTGCGCGAAATGCTTTTTCAAGTCACCAATGTTAAAATAAATATCCTATGTGTGTAGGTTTGAAGAAGGAAGACTTTGCGTATCAATAGCGATGCGTGAATGTCACCTTTTTTGAAAGATATAGATTATTTTTAATTAGCATTGTCGGAAACGTCACACGTATAAAATGGATTACACAGACTAAAAATATGAAAGTACATTTAGTTTTAAATTTATAAAGTTATCAAATAATGAAATAGCGAAATTAAGGAATTTATTTCTTTACAATATTTGGTTAACATTTTGTTGCTGTGTCTTACTTAAAGAAATACAATTTTCTACAGCCGAAAATGCTGGAAAGCAACAAAATGCAGAGAGAGATACCAGAGAGTTGTTGATGACAGAAATAGTGGAAATATATTAAACCAAAATAAATGCAGCTCTATAAGCATGAGAAAAGAGAGATACGATGGAAGAACAAGTCTGGTGTCTAGAAGGAAAAGGCCACAGACTAAACTAGACAACTAGTAGATGTGAAGCCAAAGAAGACATCAGAAAAACAAAACAACACCCATTAGTTTCAGTATTAGCAAACACTTTTTGTGATATTTGGAGTTAAAAATTTAAGTTAATGTTATTTTCCTCTGTCGTGTGATTTCTGTACCAAGAAAAAGGTATTGATTATTTTGTTTTCTTTCTGAAGTGATTTTAACCTAGCACTCCTTGCTGTTCGTCTCATCGATAGCATGAGACCACATTGAAAAAACATCATCAGTGTACTTCTACCAAACTATTGCTTTGTTTGTATAATACTTATTCTTGCTCACAGTTTTCCATAAAATGATATTTATAATGTTGGATAAACGGACACCCATAGTATTTCCAAAAATGTTGTTGATAAAATTCATTATTAAATTGAAGTAACCAATAGTCACTGCTAAGTGCTGTTTGCGTTTGTTCTTTAAGTTTTTAAAATGTTAACGACGTAGCTTTCAGTAACCCCATTTGCGCAACTAAAATACTCTGCAAATTTAACAGATTTCCCTTTTATAATAATCTGCAACGAAGTTTGTTTTTTATTAACAGCAATTAACTTAGTTTTGTTAACGTAATTATTTAAGTTGTTTATAGTAGTAATTTAAAAAAAAATTGACCACGGAAATGCCATCGCCGAACTCTGACAGCTTTACTTTATCAAAACAAGATTGTACAAAATTGTTATTGAAAATATATTGGTCAAATGTGATTCGAATACTTTCATTCTTTCTATTTCTCGCTCTTCTTCTACTGTAATTGGAACTTTGTATAACTTATTGAGAGTCTTCCGTAAATTAAGGAACAGCTAGTTTACTGTTTTCTTATATTGCCTTAACTAAAGCTGTAAACTTACCTGTTGTTTACTCTTTTGCAAAAGTTTTGTAACGGACTAGTTTGTGTCATCTTGGTATTTAACAATTATCCTGCTAGTGTGAAGCTAGATTGTATCATATACTATATTTTAATGTTAGGTTAAGACAAATATAGATTTAAAGTGAATGTTCTGCACTCTCGAGTAGGGAAGCGCAAGCCAGCTGACGCTCACCCAGTGTGCTATTATTAGAACTGCATGCAACTTCGCGCTTTGGAAGCAGCGGGCAAGGAGTTGCAGGTAGAAAGCGACCCAGTACGGAGGCACCGAGCAAAGATTTTTCGGTCTGGGAAAATGCAACCGACGCCAGGTGTAATATTCAAGCCCTAAGAAGGGAAGTGCCAGCTTGGGAAAGCATCTCCGAGATACAGCAGTTCATATCAAAAATCTGCTATTTCAGCTGCCATTCGAGCTTCGAAGAAGCCAGTCGATTTTTCCAACGCACGAAGTCTTTGTGAGTAGCTACCGAAGCTGTGGAGCTGACCTCTACGTTATCTTGCAACGAGGTAAAGGAAAGTCTAGTTATTATAGATAAAACCCACGCTTGAATGCCCGGTCGAGGGAACTGGAAAAACTGGAAGCGTAATTAGTAAATTACGTCACGTTACATCATCCTTTGTGCGCGTCAGTACAAAGCGCTTGCATCATCCTGTTGACACATCGCGTCAGATGATTTCAAGCGGCCGAAGGCAGAGCCGCATTAAATGGTTTCTTTTTGACTTAGCGTTGAGCATTGGCAATCACATTTCCACCTAAGGAATGTATTCAAGCATGTAGATTCAGCATTAAGCTCGTGGTAAGCGGTAATTAAAAATATATGGAATGTGACGGCAAAGCTGTTGCAGAAATTGCACTTTGAAGATTTCGGGATAAAAGTTGACCCATTTAGTGACCTGATGTTTAAGCGAATGCGAGAAGTTCGCAAAGCAAAAAGGCATAAATTGCAGGTTTCTGAAAAACACAAATGCAGTTCGTCAGCTCTCACTGATGACAAATACAAGAAAATTGACGGACGAGCTGCAAAATAAATGTTATTACATTGATAGTTAAGATTTGACGAGGAAAAGGGCTGCAGTGGCACAGTTGAATTATTTTCATGAGGAAGTTAACAATTCCGGTATGTGGCCTAGAAGAATAGAATAAATACACTATTTAGCAAAACGGCGCAAAGTGGAAACCGCAAACTAGCAGACAGCAAATGGCTGGTAACTCAGAATGAAAATCCCGAATTTTGTCCTTTACGATAAGAGTAACTATTTAGAATAGAGTAATAGGCTTTATTTAATATCATTCGGATATTTCAGGTTATTTAAGAAGTTAATAAGCAAGAACGAATCAAGAATCACAACAAAACAACTCTTTTTGGCTCCCAATCCATTCTGGAAGAACCCTTCTTCAGTTGGCTGGTACAAAAATTGTGTTGTTGGCAGAAATCAACTAGGCAATTGGCCCAAATCTGGTGCTGACCAAGTAGAAATTGAAACGAAAAGAGCAAAAATCACGAATCATTCTTTGAGGTTCACAGCTGTTTCGAGTTTAGCAAGAAAAGGTGTTGGCGAAGAGCAGCTGATAAATATGACTGGGCATGTTAGCAAAGCTTCCATTAAGCCCTTCCTCCAGCACAATGAATGTCATCACTCCAATATGATAAAAAAATAGACATTAGACACCATCTGCTTCTTTCTCGACTTCTACAACTTCTAACATACAGAACATCTTAACAGCTTTTGAGGAAGACTGCAAAACAACCGAAAATTATAAACTATTACAATTGTAATTTTCATAACAATCGGTTTTGATATTTTAATAGTCTGTAGAGTGTCTAGCTTATTGTTATTTTCTTGTAGTAATACATTTTCTAAGAACGCAAATATGCAATAATATTTTGCTCTTTTATTACTACGTCATGCAGTTCTACTTTTTGATATTTCTAAGGTTTTAATTATGACATCATACACGGGGCCGATAATCATCCCTCATTCTCATTGGATGATATCAGTCATCGGTTGTGTGTAGTAATCGACGTAATTTGTTAATATTCAAAACAGCTAGGTCGCAATAGAATGTCGGAAAGGGATTGAGGGCAAAATGGGAGCATAGTAAACATTTCTAATTGTCATACGCAGTAGCAAACCAATAGTTAAGGGCACTAGGTTCAACAACTTATGTATGTAGTTCAGTTATACACAGGAGTGCATGAAGAAGTAGGTACAGGGCAGTGGCGATTTCTTCTAATGAGCTAGGTGTGCGCCGCACACCTTGAAATAAATAAGGCTAAAACCTATTACTTAATTGTTGGCCCTTTAGTAGTTACATACGTCTGGAACGTGAATATTTGATTTCATATTTATAACTATCCCATCAAAAATCAGCTAATAGTAACTAGTTGGTGGGAATGAAGTACCTAAATACAGTATGGCTATTAATTTATAGTACTGAAAGTTTCAAACTTTTTTCACTTAAAATAATATGTAATAATAAATAAACACTTAAGTATTAGCTTTACGAATAAAATGTTTGAAGAGTCCTCCTGTTCATATTCAATTTTGCAGCAGATCTCCGTGGTGAGTCCATAATTTGATTGAATACACGTTCGTGATTTTCGTTGGTATCCACTGTTTTTTTCGTCCAGCTTTACCTTTTCCTTGGTGTAGCATACTTCCAGTTCTTCTAAATTTGGTTATAATGTTCAGTACAATAGCATGATTTGATGCCTGTTTATTGAAATAGTCCGAAAATTGTTCGCGGACGAGTTTAATGCTTGAACCATTTTGTCAACCTAAACCGTATGAGCGAAAATAGTGCTCAACTAAAAAGACTTTTTCTTCAGTACGTAACATTATTTACGAACTTGCAAACATATTAGTACATCTAACCAAAGCCACACGTCAATGTTTATGTCAAATAACAATGTCAATTGTTAGATGTTTAAGCAAAAGTAGGCCTACCGTTTCAGTACTGTAAATTAATAGCCATACTGTACTAAGTAGTTCTACTGCCACTATTGCTCGCCGTATTGTGTCGAATTGTAACTAGAAATTGCGAATGAGGTAGGGTGTGCATTCTGATTCTCGAACACCCGCAGTGACCGGCGATGCACTTGGACAGCTTGCAATATCCGCCTAATACGCGCGCGCAAATCGCCGGTTGAAGTGCTTTAGTCAGCTGACAAGAAACCGCTCACAGCAAAATTCGTTGAAGGTGATTGGTGTTCTACGAAGTGACTACCTATTTCTAGTTTGTTTTTCGATTGATAGTGTGGTGTGGTGTTTCATTAATGGCAGAAAAAACAGTAATAGAGCAACTGTTTGAAAGACCTTTTTTCGCGAGGTCGTTTGAAGAAAAGTTGCAATTAATAGGCCAACGCCCTTGCCCACAATTGCCGGATCTTGTTATGAAACACACAGTAAAAAAAGCAAACTGTAGTGACTACACGAGACATTTTTCTATCACGCAGTATGAAAAAACAATTTGGCTGGCAGGCTGTTCAAATAAAAATAAATTATTTTGTTGGCCATGTTTATTATTCAAAATAGAATCTACCAAAAATGTTTGGAATAATGAAGGCTTCTCAGATTTAAACCATTTATCAGCAGCTATCCAAAAACACGAAAGAAGTCAGACTCATGCGAACTGTTTTTTAAAGCTTACTTTATTTGGAAAGCAAAGAATTGATGTTCTACTAGACGAGCAAAAACGAGACGAAATTCGGGTTCATAATGAAAAAGTAAGAAAAAATCGGGAAATTTTAAAACGGTTAATTCAAGCAACATGTTTTCTGGGAAAGCAAGAATTGCCTTTTCGAGGACATGATGAGTCAGCAGCATCCTTAAATAAAGGAAATTTTCAAGAGTATTTAGAATCTACTCGAGAATTCGATCCTGTGTTAGATAATCACTTGCAAACATCAACAATATTTCGCGGTACATCTGCAACCATACAAAATGATTTAATTAAAGCCGTAAATAGTGTAATAATGGACGAAATAAGAAAACAAATGGGTGAAGCTGAATTTGTGGCTATTATGTTGGATGAAACCACCGACATAATAAATAAGTCTCAACTTTCAACTGTATTTAGATATGTACACCAGGGCACTACTTACGAAAGATTCATTAATTTTACTGATGTAAGCGCTGACCGAACTTCTGAAGGATTATTTAAACATGTTGAAAACGTTTTAGATTCTTTTAATATACATCAAAAACTCATCGGACAGACATATGATGGCGCCTCTGTTATGGCGGGTCATTTAACTGGATTAAAAACCAAGGTTTTGGAAAAATACCCAAACGCAATTTTTACACATTGCTATGCTCATGTTTTGAACCTGGTTTTACAGCAGTCTTTAAACAATGTTCAACAGTGTAGAATATTCTTTCAAACACTAAATGGCTTAGCAGCATTTTTTAATAAGTCGACAAAACGAACCCACTTATTAAAGGATTTTTTAAATAAAAAACTTCCAAATGTTGCCCCAACTAGATGGAATTTTACTTCCCGGCTAGTTCATACTGTTTATGAATACAGAGATCAACTGCACGCATTCTTTTTGCATTGTATGGAAAATTCTGGGGACTGGGACCATGATTCTAATGTAAAATTTCAAGGGTTTTTAGCTTTCCTTGAAAAATTTGAAAATATATTTTTGATGCGGTTGTTCTCAAAAATCTTTTCCCATGCGGGTGTTTTGTATGATATTCTGCAAACGAAAACATTCGACATACTATATTGCAGTAAAAAGGTGACTGATACATTAAATGCTTTTAAAGAGATTCGCGAAAATGACAATTCTTTTGAGGAATTTTACGAATGGACAAATAGCCAAATTTTATCAAGACAATCAACAAACTATGAAGATATGCGCCCAGCAAAAAAGATGAAGATTGACGACTCTGTTGCCTCAAAAAAATTAACATTTCGCCGACTGTTCTGTGAAATTATAGACAATGTGTGTTCTCAAATTAACACGTGATTTTCGTCAATTGAAACACTTAGTTATTTTAATCTCTTACACAGTGAAAAATTCTCCACGTTTAAAACAAAGTTTCCTGACTGTGAATTCGATAAACTGAAAACTTTCTACAAAAACGTGTTTGACTTTATAAGGCTTAAAAATGAACTTATAGTGATCTATTCATCTGCTGAGTTTGAAAATAAGCCTGTACATAAGATTGTTCATTTTATGTACAATAATAAGCTTAATATGGTGCTTAAAGAAGTTTATAAACTAGCAGTTTTAATTTTGACAATACCATCTATTACGGCATCTGTAGAAAGATCATTTTCTGCTTTGAAGAGGATAAAGACGTACAATCGCTCAACCCAGCAAGAAGAAAGGCTATCCGGGCTAGCCTTAATGTCAATTGAAAGAAGTGTTCTTATGGATCTGCAAAGCAATAAAGAAAACTTCTACGACGCTGTCATAAATAAATTTTTGGAAAAGGATAGACGATTAGAATTTGTATATAAATGATACCAAGTTTTTATTTTTTGAGCACACCCGAACTATTTAGTCAGGAGACGCCACTGGTACAGGGAAGCGCACGTTTTGGGCTGATTTCTATACTACACTAGGTATTTTTTTAGCTAGTTGTACCACCGTAACAAAACGTCTCCATGACTAAAGTAAGCAAAAGAGACACGTACTAAATCTCGTAACCATCCTTGATTTACAACGTACTGCAATGCCGGCCATACTATTTCAGAATTAGCATCGTTTAAAGAAATATCTAAATCATTAAATGAGACATATTGAAGTTTTTGCGATATATTTGCGAAAACAACCAGAAACACAGCAGTGAACCATCCTTCAAGTTGGGCTCTAATAATTACAATACAGTGGAGTACTAAGGAACCTCAACGTAAAAAAATACTATCAAGAAATATTTTAAAACAAGGTCCTGGTATATCAAGACTTTTAAATGTATCTACCCCTGCGGACTGTTTTCGTGCTTTTATGACTGATGAAATAATCGACAAAATTTGCTTTCACACCAATGAACGAGCAAATGAACAAAAGGATAAAAAATGAAGTCTAAGAAAATGGAAAGAATTAACACCTACTGAGTTTTTGGCATTCTTGGGTCTAAGCTTACTTTATGGTGTGCAAAGAGGTCGCGGAAAGGACTTGAAAGAGTTTTGTTTAGAAAAGTACGGTTTCCCCATCTTTAGAGCTGCAATGTCTAGACATCGTTATACAAATATACTTAGCTGTCTATGATTTGATGATAGGCGTACACGACTAGAGACCCTGTATAAAAAGTAAGATAAGAGATGAGACAAGTGGAACCAGTTTTCAAGGATAAATTGATTAATTGCTATGTTATTGATAGAATGTTTCAAGATGTTGTCATTGCCAAAGTGACATTTACCTAAAATGACCAATTTCTAAATGTCAAAGTGCAAACTCGCCCGTTTACATAGGTAAGCTCCTCAGAAAATTTCACTTTGACTTTGAATAAGTGAAAAGCTTTTTACCCTCCAATAAAAATAGTTCAGAAGTTAAACACAATATGTTCCATAGACATTTACCTTCAATAGTGGTTATGTCCCTTTTAATGTCATTTCAGGCAGATGGTAATAAATTTTCTGTTTTGTTTTAAATTTCGTGTTTATCTCCACTATACCTTATTTTTGAAGAATTTTAAAATTGTGCAACACAAATTCTTTAAATTATGCTGAACACTCTTATATTAATTTTCTGAACATATTTCATTCTCACAACTGTACAAGTGGAATGATAATTGCACTGCTTTATATTTTAGTTGTCTCTTTGGGATTTACCTCTTTACAGTTAATAACTAGTCTGACGTAAACTTTTCCTTGCATAATCTGTACGATTTTCACACTTCAAATTCTTAATAACAGACCTTTCTGTCAATATTCACATACAAGGGTCATTTTATCGAAACCTAAACACAATTTCTTACATCCAACTGCTTGTTTGGGATTAATATTTTGAGGTTATCTGTCACTCGTTAGGATCGAGCATTTGCCATACAATGGTTACATTTATCAACAGTGTGTGTGTAACAACCTAACACTGCAGATTAGAGTCTCAAATTGCTAGCCGACCCATAAGTTTTAATAAGTTGCAAATGAATGAAATCTGGAAAGAGCAACATACCGTTACTATAGTAAAACATGATTTAATAGTTATTAAGGTACCAAGGGCATTATGAGTAAAATAAGAGCCCAAGATTGTTAGTGTACTAACCGAGGGCTTTCGGCCCGAGGTGTGTACAACAATCGCGGGCTCTTAGCTCATAATGCCCGTGGTGCCTTCAAGGTTTTATGTCCTACCAATTTTCTTACCTAATTCATATTCATATTCAATTCATATAATTACTATGATATACTATTTAAGATTGATCTAGTTAGCTGATATAAGTTAGATTTGTGACATTAGCTGAGCTGTCATTAATTTTCATTGTGACAGTGGTGCATAATAAAAAGTTGTATCCATGGAAACAAATACTGTTAATTTTTCATAATAACCCTAGGGTTTTTATGAAAAAAATCATTGCCCTGGAGCGTCATTTTGTATCTAAGATACCTTAAAATAGAGTCATTAATTGCAATTAATGTACCGGTAGGACATAAATAATCATATTTTTAATTAGCCACAGAGAAAGGCAATACAATACAAAATAAACTATGTTGTAATGTAATGTGTGCTCAAATTTTTATTTATTTAATACATTACAAATAATATTAATTAATAATAATAAGCACTAAATAAAGGCTGATCAACGGTACGAATTTTCGGTTGCAATTGCTGCCAAAGGTTTACCTTTAAATGTCATAAATTCAACAGTATGTATATATGTATATAAGTGCGAGAAAGTGCTTGTTTTGAATTAGATACCTGTATGTATTAAAAGATAAAAATTATACATCTCACTTTACTTGCGCCGCATTTATGTTTTTTTCTTACTTTAACAAGGTATAGCTTATCAGTGCGTCCACATTCGATAGAAACAACTTTTGAAGTTTTATCTTCATCCAAGTTGCGATACTCAGAGCATGGGAGAATTTTCCAACTTAAACTTGCGAGTTGTCGGTTAATTAAGTTAGTGGCCCTCTGTACTTAAATGTACCCGGTTTAGTATTAACCCACCCCACCTCCGAATAAGTTAACTAGCTCTTTGAATAGAGTAGACATGGAACCAATTTTGGGTATTTACAATACCCTATCTGGTTCGCTCTGAAGAGTGTATAATTGTCATTGGTTTAGTTTGGTGCTATTGATTATTGGAAGCATTTAGCGGTTAACAAAATACTTTGAAAATATATTAGTTTTATTGTCTTACAACTCTTTAAAACGCTACATCCTTTTTATAAATTAGATAGGCGAGATATTACAGTGGATGGCCGAATTATAAGAAACACCTTGAATTTGGTACAACTTCTGTACTGATGCTTTCTTGAAACGTAGGTATATGCAGCTACCAATACAATTTACTGCATTTTTGGTTGCATGTCCTTAATTTGCAAAATCTAGGTGATATTAGGAGTAAAATTCCAGTTTGTTATCAGTATCAGTTTTATCATTCCAACGCAAATATTACACTTTGGTGATACTTTAAGCCACAACCGCTTACATCAACAGATCATGAAATTCAAAGTGTTTTTAATAATTTGGTCGCCGGCTGTAAAACAGTTAAATGGCTTTGTATATAATGTACCCGAGTAAAACTTCCCTACTCAAAAATACTTCGAAAAAACCTCTAAAATCTGGAGCTCCATAAATTTTAAGTTATCCGTAATCAACCGTATCACGGTCTATTAGATAATAATAGAGAAATGCTCTTTCACCAGATTAATTTTATTTTTACGTGGGCCCGATACGCACTGACCTTAAAAATCATAATTGCATCTTTTAGTTCGGTTGTATGTACATGTACAACATACTCTACAACTTGTATCCCCGTACTAACTCGTGAGTAGCTCGGCTCCAGCAACAATAGTTCGAACGTTACGGCTTAACAACGATAATTAATTACCGAAAGGAACGACGACTTTTTGACCGTAAAATTACAATACGCAAAATTTAAAGACAATAAATTACGAAGGAGCTACGGTGTTGACTTTAAACCTAAGGGTATATAATCTGGCGGGGTCCGCCGACCGAAACGATATGATAATCGGCCTGTTATTTTCACCTCCTCACAAATTAGCGGGTCGTGATCATGATCGGCTCACCTGGAAGTCGTACACCTGCATCGGAGTCTTAACCAGAACCGACCGATATACTTACACTTCCTCTGATTATGACGCACCGGGCAGGTGAGCTCGGATTGAGGAAGATTGATGGTCCTGCTTCGGTTATTGTTTTCGTGATGTGCTGCATTTCATTAGCGAGTGTTTATGAGCGTTTTTCTGCTACGAACCGCTATCTTCGAGTTGTGAAGGGCCGCTGCAGGAAGCTGCCGAAATTAGCTGCTTCTGTAGCTTCTAACCGCCAATTCCATAATTCACTTACGGCCAGGAGGTAATTAGAGCGGCCTTTACGGCATTCCTTGCTAGAACAGGATTTGGAAACAGTTTTTCTTTAAGATCGTATCTGCCGTTGCTCTCAATCTTACATATCGGTGTGGTAATAAAGCTCTGTCGATTCTCAAAGATCAGATCAAGGAGGTAGTCAACTGCCAATGTCCATTAATAAATTTACTGGGAGTCAGTCGCTTCCAGTCCCAGTGAGAAACAAAGTTTTTCTTGTTCGTTTTCAGTTTTAATTGTTAATTTGTTGATAATGGAGACATATTGTGTCTCGAAACGTTTGATTTTTAATAATTTTAATGTTGCAGGGTGGCGAAATAACCATTAAACAACAATAATTCACTACTCTAATATGGGCAGATTTGAGCAGAGATCCTAAAAAAAGGTTTCCTAGCTATAATACTTCGCCATATTATAATTTACATCAACTGACTTATTTTATTTTGGAACCATAATCTCCTTTGTTGGCCGTAGATAGCGGGCGTAATATAGCTTTTATAGCCCGAGAGCCTATACAGTTGCTAAGCAGTATAACAAACTCCAACATTGTAGTATAGCAACATCAACAATCTACATAGAAACCATAGCACACCAAAAATCACAGTGCCAGCACAACTATAACGTGGTAGTCTGTAATCGAAAAAACGAATCCGCGAATTGTATCCATTTTGAGAACCGAAATGTAATAAAGCATTGTATGTAACACGTGCATAATTCCAATTATAACAATCGGGGCGCGCTTTAAATATTCTCTCATGCTATAACATATTGATTATGCTCTTAATACATAAATAACTATAACAAAACCACAGTTAGCTTGCATCATCAGAATAAAAGTCGCACGTGCGACTTTCACTCTAATGATGCAAGCTGCAAGGTCTTGCGAAATGTTAGTGAATATGGATGCACAAACAGCAAAACGGCCTAAGTATCCTCGTTCTCAAAATACTCAAACAACACGAGCCACCAAAGAGCATGACCATCGCGAGGGTTTTTGCTCGACTTCACAAGGTGCAAAGCACAGTAAGCCAGAAACTGCTGGGTGTTCATCTACAAATACGACGCGGTCTAAGCCGAAATTCTATGTTAAGAAGAATATGTACAACCTTTTTTAGATTCGATAATTTATGTAGTATTTTCGGTACTGCAAAATTAAGACTATGTAACATGTCTAGTGCGTGACCGGTTAATGCTATGTTTGGTTTATTAAGTGTTAGAATTTTTGTTTTAATTGATTGCTGGTGTTGAGATATTCTTTTTTAAAATATTTGAGTATGACCGATATAATTTAGATTAAATTTTTAAACTAGATTAGATGTAATTTTATGTAGTTTTATCTTTAAGGTTTGTATAAAAACGTTTTTAAAAAGTATTTTGATTTTTTAAAGTTAGTTTTGATAATACTAACTTTTAGTACTGTTCCACATTTTTTCAGAAACTCGTAATTACGATTTTTATGTTTTATAGTTGCACATGAATTCAAGTTTAGATACCTCTTGTTTTAACCTCGTTGCGATACCAGTTGGTATTGGTTCTTCGACTACTGAAGTCCGTCTGTCTGTCCGTCTGTTGGCCCTATAACTCAAAAACGGTTTCTTGGTCCAAGACGATATTTTACATGAGAATTATATGTCTATCTGACTCAAAACCGAGAAAATATATACACGGTGAGCGCATAAAAAATCTGCTTTTTTTTCTTTTAGCTCAGAACTGTGAGTTAAATAAAAGCAGCTATACAGCGTTCTGCAATAGGCATATATTTTGGAAAAAGTGATACGGACATTGTTATGGTTTATCTAGTGTCATTTTATGTAAGAATGAGTTGTCAACACATGTAATTTTTACGCTAAAATTTACTTTCCCATGAATGAACGAACTTTTGCAGTTTTATCGTAACCAATTCACTTGTGCAGACAAAACGGTTATGAGTTGTGAATTTATCATATCCAACATTACCAGAGTCCACTAAGAAAAATCATATTGAGGTGGAAGATAAGTTCAATGAGAGAGAACCTGTTTCTTAACGATACACTGGCCGCCTGCATATAGCAAGAACTCCGGAAAATATTGAACATGGCCGGCAGGCTATTGAAAAACTATGTTAAGGTCTGTAGTTTCCGGCGAGATCCTTTGATCTTACAGCACCACACTGGTTTTTTGTGAGGATATCTCAGGTATAAAGTCTTCGAGACACACCCCATACGATTGATAAATTAAAGAACTTCGTCAAGCAGAAAATTCAGACAATTCTTGTGCTGTTGTTACACCGACTTATGTTTAATTTTGGAAATAGGTTAGAACAATGTATTGACGTTAATGGTGGTCACTTAACTGGCATTACTTTTAACCATTAGCAATTACACATAACAAACTTCTGTTTTGTTAAGACTGCCACGGAAAAAAGTTGGTCCCGATTGTCATAATAACATCATGACGTCGTTAGTGAGGTTGGAAGTCCCCATGAAATGTGCAGTGACGTCTATAATTGGCCTAACGGCTGTTGACGGAGTACGGAATAAAATAAAAAAATAAAAATAAATAAAAGAGCATCCAAGTACTTAATGATTTTGGAGTCAATTGTTGCTTTTACTTCCGAATTTTCGATTTGAATTTGTAATCAATTTTCTATGGTTTTTTAATTAAACATTTGGTCGGCACTTTCTCCAAAAGCAGCCAAAGCTTCTTGTACTTTATTAGCAAAAAATTTGTCAAGATTTCGATTTTGCCACTGAACAGATATGTGCTTGTACAATTTTGCACATATGGATAAATTTACCTTAACGCTAGCTATCTTAACCCGAGCCTCGCACTTCTTTTTGAAGCTTTAAATAAACGGAAGTTATTCTTTCTTATTGATTAATCAAAACCTTTTGTTTTATCAAGTAAAAATTGTTGAGCATATTTCTGGTTTTGATTTTGCCCAGTTCAATGCTAAAATATTGGATATTTATATTTTCCATAATTTTCAATAATAGGTGTTGATTTTCCAATTAAGAGCTATTCTTACTTCGGCGAATCGATTCCAAGCGCTCTCATTTAGTAAAATAATTTTGTACTTTCAATGAATCCCGCAACTATTGTTTGGTCTAAACTATTAGGTTTAAAAAATAAAAGACATTACAGCTCTGGTACACAGTCAACAGTCTTCCTGAAGTTCTTTTTGTACCACAAATTATAAACTTACTATTACGTCATAGTAATAATTTTTCATATGCTCTGAAGACAGCAGTTGGATCTATAGACCACATTAAAACAAATCAACAGAATTCATATTCGCTAGATTTGGCTATGTAAGGCTCGCATCGCTGTTTCTAGCTTAAAAATCTTGGCAGAAAGATGGTAGCGATCCAAAAACACAGAAGATCACAACTTGTTATTATTTCAAAGTAAGATCAGCATAAAGAAATTGCATTGTCGGCTTTTTTATTCTGAACATTTTCAGCACGTCCCTCGTAACGTTTCGTTCATAACTCTCATGCCCAGGGGTAGAGGTCAGCCGCGGGCTCACGCGATGGAAGGATGTCGGCCAGGGAGGATATTCTCACGGTGTTACAGATCGATTTTTCAAATTAGCGGCATTGCTAGTAATGGGACGATTACGCAGAAATATGCAGGAGCTGTAGCAAATTTCCTGTTGGGAATTATCTCACCTCGAAGATGCGTCACTAGCTGCAAGCCCTGCTCTGATTTTGTAGATGGAGATAGAGATGAGGACAAGTGCGTACCTCTACGTCATCTACTGCGGTCCCGATGAAGGATACAACTCATTATTAGCTTGTTGATGATCTCGTTAAAATTGGTTACCTTCAATGTGAGATCTGGTGGTAACATGCAAATAACTAAAAAAATACCTGCAGCTTTAGGACAACCCAAATTCTGCAAGACTGCAAAGAATTTTAGGTTTTTAACAGTTGTGCAAAACGAAGCACAGAAAGAAAACGAAATAAAGTTTGTCACTAGATACACGTTTTTCTACTAGGATTATTTTAAATGTGAAAAAGTCAGTATTATAGTATGATTCCATGGTTATTACTTAATAAAACGTTATTCTATCTAACCTATTCGTCACATACCAGGCGCACTTCCTAATAATTTAAAATGGTTGTACGGCACGAAGCACAGCGTGTGAAAACTTTAAGAATTGACCTCGTATAAAAATTCCATTTCAGGTAGGTTTTTGGAGCAATCAGTGTCTTTTGTTAGGACTACAAATCGGGCAGTGTTTGACGTGAAAACACCGAGAACTACATTAATACTAAGCAGTTTTTTCGTGCCAGCCTCGATTTCGAATCATGGGTAAACATAATATTAAAATTCTACTTTTCACATCGATTACGATTTGGCTGGTTGATTCTGAGCCGTGGTAGCGGCCAGCAATTCGTCTGGAGCAGCTCGGCACCTTTGAGGACCGGTCATCTGGCCATTGTGATGCTAAATCAGAGATAAACCAGCGAAGTAGGAGTTAGAGTTACCGTTGCTCTGTGAACTGTGACTGTCAACGACCGAATTTAAAAATTACATGGCTTAAATGTGCAGCACTGTAATTTCGTTAATGATATGCATGGCACTGCAGTGGGCTGGGAATCCGTGGAGAAAATACATGTGTGTTTAGATTTCTTCGACATGTGGTCGCTTTGAGACGAGGCTAGCGTTGTCATAACCTGTAATTGCTGCTTTTCGACGTTTTTGTTTGACTTGTGGTAGCATTTATAATTATCGGGAACATTGTTTCAATATGTAAATGCAACGGTGGGCCTTACGTATCGTGAGATCCTCAATTTTCGTTAAGGATGTGTGCCCGCGCCCTTGTAAGAAACCCACTCGCACGCACACAGAACGGATAATAACTTAAACGCACACGTCCTCGTTCTAAGTACGTGCATCTACAACTTCTGTCAATTCTAACTTTTCACTTTATAAAAATAGAAAATAGCTCCTGCTTAAGCGTAAGGCAAATTGAAGAATACATATTTTGTTTTAATAGCCGACAGCGACATAAAGGAAAATGAAGGGCGAGGAAGAATAGTAATTAAACAAAAATTAAAAGTAGGAGTTACAGTTATAGCGATTTCCCCGGATGTAATTATGTCAAAATCTTGCTTATCCGAAAATCCAGATTAATACCTATATAAAAACCCATTAATGACTAATTCCCAAATTAGATTCAGTAAGTGATCGTTTATGACGTCCTCTACTTTACAGAGAAGAAGCAATACATATATGATTTCTGTTAGTGGTAGTGTAAGTTTTCAGCTTCCTTTTTACATATTCCCGTTTGTGTCATTGTAGCGTCAATCCTTCTTCCATGTGTGTTTCTATGCTTAGTCATCTATTTCACTTCTCTTAGTATTTTTTCCTTCTCGACGATATTTCCGTCAGATGGTTCTGCTACGTCTTCCTTGGCTTTCCCTGGGTCTTCTGCTTTCTCTTCTCGCCTGGTATATCCGTTTTGTTAATCATCGTTTGTAATAAGGTTGAGGCTGCGGAAAATTCCGGCCCTGGTGGGATTCGAACCGAGGACTTGCTTAATGCAAGGCAAGCGCTTAACATCTGCGCTACTCGGCTTCTTTTAATATCCAATACTTAATAGTATAAATTGCGAATAATCATTGGTACAAATTTCAAATAATTATGAGCCGGTCTAAAGTTACTCAGTAGTACAAATTTTAAATAAAAGGCTTACACAACAATCCTAACACAGGTACAACCATGATCTACAGCAGTTTAAAATTAAAGGCGGGCGCAATTATCCTAGACGTCGTGGTTGGGAAGTCGTTTATTCAGGTACGCAGTTCGTGAAGCGAACTGTACAGTAGAAGCCAACGTCCGAATTGGTAGCAATCGGGTGAACTTTTAACACTGGTTTTCTGATGGCTTCTTGTAAAATTTCACTTAAAAGAAAGGAAGATAAAACTTGATCTTAGCTTCCTTTGAGCCCCTTCTGCACACTATGTGATGATGTAGGTAAGCGGAGGTTCACACATCCAAAGGTTGAAATGCTGGTGATAACAGCTTGAATCATGCAAACGGCGACGGTTCGGACGTGTGCTTGGCGTTCCACGGCCGGTGTTGAACCTATGAGTTTCAGGAGCCCCGGACTGGTTGCTAAAGGAAAGGGAGAGCCCAAAATAGACTCATGGATGCTTTCGATAAGAAACAACCGGTGCAAACAGTTTTGAAAGGACTTACCGTAGATGAATTTGGGCAACGTTCCGCTGAATGACAGGTGAAGCGCATACAAAATCCGCCAACTAGGCGCGAGCAACAAATCCTCCACAGAAAAGCCCGGACTACAACAACCCGCAACTTTTGCGGGAGCCATGTGCAAAACAACCATATTCTGTAAGCCCGTAGAGCTGCAGGGCAATTTCAAAGACGCTACTAAGTCACCATCACGGCGTTCGAGGAAAAAAGAGACGCGACATAAGAGTCAAAGAAGGCAGTGAGTGCGTAAACATACAAAAACCTGCACCACTTTTGAGTAGTGATCGCCAATGTAATTGGTCATTTGTTAGAATCAAAGCTAAGTTTTGTATATATTGACGTCTTGGTATACTAACGTCGATGTATATTGCAACATAAATTATTTGTGAGGTCATTTCAGCTACATTCAATGTAAAAATAATCAAGAAGACAAAAAAATTTACAAACGTAAACGGTCGCGCCAAGTCTCACAGACTTTTTTTCAAATAACTCACGAACACTAACAACTGTGCTTATGCCGATTATCGGGAAGCAAGTAAGTTTAAAAATTTGAAGCTACCGAGACGCACAACCCTATTACACCACCTTTAACAAATTCCTACTCAATAAGTATGCATCGGGTCTGTGAGACTTGGCGCGACCACTACAGGGTTAAAACACTTATAAAAACAGAAATAAAATAAAAGATAATTAAAGAAACTTACGATAATATCTGGATTTACCAGCATATAGGTACACAATATTCCCGTTTAGTTTTACAGTTCCTTCCACGTTCCTGCATACGCTTTCTCATGGTTTGCTTAGTTTTATATTGTATAAAGCTATCCCCTTCTTTTACCCCCTTGTTCATTTAAAAAAAAATTGTTTTGCAGTACCTTTCACGTACCTACTTACTCTCTCCTTTCAATCCCTTGTTCATTTTAAGATTTTAAATTATTCCCATCCTTTCCCAGTGCATGTCACGTTCCTATACATACTTTCTTTTGCCTTCCATAGTTTTATATGGACAAATGATATGGTTTTGTTATATTTTGAAAATACTTTAAGTAGTTCACGTTCAGTCTTCCAATCTCTTCCACGTTCCCACATATACTCCACTTTGCCATTTTTAGTTTTATTTGAACTACGGCTATTCCCTTGTTTATTTAATAGTTATTTATGCACCAAGGGAATAAAGTAGGTGTTTTAGTTCAGGCATAGACATGTATTTTTCTCTCTTTCACTCGGGAGACATATACAAGGAAATAAAACCTATGTTACTCCCACAGTGCATAAGCGAGCACAATTTTATTGCAAAAAAATTAAATGTGAAAACTTAATAATAATTGACTTTTAAGCTTTTGTGGTTTATTTCGAATACATCTAGGTAGGCAGTTGTCTATTTGACGTTATTTTTTTATTGACGTTTGTTACGTTTGCACTGTCGTTTGGTTTCCATAGGAACTTTAAATCCCAACGCTTACTTTACTCCATATTTTGAGGAAATGTAACATGGCTTTTTCCCGTTGCTACATAATTGCTCTTTCACTTTCCTTAATTTTACTTCGATATTTAGTTCATTGACTGTATATCATAGACGATGCTTTGACTCCGTTTCGAATGTATCATCAAATATGCGTGTTTTCCGCGCAGGGTGAAAATATGATCTTGCATTTCTCTCCATTGTCTGTAACTAGCTTTCTTTCTTAAGCTGTGTTTGTACAGCATGTTTCAATTTTCTTCCCAATATTTTTCCGTAAATTTGTAAGGGTACGAGTGTCAGGCATATAACTATAATTTCATGGAATTATAAAATTCGTCTATCAGTCCTTATAGGTACTTATAGAGTTTCTCTACCTTTGTCGTGAATCCTAGTGCGGCAGTTTATAACGCTATCTCTTCTGCGTTGTAATAATTTCTGCGAATTTTTCATATCGTATAGTGATTTTAAGCGCAACTTGAAACGGGAAATTTATCTGGCTATTTTGAGGGTGTTTACAATGGCATTTCAATATATAGCCGATTGAGCATATTATATGATTCTTATTGTCTTTTAGCACATTTATTCATAATTAGCTTTTTATTATTATTATAGGCCAGTGACCTGTATTAAACACGAACTGGCTCTATGAGCTTGCCTTGCCCTTAGGGCGAGTAGGTGGCTAGCCTAGCTCGTCGAAAGTGAGAAAGAGTTCCCTTCTTAGGTATTAACGACTATCAGAAGTGTTAGCGAGGTAGCTGGCGAGCGTACCATTTTAAACTCTAGGTTAGCCGGGATTCGAAGCCGGGTCGGCCACCTGTATTTCCTCGTTGGGCCATCCGCTCACCTTAATTAGATTCAATTATTTTGAAGTGCACCATTGGAAGATCTAAACGCGCCTCAAGGTGTGTTGTGGATTCTGCTCCAAGATGTTTTTGTGCCGGTCTCGCTAAAATGTAGAAATATGAAGTCGAGAAGTTGCCAGCAGATACCGATGTTTTTAGGCAACTGTGTAACGCAATAGTGGAAACATCACAGGACTGAGCTGCGGCAGCCTAGTCAAGATATTATGCAACGGGAATTCGGTAACCATTATCGTAGGTGAGCGATTTATAAATATACTTGACCATTAGAGGGGGCCGGCGTTACCGCACGCTTTCTAGTGTTCGGTGAGCTCTGCGCCTGAGAATATGAGCAGTAGGCCGTCGGGGTTTGAAGCATCGGTCGACGAGTGATTTAATGTTATGGTTCTATGAGCACTGCGCTTGAACATGTGCATAGTAGAGTCGGCTACCGAAGACAATATTGTAGCAAAAAGGTGTCGAACTAACAGCTGTCGGCTGTGTGATTTAGTCATTGTGAATATAAACGCCTATTAGAAACAGTTTTAGGTGCGTAGACTGGAAATAGTGTTAAAAACGCAGAGCAGAAACATTTATTCGCTTCTTGGTTTAGTGTTTATGTTTATTATTAGTTGGCGTTGTCCTTTACAGGAAATATAGCTATTGTTGATTTGTGTGTATAGGGAGATTGGATTTTCATTTGAGCAGATTTTTAGAACTAATATTTTCAAATTAGCATTACTACAGGTCAACTTCTGGTTCATTTTGAGTCGCAGAAGAGAAAAATTATTGGTATTGTGATAGCTGGCAAGAACAGTGGAACGCCCTGTTACAGACTCCACTTCTTCTTTCGTTATTTATCTTCCAATTTTTTTTTCAAGTAATATTCCATTTGCTATCTTCTCTTCGATCTTAAATTTGCTTCCATAGCAACTTCTCAAAGCTTCTACGATATATTCGATATCAGTTTCTGTTTTCGTGTTTTAATTTTGTATGCTCCTTACTTGTTGATCATTTTTTTACTGTTCTCTAAAGCTTCCTCTTGTTATCTCTGTATGATTGTTTTATCATTTCTTCGAACTCCCGCCATGTTCTTAATTTTGCTGCTTTAATTGCTTTTGTTTCGTTTTTTCTTTGCTTATACCATGAGATTCTTTGCGAGTATATTTATTTCTTACCCAATCCCGTAGTTTCAACCTCGATGACCTTTGAATTGCTTTCACTGAAGCTGGGAGCCTGATTGTAGGGTTCCGCTGCACCACACATACTCTTCCTGCTTATAATTTGTACACGCACTTATCAACTGACTGGACCGCCGTAAAATAACATCCCAAATACTATCGCTTTCACTGGACCAATATATCTACCTTATATCTACCAGGCGGAAGCCCAATTTCAAAGAAATTCGAAAATCACCCAGGACACACTCTCTCGATAACACAACTTCTTGGTAAACTAGGGTATTTAAGAGAAAATAAAAATCACTTATATTGGGGGAGCTTGGCAAAAACACAACTACATCTCTGTATGATTGTTTGATCATTTCTCCGAACTCTCCTTAATTTTGCAGCTTTAATTGCTTTTGTTTCGTTTTTTCTTTGCTTATACCATGAGATCTTTTGGGAATATATTTATTTCTTACCCAAGCTCCTAGTCTCATTTCGAGCATATTTCGTATTCGATGAGACTTTTAACTGCGTCATCCTTACGTTGGTCGGTTTGTACAACACAGCTGTGTTTATATTCTAAGCTACAAGTAAGGATTGTTCGCTTAACTCTGACAACATTTGTTTTAAATTATCGTCGTTTTTACTTAGAACAACTATATTATCAGCGAAGTCTAAATGGTTTAACTTTTTTCTAATAAAATCAAGATCGGAAGAGAACGAGAGTCAGTCAAGGAAGACCAAATGGTAAAGATACATGACAAAGGATGTTTAGGAACCAAACATAAATTTTAATCCTTTTAATTTAATTAGGCGTGTATGTCACAAACACATATTGCATACGGAAAATGCTTAACAAAGCGTCAGCAGTAATGTAATCAGTGCTCGAATGACCCGGTGAACAGCCTGCAATTCTGCACTCTGCAAGTTTGTTTATTATGAAATTAGACACGCACGTAGAAATAACAGCTTGAACTAGGGCAAATATTAAACTTTGTAAGTTAAGTCAGTATTTTTATATGTATAAATAGAAAAGAACTAGTCATTAAATTAATGCAGTTTAAACTCTTGTTTCACTGTGTTCACGCTGCCCAAACGGACCCCAGGTCTTTTGTTACATCATCTCGTGTGAGACCGCACGAGACCGTTAGGTTGCGCCCTTTTTAATTCCTGCATCCCTAAGACATATCCTGTAATTTGTCCAAAATAAATTCATACAGTCCAGTACCAGCTCCATCCTGAACATTTTTGTCCTTCGAGCCATTAAAACGTGCCTGCCCCTAGTATCTGATATTTCGAACTTTTCAACGTTCCTGCCCCTAGCATTTGGTCCAGTAATCCCTTAAACGTACCAGCCCTCTTCGAACAAGACCGTTACGATGGCGCAGCGACGGGAGATTTTCAAAACCCAAGAAGATTTAGCCGAATCCATTCGCAGGCAGATTATCAACGTGAAGAAGGATGGCCCATCAAGAAAAAATGCAGCATATATCACAGCTCGCAGATCCACCCTAAAACAACTTTGGGAAGAATTTGAGGCCAACCATTCAGACCTGGCGAAGGAAATCGAGGAAGAACACCCTTATTTTAAAAACAATTTTTTCAGCAAACCAAAGACGTTTACAATGAAGGGGTTGCCCTGCTCGACAAGAGCGAAGAAAATCTAGCCACACTAGGTGAAAGTTCACAGCAGCCAGTAGCGCCAAAAGAGGACACGACCACAGTTGCTGACAAGGAGGGACAGAGCCGAATAAGAAGGCTACAGATCAAGGTAAATTCACTCCAAAGCGACATTCAGGAAGTCTGTAATAGGTTGAATGAGGAATGCAGTAAAAGGTATTACGAATACAACATTAAGAACATCAAGGATGATTGGGGTGACATCAGAGCTCTAAACGAGGAGATATTATGCCACGGTAGCTACGACGACAAGGAGTTCCACGAGACCAAGAAGATGGTCAACGAAATAATTGTGCTCCTGTACCAGCACATCCAGGATGAAGACTTTCAAAGTGTCAAGAAAAACAGCCATGCGAATATAGTGTTACCTGCTCTCAAAATTCCAGTTTTTGAAGGGACCTACGAAGCATGGCCTAGCTTTCATGACATTTTCCGAAGAATTGTTCATGAAAACCCACGACTAAGTAAGGCGGAAAAAATGCAGTACTTGAAGTTGCAGTTACGAGGGGAAGCCAGCAAGTTAGTGCAACACCTGGAGGCAACTGAAGCCAATTACGAGTCTGCATGGTTCATTATAAAGAACAGATACGACAACACCAGGCTGCTACTCGCGAAGTATTTGGATGACATATTCAACCAGGCAACCCTGTCAAACGAATCTGCAGAGGGGATCAAGAAACTCTATGACACGACTGCAGAATGCCTAAGAGCAATTGAGAACTTAGGATTTGAAACGGCCACATGGGGGCCTATCATGTGCCATATAGTGACACGAAAATTGGACAAGGAAACCAATAGACTATATGAGCAGTCATTAACGGCCCAAAGAAAGGTGCAAAAATTCGAGCAGCTACTGAATTTCTTAGAAACAAGATTTCAGTCGCTGGAAGCTGTGCAAAGACGGAACAAACTCGAACCCAGAAAACAAGGAATTGGGAAACCATGGGAAAGTCACCAGGATAGGTGGGCAGTGAAGACGTACCACACTGCTGACGTATCGTGCTTCCACTGCGGAGGATCACACAGCATCAAATCCTGCCCAAAATTCAACAATCTAAAAGTATCCGAACGTTGGGACGTTATAAAGAATAAAAAACTTTGTTCTAACTGCCTCAAGCCTACAGGAAAATATAACTCCAGACACTCTTGCCCAGGGAAATGCAAAGTATGTAACAAAAAGCATCATTGGCTTCTGCACGAAGATTTTAGTAAGCAGCAGCAGCAGCTTTCCAAGACCACGGCGGCGACTTCCAGTGCTACAGCAACCAAAGAGAAAGAAAACATTGTTGCAAGCCTAGTAGGAAGACAGCATCGCAACGTTTTGCTGGCAACTGCCCTAATTAAGGTCCAGTCATCCTCAGGGAGTTTGGAGTATCTCAGAGCCCTGATAGACTCCGAATCACAGGCATCATTCATCACAGGAGATGCAGCTCAAACGCTGGGTCTACCAGAAGAAAAGGTGAGAGTGTACATTTCTGGATTAGGCAAGAAAGGAGCAGATACAGCCCGAGGACGATTAACTGTAAACCTACGTCCACGATTTCCAAGCAACTACACAACCACATGTGAGATGCTGATACTGCCACAGCTAACCAAGTCACTTCCAGAAAAACCAGTCGAAAACTATCAACTTCAGGACTGTAAGAATATGGTGTTGGCTGATCCACTATTTCAGAAACCTGGACCAATAGACGTTATCCTAGGAGCAGACATCTACAAGGAAATCATTGTGGAAGGAGTACGAAAATTCAACGGAGGCCTGTTAGCGCAAAACACGGAACTTGGATGGATCATCACGGGGAATGCAACAGCACCATCAGAAGAAAGGAAAATTCTTAGCATGGTCGCATGTGCTGCAGAAGATGAACAACTCACAAAATTTTGGGAAATTGAAGAAGTTGTACCAGAAAAGATGATGTCCAACGAAGACAAAGAATGCGAAGAATTCTACAACTGCAACCACTAGAGAAATTCTGATGGTACATATACAGTGAAAATTCCGTTCAAGGAACCAATAGAAAAGCTTGGGGATTCGAGAAAAAAGGCAATCGCACGGTTCCTTCAACTAGAGAAGCGATTAGAAGAAAATAAAGTTCTAGGTAAAGAATACAAAACATTCATGAAGGAATACTTAGAATTGGGACATATGAAACGCGTTCAACCAGGAGCCAATATACGACAATCCTACTTCATCCCTCATCAAGCGGTAGTGAAGGAAGACAGCACAACCACCAAGTTAAGGGTAGTCTTTGATGCTAGTGCGAGGACCACTACTGGACTCAGCTTAAACCAGCTAATGACTGCTGGACCAAGATTGCAACAAGACTTGAAGCAAATTCTCCTAAGGTGGAGGAAACACAAGTTTGTATTTTCAGCAGATGTTGAAAAGATGTATCGTCAGATTAAGGTAGCCGAAGGAGATCAGGACCTCCAAAGGATAGTATGGCGGTTTTCTCCAGACGAGCCTATTCAAGAGTTTAAACTTACCACTGTAACAACAGCAGCACCATACCTGGCAATCCGTACCCTGTTGCAGCTAGCTGAAGATGAAAGACAAACATACCCAATAGCTGCAGAAGTAGCAACCAAGAACTTCTACGTGGATGATTTAATGTCGGGAACTGACTCCATAGAAGAAGCAAGGCATCTCCAAGTAAGTCTAATCAATATGTTAAAAAATGGAGGGTTTACCCTCAGAAAATGGGCAAGCAACAGCGCAGCTCTTGTTGAAGAATTGCCAGATAACTTACAGGACAAGAACTTACTCGAGATCGACGAAGGAGAAACAAGGAAAACCTTGGGAGTACACTGGAGTCCAAAGGCAGACGAATTTAAATTTCGAGTCAGTCTTCGAGCTGATGCAAATCCTACAAAGAGGGTAATCTTGTCAGAAATATCCCGCTTGTTTCACCCATTAGGATGGTTAGCGCCAATTGTAATAAAAGCCACATTAATAATTCAACAACTTTGGTTACAACAGCAATCATGGGATCAACCAGTGGCCACAGAAATAATGAACGAGTGGTAGCAGTTTCAAAAAGAGTTACCATTGGTTGAAGGCATATCCATTCCAAGATGGTTAGGGTACCACAGCAGCATCCGGGAAATGGAGCTGCATGCATTCTGTGATGCGTCGGAAAAAGCTTACGGTGCTGTAATTTACAGCAGGGTAATGTCTCAAGACGGACGCATTCAAGTAAGTCTATTGACAGCCAAGTCAAAGGTTGCACCTATAAAGATAAAGAAAACGTTGCCAAGGCTGGAGTTATGTGCAGCATCGTTAGCAGCAAAAATGTTGAAGGAAGCTATTAGTGCACTGGACATCCCCAGCATCTCCATCTTCGCGTGGTCAGATTCCATGATAACCTTACCCTGGATAAGAGCAGGCCCGGAGAAATGGAAAACATTTGTTGCAAACAGGGTAACAGAAATATTAGAAGTAATCCCCAGCGGAAATTGGCATCATGTGCGCTCAGAGGACAATCCAGCAGACGCTGTATCTCACTCCTGTCAAACTACAGCATCATCTATTGTGGTGGAACGGCCCGCAATAGTTACGAACTAATCCTTTGCCATTTACGGAAACAATTATTCCCATAACAGCTACAGAAGAGGCAAAAATTCACCAAGTCCAAGCGTATATCGCATCAAAAGAAGAATTTGACATCTTATCGAAATATTCGTCACTGCAAAAGTTACTGCGGGTCACTGCATACTGTAACAGGTTTGTTCAAAAATGCAGAAGACAACCGTTTCCGACCGAATACCCTATGGCAGCAGAACTCAACAATTGCCTCATTCAAATAATCCGTATAGTGCAAGCACGCAGTTGGGCAACAGAGATTCAAACCTTGAAGAAAAACATCTCGGTTCATACAAAAAGTTCTTTGGCACTATTACGACCATTCATCGATGATGAAGGAACTCTTAGAGTGGGAGGACGACTTCAAAATTCAATGTTGCCATATAATGAGAAACATCCTATTCTCATTCCCCATAATAGTCATCTAGCCCATCTAATAGTGAGAGACGTCCATCAGAAACTGCTACATGGCGGAAGTCAAGCTACAGCAGCATACATACGTAGAAAATTCTGGATCATCCATGTGAAGAAAATAATACGCAAAGAAATTCACACCTGTATGAAATGTTTTGCATTCAGAAGACAACCGTTGCAGCAGCTCATGGGCAATTTACCTGAGCCATTTTCTCACACTGGACTGGATTATGCAGGGCCGATACAGATCAGAACCGCAAAAGGAAGAGGGAATAAGTCATACAAAGGATATATTGTCATCTTTGTACGTTTGGCTACCAAAGCAGTTCATTTGGAGGCTGCCAGTGATCTAACAACAAACGCCTTTTTGGCAGCCTTCAGAATATTTACATCCAGAGGAGGAACATGCCTTCATATCTATAGCGATAACGGAACCACATTTGTAGGAGCAAATAGAGTTCTGCAGAAGGACTTCAAGAAAACTCTAGGAGACTCTAGCGTTCAAGAAAAACTTACTCAAGAAGGAATCCAGTGGCACTTTATTCCACCGCTCCCCACTTCGGAGGAATCTGGGAAGCAGCGGTGAAGTCAACAAAGTATCACATGAAAAGGATTGTAGGGAACAGTACCCTCACGTTTGAAGAACTATCGACCCTCCTGTACCAAATAGAGGCATGTCTCAATTCGAGACCACGTTGTCCATTAACCATAGATCCTAACGATGTGGTAGCGTTGACCCCTGGCCATTTTCTAATTGGAAGGGAACTTATAACACCAAATGAACCACCATTAGAAGTACATTCAGAAACACTGACAAGATGGAAGCTACTTTAGAAGTTGAAAAACGACTTTTGGAAAATATGGTTTAAGGAATACCTATCTGGGTTACAACGCAGAACGAAATGGACTTCGAAGGAAGAGAATTTGCAAGTAGGGGATCTAGTGTTACAAAAGGATGAAAACAGTCCTCCCAATCGATGGCCTTTAGCAAGAGTGACAGAAGTGCATCCAGGTACAGATGGCATTGTCAATGCCGTTACCAAGACAGGAGGCAGAGGAAGGAAGTAGAAAGCAAATCAGGGGTAGTGGAGTGTCAACAGTAACAAAAACTATAACACTCTTACTTACGTTATGCACCATAATTTCGGCAACCAAGGAGTTGTATACAGTAAAGTATCCGTCACCTGGCCTAAGAACTTGGCCACGCAAAACTCTCTAGGGGAAACTTCAGGATCGAAGTAGCAGTGAACATCTCCAGCATCTAAGTAGATGAAGAAGATATAAACAAGACAATCCAACAAATGGATACCTTATGCGACAAGGCACTGGTATTATCTGCAGAATCCCATTGTAAGAAATTAAATCATCACCTGAGAGAGCAGCAACGGCAGATCAGCTGGAATATGAAAAGCATGTATACTCAAGATGTCAGGACCAAGCGAGGAGTACTAGGGCAGCTACTCCCCTCAGTGTTTGGAATTGATGCATACATCTAATCATCAGACAAGGGTAATGTTGTCAACTGCAGCAACTCTAAATGAGACTGAAGCCAGAATATCCCAGAAGTTGGATAATTTTCGAAGAAAACTCAATGAAGGGTTGCTAGCAATCAATGAGATGGAACCTTGGTACAAGAAGACGGACGACAACAAGCTAAACATACATGTGTTGACATCATATCAGATGGCTACCAACTACTTACAAGAGATGGGTGAGAAGTACAAACAACTTCTAAATGTAAAATTTAAAAGGGCAGACATCATGCAATTTATTCCATCGTCACAATTTGACAGAATAATGACTAATGCAATGGTCAATCTTCCAGCAAACCTAGAGATTCTTACTACACCAACGCACAAGATGGAAGTTAGCATCAACAATGAATCAAGCGAGATCTTCAGTTATTTTCACATAACTGAGAAGCGGGAATACAACTTAATAAAACCAACTCCAATACCAGTAAAGAAGGGAAATGGAACCTACGCATCGCTGAACTTGCCAATGGAGTTCTTAGCTATCAACAACAACGAACAAACCTATTTGAAATCCAAGAGGACAAGTTAAAGGAGATCGAGCCAATAGGAAAACATCTTTACCTATGCAGGCCATCCGCAGTTCGAAGTATTGAAGACAATCCTAATTGCATCATCGACGAGATCTATCAGCGATTGAACAAGATCAAATGTTTGGTCCATCAGTTTACAGTTAAGACACTGATATGGAAGAAACTGTACGCCGCCAATACATGGTTATTTATTCCCAATCAACCCACAACAGCAGCAGTACAATGCAGCGGGAATCGAGAAGATGTAAAGATTCAAGATGTTGGCATAATCCAAATATCCCCAGATTGTACTATATACACAAAACGGACTATTTTGCATACTCAGCTATTCACTACTATTCCTGTCGTAGCTGGGTTCAACAAACCAATGCAAGTAATTATTAACACTACTTTGCAGAATTCAAGCAGCTACCTTCAATTGCAAATGGAGGAACCTGTGTTGCTACCGTCCGATCATTTTCAACGCCTACAAGAAGAAGAAGATGAGTTGCAGTTACATCAGGACTATCGAATTTGGCACCATCGACATACCATCATGGTGAACACCGGTACTACAATCTGTATTTTGGTATCAGGTTGTATCATCTGGACATTATGGAAATACTGGAGAAATAACAGGAGACCGCAGCCACGGCCAAAATCAGACCCGTCGGAAGGCCAACCACTGCCACCAGACGAGGAAGATGGAGAGACAGAATCAGCCACACCATCCCGGCCCATCGTCGGCAGATGTTTAGGAACCAAACATAAATTTTAATCCTTTTAATTTAATTAGGCGTGTATGTCACACACACATATTGCATACGGAAAATGCTTAACAAAGCGTCAGCAGTAATGTAATCAGTGCTCGAATGACCAGGTGAACAGCCTGCAATTCTGCACTCTGCAAGTTTGTTTATTATGAAATTAGACACGCACGTAGAAATAACAGCTTGAACTAGGGCAAATATTAAACTTTGTAAGCTAAGTCAGTATTTTTATATGTATAAATAGAAAAGAACTAGTCATTAAAATAATACAGTTTAAACTCTTGTTTCACTGTGTTCACGCTGCCCAAACGGACCCCAGGTCTTTTGTTACATCATCTCGTGTGAGACCGCACGAGACCGTTGGGTTGCACCCTTTTTAATTCCTGCACCCCTAAGACATATCCTGTAATTTGTCCAAAATAAATTCATACAGTCCACTACAAGCTCCATCCTGAACAAAAGATATCTCTCAAGAGAAGTCGACATTAATCAGCAAATACTCAGTGGCGAATTCTGAATATTTGTTGAGAAGATCATAATTTAGTCGTCACCACTAATATCAACTGTCCTTTGACTTTTAAATTTCTAGAGTAACTGTATATATGCCTTATTGCTTTCTATAACAAATGTTTCCAGTGATTTTGACAAAATAACATTTACTATATCTTCAAGTTGCCTGTATGTAATAGTTAACAGTGTATAAGTATTTGAATTATTATTTTTGTGTTATCATTAAATCCGTTCGGAGCCTATTAATTAGGATAGCCACTACCACAAAGATTTCAATAAGAACTTCGATGAGCAACCCCAAGGTGGAAGTTAACTGAGTTGCATTACTAATGCAATTCCATCTTCGTGATTTTGTTTGCAATAAAATTTTCTTTAATGGATTAAGCACAAACATGTTCTATTAATGTTAATTTTTAGTCCAGAGCAGATTTATTTCATACCGGTCTTGAACTGTTCCTCTTCCATTCCTTTCTCTGACTTTGATTTTGCAGGATCTTTAATTTCAACTCGTTCTTGAAATTCGATCCCTCAAATAACTTCTTAATTACAGTCTCATTGCGAACAAACTTGTAGCTCATTTCTTCTGCAAATCTTCTTTAAAATGGAGAAACATTGTGATCCATCAACGACGGATCGGACTAATTGCTCAAATCAAATTTAAGTTATCTTCTATGGCTCGCCGCTCCGCTGAATATTCATGGTCGAAAAATTGCCGCCATTTACCCAAAGTTTACGTAGCTGGAAAAAATAATCGAAAACTTGGTCAGTAGAGACTGGAGAACTGGTTTGTTCAGTATCTCTCCAGCAGTAACAGCGACGACCAGACTGTACGTCTTTGTAAATAACATGTGGATGTCTTTCGTCTTTTAACTTTTTCCATCATCTTACTTGTAGATTACGCTGGGATCGTCACAATACGGAATTCTAACCTAACCATCGCTTACACTAAAAATACTCTAAGCACTTTTCATAAAAAGTTATTGCACTCGCTCTAGCATCAGCATGTGCCACTTTGGTTATTCGCGAATTCGAAGCTGTCCATTTTTATTACAGCAGCGGCTTATTAAAACACACCAAGCCGTCCTGATATTGTGACAAAAAAGACACATATTGGGTCATTAAAAACGGCAACACCTCTGCACAGGTGTTCATTAATCTTTATAACGACAAAGTGCTTTCGTTTTCACTAAAATGTATTAATATTCACCTGACGTTTTTTGGCACTAAAACATCCTTAGGAGGTTGTAAATTTGTATTACAACTTTTAATTATAAGTTTGACCCACATGCATAATGAGCAGAGATATCCCGCCCTGCTGGTGGCAGATGCTGGACTTAATAATTTAATTTCGTGCTTTTATGAACAAGTCGTGATGTAACGCACATGTCCGGGTTAATTACAATCAACGTCTCACGGATTTTAGCGAAACATCGGCTTCGCCTTTGGCAGATTGTTTGGCTCCCGAAACAGTTGCTTGAAAATAAATTTTCTGATTAGCGCGGCAGCAGTGCTAGCGCTGATGGCGTTTTCTTTTTCAGAAATTCCTGCCCTATCAATCACCCCCATATACGCCTTCGCTCTGAGACCTATCCAGGTTTCTAGATTAATTCTAATCAAAATGCAGACATTTCCCGATAACGCGTGTCCTTTTTAGTCCAGGTCGCCCTTGTCAACTCGCCTTATGACCCTGGAAGCACGCACGCTTATAATTACCTTATTCTTAAGCACCACCACCGAGTCATTACAATATTTAAAGCTAGTAGCGCGCTAACACTTCTACCCTTAAATGCGTGGTTTTTAAAATATGTAATTTATAAGAAAACTAGTTGGTTGGCTGAAATGTTTACAGTAAAAATAGTGAAAACACATATACCCCTGAAGCCTATATTAAGGAAGACTGCTGTCACAACTAATTAAACGAGATTGCTTAAAATTTACATCTTTAATCGATCAGAGTAGGCCGGTATGCAGAGCTGAAAATAATTAAAAAATGTGTATAGGTCTTTGCAATTTTATCTGACTCCATGCTGTCTGCACGGTCTCTCCATTGCCATCTCCTGCCTCCTATCCACCTAAATACATCTCCCATTTATAGTTCTTTTATATCACAACTTTTGATTGGGTCTTCCCGACTTGCAACTTCTACTTTACTCACAGTTTTAATGTATGTGATTTTCATCAGTCTTTCGGTTTAGACGTTTCTGTACCAGTTTCAACTACAACCTCAAAACTGGTTTCCTTAGTTTACGCTTCTTTGTTTCTCTATATGATGTCTCTGGATATCTTTAATTTTCCTCTTCATTTTCGATCCTGATTGCAGCATGTCCAATATCCTTCCTTATCAATAGTTTGCAATTTTTGAACCACACGGAACGGTAGCCTTTGACTTTAGCATGTTGCTTTGTTTTATTTAGAAACTATTTACTTTCGTATGTTAAATGTTCGTTAATATTGTTATATATAATTTCACTCTTTCTGAGGGTGTTTTATAATTAAATTTACTCTAAATCGGTTCTAATTAAATCAACTTTTGTAACGTGCCCGGTTAATATTTGTTTCGCCAACTTATTTGTAACTATTAAATGACTCCATCTACAGGGTTAGGTCGCTACATCCACAATTAACTATCAATTTGCTATAGACAATTATTCAAAGTTTGATAAAACATTTACTGGTACTCTCTTAGTATGCTCCCTATTTAACTGATGGGATTGCGTAGTACTTCTAGCTGATGGGATGAAATTAATTTCAAGACGGTTCCCTGGTCTTAACAGTACATATACAGCTCTGAAATTTAATTTAAATCGTTGATGTCCACGCAGTAAACGCTCTTGCTATCCAATAATGATTGAACGTAAGTACACCGCGTCACAAAACAAAACACTTCTACTGACGCCACTAACGGAAGTGACGCTCAAACCGTCGCCACGAGCACATTTACAAAACTATATTTTTTAGATGGCAAATCTGACCTTTAGATCGCTTCTAAAATGAATCTAGGGTTACCTTCAACGACCTGGAAGTCCCAAAATGCTCTGGACAAAAAGTCGTTGCCAGCCTGCTGTTAGCTAGGCCATAATTTGCACTCGAACTTACCTGGAGGTCGGCTGCAATCTCGATGACCTTTGAATCGCTTTCACTGAAGCTGGGGGCCTGATTGTAGGGCTCCGCTGCACCACACGTGTTCTGCTTGCTTATACTTTTGTACATGCACTTATCAACTAGCTGGACCCCCGTAAAATAACATCCCAAATACTGTCGCTTTCACTGGACTAAATTGATACCTTAATCTACCCGGTGGAAACCCAATTTTAAAGGAAAACTTCCGAAAATCACCCAGGACACACCCTCTCAATAAAACACAAGTTCCTGGTAAATTTGGGTATTTAATAGAACATAAAAATCACTTATATTGGGAGAGGGGGGGGGGCTTGGCAAAAGCACAACTAAATCTCTTGAAAAAGCCACCCCAATTGTCTTGGTTACAGTCTTTTGTTTTAGTTGCATGAAATGTCAAGCCTACTCTGATTTTAATTTGTTTTTGAACAAAGACAAAGCTATTTTAAAAACATCATACTGTCAATTATTTCCAAGGCTTGTGCTATTTTATAACAAATCTGAAATTAGAATTTATCACATTTACTGAACATTACTATTTTTAATATCTGCTTTTGTGGTTATGTTATAAATTACTAATAATTATTATTTGACATATAAGGCTACTAAAATGTGATCGTAGCAATATATATCTTCTCACGAACGGACATACCACTAATAATGTTGGCAGTTACAACCAACACCCTTTTTTTTTAAAGAAAAGGCGTTTGGTACGCGAGTTAATTTGTACTACTACTGGTGATGGGGCATGTTTTCTGGTTGTCGGTACACGATGAGCAATGTTTATATCGTCTACTACTATGTCAACATGTAGTTCTTGAGCAATTTTTGCAATCAATTCTTTGAAGTCTTTTCTGTCAGATTGTTTAATACCAATACCAATACAGCATTAATGCTGTGATATACTTTGCCCTGACATTCTCTACTAAGTTTCTTACCTTACCTTACCCCGTGACGTTATTGACTTTGAAGGGCCCTGGGTTTCCTCGATTATCTTAGCTCATTCATATCTGTTGACAGCTTTCTGTTCTCATCTTCTCACCCTTAGCTGTCGCAAATGCGTTTCCACGTCATCCAACTATCTTTTTCTGGGACGTCTCCTTCTTTTATTTTCTTCAGGCATTCCCGTAAAAGTTATTTTTCTTGCCCTATCCAAACCCATTTTTTCCACGTGCATCAGCAACATCCGCCCTTTTTACTTCTCTTACCAGCTATGGCTTCCTATATATTTCTTTTAATTCGAAACTTGTTCGTAATTTCCGCTCTCCGTTAACCTGCACTGGTACAAATAATAGTTTAAGGTAGTTTATCAACTTCATCATTAGTTCTACTGTCTCATCACCAGCTATCAGTTTGAACCAACCGGAATGTTTAGAAATTACCATGGGATTACTTTTCTCTGTGGGTATAATTATCTGGAGTTTTTCAGTGCCTCTTATAGATTTAAATAGGAGACGTTGTAAATTATCTTTGCTCTTCGTTATAAGCCCGGGTATTCCAATATTCATATATAATAAATGGTAGAAATGAGTACCCCTCATTTCGACGCATCTCCATGATTCGTAATTGTGTTACCAATAAATGGTATAAATATACTGTTTGAGGCTTTCGCGGTTACTCGAATTATTCTCTTTAGCATAGAATTTCGGCTTAGACCGCGTAGTATTTGTATATGAACACCTAGCATTTTCTGGCTTAATGTGCCTTGCACCTTGTGAAGTCGAGCAAAAACCGGCGCGATGCCCATGCTCTTTGGTGGTTTGCCTTTAATATTAGTTGCATGTGCGCGCTATATTTAAATTTATTTACATTTTTGTTGATTAATCACATTATATTTAAACTTGCTTTAATTAGCAGTGGGACCTCACAAGAACCCCGCTTGGTACGTTACGTGATATTACTGCCCGATCGTCACAAAATAACTTCAGCGGGAAATGCAAGTAAAAATAGACTTAATACTCCTAAATGTTGGGGGTGTACACAAATCACCAGCATTTCAGATTATTTTGCTTAACCCTTAGCATACCAAGCGGTCAATATCAGTTTTCTTTTTAAATAATGGTTACATGTGAAGAGTTTTGGCTTTACTATTATAGGCATGTGCGCGTTATGTTTTACTTTATTTATATATTTTTTTTATTATTCACATTATATTTAGACTTGCTATAATTAGCAGTAATATGTTACGATGCATCTTTGTTCGATCGTCACTGGTTGAGCGAGGACGGCGTTCTAGTTTAACGTGTATCACAATAGATTTGTATTTCCTTTTAGCATTTCTTAAAGAGTTTTTTCTTACGAAAAAAAAGACTATACTGGCAACTGTAAGAAAAATAGACTAAATCCTCCTGAATGTTTGAATTCTGGTACTGGTAGAGAACTATATTCATCAAGGTTTGTATTTCAGGAAAATCTTAATGGTAAGATGTACGCCTTGTTACAGTATAAAACTGTTTTTACGACACCTCGGGGTACGAGAGGGCCACCAAACTTATCACGTCCGGGAAACGTCATCACTTGCCCAGGAATTCTCGAAAACAGACTAATAGCCACGGCTGGATACGCTCAGGGAGATGGGCGTGGCTCTGCGAACGCGATGCCGTAGGGACAAGCGTGAGGACATATACAGAGTGTTACAAAATAATAGGGCGCCACGGGATTCAGAATTTGAGCCCACTGTCACGTCTGACAGAAAACTTAAAGCCAAACGGGGTAGTATAGGTGCAACCTTGGGAGTCCTTGGAACGCCGGGGCGCCGGAGCGTTCGATCCTACCTTGAAGCTCACAAATTCGTCCAGGATCCGGTTTACACCAATCTTACACCAGCCGGCAATCGGGCGACGCTACTACAGATTGCTTACACTGAAACTCAATATGCAGCACAAGGAAAATACAGCGGAAGTGTTTGACAAATAGGTCTACTGTTCTTCAAACACATACGGTACACAAATATTAGTTAGTACGCAAAGCGTAACGGAAAAGGGGGTGTTAAAAACAACCGTTAGTTAATGCACAAAGATAATTAGTACGCAAAGCTGAAGCGCCTACATATGGCTCTGTATATTGAGAATGTGTTCGCACTGCTTAATGAAAAAGGGGTGACATAACAAACGTTAGTTAGTGCACGCGTATAATTAGTGACATTAATTAAGACGCAAATGAGATGCTCCGGCATAAGGCCCTGTACATTGAAACTGTATTCGCACTGCTTAATGAAAAAGGGGTGATATAACAAGCGTTAGATAGGGCACGCTTATGATTAGCGCGGCAAGCTTACACCTAGTACAATACCTCCACATAACTTCACTTGTGACAATCGAAGCGACGTCTAGCTTGCGGTTCGGTCGTTGTCCCAAAGTCTGCGAAGCGGGGCAAAGAGGTCTAACTAGCTTGAAGCGAAAGCGTTGATAGTGCAGTCCCTCAGATTCCCAACCAGAAATTAACGATGCGATCAGAATAATCGACCAGGCTCGCACGTAAAACTCGACCATGGGTAAACTCTCTAAATTTGATCCTATCTACACATAAGTGGTTAATGGCACGGTGGCCCATTCGACGACACAAAAAAAGCGCCTGGAAATTCGACGAGGGACCAACACTCTGCGACCGACTAACTCGCTTTAAGTTCCCGAACACCCAACCAAAACGAAAGGAAAAACAATCTCGCAAATGCCAAGCGAAAGTCAACCTCGAAGGGAAAGACGGCGCTGGGCGCGCACCTCGAAGACTCGACTCACTCCTTCTCTTGCCTAAAGCCACAATCTATATAGAAACCAGTCAGGTCACTCCTTTGTCGGCACTTTGATGTTGGTGTTCCTGAAAAATTACTGCGCATATGCCAGGAGTCGCTCGCGGAGGATGGAGTTACCAATTTAATAAAGCGCGCGCAAGTTGTGCCGGTGGCGTGAGTTACGAATTCGAAAAGTTTACGGTTGTGAACTTAACCGTCAACCGCCAAGATCAAGAACTACTGTAACTACTGCTCATATACTGGGACGAAATACGTGCAACGATCGACAAAGGTGACTGCAAGTTTGCGGACTCGCTTGCACTCACGGGAAATTCATGTCGCGGAATACTCTAGAAATGCGTCTGCATACTAAATCGATGTTGGAACCAAGCGTGCCAACGAATATAAGCAAAGACGCGAAATAAGCGCCTTTCAGATTCTACGGCGGCGGTCCCAGCTGGGTACGCTGTAAGCCTTTAACTGTTTGCATGAAATTCGATAAGCTTGACTTAACAACCGGAATAATATGAAAAACTCAAATACAAGTGGGGTCGCAATTTTAGAAAAATACTATAATGTCTAAATGTCCTGACAGCCTAAAAAGAGCAAGCTTGTGTTTTTGATCTCTTTTGTATAACGATAATTATATAATGACAAATAAATTTAACAAACTTTTATGATTAAGGCTTACGACATGACTAAAGAAGGTGTGAATAATGAAGATAAATGTATAGCTCAATATCCGTGTCGCAGGAGTACCGAAAGATTGCTGCTTCGTATTTTCTTTCACAAGGTAGATGTAGCAGAACTGAATTATTTTATTATATTTAAGTATTAGCAAGAATCCGCAATTTGAAAAGACAAAGTATGATAGAAGAAAATTGTTTTTCATAGAATAGGGCACAGAAAAGGTTAGAAAAATAAGCAGAATAGGGTTGGAAACTTAAATAGTAGTAAAGGTAATACAATCAAGTAGAGTACGAGGAAAAGGCCATGAACAAATCGTTCGACAATGTACTAAATACCATCTGTGTTCAAGAAAAATCTAAAAGTGAACACCACCTGAAAGTTTTCAAAAAGCTCATTTGAGAAGACCGGGGAAAACATGTAAACCTTGTAAAGTTTACGATTCATGATTAATAGCCACATTAAAGTTAATGTTGTGTATGCACCTTATTTTTATGTACTTTTTTTTGTTTACCTATAAAACTTTATTATTTTTATCGCATTTAAGACGAATAGAAATGTTCCACAGAAACAATGTTAATATTATTACGGTCGAATACTGGTAAGCTAAGCTAGTACAGTATCTAAAATTATAGAATTAACAAATGAACTAAAACCCCACTTGGTACACTACGTTTGAAAAAAGGGTTAGCATGCTAATGATTAAAAAAGCAAGACACACTGTATAAAAACATATTGCAAGCATACTAGGTAATACTCAAAATCTTTTCAATTTATTTGTGTCGATCTACCATAATATTTTTACTGCTGAAATACGCATTCACCTACATCATAGACCAGAACAGCTTGACGCATGGCAGTTGGGCAAAGCCAACGAGTGTTCACTTGTTAATATTTTTAAATAATAACCGCATCTACAGTGGGTGCTTTTGGAAATTGCGCAACGAGAAACAAATCGTTTCGTATTGTGGCATTACGGGCTGATAGGCAGTAATTGCGTGCGAGAACAAAAAGCAGAACCGCTTGATTGGACCAATTAATCTCGTACAAGATTAAATCATTTGCTTTTATTGTAAGGTATTATTTATTTCGCAATTACAAAAATATTTTTAAACGAATCGGGCGAGTTAAAAATCTTAAGTGCAGCTTATTTCAAGAATCCAAACTCATACGTTCCAGCGGAGGCTGCCATCAGCAAGAAAGGAATTTTAACTAAAATTAATAACTCCGTCAAGAGGTATTTAACTAGTGGTCGCCGAAACAAATATTAATCGAGGTGGCTGCAATGAGATGATAAGCAGACTAATGGATTGAGGCATGCGCCCGCCATGTTAGATCGGCAGCTTTATAAGCATTCTGGTTGAAATCGTGCAGGAGTTCGTCTGTAAATTCGCCTACATGGCTTCTCCCGTTCCGAGAGGGTCCTCGGGAGAAAAACCCTTCAGCCAGGATTTCCCTTCGGCCCAAATTCGGGGCACCCCCAGCACATCGAGGCCTAGAAATGCTACGCCTGCAACCTCCGAAAAAGCGGCCCCTTTTTGAGTTTAATCGGGAGCAGAAGAAGGCTAAAGTCGAGTTTACCTGCTGTAATTTGCACGGCGCTTTGACCGCGGACCCACAAACGAGATTTATGTAAAATGATTTGTCAGTGTCGGTGAAACTCGGGCTCTGGAATGCAAGTGCCGGTTAGTAGATACACACGTTGTACAGCTGAATTTTTATAATTTGTCAACTATATCGGTGGTCCTTTTAGTAGCCGCTTCAATAAGATTCTGGAAATTATTGCTAAATTACGGCGCAAAAGTCGTTAGCGGCGTTCGCTGAGTTATTGGCGGGTTGATGGGGTCACGCGAAGGTCCCGCATTCTTCGCCGATTAATTTCTTTCGCGAAAATCTAGCCGTGAATCACTGCGATTATGCAACGGCCTATCTGAACGCTGAGATTGATTTGTACTGCGAAGAGGCCCCCCATCATCTTCTTATGGTGGTTTATCCGTAGCGGATGGTAGCTGCCAACACAAAGATTTGTCTTTTATCTTCGATACAGTCGTCGTCGTTGGCCTCATAGTCACCTTCAATATTATTAGACAACTTATTTTCATCTATTACATTCTTTCACACAGTAACATAACAAGTAGTAATACCTATTACCAGCAAGCAACAATTGATTGCATCGGAGATACTAAAGCTAGAGTAGGTTGTAGAAATGAAGACGACCGACGTGGTGGGACAGTTCGTTGAAAAAAAAAATAGAATATAGTAATTGAGAAGGCTAGTGAATAGTATGTACTTGATACTATAGAAAGGAGAAGACAAGTAAAAGACAGCTAAGACCACTAAAGCAACAAGTCTAGAATATAAATAACTGCAAAACCAAATAAAGAACAACTGTACAGAAGATATAAGAAAATGTAAAATGCTTCAAATAGAAAAAACTATTGAGGGAAATAGTATCGGGAAAGCACTTACTTACGTAATCCTAGGTCTTTCTATCTTGTCTTTCTATCGCTGTAAAGCTGGTAGGTTCAATTGTTTCACACTTGTTACGTAGTTTCTGGCACATTAATTTCCATTTCTTCCTTTCTTGTGAATTCCGTCTATATTACCCCTCTTTCTTCTACCGCCTCTTTCACTTCTAAGCCGTTCCTTCTCCGCCTCTCATTTTGCGCTTATAAGGACGGTAAGGTAGATGAAAGACATTCAATTACTTAAGAACATCCAGAACAAATCGACTTCTTGTATCTGTTTACATACTAAGACCAAAGAATACTCCAAACCTTTTTACTCGGATACTGGAAAGCATCTATCGAGTGCTGATGCTGATGGGAAAATAGAAAAATTGACGAACAAAAACTGAACAAATTTTTCATATCCTTCATAATTTAAATGAAATGGTGATGTTGTTAAATTAAGTACTCGAGCAATCCCTGGAGGTCTGCTTGGAGATGAAGGTAAATAAAACAAAAATAATGATCAACCTCTTTATAGAAAATCGTCAACTGTCGGTGGAAACAGTTACAAGCTTCACATATACAGGGTGTTTCAGAATAACTGTTCCTAATTCTCAGAATTGAGAGAGGGCATGTTATTCAACACTTTTTAATAATAAACTAGTGTTCGGAAATACTTCCGCTTTGAGATAATATGACATTAAGGAATTGAGTATTTGAAATAATCTCAATGTGGAAAGTAACGCATGATGCAAAATAGCTGCAGATAGTGAACCTTATCCATGGCAACAGAAAAATAGAGACAGTTTGTTCTTGGCAGTCGTGTGTCTATTTTGTATGTCAATTATTAAAAATGCATCAGTTTACAAATGTTGAATGGACAGACATGCATAATGCATATGGAGCAGCTTTCGGTAACAGTAATGAAGCACGGCGAATTTATGAAGTTCGTCATCCTGAGCCTCATATTCCCTGTCATACAACGTTTTCTAGGCTGGATATGCGTTTACGCGAAGCAGGTCAGTTCCAAATACCCAAACGAGATTCAGGAGCCAATCGAAATGTTCGAACAATAGACTTTGAAGACGAGGTTCTGCAACGATTTGAAAATAATCCGCGCACTAGCACTCGAGCTGTTGCTCATGCAATGGAGACTAGCTGCTCATCTGTATGGAGAGTCTTAAATGAGTATAGACAACATCCGTATAATATCCAAAAAGTGCAAACGTTAATTCCAGCTGATTATCCGAACAGAGTTCAATTTGCCGAATGGTATTTACAGAGAATTAACGACGAGCCGCGGTTCGCCAGGCGCATATTGTGGACAGACGATGCATGTTTTGCACAAGATGGCCTTTTCAATACACATAACAGTCACATTTGGAGCGAAGGCAATCCTCACGCCGTTGAGAGAATACGCAATCAATAAAGATTTTCCGTTGATATTTGGTGTGGTATTGTTGAAAATCAAGTACCGGGACCATATTTGCTGCCCGGACGGTTAAATGCACGTGTTTATGAGATATTTCTGGAGAACATGCTGCCGGAGTTACTTGAAGATGTGCCACTTAACATTCGTAGAGACTAGGTCTTTCAACATGATGGTACACCAGCGCATTTAAATGTTCGAAATTATTTAAATGCACAATTTCGAAACCGATGGATTGGGAGACAAGGTCCTATTCTTTGGCCTGCACGTTCGCCAGATATGACTCCAATTGATTTTTGTATTTGGGGTCATATTAAATCACTAGTCTATGCGACACCTGTAGACACAGCAAAGAAGTTAGTGGCTCGAATTATTCTTGCTTTTGATGACATTCGTGATCGTCCGCAAATATTTCGAAGAATTCGTCGGTCAATCACACATCGTTATACCTTGTGTGTCGACAATGGCGGCCATAATTTTGAACAATTCTTATAATTTTTGTGTAATACCATTTTTTAAATATTAATAAAAATTGCAATCGCCGGAAATCAATAAAATCGTTACTTTTCACATGGAGATTATTTCAAGTACTCAATTCGTTAATGTCGTATTATCTCGAAACGGAAGTATTTCCGAACACTACTTTATCATTAAAAAGTGTTGAATAACATGCCCTCTCTTAATTCTGAGAATTAGGAACAGTTATTCTGAAACACCCTGTATATCTAAACTATAAGATTACTCTTGGTAGAGAAAATGAAGCATGAAAAATAGCTAAAAGAATTACACAAGCGCGAGTTACCTTTGATAAGCTAGATATAACATTTAGAATTCAAATACCGAACGCTTAGTATCTCCTAATATTTACTTTTGGAGCTAAACCAATGACCTTAAAGTCAGAAAAATGGATCAGAAAATTGATTAAGGTAAAGGATACTATAAATACTGTTATGACAAAGACGGCTGGGCTATTGTATTGTATTTCTTTAAATTAGTATTAATTGATTAATGACGCATGGTCATTATCTCATGGTTCAGATTGTTACATTCTGCCAATTTATTATTCGATTTTTTTTATTGACTGCTGTATTTACTAGTCTTATGACTAAAAACCAAATGTGATGGTATATACTGCTAAATAATTTGAAATATGTAAAATTATTTGTTAATATACTGGCTTTTACATAAATTATTATGATTTTCTTAAATGCAATCACTTCTACACTGCATATTTAACTAATGAGATTTTTAAAACTATATGAGGTAATATTCTCAAAGTCAACTTCTAATAACCTAACCTGACATTATTAACCCAGAAAGAAATCGGGTAGTCTTACATTTAAACAATTACTTCTGCTATTACTTATCGATACGTAGCCTAGGTGATATAACGTAAGTAAACACGCACAAAGGACGCCACCGGAAAAATCACTAAATTTAGTTTAGGATAACTTGCGTCTGACCTTAATTTTCTGCTACGCAAACGGAAGTTTGGGCGTTTATCGGGTCACCAGCAACACCCTCGAAAACTGGGCCCTCTTATTATCGGTTAGCCTGTCTTGCAAGCCCCCTGATGACTCGCCAATGTGCTACGCGTCGTCTGATCGCTGCTACCGTGCCGACAGCTAGGGCTCCGCTGCGATGCACAATTGTTGCCACCGCTTCTTATTGGACCACGAATAAATTACAACCAAAAACTTCCGAAAACTAAATGCACAGCTAAACACCTTTTATGATCTGCAGACGCGCAAGGAATGAATGCAAAGCCTCAGCAGCCTACCCTGCACTAATGTAAAAACGCTTCATAATTGTCAACATTAATATTTATTACAACTTTTACTTTGCTTTTTGTGGGAAGTCAAAAATACACAAACCAGCTGGGCTTCTGCCCCCAAATTATGCTTACATTGTCATTTTTTTTTCCAAAGCTTGCTATCGTTACAGTTTTATTTTTCTAGTCAATGCTAACACTATTCTAAGGTTTCAAATTCAAATTATTTCAAGGCTAATGCTATTTGTTTACAGTATTAAATTCAAAACTATGACATTGATGGAATATTTTTAATATAATGTCTGCAATGCTTGAATTATATTAAATCTTATATTAAATGTATGTTAGCCTAAAGTACGTTCATTGAAATACATATAATAACAACAATTAAGTGAAATTGGGCTTGACACATAGCACAAACGGAGAATGACAAATGGACGAAGAAAATCATACAGCGGAGACAAAGATCGAAGAAAAAATTAGAAGGACGAACGCCAATGAGATGGGTTTACACACCGGCAGTGATTATGTTAGTTTATGATAGCTTTCTTCCGTTCGTAAGCGCACCGGATATCGCAAACCCAGTAGTCTGAAAATATTTTCCAATACACCTTTCTGCTTCTTCTATTTCTTCTTTTATTAGGATTTCGTCTGTTGTTCAGCAGAAAGTAATTGCAAATTTTCTCATCTTTTTGGTCGTTTCTTCATACCTTTACCGTCCATTATTGCAGTTTGTTCTACATATCTTTAGTCACTCTTTCCACATGTTAGCTCCATTGGATCTCCCTGGAGCACTTGACTACGTGTTGTATTTTACAGGTTTCTCTTACTGATGTATTTGTTTGTCTATCTCTTAGAGATTGCCAATATTGAAGCAACAATCTTGAAGCTATGGTTAATAGTTTTTCCTTTCTCCTTGCTGTCTCAGCTCGAGCTTCTGTAGGGTATGTTAGCGTATGTTATGAAAAGGAAATACAAATCTTCTATTTTCTATATACAGATATGTATTTCTCCATATTTACACATGTAAACCAATTTAGTAACGAAAGGTCGCATTGTTTTGATGCTGGTTTTAACTCTCTATCTAAACAAATTTTCGTTTTATTTAGGTTGTAAATCTCTATAATAATTTGCTTTGAGTTATTAAAGCTTTTATTTAACTAAAGTGTTCTAGGCTGTCGAAAGCTTTTTTAAAATCGACTAGTGCTGTGCGTATGGCTTTGACTGTCTCCCACTGTTGTGAATGTTTCTCTTTTTTTTATTTGATTAAATAGTGACTGTGGCGGTCTTATAGCTTCCTCTGCTAATACTTTCATAATTTCTGTGGTAATATTGTTCATTCCAGGAGTTTTATTTTTCTGTAATCTTTGTATTACTTCTACAATTTTCGGCATTGAAATACATTTCTACTAAATTTATTCATGTTATTGTATTTATTTATTTATTTATTTCGCACTCAGCCGACAGCTGTTAGGCCAATTATAGACTTACAACCCCACTAACGACTGTCATGATGTTATTATGACTTCCGGGACCAACTATTTCCGTGGCAGCCGTACCACGAGGCGCCGAGCGAAGCAGCCGGGGAACTCCCATCCAAGTTCTGACCAGAAAGAGCGTTGCTTAACTCTACTGATCGAACGTAGACGCTTGTTCAAGCTACACCACCCGGGACCCTAACGGTTGGTCTTAACGTATGACTTTCATATAACTGTTGTAATAAACTGTCGCTTCTTTTACCAAGTCCTCCTTCTTCATTTTGTAGTTTCTTTCGAGTGTTTACCTTTATTAATTATGGGCATCTTCCCGATATTCAGTTAATTTTACATAGTTACATGGAGCAATAAAGTATTATAGGATACAGCCTGTATAAAGGAAACCATGTAGTAATATGTACTTTAATTATGTTGGTAACAATATCTTTAGAGGTAGCAAAAAAAAACTCCTGCTATTGCATGCCGATCCATATACTCGCAATGTCTCTCATTGAGCATATCAACTTGCTGCTGTGCAGTGGAAAGGCGTTTTAGTGTGATCAAAACGTTAGTTGAAGTAATAGTTGCAAACATTCCAGTAGAAATAGCTTCTTCTTCTTTGATTAGTCTTTTTCGATTCAATTGCTGATATAGGCGTCATTTCCTTTCATCGTTGTATATCTTGTGCTACGTTGAACTAGTTGAAGCCTTCAATTTTCTTCAAGTTTTTCTCCCATTTTACAAGTTACCAAAATGTGTCTAATAAATCTAAATTGCATAGATAGAACAAATTACAAGCTGTTGCTTTCAGCAAGGATTACACTAATGCAAGGAATAGCTCTTTAGGAACCTTTGGCATTAATTAACAGTTTTGAGAATTCATGCAAAAGTGTAAAAGATAGAGTAAGAAATAAGTGCTAAAATTTTAGAGAAATGTAATTCAGTCATAAAGAAAAACCCTAGTTATACTATTTTAAATATTATAAGCCACGATTTGAATAGTGAATTTGTTGAGTACCTTATTGAAGGTCCTAATGTTACTATAAAATTTATAAATGCTCCTTGCACATTTATAGACGTTGAAAGAAGCTTTTCAATGTTTAAGTGCATATTTTCAGACAGAAGGCATAAGTTTCTGCTTGCAAAGCATTTATTTGTAAGAAGTTTTTATGACGATTATCAATTTATAGTGTTTGTTTGTATTGCTTATGTTCTTTCTTGAAATAATTGCTTAATTCCGATATAAATCATTCTAAGAAATGTTAAAATGAGTAAACACCATATTAAGTATGTATTTGCCTTTCTTCTTAATTTTATTACAGGTTTATAATTAATGGACGACTAAAACGTTTTAAAGTTCTGTATAAAGTAAGCGAGATGGCATATGCGCATGCATATTTCTAAAATTTCCTGCAAATTTGTTGTATATTTTTCAGCATAGGGTGTATATATATGCGCATATTATGGTAATAATGGACTGCATAGATTTCGTTCTCTAGCTCTAATAGACAGGTCAAAGCATTTCCTTATCATAATAACAATCATTCCCTTTACAGATACTTTAGATCAGCTTATAGAACATATGTGTATATAGTATACTCATATTAAGCATATTATTACATTTGCTACACACGGGAATTTTATTCGCACGTAAAAACAAAAATTATAAATACTTTACAGCAGGGTGGTACAGGAATCGTCTAGGCGTGTAGCAAACGTTTGCCAAGCTAGGTCCTGAGCAGGATGGGGTGGGTTGTCCGGAAGCGCCACTGGTTTGAGACGGTCCAAACCAGAAAACCTACAGGTGGCCGTGTAAATTCCTAAACCACTAGCTGTTTCACAAAAAAAAAAAAGAATAATAAAAGACAGAAAACTTCAAGACTCGAAATAACCTAGTTATTTATTTCAGTTTGTACACCTTCAGAATTCTGTGTCATACTTGGAAAAGGCAACACAATTCTGTGATTAAATGGAATAGTTTGTAAATGTAATCTTAGTGGTATGTAATGTACAAGATTTTATATGAATAAAGTCGAAAATGTAACTACGATAATCGCAATTCGTTCGAGTACCCGTGTATCAACTACGATAGTGACTTAAATATAATTAAAACCAGCGATACCGGAATGCGGGAGAATAGTAAGTTCTAAATCGCTTGATTAATTAGGTAAATACTCTATCTAGTCGCGAACCTCTTCGAATTGGTACCATTTCGCCTAGGGGAGTGCTAATACACATAAAATGGTGTATTTACAGTGCTCATATTATGTGAAATGTCAAATTAATGCTCCCGGAGACCTCCCCCAATAATGGTTTAAATTTTGAAACACTGACAAGTACTTGAAACTTGAATGCAACCAAAGCAGTACTACCAAACGTAAAGATATTAAATGCATAGAATGACATTATCCTATTACACAAAAGTAATTGCACGTGATGTACAACGAAGCTATACAATATTTCGCATGTAAAACGGCATGAATTTCGCTAGCATATACCTAGGTAAGTACAATACATAAAGTAAAGGTCATAGTGCCATAACGAACGATAGTTTCAGTTCAATAAGCACCAAAAGGTAGATAACACTAGGGGTTGTAGATACCTGGATCGTGCACAGAAGGATCGCTACATCAACAGCTATGGGGGATAGCTATTAAGATGTCCACCAGCTTGAATAACCTCCAAAGAGTCAGGGCTTCATCTAACTTTGCAGGTGAGAAACGCAGTCGAGTGCAGTCACCATGGGGAGAAGCCTTGCATGCGAACTATCACATGTGCTGAGGGGCTCGGATTGGAACGGAATTGTTGCTCCAGGTGCCTTAGTCAAGCAACACCAATGCCACAGGCATAATGGATCCCGAAAAATCGGAGAACGATACAGCAAACTAGGACGAGGAGGCCAAACTATTACGAGGAGGCCTAAATACAAGACGTTAACGAAAAATGTTCTACGGCAACCATAATTTAACATACCAGAGTTGTAATGCGGCCTCGAGTAAGTAAATTGCAGAAATATATATTTATCCCAATACAATCGGATTCATTTTAGCAATATAACACCCATTTCCTATTTCTGGATGGCAGATTCCTCAAAGAAACATGGAAACTATATAATCCACTTAAGTGAAAATTCCCAAAAATCACATGCAGCTCCAAAAAGGAAAACTTAAAAATGGTCGCCGGAAATCGTACTATCAAAACAATTTTCAAAATTGTTACTCAAAATTCCCTAGACAAGGATTTTTCAAAAGTCCCAAAAATTGCAAAAATGAGTATGCAACCAAAGCTACACCTAACGTATGCAGGTGAATCTAACTATATGAATGCATTTAAGATAAGAAATTATCCAAACAATCCTTAACTGTATCTAAATGTAAAATTACACGTAACAATATATAGTTGCACTATCTTCAAATATCAACTGAATAATTAACAAAATCATATTCATAAAATAAAAAAATAGTAAAATTATACAAAAACTATATTTCACAAAAATAAGAGGAATCACAAAAAAGATTAGTTCTTTGAGCCTTTTATAGTGACACAATCATGAAAGGTTACCAAAAATGCCACGACTGCCCTTTTGGAAAATATTTTTAAAAATTGCACCAATATATGCAAATGGTACAGTTCATTTGTGGAGCAGTGTATATTACTTTACGTGTATATGTGCATAGTTCTGATTGTTGATGTACATTATTAATAAAAACAAAACTTTGAAGTTCAGTGCTGTCGAAACTTTTAGATATGATTACATCGATTTATTTGGACTCCAGAAATCCACGCCCTATATAATTATATAGGTTAGTTGTATCGCACACCATCCTAAACGGATTCAACGCGATGAATTTTATTTAAAAAAAACTTCTGAGATCTTCGTGGTGCGCGTAGGTCTAATCTGGCGTTGGTAAAAAACTATTGAAGAGCCGCGTGGACAGCAACATCGAATTATCATCTGAAATCACCCATAACTAAAATTTATGTGGCGCTTCCTAGATACCATCACACCTGGGGCTGGTACGATGCCTCCACCTTATCAGCATCTACATCCATCGAACATCGGTTATCGTTTTATTTCCCCCGAAGACGGCGCATCGGCAGCTGAACGGCAACGCCAGTACGTTATTACGACTTCCAAATCCGTGACAGTGAGTGTAATTAACTTTTGGGGGATATAATTATAAAGAGGTCAATCTAAATATTTCCTGGGGCTTCATCGGGTAGTTTTCAAATCGACACCTTTTCGTGCTTAACTAGTGCCTAATACTCAAAATGCTAATTCTAATATTTTCATTAAAAAATGGAAAATAAAATAAACTAAGCATTCGGGTGTCATCAATTAAAACAAATATTAACGTATGTATGTCAACGGAAACAATTAAAAATTCCATGCTCATATTTATGTTCTTTTCAAAGGTCTTCTCTACAACGCAACGCCTCAAATATTGCCCGCAAATTAGATTATTTTCTGGCTGTTAGTTTGAAAATCCTAAAAATATTGAATATTTTGGGCAATGAATTTCGGAATGTCGGTGGATAATTTCTAGGTGGCCGTAAATTACTGGAATGTTTAAACTACCTAGTGATTTATCTAAAAACCAAAGTTAGGAATTCCGAATTTCTTAGCTAGCCGGTTTAGATGTAAACTAATGATATTAAGTTTCATATACGACATTTCTCATTAAGTTCAGACTTAAGAACTGTTCTGATTAACATCATTATTTTTAGTTTAATTTTAAATCAAACGCATAGCAGCTCAGTAAAAAAATTGGACGTATTTGTATAATTCCATATTCGATGTGTTCAATTAATTTTACTTTCAATCTGTACTCGTACGTATTTAAAAACGTTGACTTAAAAGCAAGAGTACCTATTATTTTTTAGTTGTTTTGGTGCTCCTACTATGTTAACTAGAACAGCTAGAATGGTTCTAGAAATTTTTGAAGCAATGTAATTTTATATTAACATATCAAGAGTGTTTTCATAAAACTCATTGGTAGTCAGAAGTAGGTACCTATCTTTGTACCGTGAGGAATATACAGGGTGATTTTAAAATACATCTATATATTAAAATCCCATGTAGATAATACATAAATAAACAGTTCTGCAAAAAATATAATAAAATGTTATTCGAGATACTCGAACCGGAAGAAGGGAAAATAATGTCCGTGTTTTGCGGTACCATCGACAAATTTTATCGTAAGAGTTGAAGATTTTGTATAGAAACGCCCTGAGACGGAAGTACACCTTTTCTCTAAATGTTATCAAAATTGGTGACCTGAAGGTGTCTCATCTGAGTGGGTTGGTTGATTTTTGGAAATATACAGTATCAAATTCTTATTCGTCATACAAAAGTGCACGAAGAAGGTGCACTTAGTAACTATCGATGTTACCATCCGTTTTCTAGGTAAGTAGGCTTCGTTCATTGCGCGCGTGTCCAATTGCAATAAATACAGGCACACTTCAACTAAAAGTCCTAGTAACATTTCTTGCTTTTTGTCAAATGGTTTACAGTTTTCTGAAGGAATTTTTGTGGAAAACTTTAGCAATTTTCTATAAGCCCTATATTATCTTCTCTTGTTCCTGTTCCAGCATTTCCGTAACGAAGCACATTCTAGTATAGTTCTTTTTGTAGAATAGTTTATTTATGTTGTGTCTAGCTGTATGTATAATATTACCGTTTGTTATTTTTTACATTTATAATAGTTCTATGGTTTTCATAATTTTATTTAAGGGGCGCCTCGTATCTCTTGCAATATTACAGTTCCTTTAATATAAAAGAAAGTTATTGGATATGTCTGATTGGATTATTAGATACAACCACAAAATCTAACGAAAAAATAAATTACAAACGGCCAAAGAAGAGAGGATCAGCTATTTACAAAACTAGACTTAACATTACACGCAACTGCAAATCTAAGCTTAAAACTAATATCGTTTTTCATTGCCTCGAAAAGCATTTTCCGGTCGCCTTGGATCGTGGGCTCCACCGCTTGGGCTTTTATGATGTTTGTGAAGTTGGCCAAACCCAGGCAAAGATTTAGTAATACGTCAAAGGGAATCGTTTGATTACCGTTTGTTTACGTTTGTTTAGCTATTTTTAGCGTTTGTTTACATCTCTGTATACTACAACCAGCACCCCTATTTGGGTCGGGCCAACTTCACGGCAGCCAAACCCAAAATGATAAATTGACAATTTCTTGGTAGGAATCGTTTGTTTATCGTTTGTTTACGTTTGTTTAGCTATTTTCAGCGTTTGTTTACACCTCTGTATACTATAACCAGTATCCCTATTTGGGTCGGGCCAACTTCACGGCAGCCAAACCCAAAATGATAAATTGACAATTTCTTGGTAGGAATCGTTTGTTTACGTTTGTTTAGCTATTTTCAGCGTTTGTTTACACCTCTGTATACTATAACCAGTATCCCTATTTGGGTCGGGCCAACTTCACGGCAGCCAAACCCAAAATAATAAATTGACAATTTCTTGGTGGGAATCGTTTGTTTATCGTTTGTTTACGTTTGTTTAGCTATTTTCAGCGTTTGTTTACTCCTCTGTATAGTATAAGCAGCACCCCTATTTGGGTCGGGCCAACTTCACGGCAGCCAAACCCAAAATGATAAATTGACAATTTCTTGGTAGGAATCGTTTGTTTATCGTTTGTTTACGTTTGTTTAGCTATTTTCAGCGTTTGTTTACACCTCTGTATACTATAACCAGTATCCCTATTTGGGTCGGGCCAACTTCACGGCAGCCAAACCCAAAATGATAAATTGACAATTTCTTGGTAGGAATCGTTTGTTTATCGTTTGTTTACGTTTGTTTAGCTATTTTCAGCGTTTGTTTACACCTCTGTATACTATAACCAGTATCCCTATTTGGGTCGGGCCAACTTCACGGCAGCCAAACCCAAAATAATAAATTGACAATTTCTTGGTGGGAATCGTTTGTTTATCGTTTGTTTACGTTTGTTTAGCTATTTTCAGCGTTTGTTTACACCTCTGTATAGTATAAGCAGCACCCCTATTTGGGTCGGGCCAACTTCACGGCAGCCAAACCCAAAATGATAAATTGACAATTTCTTGGTAGGAATCGTTTGTTTATCGTTTGTTTACGTTTGTTTAGCTATTTTCAGCGTTTGTTTACACCTCTGTATACTATAACCAGTATCCCTATTTGGGTCGGGCCAACTTCACGGCAGCCAAACCCAAAATAATAAATTGACAATTTCTTGGTGGGAATCGTTTGTTTATCGTTTGTTTACGTTTGTTTAGCTATTTTCAGCGTTTGTTTACACCTCTGTATACTATAAGCAGCACCCCTATTTGGGTCGGGCTAACTTCACGGCAGCCAAACCCAAAATGATAAATTGACAATTTCTTGGTGGGAATCGTTTGTTTATCGTTTGTTTTCGTTTGTTTAGATATTTTCAGCGTTTGTTTACATTTATGTATACTATAACCTGCACCCCTATTTGGGTCGGGCTAAACCCAAAATTATAATTTGACCATGTCTTAGTGGGAATCGTTTTTTAGCGTTTGCTTATATTTTTTAGTTATTTTCAGCATTGGTTTACACATCTCTATATTATAGGTAATACCCCTGTTTGGAACGGGCCAACTTCACAACAGCCAAACCCAAAATGATAAATTTTAATACGAAAATTTTCATTATGTGATTAACATCTTGAACAATGAAATTCTATTATTACACGCAATAATAACACAGATTGGTTTACTTTACAATGACTATACTGACAGAAAGGACGTATTGTTTTGTTTCTGGTGCAATTAGTTGAGATTCCCTGAAAGACGCTTTTTTACATGATTATGAAATTGTTTGGTTAAATAGTTTCCTAGAAAACTTTAAATTGAGAATTGAATACAGTTTTTAATACTAAAGCTGCTTTTAATGTTAGATCTTTAGTTTAACCCAATCAGAAGATCGAGTTTTCGCATATGCTGGATTTAACATGAGATTCCCTATACACCATAGACAACTCGACATCTGGTGTCTGCTTAAGTTCGCACCATATAGAAAACTTATTTTTTATAAAAAGTTCTGCATAGTCCAGAACTTAAAATTCAATCATCAGATATAAATTTTTTAAGCCGTATACGAGGAATGTCAAAAAATATGAATTCTCCTCAAGAGTAAAGTACCTTTATTTGTGGTAATATCAAAAATTATTATTAAAAAAAGTTGAGTATAATCAAAAACTACGTTCAAATATAGAATTACACCTATCTACGATAAAAATCAGGTTTTGTTATTTTTCACATTCTTTTAAGTTGGAAAACAGTTATCTTTTTATTCGTTAAAACTTTGATAACCTTTACGTCTCGTAACCTCTATGTTGCATTATTTTAATGATTTTCCATATGAAACAACTTAAAAAAAATGTGAAAAATATCAAAACCTGATTTTCATCGTAGATAGATGTAATTGGACATTTGAACGTAGTTTTTGATTCGAATCGACTTTTCTTAATAACAATTTTCGATATTGTTACAATTAAAGGTACTTTACTCTTGAGTAGAATTCATATTTTTTGACATTCCTCGTATACGGCTTAAAAAATTGATATCTGATGATTGAATTTTAAGTTTTGGACCATGCAGAACTTTTTATAAGGAATAACTTTTTTTCGTAAAATTAATAATAAAAACTTTTCCATATGGTGCGAACCTAAGCAAACACACTGTATACAGTGTATCCTAGGATTGATGTTACAAGAGGTGAGATGGACTGCACATTTTCGGCCTTGACAGTGAAGCGAAAACTATTTTCTTTTCAGGTTAACTACCCTTTCTGTTTATCATACGACAAAATGTTACCAAGAAAAGTTGTTCAGAATAATAAATTATGGCCCTATACAACATTTCAGGAAGTTCTACCTACTTAGATCAAACCGTTTTAATAAATACAATTTTAACGGTTTAATTTAAGTCATATCTCTTTCTGAAATTTTGTATCTGAATTGATGAATCTTATGCGTACATTGCATTTACAAGCTTATTTTTGAATATTTTTCAATGTTCTCTCAAAACTTATATTTTTGGATTCAGGTGTCAAATTAATCACGAAATTATTTTTGACAAATGCTACAGAAATTGTTTAACCCTTGTGTCTATGCGAAATTTTCTATACGCTATGATGTTTTTCGGACTTTTTCCACTGTCTAGGGTGTAAATCACACAACGTTTCGGGAGTTTTGATCTACTCCCGTCTTCAGGTGTTCTTGGTTAGTCTATATAACCGCCCTGGTGGCCTATTGGTTAGAGTGGCAGACTAGCGATCAGCGGTCCCGGGTTCAAACCCCGGAGGTGGCACAAATTTACGTAGAAAAACGTATAATATCAGTCCTACTCAGGACTAACCAAGAACACCCGAAGACGGGAGTAGATCAAAACTCCCGAAACGTTGTGTGATTTACACCCTAGACAGTGGAAAAAGTCCGAAAACATATCATAATAGACCACTGCCAAAAAATGACATTCAGAGAACAACTTCTATACGCTAGTCTATACCCGGGGAACCCGGGTACCTACGTCCATTTTAGATGAATGCTCTGTATTTATAATGTTTATAAACGTTTTTCTACTAAATTAGCCATTGAATGTATGATCGGCAAGCAATTGCTAACTACTGCGACAGCTACTAATTCAGGATGATCAAATCGAGATCCCACTGGACGTCTAAAAGTGGTTGGAAATTGCTATCCATGTCTATCTATGGAGAACAAAAGGCGCCTCAAAACACAAAATGAAATGAACAAGAAATAGTTATAAATAAATGTCAACAATGTAATTGAACTTATTATATGTGTGTTTCTAATATATTTGGGTATTCATTTTTGTAGTTTTATTATATGGTTACCCAGGTACCACGGGTATAGACTTAAAGGTGTTTTAACTTTACACTAAAATTTTAGAGTTACCCGTCAGCTGGCGTGTAACTGAATTATCAAGCAATTAAATGTACAGATTTTTAGGGTAAGATTTTGAATAATTGCGCCTTCAAGTAGCGTCTTATCGTTCTATTGTTTTTTTAGGCAAATCTATCATTGGCCCATTCTAAAAGGACGCTTAAAACTGCATTTGTTTACTGGGACCTCCAATTGACGATTTAGATTGCAAATCCTGGGAAAAAACCTCGCCATCCACAGGAACTTTTATGATATTCTTGTTCTCCAGGTCGTAATTAAGGTATGATGTGATTTTCATGCCAATCGCGCGGATAAAAATTTTATAATAAACTAACCTCACATCCGTAGCATTCGCAACATACTTATGGTGATGGAGGCTGAAATCTTCTCCCCCGGACTGCTCGGATTGCTGTGCTGTGTTGGGACCTGGTGTGCGGAGCTGCCGGAACAATCTTGACACCATAGGCCTTCTCACGATGCTGTGGTTTGGTTCTGCGAGAGCTGGCCTTGTAGCCGTTTTCCTGCCGAAGCCGTCTCGGAACAACAAAAAATCAAGTGCGTGGAAAATCTTGCCTCCAATTTTGCGGATACACTGCAATTCGCTGATCACGATGGTGCTAATTTTATTTAAGTATTTTTATGCCTTCTACTAAATTTCTTTATTTAAAGTTAGAGCAAAACTCAGGCAACTTTCAACAATTTATTCCAAACAATTGCTCTCGTGTCGTTTTTGACAAAAACACTGTCTACAAATTTTAACTTCAGGAAGTTCCACTAAGTCCAATTACATATCTTATAAACTAAATTAACATATTTGATCATTTTATTTACAATTTCTTACATACTAAAATTATTGCCTTTTGAATTGTTCATTTCTCATCGTTTTAATCCGCCACTCACTTGATTTTACAACACTTAAATGCCCATTGTTTATCACTACACTGAATCGTTTTTTAATACACCAACATTGTCTCATTTCCTGCTATTTGAATTCCATCTAATTTCTTGCCACTGCAATCTCTTCAAATTCCCAAGTCTTGTATTTGCATGTAAAAATGGCTTGCCTGGCTTTTCTATGTTCTTTTGCCTTATGTTTCTGGTCATTCTTATTCTCACCTTTATTCTAAACTGTTCATTTCTTATTCATTCCCTAATGACTTTACTTTCTACGCTTCCTATTTTAAGCTGTGTCTAACTTGAACTTTCTGTGCCAGTTCCTAATTAATTTAGATTCGGCTTCTACTTTGTCCAAATCTATTATATTATGCTTAAAATTATATTGCTAAACCCAATACACGGAACTTGAGTCTCCATATTTCTGTGCCTATTCGAATACAATCAATGTCATTGGCCATTTATACCAGTGTTATTATGATTTGGCAATTTATGTGAATTTTCTCAGATGCCTGCATTATTACAACTCTGTGCTTTAGTGATTTAATTTGTTATTCGCTTATACTGCAATCAGATCTGATTTGAGAGCTAAAGACCATTGCAATACTTTGTTGTAAAAAAATTGCATATTTTTCCAGTAACTTGTTTTCTTCATATTTAACTAGGCCCATCTGCATTTTATCCACCAGCTCTATTATTTTTCATATTTTTTATTACGTTGCTTCTTCTAAAGTAGAGACATCGGTGGTTTTTTACTTTCCTAGTTAGTTACTTGCATCAGCGCATGTCCTCGCATATCTTAAATTTTTTATCCACTTGTATTAAAGAAGTTCTTAAAACATTCTGCCCACTCCTTTACGTTTTTCTATGCTTTCGTCGTTCTTTTCTGTAAAGTCTCTCTATCCATTGTTTGCATCGGTCTGATACCACATCTGCAACTTGTGCATAGTTCGTCCTCACATTCTTCGTCAAATCAATCAATAATAGGTACTTGTGTATTAGGAGCTCAGAGTACTTAACTGTCAGATTGTGAGAAATGATTGCAAGGCAACCAAGTAGTGAAAACGCAGTAATTTTTCGATAACGGCAACGCTACTTTCCGCTAGAGTTATGTAAAAGATCTTCTCGTCATGCTTAATTAACTTACCGTTTTTAATGAAGCCCTTTAGTGACGTCAGTGTTATAAATATAGCCAAATGCTACTTGTTGTGTTAATCTTTCCAGATTTTAGCAACAAAAATAGAGCAAATTTGTCTGATATAGATAAAATAGCAGAAACTATAACACTAATAGTATATTACACAACAATTTTAGAAAAGTATTATATAGCCGTTTAAGTTACTCGCTCGCTTCGCTAGTGTACTCAATCAAGCTATATTTAGTAAAACTACTTTTCTTACGATGTGTGTATACTATTTTTTCGCATTTTGTATTAGTATTTATAAACAAACACTTATATAAAAGCATTATACCACATGTCCATTAAAAAAAAGTGGCTGTGGAAATTCAGACGTATGAATAATATGTTGGTGGCACTGTAAGTCTATGTCAAATTCGAGGTTAGCAAGTTAGGTTTTCCGTCAGTTTCGACACAAACTGGCACAAAACCTAACCTGGTAACTTCGAATTTGACAGTGACATTATCATATAGTAAAGTGATATTTCTATGCACCAAAGTGTCACTTTATTATTAATTTAGTAAAATCGCACTTAAAAAATATATTTCAAAATGGAGTAAAATTTGACTACAACCTATTTTTATATTTTGGGCGTTTCGAGTTTCTTTTAAGGTATATTTGTTTCAACAGGAGATAACGTGCTATCAAAATTGATTTTAATAACATTTCCTGGTTGCGAATTAGCCTATATAAATATTTATATCAAAACGCAGAAATTGTAACTTACAGGTAATTCTTTGTTTAATTGAAGTCACAAATTACAGTAAGTAGCTGGAACTAAGATGTTTAGATATTTATTTAAAATACAGTAATTTTAAGCAATTATTACATAACTTAGATGGATTTTTGTTTACACAATTAGGTACACTATAATGGTGTAACAAAAATGCCGAAAATAGGGTCAAACTTGACTTTATCTACAAAAATTATTATAATAATTTACATATTGTTTTATAAAATGTATGTACGTATCTTAGAACACATTATATTTCAAAATGCACAATTAGATAGGCGCTAACGAAATTTAAATTCCACAGCACAAAATTATCACTAAAAATGTAAAGTGTAATTTTTCAACCCATTTTGGGCATGCCAGGGTTGAGACGTATTACCGCACTCGTCACGGCTGGTTCGAAATATTAAGTCTTGGAATACTTGTATTACAAGATACATACTGTTAATAGTTACTAAAAAGCAGAGAAGTTTACTTATTATTAACAGTATTGAAAGAAAAAGTACAATCTTTATAATTTTTTAGAACAGATTATAGTTTCAAAGGAGCATGATTTTGTAAAGTTGTTTTTCTGTAATTGTGGTGTCAACTAATTCCGTATGATTTTGGCAGAATTTTTTGGGCAGTTTCGCAGTTTTGCGGTAAACTTAAATACTGAGTAATTCCATTTAGCATTTTTCATATAAAATTTGAATTTACCCTAAAAACTTGAGAAATGCATTTCCCGTTGTATCTTTGGGTGAGATGTCATCATTTGTAAACCTCAGAGAGATGTAACTACGGCAGAATGATAAATAATTGAGTGAGTTTTTGTAATCAGTAATTACAGTATACTTCTGCTACGTTAGGTTGCGCCTCTACGCAGTTCTGTGCGCGCCGTCTATTTCTCCGATGTATGTAGTACAGATTTTTAATTGCGCCTTCTCTCTCCCCGCCTTTTTGGATTTGGTCGGACAGCGGCACAAATTTTGGCTTTTGGGCCCCAACGCGGCTGTTTCCTTTCTGAAGCTGTGATGGTAACTTTGTTTGAGCATCTTTAAAAATTGTCAAGTGGTTTTTGTGGACATGCAAGTTATGGTTTTTGGCCCTTGCTGAATGTGCGGATGATGCAGCTCTGGCAGTTGTATTGAGAGCTATTTTCTCACACCGGTTTGGGGGATCTAAACCACTTCACCAATTTGTATTTACACGTGGCCCAAATTTATTTGGGCAGCCAGTTCGGAACCCCTGAAAATCGTAGGTTCGAAACTTCCTGAAAATTGCAATCCTCGCCGTTCAGCACGTCGGTCTTGACCGGCTTGAATTTAACTCCTGCAATTCCAACCTTCGAATGCTTGGCGGCCTATCGCTCCCATCTGAGTCAGTAGCGTGAACTCCCGTAGGGGGCAGAAGGAGCTTAACGAGAGATAACTAAAATCAGGTTTTGTGGTCCTTTATAGGTAAAGATATTAAATATTGCTAACAGAAAATCGGTGCAGATGCTTCACTCGTATTGCTACTGTTTTTAGTCTGAATTTCGGACTCCTTCCGCTATGTACTGTTCGCTTCACGAGCTGCGTACCTGAACGATGATTTTTCAAACTCGGTGCCGATGTTGGTCGCCAACGCATTTGGTTTTAAATTGTTGTAATTTATATTTGTACCTCTGTTTAACCTGTTCTGTAAGCTATTGTAATCGCAAGCCGAGTTTGTTGAGGTGCACCTTCAAGTGGCCAATAATAACCTAAAATTTGTGCTAATAATTACCTTGTACTAAATGCAACTGAATTCGTGACAATTATACTGTGATATGTTTTGTTCTTTGTTACTGTTACCTGTGCGTGATTTTATAATTTCTTTCAGGAAATTATGTGCTACTTGAATTTACGAATTCGCAGTTGAATGCCTGAATACACTTGTTAATTGGTAAAGATTCGTAGGCGCTTTTTTGGCTTGTAATCATTTGTTAGTACTTAAAGAGCTGCTCTCATAATTTTTTTTGTTTGGGGAAATTAGCCAGGGAATCGATTTGAAAGCTAACTCTGCTGTTATTTGTCTTTAAGTCAACAATGTTTACTGTTAAAGCCAGTATCGGCTATAAACATCGGTAATACCCATAATTCAAAAAACCTAGTACTTTAATAGAAATTAAAATTTTGTAATAAATATATTTCGGCAGAAAGGTTTTGTATTTCTACTTTAGTATAAGTTTTTGATATATTTGGTTTGCAGCCTTTTGACTTTTTATAAAGACAAGAGTTTTTTATAATAACTTATATCGGTATCCGATATCATTTGTTAGAGATACAGTTGATCTCGTATTGAGAAGATATACCTGAGGCTAGATGATTGCATAGACTTAACTTTATCGGAAGGGTAAGCAATCAAAATTTGAATATCTCTCCACTTTTCTTATAGTACACCAAGTCACAATGTCGGTAATATTTGGAGGTGTGTTGGGACAATTATTAACACTACTTTACAAACGTAAAAATAAAAAAAATTGAGTAGCTGTGAAACTTTGAGACTATATTTACTGTGTAGTAATAACAGGACATCACAAACAGTAAATTTCCTTGAGATGCGAAAAATAACAATTACACTGCCTACTATTTGGTGTTAGACAATATCCAAATCGCTGTTCGAAATTATCATTAGGATATTTACAAATAATTTCTAAATCAATCACAAAAAGAGCTTCTATTTGAAAACATTTCACGGATGTAATAGTACGCAATAAGCAGAAACCACAGTAGCATATCTATCTTTAGAAGGAAATACTTATAAATTTTAAAACCGTTAATTTGCATTCGTTTCTCTGTAAATTACAAATTATTTCAATTAAATTGGCATGTAGCATGTATTGTATGTAAAAGCATGAAGTCCAGCGAGAATGCTCGAGGACATTTTTATACTGGTAGGCAAATTAGTCCTTGCAGTGTACTAGATAAAGCTGAAATCCTAGGATAGCTCCCAGTGGTGGTTAACGTGGACAGCCAGCATGAAGTCTGAAGTCGGTTTTATACAAAAAAGATATAATCCGTATGTTTTGATGCACATCCGTCTGCTTCTTTGACTTTAAATTGGATTTTACGTGTATTTGGGCGTGATTGTTTACATAGAAGCCTGACAAAATAGAATTAACTGAATCAACTCTGCAGGTAATTTCGGCGTTGTGGTTCTGTCTGCAATTAAGGTTTGTGCCAACAATTATCGGAAGTTGTCATATGGGTACAATCGCAATGTAAATAAAATAATAAAAGAGTGCCAAGACTGTAGGATTGAAAATATTATTGGCTGCCAAAAGTATTACGACCCAAAGAAGTGAATAGATGGCGCGATGATAGGTAATTCGTTGTCGTGGAACAGGTATATTATAACTCCGTGTAAGGCGTCC